>OY747133.1:26152067-26844567 GCA_963556465.1 Berberis vulgaris
TCCCAAAATGAGAAGCAAAAAAGGGAAGAAAACCATCTACACCTGTTACTGGAGTTGAAGATTTCAGAATCAACAAAAGGCTCTTAACATCTGTTTTAATTACTAACTTCGACTTTCATTCTATATGGTGTTAGTTGTTTGATGGTAAATGCCCTACACGATGTTTCTTGTATATGTTTCTTGCCTACCATATCATTAAGCGCAGATATACCTGGATATGGCAAATATTGCTCTGATGATGTAAATAAGTATCACTAATATGATTTGTTTGGATGCCTTCTTAAATGTGGTTGCGATATATGGGTTGCCCTGATCCGTGATCGGGAAAATATTAATGTTCAAAATTGTATTACTGATCTTCCTCTGAATATTTTGTTTATGATCTGAAAGGGCCTCAGGGCTAAGAGACTCGGAGTACTGTCAGATTCTCCAATGCTTTCTTCAGAAGATTCCTCCCACAATTTGAATTGTCTAGAAAACTCGGCATGTAATTTCGACGAAGAATTTGTTGTCAAATACCACATAGCAATCACAAACTCATGGATTCAGACTGATCAACAAATTTGATTAAGATATAAAATTATTCACATAACAGGCTAACTGGAGATGAGTCTTATTTGTTCAATAGATATGAACTACCAATGTTCTCATCACATGAAGGATCACATAACATTCAACATCGAAAACACTCAATCTCACACCTATTATCACAACATCTAATCTAACATGAGTTCTCTGACTCTGACCATATACCCAAGACCTTCCTCTCCTCCAATACCCTCAATGGGCTCTGGTTTTCATCAATCATCCGCACCGGCGAAGCCTGTGAAACGACCTCATCGTCATCCAGAAAAGAAAAGTCCATGTAGTCTATAAACCCTAGTTGAAGAACCCAACCTCAGTGTATCGCCTTCATTCATCTCCACTAGAACCATCGGTTCGATCTTCTCATCCGAAATCCATGTTCCATGTGCTTCAAAAACATCAAACAAAACCCAAATTTCATCAACAAAGAACCCAAAAACAGAGCAATCAAAACAGAGGAAACCAATGGTATTCACCGGAAACAATTAAATTGCCAAATGAAACAACAATGCAAAGCTAACACTTAATGACAAAGCGATGATATACAACGGACCAATGAGATTCATTCAGAATAACTAAATTGTTTAAATTGAACAACAAAGCATAGAACCCAACATAACAAACTATGTTCAGACACTAAACAACCACTTCTTCTACCTTAATGTTCATACCAGAACATAAACATCTAATAATAAGACCACATAACTAGAGACTGAAGATGCCTAACAACTTTCATCGAGAGAGCACAATCATAGCTTCTCCAAGTGTGAACTTCGCCAATTCAATGCTGGAACATGTGTGTCGAAGCCATGATTGGCTGTGATGGGCAGGGAAGCTGCCATGGCTTAAGCAGAGGATCCAAAATTTTTGGGATATCCATCGCAAACCCACTAACTTCCTCAATGATATGCAGAACAGAATTCAAAGATTGCAACCTATCACTTAATTCACTCATTTGAGCACTCAAAATGTTGTTTTCAGATTCAACATCAACATAGAGCTCGGTGGTGGCATTAATTCGTTGCATCACCTCACTGTTCTCTTCTGAATTTGAGATACTTGGTTAATCAATTCATCCAGGTGTTGTTGCTTCCTCATTCGAGACCGCCTTGCTAATTCTCGGTTCGAGATCATCCTTCTCTTCTTTCTGTCATCAAAAAACCATATATTGGGGATCCCCTTCGGACCCCGAGCTCACATTCACATTCTGTTGTTGCATTGAAGCCATTTTCGCTCTTCGCACGTTTATTACTCGGATGCTCCAGCATGAAATTGCAATCTGGGTATCTCCCAACTATCAAGATCTCTTGTTTTTCCTCCCCATCTCTTTGTTATGAGCTTCTTCCAAGATTTTCTCCAAAACCCATTGTTTGGGGATCAAAATCGGGCTGTGGGGCGTTGAAAAGGAAGATGTTCTTGACGATCATACCCTTCTTCAGGATAGTAAAGATCGGGGTCTTCCTCTGTTCGGAGGCTTCTTTGGTGTCTTCCTTTGTTGAAAGGGGAAATGGAGTTGGATGTGGAGGAGGAGCTTCTGAGCCCCAAGTGTTTTTGGTTGTTATATATATATTTTTTTAAACGGTTCAATGTGGCTGGTGCCATCCGCTGCACGTGCCTGGCACCATTCAGGCATGGACCAGGCATATTGCACCGGGCAGCGTAGAAGCGCTCTTACTCCTTGGATCCTACCTCCAAGATTTACCCTCGAATTCCGCTACACTCAGCCATCTTTTCCAAGCGCATCATTGTGTTAGAGGATTGATAATGGACTCCTTCTCTCACACCCACTCTCCCAATCCCTTAATTGTTGAAATCAATTTGAATCTACCTCCTCCGTGACACTCTCCTAATGCAACTTCTAGGAACTCACTTCCTCCATTAACAAAACCTTTTCAAATTACTTTTCACCCTCTTCACCATTTCCACAACATCCATCACACTAGCATTAGCCCACAATCACTTCTCTCACCCCTTGCCTCTTCCTCTTCTTCTTCATCTTTTCGCACCCCCTGTCACCTATGTTTTCTCTACAATGGCAACCTCGGAACCATAGGATGGCTCAAATTCAGGCCCTCCTATTGATCATTGTCCAACTAATCATCGTGTAACCGAGGCCCCTCTCCCCTCGCCATTGCCTCAAGACCTGATCATCTCCCAACTTGGGCTTCAATTGGCAAACTATCTCACGATTCCTGAACCTGTGTTCACTGCATGTGAAAATTATGATGAGGACAATAGCTCCCTTAGAGCAATTGCTAAGCTCTTCCACAATCAAAGTCTCCCTCCCAGCCGGTTCATATCAAAGTTATGGAGCAGAATGATATGTTAGAGATTAATCTGGACTAGTTCTAGAAGAGATGTTTGATGTTCCATATGCATTGTCCTTTGGTGTTCCATTATTGTGACTTTTAGAATTACTAAGTGTCTCTAGATAATTGTATTGTCTTTTGGTTTTATTAAGAGACGTTTTAATTATTAGTGGTCATGTGAGTCCTATTTAAACCTATGTATCATTTGGTTTCAAGTATGGTGAATGAAGTGAGTTCTTTACACAATTGAGTTCTTGTTTTACCAAGAGATTATACTCTCTCTTGTATTCCTTATCTTCTTATTCATTCACATAGTTGGTTAAATCCCAACAAATTGGTATCAGAGCCTAGTCGAGAGAACCATGGCGTCCAACAACAACAATTCCGTCCAACCTCCACTTCCTTTTCTTACCAGTAAAAACTACAATCATTGGAAAATGAAGATGATGGCCCTATTTGGTTCACAAGACCTATTGGAAATCGTAGAGATTGGTTTCCAAGAGCCCGAAAATGAAGCAACTCTTAATGCACAAGACTTGGTCGAGTTGAAGTCTAACTGCAAGAAAGAATACAAAGCCAAGTATTTCATTATGCAAACAGTAGATGAAGCTATTCTTGATAGAATTTCTGTAGCCACGACGGCTAAACAAGCTTGGGATATTCTTTGTTCTTCATACAAAGGAGATGACAAAGTCAAGATGGTGCGCCTACAAACTCTTCAAGGGGAGTTTGATACACTAAGAATGAAGGAGTCTGAGACTATTGAAGAATACTTCAATCGTGTTATCTCAATTGTCAACCAATTGAGATTGAATGGTGAGAATCTAGAAGACCAAAAAATTGTCGAAAAGATCCTTTGGAGTTTGACTCAAAAATTTGAGTCTAGTGTTGTTGCTATTGAAAAATCCAAGGATTTATCTTCTTTGTTGGTGGAGAGTTTATTGGGATCACTACAATCCCATGAACTACGAATGAAGCAATATGATTCTAGTTCCATTGAACAAGCCTTTCAAGCACAAGTCTTCTTTAGAGATTCCTCTAAAGATGGCTTGAGAAGAAGAGATCGTGGAAGAGGCACTTCTCGTGGTAGAGGAAGAGGCTATGGTGGAAGACATCAAGGACAAGAGAAATCTCATGATGGTGATTCTTCATCTTCAAATCGAGGAAGATCTTCCTTATCAAATATTCAATGCCATCGTTGTCATATGTATGGCCATGTCAGGAAATATTGTAGAAAGAAGATGGAGGAGGAGAACAACAAAGAATCCAATTTTAAGCATGAGAAGGAAGAAGACAATATTTTCCTTACATGCAATGTTCAAGAAGCTTCCTTAGAAGATGTGTGGTTCGTGGATAGTGGTTGTAGCGACCACATGACCGGAAACAAGAAGGCCTTTGTGGAGATAAATGAGACATTTCAAAGTGAAGTTAGAACCAGAGATGACAACAAGCTTCAAGTCAAGGGAAGAGGTGATATTCTTGTCCAAACCAAGAAAGGAGTAAAACGGATCTCAAATATATTTTATGTTCCCGGCCTTAAGCACAATCTCTTAAGTGTTGGGCAACTTCTTTTGAAGGGGTATGAAGTAAATTTCAAGGGAGCTTTGTGTGAGATCAAAGATAAGAATGATGTTATCATTGGAAATGTGGGAATGACCAAAAGCAAAATGTTTCTTTTATCTTTCCAAAGTAACATTAATTCTTGTTTCTATACTATTCAAGACAGGTCTTGGCAATGGCATTATCGTTATGGTCACTTGAGTTTTACTATCTCTTATGGGCAAGAAGAATCTTGTGGAAGGCTTACCTACAATTCAACTTCAAGATAAAGTATGTGAAGGATGTGTCTTGGGGAAGCATAGTAGGAATTCTTTTCCTAGTGGGAAGGCATGGAGAGCGTCAAAGCCACTTGAGCTTGTGCACACCGATCTTTGTGGGGCAATGCATACTACTTCAATTGGTGGTAACCGTTATTTTGTTACCTTCATTGATGACTATAGTAGGAAGACATGGATATACTTTCTTAAACAAAAATCGGAAGTATATGGTTGTTTAAAAAATTTCAAGGCTTTTGTTGAAAAGCAAAGTTGTGACGACCCCCCTCCCGCATTGTACCGATACTGTCCGCTTTGGGCTACCATCCGGCCCTCACGGCTTTAAAAGGCCTCGATACAATGGGGAGCTGACCCTGCACATATAAGGATCATCATCCTCCCCTACCCAGGCGATATGGGACTATGATTCCCCTTGTAGCTCGTCCAACCCCTCTCGGCCTATTGGGCCTGTTGGGATCCAACCCTCACCCTCACCTCAGGTCCGCCCACTCAGGGTCTCACAAAAGTGGTTTCCAATTGAAGGCTCTTCGCTCGGATCAAGGGGGAGAATACATTGATCATGGGATTCGAGATTTCTTAAAAGAGCTTGGTATTCGACATCAATTTTCAGTCTGTGGTACCCCTCAACAAAATGGAGTCGCCGAAAGAAAAAATCGCACAATTATGGAGTTGGCTAGAAGTATGTTGAAGGCCAAGGGATTGCCAAATTCCTTTTGGGCGAAAGCGGTGGCATGTGTTGTTTATCTTTTGAACCGTTCCTCTTCTAAAAGTGTGCAAAACAAGACACCACAAGAAGCTTGGAGCGGACACAAACCAAGTGTGGATCACTTGAGAATTTTCGGAAGCATTGCCTATTCACATGTACCGGATGAAAGAAGGAAGAGCTAGATGACAAGTCCGAGAAATGCATTTTTGTTGGATAAAGTGAAAGTTCCAAGGCATACAAATTGTACAATCCCTCACCAAGAAACTCATTGTAAGCCGTGATGTGAAGTTCAATGAAGAATAATCTTGGAATTGGAAAGAAAATGCAACTAACGGAAATTCAAGATGCATAGAAATCGAAGAAGAAATCGAAGCTCCAAATGAAGAAAACGAAGAGGTTGGTGTTCCACCTTCTTCTCCCAATTCTACTTTATCACCCTCTTCATCTTCAAGTTCAAGTTCAAGTTCTCCTTCGAAGAAGACGAGGAGTATACAAGATATTTATGAGAAAACAAGTAGAAATTTGGATGATGATTTGGATAATTTGCTTTGTGTGTTGATGCCGATCCAATCATGTTTGAATAGGCTTCTAAAGATGAGAAGTGGAAGCTTGCAATGGATAATGAAATTGATGCTATTCAAAAAAACAAGACTTGGGAACTTGTAGATCTCCCAAATGACAAAAAACCCCTTGATGTGAAGTGGTTTACAAAACAAAATTGAACTCAAAATGCGAGGTTGAGAAACACAAAGCGCGCTTGGTGGTGAAGGCTACAAACAAAAGTGTGGTGTTGATTTCCAAGAAGTATTTGCACCCGTGACTCGCCTTGAAACAATTCGAACAGTACTTGCATTGGCGGCTCAAAGAGAATGGAAAGTCTATCAAATGGATGTCAAATCGGCATTCTTGAATGGTTTTCTTGAGGAGGAAGTTTATATAACTCAACCACCCGGTTATGTGAAAATTGGTGAAGAAAAGAAAGTATGACATTTAAAAAAAGCCTTATATGGGCTTAAACAAGCACCAAGGGCATGGTATAGTCGTATTGATGGCTATTTTTTGAAGAATGTATTTAAAAGATGTCCATTTGAACATACTCTATACACCAATGAAGGATCTCATGGTGAGATTTTGATGGTATGCTTATATGTTGATGATTTAATCTTCACCGGAAGTTGTTCAAGTATGAATGAAGATTTCAAGAAAGCTATGATGAATGAGTTCGAGATGACCGACATGGGACTCCTCCATTATTTCTTGGGCATTGAAGTTAAACAACAAAGAGATGGGATTTTCATCACTCAACGAAAGTATGCAAAAGATTTATTAAGAAAGTTTAAAATGGAGGGCGCACTACCAATTAGCACACCTATGGAGGCCGGTTTGAAGCTAAGCAAATTTGAAGACAATAGGCATGTTGATGGAACTCTTTATAGAAGTCTTGTTGGTAGTCTTATGTACTTGACTTCCACTAGACCCGATCTTATGTTTGCGGTGAGTATGCTTAATAGATTCATGGAATCTCCTAGGCAAAATCATTGGGAAGCTGAAAAAAGAGTCTTAAGGTATGTGAGTGGAACAATTAATGAAGGCATTCAATTCAAGAAAGTTGAAGAACCAAGTTTGGTTGGTTATTGTGATAGTGATTGGGGAGGAAGTGTTGATGATAGTAAAAGCACTTTCGGATATGTCTTTAATATTGGTTCCGGCGCAATATCATGGGCATCTAAAAAGAAAGCTATTGTGACTCTCTCTACAACCGAGTCTGAATATGTCTCACTAGCTTTTGCATCTTGTCAATCACTTTGGTGGATTTGGATTTTGAGTGAATTCAAGCATGGTCATGTTGGTACTCCTACATTGTTTTGTGATAATAGTTCGGCTATTTCACTACGAAAAATCCAGTTTTCCATGGCAAAAGCAAGCATATAAGGATCAAATATCATTTCATTCGAGACTTGGTTAAGGAGGGACATATCAATGTGAAATTTTGCAGATCTCAAGATCAAGTTGCCGATATTTTCACTAAAGCTTTGAAGACCGACACATTCAACAAGTTGAAAAAGAAGCATGGAATGGTGATAGTCTAGCTTAAGGGGGGATGTTAGAGATTAATCTAGACTAATTCTAGAAGAGATGTTTGATGTTCCATATGCATTGTCCTTTGGTGTTCCATTAGTGTGACTTTTAAAATCACTAAGTGTCTCTAGATAATTGTATTGTCTTTTGGTTTTACTAAGAGATTCTTTAATTATTAGTGGTCATGTGAGTCCTATTTAAACCTATGTATCATTTGGTTTCAAGTATGGTGAATGAAGTGAGTTCTCTACACAATTGAGTTCTTGTTTTACCAAGAGATTACACTCTCTCTTGTATTCCTTATCTTCTTATTCATTCACATAATTGGTTAAATCACAACATGATAATCACTCATATCACCTTTGATGAAATCCCATGCTGGGTTCGCATTCATGATTTCCCTAGTAGGAAACTTCCTCTACATAATGTTAAAGTTCTGGCAAAATGCATTGGTCAGTTCATGGAAGTGGATCAACACTTGCCGAATTATCTGTTTGCTCCTTATATTCGGTTCAAAGTCTAGATCGACATTACTCGCCTTCTCCCCAATAAGATGAATACTTCCCTTGGTATACATACATCAAGGAAGACAGTTTTGAATACTTCCTTTGGTATACATACATCAAGGAAGACAGTTTTTTGTTTTTGTTGTGATATGATTGGCCATAAGGTAGGCGAAGAGTGTACTACTTACTCTCAGGCATCTACTTCAATGCAAGGCTCCAAATATCGGGATTTCAATTCCACGTTGGTACAAATACTGTCAGGATTGCTTCAAACAAATTCCAGTGCGAGCTGGGCACAAGCCTTTAGGGGTGCACATCTCGCCCAACTCGCATAACTCAGTGCGAGTCAACCCTCCGGTTCAAGCCATCCCCAGCCACTCACTCACTCCCATTAATGCTACCATCAATACTACTTTTACTCCTCTCAACCACCGCATCCTAAGATCCCCCCAACAATCAACGCCTTTACTACCCTTAAAGTCAAACACGCCACCTCTTGTCCCCACTCCACAACTTTCAATTCCCCAAACCCAAATCTCCTCTCGATCACCAACATCTTCTCACAAAACATCAAGAAACCTTGAGTTCACTTCAAAGCACTCCTCAGTTGTCCCCATTGTGCCAAGTGGGGTTGAGATAACAAAATTAATGCTCCTTTTGTTGATCCACCTCAAAATCATTTAATGCATGCTAGGTCCAATCATTTGCATGCAATTCAAAATCAGTCATTTTCTATTGTTCCTGATTATAAGTCAGAGCAAATAACTCAGCCAGCTTGACTCTCTTCAGCACAAGTTTATTCAGTCACTCCCTCTCCCTAGTTGGACCAAGCGACAGAATTTACTCCAAGTCAACATACTGTTGTTGGAATAGAGTTGGCTTGAATAGTTTCACATCAAGTAAGGAGGAGTCGTCACTAAGGTTTATAAGGGATTGGTCCACTCCCTAATAGTAACGAGACATTTTAAGATAAAAACCTCACACCTGTGGCCCGGATGGTAGGCCCAAGTTGCGGTGTTTAAGTTGGGGACAATATCGTTGCTATGTATAGTGGACCTAGGTGTGCGCTCATCGCGCGGTCCGAGGTGGAGGTGCAAGCGGCACATTGTTCTGGGGATCAGGCGCGACGTCGCGAGCCAGGTAGAGCGTCGCATGTGCGCGGTCCGCCAGATGAATGGATCCAGATTAGGTTCCAGATCCTCGAGGTGGAGTTAGTGCGGTGGTTGCTATTACGTCGGGATAGCAGCCCGTACACCGAGTGCTACCCACAGGATCGTGGTCGCATATAAGACTCGAGGAGGAGGTGTACTTTGAGATATTGTAGACTGGTGGATGGATTGTAGGATGTGTGACGATTCGCGCCAAATGTGAAAATTGTTGGGATGAAGTTGGCTTGAATAGTCCCACATCAAGTAAGGCGAGTAATCACTAAGGTTTATAAGGGAGTGGTCCACTCCCTAATAGTAACGAAAAAACCCCACACCCGTGGCCCTATATAGTGGACCTAGGTTACCCTGGTTCAGGGTCTGCATTTGTAAGACAACCTGCTATCTCAACTTCATCTAGAATGGATCACATACGTAGGAGGCTTGGTTACAAACACAGGACCACAGTTCCAGCTTCTGGTCTTTCTGGTGGTCTTGTGCTTTTCTTGAAGGAAGGTATATCCCTCACTGTTATTTCATCATGTAAATATTACGTTTATTGTTCAGTTAATAATTTTTATTCCCAAAGCATGTGGTCTATCATTTTCACTTATGGTGAACCAAACCCATCTCACCGCTCCCAGTTCTGGCACTTTTTATCTAAATTGTACGCCATTCACAATTCCCCAACCATTCTCATAGGAGACCTTAATGTTATTTCACTTCCTAAAGATAAGTTAGGAGTTAGGGGAGTTACAAATTCCATGGTGAAGCATCTTAGAAATTTCATGAATACTCATAATCTCTTGGATTTCCTACTCAATGGATCGCCTTTCACCTGGAACAACAAAAGGAATGATCGAAATGGGATTAAGGCCAAACTTGACCGAATTCTAGTTCCCCCGGATTGGATGACTATTTTTTCGAATGCTATTGCCCAAACTATTCACACTTCCCCTTCAGACCATAGGGCCCTCTTTCTCAATTTGATATCTGGTATCAATTCGGGTCCTAAACCGTTTTAAGTTTTTCATATATGGGCTAGGGACCCGAGATACAAAGACTTAATTTAATCTTCCTGGACTCTCAGACACCATCCTTCTCCTTCTCTCAAATTTCACTGCAAGATAAATAAACTTAGTCATAATTTGACTCATTGGAACCGCCAAGTTTTTCGCAACATAAACCAGAATATTGCAGACACTTTGATGGCTCTTGATAAACTTCAAAACTCACCTCCCTCGATGCATAATGCTTCGGCCATTTCGATTTTAGAAGATAGACTGTTGGAGCTTTATCTCAGAGATGAACTTTTCTGGAAAATAAATAAGGGGAGCCTTGGCTCAAAGATGGGGATCGCAATACCAAGTTTTTCATCTTTAATCATTAATGCGCCAAAAAAACCTTATCCTTCACATTAAAGATGACTCAAATAATTGGCATTCCAATCCAGACTCCATAGGTCCCATTCTTAACAGCTACTTTACAAATATCTTTTTAACTCCTCTTGCCCGGAATCCCAACCCTCCATTCTATATCTTTTTCAACCCTCTATATCTGACACGAACAATGAGGCCTGATATTCACATAATTGTTACATACTATACCGCCTAATTTATATTTGTTAGTGTTTCAAATAGTGTATTTTAGTTTAATTATTTTATTTTTGTAGGATTTGGAGTTTAAATGGCAAAAGTGCATTATCGTGGCGAATTTGAAAAGTCATAGACAAATTGTCGAAGTGGAGTGGGAGACACTCAAGCTAAAGATTAATAAAGAGAACCAAAGAAAAAAAATAAAGGAAATTAGTTTTGAATTTTGGTGGAACAAAGAAGGAATATGGATAAAAATAGCCAAACCCATCTTTCAAGGGGTGAGACCCATTTGTTTGTAACTTGTGTGGGGCTTCCGATTTGGGTTTCAAAAGGAGTTTAGCTTCTTTTGTTTAACACAAAAACAACAGAGTATGCAGGATATAAAAAAAAGAAGGAGCACGTTTTTTATTGGTTTCCAAATTGGATTGATTTTTTTCAATTGGGACCAATGGGGAGTTTGTTTTTCTCTTTACCACAAATACAACAACAGGAATAGGAGCAGCCTTTTACTAGGTTTAGAAGTGAGATTTGATTTCCAATGGTGGGGGTTGCCAATAGGAGGTTTGTTTTTTAACAAAGAAAGACGACAGCAAAAAAAAAAATTATTTTTGCTCTGGAACAGGAAGGTAGCAGCAGCAGTCGAGAGGACGTTGTCCACGCAACAGGGGTTGTCAAAACAGCAGTAGAAACGCTGTTTAGAACAGAAGATAACGCATCCAACAGGCAGCCAAAACGGGGCAGCAACCTAGACGCAGCAGCGACAACGCAGCAACAATGGACACGCAGAACAGCAGGGAACGCATCGCAGGACAGTAGCAGAGTGCATTGCTGATTCACCACGCGCTGCCAAGCCAATGAAGCTCCACACCATTGTTGCTATCATCACCCTCACCATGCGTCACTAAACTCCACACAAGGTGAAGAGACGAACTCCTAGATGTAACGCACTTAATTAGTATTTGATTCGTTTTATGCTTTCACGATGAATAATGGTGTTTATGATTCTCATTTTGTTTAATATAGGAATTTATGTTATTTTAGTGACAAAGATTTCATAAATTTCTTCGTAGATTATTATTCCAGTGGTTTTCTTTTTCTTCTCCATATAAGTTTAGTCACGTTTTTCTTATGTGTGGAGTTTTTCAGGATCAATTGATTCCGGTAGGTTAGTTATATGTGATCGTATTTTATTACGTTATTGTCTCCGGATATATCGTAAGTTTAGGATATCACATATGACCAACCTTTGTGCTTTCTAGAAAAGGTGAAATCTAAAATCCATTTACATTAGGACATATTAATGCATTAAAGACTATTTTTTCGATTATATTATTTGGGATGTGAAACACGTAATCGAGTCATCATAGCAAATCAATACTAGTTGGCGTGAAATCTAGGAGGGATTCTTGGAACCTTATGATTTCTCTAAACTTGATTTCTATTAAATTTAATTTAATTTCATATTTTAAAATTGCTAAAATTTCTTACATTTAGTTTTGCGTAGTTTTTCTTCCTTGACCTTGTTTTGTAGATCGTTTTTCCTCGTGGGATCGATACCCCAATCTTTACTCCAATTGAGTAAGAAATTCTCTTTACCATTTTCAATATGGGAAGCCACAAAGCGCCTGGTCTTGATGGATTTCGTGTCTTCTTTGTTCTAAAGTATTGTCAAGCATGATGTGATTGATGTGGTGGTTAATTTCTTTACCTCTCATGTTTTGGATCCCAAACTAAACGAAACTTTCTTAGCTCTCATCCCTAAAATCTCTAATCCCACCACTCTGGATAAGTTGCGTCCAATCGGTTTATGCAATGTCATTTACAAAATCGTATCTAAGATTCTGGCAAACTGATTAAAACCCCTTCTCCAGCATATCATCTCCTCAAATCAAAGAGCTTTTATTAAAGATCGCTTCATTGTCAAAAAAAAAAAAAAAAAAAAGACAAGGTTGGATGGCTATCAAGATTGACATGGCCAAAGCTTATGATAGAGTGGAATGGTCGTTTTTACTTCAAATCCTTCGACAGCTGGGTTTTGTTGAAGGTTGGATTCAAATGAGAAACCAATGTATTTCAACTTCTTCCTTGAGAGTCATTCTTAATGGTTCACCTCTCCCCACCATCAGACCTTCTCGAGGGCTTCGACAAGGTGATCCCTTATCTCCCTACTTGTTCATTCTTGTCGCTGAAGCTCTCTCTCGTCTGATTGCCCAGGCTGAAATGCACAATGTCCTTAAAGGAATTCATATCTGGTGTCACTTACCCTCCCTTAGTCTGATGATTTTTTGTCGAGCATCGCTTGTTGAAGCTCACTCCGTTAAGGACATTTTAGCTGCCTATTGCCTTGTGATAATCACATAATTATAACATTATTACCTCTTATTATAATTTTGTTAATCCTTGTTTTATCTTATTTTAGATTAATTTTTAATTTTTTGTGTTTTTGTAGAATTTGGAGCAATAATGAAGAAATCGAAGAAAAAGGAAATGAACAAATCACAGATGGTGACTTCAGAGAAAGTGGAGGTGAAAATAACATGAGCCCTTGGCTTAAACCCAAAACCAAATCCATCAACCCAAACCCATTACCAAGCCCAATCAAACCCAACGCATATTCTCTTAATTATCCAATATTCTGGTTTGATTTAGGCCTTAAATCACTCATTGAATCCTCCCATTTAAGTTGTCCATAGTCATTTTTCTAGTTATTTATAAATTCAAGGGAAATAAATTAGAAAAGGAAAGGAAGAAAAGGGAAGAAAAAAAATATTAGAAGATCAAACCCTCTTCCTCACAGTGATTCTCATCACCACCATCACCACCTTTCTTTCTTCTCCATTAAACACCACAAAACCACCACCATCTGGACCTCTCTCGTCGCCTCTCTCTCTCAGCCACACAACATCGCCAATGCCACCTGCCCGTCTTGCTCAAGCTCTCACCTGCTCGTCCTGCTTGAGCCCTCTCTCTTTCTTCTGCTCACAGCCACAGCAGCCAGCACTGAGCAGACACGCTGCAGCCCGAGCAGCAGCTAGCACTGAGCTCTCTCTCGGCCACTCTTCGTCTCGCCCTCCGGCCACGCCTGCGCTGCCCGTCCTGCTCGAGTTCTCACCTGCTTGAGCCCTCTCTCTCTTCTGCTCACAGCCACAGCAGCCAGCACCGAGCTATCTCTCGGCCTCTCTTCGTCTCGCCTCCGACCACGCTTGCGCAGCCCGCCTGCTGGCAGCGCCCTGCTTCGCCTGCTCGCACCGGACAACCCTCCTGCGAGCAGCGACCTTGCTTGCTCCATTCCCACCTCATGTCTCCATTTGAATGAGGAAAAAGGCTTGGGGTGCTAAACGCACCCCAGCCCTCTTACTCTCTATACCACCACATGCAATATTAAGAGACAAGTTACTGGCACCCCCTGTTTCATGCTGAGCACCCCGAGCTTACTGTGTAGCGCCTGGATTCACTGTTGAGTACCACCGCACCGAGGCGGCGACAAACCAAAAGGGTTGTATAATTTATTTTACTGACTTAAATGCTTAATTGTTAATTAAAATTTTATTTCAGAAATTTGATAAATTGCTTTCACCTTTCATGTTCAATTAAAACTTGATATGTTTGGTAGTTAGATTCACATTTTATCAATGTTCAAAGCATTTGCTAACAAATATTGAGCTTGAACTTTGATTAAGTGTGCCCTAAAAAGACACTTAATGCTTGGTAAGAGTTTATTTGATTGAGATAAATTGTTCATGTTTGACAGAAACTTGATATGATTGGAATTGGATTTTAATGATCACATCTTCGGTGTAAGCTAGGGATCCTCATCCCTAAAGCTTCTCGTTTATAATTTCAGTAATTTAGATTTAAATATATTTGCTAACTCATCGGTTAGTCCAAATCCCACAAAATCCATTTCATCCATCTTTTCCTTTTATTTTATTTTTAATTTATTTTTAGTTTAGTTTTAAAAACACTGTAATCCCAATTTTCTGTAAATTAGTTTAGATAAATTCTAATATTCAATTTAATCCACCATCCTCGTGGGATCGACCCGTACTTACCGTTGTCTACCAGTTAGACACCGTGCACTTGCGATTATTACAAGTGGGTCAAATTAGCCTATTTGTTAAGGGCAGTTAGACACCGTTGCCAGGGAAGGTAGCGGTGTAATTGAATTTAAGATTTATTTTCACTAATTTAAAAAAAAACAAAATTTCAGAAAGAAAAAAAAAAACAAAACAAAACAAAACAAAACAAAAAAATTTATTTTTATTTTGTTAAGTTCTTTTTACACTCATTTCGTGTTATTTGTTTGATTTTGCAGAATACACGCCTCTGGAGGAAATTGGACGATCCTGCAAACATCAAGCAAATTTTAATTTTAATTTTAAATTTTATTTTATTTTTGTGAGGAGAGTTTTAATTTTATTTTCACCTCGTTTTACGAGTGTGTGGTGTAATAATTTTTGTAAATTCTATTGTTTTCCATTTTTAATCACCTAAAAAAAACCCATAAATTCTCTAAGTCAAAAGAAAATATAGGGAAACAATTTTAATTGTTATCCAATAATTTCTTGTGATTTAGAAATCCGACTTCTAAGACCAAGACCAGTAATTTGATTGCATATGCTTGTGTGCTGATTGAAACGAATAAAAAGAAGTCAAAATTTTTTTTGAATTGTGCTAACTCTTTGTGCATAGATGAATGCGCAGACTGTAAGTACTTTTAACTCACGCAACGTATTAGCGACCGGGTGCTTTATGTAATTGTTTGCAATTGTGTGTTGGTTGTTTAAATTATGTAATTGTGGATGTTAAACTTTAGTAATTCATAATAAGCAGACCCAACTTCTAAATAGAAACTGGTGGGACTTGATATCCCCACCTCATCACTCCATCTGCGTGCAACCAATAGCCAAACATAATTAAAATCAATTAACAAGTTAGATAGAGCCATCTTTTAGGTACGGTGTTCATAAGACAACCAAGACCAAAGTGAATCCAATAATTTTTCTCCGAGAGGCCACTGCCACAAGGGTAATTTACCCGGTACGTCGAGTCATAAGTAAACTACGATCCACAGAAAGAATTGGTGTAACCAACAGTTTTGGTTAGGAACACAAGCCTCAAGTGTACATCTAACGTCACATCGTTCTCACATCTACTGGCTTACAGAGCGATAGCACAAGGAAGTACTTAATTGGACCATTGTGACCTCCTTCCCTTGTGTGATGATCCGGTTTCTTTGAAACTAAACTCTAGCCTACTGATTTTGAACTTTGCGGTGTAAAGTGTACACTCTTAGGATCAACTTGTAACACCCATTGCTCTGATGTAAAGATTACATAAGAAATAATTGTCCCCCAAAGATAAAAAGATAATTGATCTAAAAAAACGTTGATTGCTTAGGGAGGCATGTTTCTTGTGCATTTATTGGTTGTTGATTGCGTATGAGTCTGTGTATATTTTTAGAGTTAATGATTTAAAAAATAATAATAATAATAATAAATAATAAATAAATAAATGAACACAATGGATTATCCAGCCTATTTTTCCGAGCAAGTCAATTCATTTTATGACATGCGACGACCTGATTATGATCCATATTTAGATTAATACAACCCAGGGTTAGCCTATCATCCTGACTTCTCATGGGATCATGGTCAGTACCATGAAGGCCCTCTAGACACTCCTCAGACTCCTAAAACTGTCATTCCTGATAATGAGTCTCAATTTCATCAAGTTGTTCTTCCATCCAACACATCAAGGTTAGAGGATATTTTGAACCTTTTTATAGAGCGAATAGGAGAAATGCTTGAGCAAAATTTTCAAGATATTACAGAATTGACAGTTATTTCTCAACAAAACTCCCAAGCTATCAGAAAACTTGAGATGACTGTGAGTCAGATAGCTGAGTCACTTCCTGAGATAGAGTCAGAAAAATTCCCTAATCAACATATTTTTAATCAAAAGGGTCAATTCGAAATTAGTGGCACATCTAAGCCAGATGATGAAGATGTCCAATGCATTACTACCCTTAAAAATGAAAAACTGGTTGAAAATCAGGTAGAAATGCCTGATATGGGTGTCATTGAGTTGTCTAGACCAATATCTCTATGTGATTCATGTGATGAGCCTGTACCACCTGATATATACATCGTCTCATCTACTTGCATCACATTCCCATTTACTGAGGCTACTTTCACCGATCCCTTGTTCTGTAGTGAGGATTTCAGTTTTCACCATCATGTTGTAAAAATTATTCAATCTTCTGATTTGGAACCAGACCTAGGATGTTCCCTTTTTGGAGCACGCAAGAATCCTCTGTTGTGTATGACTACTTGTCTCTTTTGGGATGTCCTAGTGTATTTGGTGCCCCATGTGATTGCTATATTTGGGTGGACTGATCCTCAACTGTTCAGGTTGTTGATATACGGCCATGGACTAAGTGTTTGTCATGTTCTTCCTCTCCACTTTTCGATACACCATTTTTTAAGAAGAATATTTGTCGGGCTGATGACGTTAAACCAAGCGCTATTGGGAGGCAGCCCCAACTTTGTTGTAAAGGTGCATGTTGAGTGTGTATTTTATCCATCTCTATTAACTAATCCACAATTCTTTTATCTCTGAGCTCTCATCGGTGGATTACTTGTGAGAATTGGTAAAATCTTCACCGCGGTAATACTGTTCTAACCTCCTCTCATGTACTTATTTCATTCATTTGTCAAAATTATTTTGTTAAACATTGAGGACAATGTTTGGATTAGGTTTGGGGGTAGGGTTCATGAGTCGGTGAATTTTTCGTAGTGTTTTCTTTTCTTATTCTTAAAAAAAAAAAAATTGTGCTTTTCTGTCAAGAAAACTTGGTCTTTTGCGATAATGAAAATGAATTTTAAATGTTTTATGCTCAAGAAAATGCAAGCCAACTTGACATATTGGTATATTGATAAAGACTGAAAGTTTAGTATGATCCTTTAGTTAGATCTAGTTCATAAGATTTTTTAACTCGATTATCTTTGCACCATGAGCCATGTTAGCATAACTTGAAGTTGATGAGTAAAGTATATACTAGAAAACCTTAGAATAATAGTGGAGACTTAACCCTGAAAGTTTTGAACCTTTCTATTTTTCCGAGGGTTATACATAAGTTCTGATTTTTCTTGAGTCCGTATTACATCGTTGATGATCTCATTATTCTCATTTTTCTGATCAATTGCTTTGGGAATGACATGAAAATTGAATTATTACACTAGAACTTCTTGGCTTATTCAATTGAGATGTCATAATACTGACCCGAACTTAGGAAATGATCTAGGAATTTTTTTTCCTTTTCTTTCTTTAGACCATTAACTAACTTTTTAACTTACCCATAACATTAACCTTTTTGTAGCCTTTTGAGCCTTAGAATAATTTTTATTAGTTAACCCATTAACCTTTACCCAACTTTTTTGGGAATGTGTATGGATGGATATACTTGGTGTAAAAAGGGCATTAAAGAGAAAAATATGAGATATTTCATAAATCCTCTATGTGGAAAAAAAAATTTGATTCCTCAATAAGGATAAAGATGTGAGAATGAAGAAAACATTGATGGTAAGCAACATTGGTTTATTCTTGACAGCCCTAATTGTTCGTTGAATGGGTGTATACATTCCTAGAAATTTTTGTTAGAATCCTTTAACATTTCTTATTAACCATTACCCAAGCCCCGTTACAACCCAACAAAGTCCTAGTTGATCTTAGGTAAAGGTTGGTTCCGTAGATGTGGAGATTTAATAACCAAGACCTATGGTGTTTGATTCAACATTCCCAAAAGTAATTGATATCCTTGTCTATGAGATCATGTTCATTCCATTCTTGTAAAGTCCATTCTTCATAATACTATATGTGAGATGATTGTTTTCCATTATTTACTCTTTCCTCACATATAAACTGAGTGAAATACCAAATCTCTGAGTGCTTTATTGTGAGTGACATGAGAGGTTTGAAGTCAAAACAAACTTTCTACAGGAGATTTAGTCATTATTTTACTTTGAAATGAAAAGTTATGTTGATAGTGTTTTTCACACACACACACACATTGAGTTGAGGATGATTGTGAATTTTTTCTAACCTTTGGAGAATATTAAATTATTTGGAGATTTTTTGATACACTAAAATGACACTGTTGGTTTCTTGCATTTCTCGAAGTTTTAAAATGAACACTGTTTGACCAAGTTTTGTTGAGTCAGTAATGTTTGTGAGTAACATTTTCCGGAAACCCTCACGAGACTATAACACGTTCCCTAGAGGTAATCAAGGGGTTCAAAGCCTTGTTGCACATTTTCAAAGGTAAGTGCAATCGACGATTCCTGCGAAAGTGAGTTAGGATTATTTGTGGTTTTCTTTTCTTTGTTTTGCTCAAGGACTAGCAAAATATAGGTTTGGGGGTATTTGATAATCACATAATTATAACATTATTACCACTTATTATAATTTTGTTAATCCTTGTTTTATCTTATTTTAGATTAATTATTAAATTTTTGTGTTTTTGTAGAATTTGGAGCAATAATGAAGAAATCGAATAAAAATGAAATGAACAAATCACAGATGGTGACTTCAGAGAAAATGGAGGTGAAAATAACCTGAGCCCTTGGCTTAAACCCAAAACCAAATCCATCAACCCAAACCCATTGCCAAGCCCAATCAAACCCAAAGCATATTCTCTTAATTATCCAATATACTGGTTTGATTTAGGCCTTAAATCACTCATTGAATCCTCCCCTTTAAGTTGTCCATATTCATTTTTCTAGTTATCTATAAATACAAGGGAAATAAACGAGAAAAGGGGGGGAGGAGAAGCGAAGAAAAAAATATTAGAAGATCAAACCCTCTTCCTCACAGTGATTCTCATCACCACCGTCACCATCACCACCTCTCTTTCTTCTCCATTAAACACCACAAAACCACCACCATCTGGACCTCTCGCCTCTCTCTCAGCCACACAGCGTCGCCAACGCCACCTGCCCGTCCTGCTCGAGCTCTCACCTGCTCGTCCTGCTTGAGCTCTCTCTCTCTTCTGCTCATAGCCACAGCAGCCAGCACCGAGCAGCCACGCTGCAGCCCGAGCAGTAGCCAACACCGAGCTCTCTCTCAGCCTCCCTTCGTCTCGCCCTCCTACCACGCCTGCGCTGCCCATCTTGCTTGAGCTCTCACCTGCTCGTCCTGCTTGAGCCCTCTTTCTCTTCTGCTCACAGCCACAGCAGCCAGCACCGAGCAGCAGCCAACACCGAGCTCTCTCTCGGCCTCTTTTCGTCTAGCCTTCCGACCACGCCTGCACAGCCCGCCTGCTGGCAGCGCCCTGCTTCACCTGCTCGCACCGGACAGCCCTCCTGCGAGCAGCGACCTTGCTTGCTCCATTCCCACCTCATGTCTCCATTTGAATGAGGAAAAAGGCTTGGGGTGCTAAACGCACCCCAGCCCTCTTACTCTCTATACCACCACATGCAATATTAAGAGACAAGTTACTGGCACCCCCTGTTTCATGCTGAGCACCCCGAGCTTACTGTGTAGCGCCTGGATTCACTGCTGAGTACCACCGCACCGAGGCGGCGACAAACCAAAAGGGTTGTATAATTTATTTTACTGACTTAAATGCTTAATTGTTAATTAAAATTTTATTTCAGAAATTTGATAAATTGCTTTCACCTTTCATGTTCAATTAAAACTTGATATGTTTGGTAGTTAGATTCACATTTTATCAATATTCAAAGCATGTGCTAACAAATATTGAGCTTGAACTTTGATTAAGTGTGCCCTAAAAAGACACTTAATGCTTGGTAAGAGTTTATTTGTTTGAGATAAATTGTTCATGTTTGACGGAAACTTGATATGACTGGAATTGGATTTTAATGATCACATCTTCGGTGTAAGCAAGGGATCCTCATCCCTAAAGCTTCTCGTTTATAATTTCAGTAATTTAGATTTAAATATATTTGCTAACTCATCGGTGAATCCAAACCCCACAAAATCCATTTCATCCATCTTTTCCTTTTATTTTATTTTTCTTATTTTAATTTATTTTTAGTTTAATTTTAAAAACACTGTAACCCCGTTTTTCTGTAAATTAGTTTAGATAAATTCTAAAATTCAATTTAATCCACCTTCCTCGTGGGATCGACCCGTACTTGCCGTTGTCTACTAGTTAGACACCGTGCACTTGCGGTTATTACAAGTGGGTCAAATTAGCATGTTTGTTTAGGCCAGTTAAACCCGCAACACCTTGTCTCCGGGCAAGCGGTAAATTACGACAAGTCATCTATTTTCTACCGCTCCAATATGCACCCTAGACACGCCAAGATGATTAATAGAATTTTACGTTCTATAATCCGCGTGATAAGTATCTGGGTAGTCCTTTGCTTATTTCTGAGAAACAGGCTTCCGACTTTCAATTTTTAGTGGACAAAATCAATACCAGACTATCTTCTTGGAAAACAATGATCAAAATCAATACCAGTTTTATCTCAGACTGCTAGAACAATGATCAAAACAGTCATCAACTCCAATCCCATATACATTATACAGACCTTTTTGCTCCCTTGCTCTATCACTTCTAAGATAGATGATTTAACTAGAAATTTTTGGTGGAATGGTATAGATGACAACAAAGAAAAACATCTTTGCACTTGGGCTCGTATTGGCCTTCCCCGTCAACTGGGTGGTCTGAATATTCCCTCAGCTAGGAACATGAATCTTGCCTTAATAGCAAAAAACATGTGGTGGGTCGTTTTTAACCCTACCAGCCCCTTTCTCTTTTAAATCAAGGAAATCTATTTCAAGAATTGAAGCATTTTCTAACTTACCAAAGCTCCCAAAATTGTTTCTTTTGCTTGGAAAGGTAACATGACAGCGTTTAATAAAATGAAACGTCATCATATTTGGCAAGTCATGTCGGGAAACAAAGTGGATCTCTGGAAAGATTGTGGGGTGAAACCAGATTTGATTTAAGCAGATTGTCTGTCTCATCATACCCTTCTCGAATCCATTAGGACTGTCCCTAATCCCTGGATATTTCCACAGATAACATGGTGGCATGGAATCAACCTCTCATTTAATCTTTGTTTCCTAGGATGGTGGCATGTGATTTTGTGGCGAGAAAAGAGAATCCAAGAAAAGGTAATTATCAGGTAATTGTAGCTATTTTTCATTAATCTTCTCCACATCTTATGATGCAAATTGATCATCTACTTCACTTGTTCTATATCAACTATTGGTGTTTACTTGAGTGAGTTGAGAAGAAAACACAAAGAGAAACAAAGATGACGGCAAGAAGACTTATAAAATCAACTCTCATTACAAAGGTATATATAAGTTTCTATTGTTCTCTACCACCTTTTTTGCTATCTATTACATCAAATGTTTGATCTTCTAGTTTTCTACTCAACTTTTTTGTCATTAGTTATTTTTGAATTCCTACTTGGAACAAGTAATTCCATTGATGCTGATTCAATTTTTCATTAGTTAGTTACATGTAAAAACTCCATGCACTTGATAAAAAGGGTTACCTGGGGGAGGTACGGTTATGTTTTAGTATGTGATCACTTGAACCTTTGGATCTAGATTCTTGGTTTATCATTAAATTTTGCCAAGTGAATGGGGAAAAGATCAAAACAGTAGGTTTTGTTAGAATCAATGACGAGAGATTTTTTTTTGTCAACAATTTTACAGTAGAAACCACCTAGAACTGAGTTGGAAGGATGTCGCCTTCTACGAATTCAATATCGAGCTCGGTGAATGGGTTTGTGAAGATTTCAAATTTCACTTCTTTATCACTCTGTTGTATCGTTTTTGTTCATTGATTACTTGTGTGTATTTGGTTTGAACTTTGTAGAATCGGAATGATGTCGAAGGTTTCCTTTTGTCACTTGAACTTAAATTGGGTTTGGTAAAACAAGATTTGGGATTTTAGGGTTTGGTTTTGGAGAAGTTGTAGCAAACTTTGTTCTTGTCATGTTGTTTCTTGTGTTTGCAATGAATGTGTGATCAACTTTATTTGATTTCTTGGACTGTTTTTTGTTTGATGCATTAATACTCAGCCTCGTTTCCAGTTCATTGTAATGAATCGTTGCAATACAGGTACCTTATAGTTTAGCGCCTCTTTTGGATCTCTTGTATCTGATAACAATTGTGTCTGCAATTTTGTTATTGAGAATGTTCTCTCTATGGTAAACAAGGGTCTTGTTTAGTTATACGTGGGGTTGGGAGGTTAGGGAGAGACATGTGGTTCAATTGGGGGGGGTCTTGATTGGGACTTTTGAGCAACCATGTTTCTCTAATTAGGCGTATGTACAATACCTTGGGTGTGCTATTATTTGCATTTAAGTTTGACTGTTTTTGGTATTAAGTAGCATCTATATTGTCTGATGCAGACAATCTAGTTGAAAACTTGTTGGGAGACTTTGAGTACGAGCTACAGGTTCCTTATTTGCCGTACCGAAATGTTGCTGGAAAAGTTAATGGTATTTGGTTCTATAATTCACGTGATTGTGAGGAAGTTGCAACTCTTTACCAGGTATATTGATTCTTCCAATGTATGTTATTTACCACCTCTAGTTCAGTAATTTCTTTTCTTGGACGTGTCAAACCAATTTTATCGAAGAGAGAGTTTCAGAATGCAACCCAAAAGGAAATTGAATCTGGTCTTTATTATGTCTGAACATCCACCTTAAAAAATGAATGTTTGAACATTCCCATTTCAACATGAACACTTTAACCTTGTATCCACCATGTTGCCATATCCTAGATTTATTGCAGTCTGGATAAAACTCCCATAATTTATGCTGAAAATTCTTACAATTTTTTAATGTTTTTGTAGTCTGTAAAGAATTGTATTATTGTAATTGTGTATTGTGTAAAAACATTGAATAGAATACAAACTTATATAGAGCTAACTTTGACATAACCTAATAGAAATAGGAAACCTAAGACTTCTATTCTATTCTGACTTTCCTAACCTACTCCGTAACACTTTCCTATTTTATAATATAGATAGACTTCTATTCTGTAACACTTTCCTATTTTGTAACATAGGTAGACTTCTATCCTTTAACACTCCCCATCAAGCTGGACATGTAGACGCAGACAAAATGTGCAGCTTGAAGAAAACTTTGAAGTCATATTTGGTGATGAAATCATTATTGTCGAGTATGGATGATTCCTGTATGAAGAAATCATGACTCAATTCGAGTCTTGGTATTGGTGATTCCTGTATGAAGAAATCCTGACTCAATTCGAGTCTTGATAGTGATGATTCTTGTATGAAGAAATCCTGGTATTGATGATTCTTGTATGAAGAAATCATGACTCAATTCGAGTCTTGGTGTTGCTCAATTCGAGTCAACACAGATTTTGGTAGTGACCAAAGATGGTGGGTGTGAATAGCGGAGTGAAAGAGTTTCAAATTTCTTTCTTTTCCCTCCGTTTCTTCTTCTTTTTTGTTTCTTCCCTGCTGTGCGATCTGATGTGTGACTGAACATGTGATAGATCCCGTGGTCTACATCTGTCTTGGTGTTGTAGTCGTGTGCGCCAGATAGAGACGTTGTTGTTATTCTTTGTTGAGTTGAGTAAAACTTGGGGTGCTAATAGCCCAGAGCTTTATATTAGTTTGAAAAAATTCTTTCTTTTTCTTCTTCTTCTAAGACTTGGGCTTTGAGAGCCATGGTCAGATCTCGACTCCATATGTTGTAATTGGTAGGAGTAAGCGACTGTGAAACAAGAGCCACCCCAGGTATATGGTGAGGTGGTGGTATTTGAACCACTGCTTGTATTGTCGCTCATGGTGACGGCGACTACGTAGTGTACTGGTGGCTCTAACTGAACCTTGAGTGCTAATAGCCTAATCCTTTAGGATATGTTTTTTTTGTATTTGTGGTGGTACTAAGTAATTGAGTGTGGTGCAAATAGTGCACCAATCAAAATATCAGTTTCCTCGGCATCTGTTTGGCTATTCACTATTTATTCAACTTGTTTCGCAGGATGAGGATGAATGGGAGGAAGACCGATCTGTTCAAGGATTAAAATGCGGAGAGGAAGTTCGCGGCGGTGGGAGCGAAGGCAAGGAAGGAGGTCGAGGCCGAGGAGAAGAAGAAATCAACACGATTGGCAGGGTCTATGTTGTTTGATTCCGACGAGATCTAATGATGATGATGATTGATCAGTGTTGATGATCGATGGTGGTTCGATCAGTGATAGGATTGAACCTAGAAAAAGTCACAGGCTAGGGAGCTGATTCAGAAAGGATTGAAGCTAGAATCTGAGTTCCGTGCGACTGAGCCTCTGAAGGCTGAGGTTGTGACAGTCTTGTTAAAGTGATTCGAACGATGATGATTCGATGATGGATCAATGTTGATCTTTGTTGGATGGATCTATGTTGATCTTTGTTGGATGATGATGATCTCTGTTGACGAGATGATCTCTGTTGATGAGATGATTTTTGTTGGTGATGATGATCTCTGTTGGTGATGATGGATTGATGGTGGTTTTGATGATTTTTGTATGATGATGATGATGGCGGCCTCTTGTTGGCGATGATGATGGCGGCCTCTTATTGGCGAGTGTTCGGTCAGATTGATGATGACCTGATGAAGTTTGTGATGAGGATTGTTGTATGGTTCGATGTTGATTCGAATAGGTTCGATCTTCGTGATTTATGTTGATAAGGGAGATTTCTGTCGAAGTTGGGTGTTAATGGAGATCTCTGTTGATGAGGGAGATCTTTGTTGATCAGGATGATCTCTGTTGATCAGGATGATCTCTGTTGATCAGGATGATGGTTGATCCTTGTTGCAGGGAGATCTCTGGCTGCTGATTCCTTCAGCAATTAGATCAAACTCTCATCAAGATCTGCCTGTTGATTCCTTCAGCAATTAGATCAAGTGCTTCTAACAAGCTCTCAAGTTGGTATTTGCTTATTGGCTCAATGATTGTTCTGATGGGTTGATGTTGATGATGTTGGTTTGGCGGTGCCGATGATGCGGTGTTTGGCAGTGTTTGCGTGTTGTTGTGTGTGCGGAAGCTAAGCAAGGTGATGACTTGTGAATTTCCCTTCCCCGCCTCTTATGTCTACGATCAAAGTGCGTAGTCGTCAGAGGCGGGGAAGAGCTTGAGTCCCCGTAGTTGTTTTACGTCACCAAAGAACCTTGCGCTCTGATACCATGTAAAGAATTGTATTATTGTAATTGTGTATTGTGTAAAAACATTGAATAGAATACAAACTTATATAGAGCTAACTTTGACATAACCTAATAGAAATAGGAAACCTAAGACTTCTATTCTATTTTGACTTTCCTAACCTATTCCGTAACACTTTCCTATTTTATAATATAGGTAGACTTCTATTTTGTAACACTTTCCTATTTTGAAACATACGTAGACTTCTATTCTTTAACATAGTAAGAATTTTCTTGACGCCTCATCTGAGAAGCTGTAGATGAAACTAGAAGCTTGGACTAGTAGGGTAGTTTATATAATCGAACTAGAGAAAGTCGATGATCTTGTGAGGTAGGAGTTCTGGATGGTATATTGGTTAGGCCAAACTTTGAGGTGCAAGGGAAAAAACTGGATTAGGAAACTTTGAAGTGTGTATGTTATGTTTCTTCTTCATTTTGATCCACTGCTTGTTAGTGTTACACTAATAGCCCGAGGGATTAGACAAGTCACCCTTATGACACTTTTATTTTCATTCTAGAGTTGGGTAGGAGTATGACAAGTAGAGCTTTTTATATTTGGAGAATTCATATGTAGTTGTGTGTCTACTTATTTGTTTCATGGACTGATGTACAATATTGATGACACGTTGGCTTTCTTATGTTCAAATAAGTTGTTGTTGGTTTTTCAAGAGGAATCCTATATTGTAATGTATGCAAGTAATGCAACCAACACATGATAAGAAGTTGTATTTATTTATAAATCGTTCTTGATTTCTCAAAGTTCAAGAATATTTGTTTTCACATTGTGTTTTTGTGAAGCAAGTTGAGGAAAAACAGCCTGAGGATCCATCTAAAACAAATGAAACAAAGTGCAAAACTTCATCAGGTTTTAATTTCATCGTCTCATGGGACACAATTTCCAGTTTCTTTTAAGTTTTAGTGTTTTTTTTTTATTGTTTGTTTTAAGGGCTCAAGGCTCTATCGATCCCCATGTAATTTTGTATCTCTCTAATGAAAAAGCATAAGAAGTAAATAAGGGAAAATGGAAGTGAAAACAAAGTTGCAGCATATGTTTCTTGATTGCATCTTCTACTTGGCTTGCATGAGAACTTGTATAAAATGATAATACGATGTACAAAATCTGGTCATACAAGTACAAAATTTGCATGTGGATCCAAACAAAATTTGCCTCCTTCTTATTGCTATGTGCTAATATGATGAATAGTGTGTTGTAGGATATGTTGGGTCAGTGATACAGGGGATGATGCCCAATATGGAATTATCGAAAGAGCTTGAGGCATTTTTTAGTTTTCTTAGTGTTAGCATACTAATGATGTACTTGGTACATGTACTTTTTTTATTAAATACTGATCTAATATGAAAAACGATGTTGTAATTGATTGCAACTGATGCAATCATTTTTCGCTCCCTGCTCCAATCTGGTTATTGCTGACCTATTGACTTGCACAAGTAGCACACGTGAGCCACGGACCATTGTTGTGGTGGCCGATGGCACTTCGATGCTAAAGTCAGACAGGGCTCTAAGGAAGGTGTAATGTTGTAACAGGAAATTTGTAGCGTACCTTAGCTTACCAACCTCATGTCTTATTTATAGTGCAAGGAGTCCTGGTTTAACCAGGCCATCGTAGGCGTAAATTAGGGAGGAGATCTTCATGGAGATTCCTCTTTAATTAGGAGTTGTGTTGTAGGAGGGAAGTTCCATTTTTAGCTCTGCGTTCCTAGATCTGCGGGAGATAGTTCCCAATCCAAGAGCATTCCGTAAAAAGGAGTTTCCTTGTATGGAAGATACTCTGGTGTTTGCTTTCTAGTTGGGAGCAAACAGCAGATGTAGTTGCCCGTTCTAAGCAGATCCTCGAGATACATGCCTAAGGAGGGCTTATGGGTATTGAGGACAGTTGTGAGACGTGTGGGCCTAGCGTGCTTTAAGAATCTGGCTCCGCCTGGCAGACTGAATTGAGCGGGCTTAGAATCGTTTGGGCCTGTTCAGTGTTGGGATGATGTTGGGGTCTGTATTTCCTCAAGATTATCACTACACATGCACGACTCAGAGCTGTGACCGCTTTTATGTATCATCAGCTACTCCCCCTGTGTTAGTGAGCTGTCACATCGGTTCGCTAAGTCATCTCTTGAAGGGATGCGCCGCTCATGATTATTGAGTCTGAATCGTTGCTTGAGCCGCACGCCGCATTAATGGCACGTGCATCGGTTCGGCGGAAAAAAGGCGAGAAATCATCATCTATTTAGGTCATCTGCAGTGCAGAGTCTGATTCTTCTACTTTGTTCGCTTTCGAAGATATTGTTCTGAAAATATCGTTTGTCTTCTTCATTACTGAAGAAAACCTTCTTGATGATGGTGTTTTGGCTGAGGCCTCGAAACTTTTTGTAGACAAGTTGTTGTCCTAGCCTGGTCTTGCCGAAATTCGTACGAAGTTTGGGGTTCCTGAGGACCTACAATTGTATCTTCTAACGGGCGACCAAACGCCTGTATCACGTCCTATCAGTTTCATCTGATTACATCTTGGGATGCTCCAAACTGGAGTGCATTTTTCGGTACTGGACGTGATTTGGGAGTTCTTGGATCTCTTAGAAATTCCTCCAGCTCATTTGGGACCTAATGGATATAGGATCATCCTCATGATTTTGCTCAGTGCCAAGGAGGCCGGTGTTAGCATGACTTCGCGGGTGATCCAGTTGCTGACCTTTCCTCGGCTAAAGAGCAATGATGTCTGTAAGATGAAGTCGTTGAAGTGCTTCAGTAAACTGACGAATGATTTCAAGTTCTGGCAGAAGTACTGCTTCTTGGCTCCTGCGGATTCAAAGTATTTCTGGTGCAGTCCGCTTGGGCGACAGTTCAGACTTTTCTATAAGTTCAATCCCTTTCTCGCGATTTTGATATGTTTGGTAGCGAGCCGACTACTCATTACTTGTGGTCCCTTGCAGGAAGGTTTCCTACCACTCCTCTCACCTTAGAGGAGCAAACCACCATGGAGACGTTATGTGTCATGCCGCAAAGGAAGGCGGTCAATGTCATAAGAGTTTCAAACTTCATCCGTAGTGGGCTGTGGGACAACTGACATGTTGCCCCACTCTGTATCGTGAGTCGTGCATTAAGTTGGAAGATGGGGTCCCTTCTAAGAAGAAGAAGGCTGTTGGGGCCAAAGTTCTTGTTCTGTTCGATGTAAATGAGTCGTCTGAGACGTTTGCTTCCTTCGTGAGGAAAAGAGGCTCGCATTAGAGTTGGGCCATTTTCGGCACTAGCCGCTCCAGTGAGAGAGGAGCATGAGCCTGCTGGGCCTGTTGAGGCGGAGACTGTCGTTTTCGTCTTGGAAAGAGACTACCTGCGGTTGGGAGGAGTTATGGACAGGTCGAACATTAGTGACACGCAGGTCGAGGCTTTGAATGACCTTCTGGTGCGGGTTGCAATGGCAGCCACCGATGGTGCTGATTCGCGTGGGACCATTGTTGTTGGAGTTTCCTGTGAAGATTCGCCTGAGGTGGTAAAATCTAATTGCCCTACTGTTGATTCGTCTGAAGGTGGCTGCGGTACCGACCGTGTCTCTTGTAGTCCGCATTGCTCACCATCTCATTCTAGGCCACAATTGGAAGTGTTGGGGGGTCCTTTGGATAATTCGCTCCCTCCACTCCCTCTGAATCCCATTGAGTCGTCTCGCAATAAAGGGTCGGTTGTTCTTGACAAAGGAAAGGCCACGGAGGAGAGTTTGAGGATGATGGAAACCGTGAAGGGCAGTGCTGGCGTAGTTTTCAATCAGGTAATGCTTATTCCAGACGAAAGGATAAACATGTTTGCACGTGACTTGGTAAAGATGAGCTCACAAGTCTGGCATCAAGAGGTGGATAAAGAGTATGCTTCGAGGAAGCACATAAGCAGGTGCCACAGCTGGTTGATGGATCATGCTTCGAAACCCGAAAAGGACACATTGGATGGATGCATGGATAAGGGTCTGAAGTACCTTATGTTGGGTATGTCTCATATGAGCCATGCGACCGTTGCTAGAACAGAAGTCGAAGCGGATCGTGAGAGAGTATATACCTTGGAGAGTGTCTTTTCTCACATACAACTGCTTTATTCTGATTCGATCTCATGAAATCGAGCGACTTAATCAGCAGGCTGAAGAGAAGCGGTTGGATCAGTCAATCGTGGTTGCTGAGGCTCAGGGGGCTCGTCTGGAAGACCTCGAGCGTAGTCTGACGGAGGCGACGTTCGAAAGGGACGGACTCAGGTAGGAGTTGAGTCGGGTCTGTCGTGAAGTCGAGGTTGCGTAGGGTGCTGCGACTAAGGCTTGTTCTAAGCTGCAATCTTTTGCTGAAGAGAGCGCTTCGTAGGAAGCTGACAGGGCTACTGAGAAGCAACAGTTGGAATCCGATGTGGAGTTCTACGCCCACGAGGCGAGAAAGGCTGAGGACCAACTCAAATTGGGGTGGCATGAGCTTAGTGTTGTGAAGGGCAGTCTAGCCACAGATTCGTCTCAGGTCAACACGCTGACTGGCAAGTTTGAGTTACTGGAACGTGAACTTGTCGACGAGAAGGTGCGACAGGAAAAGCTTCTTTAGGAGCAAGGCAAGTGCGAGTTCTGCTGGGTTGTACATGGCCGACTGGAGCTGTTGGCACTGATGAAGGAGGAGCATCCGGAGTGGGATCTTGGCCAGTATAAGAAGATGTCATATGTTGATTTGTCTGTTGCCTTTGCATCATCGGATGAGGAAGACAATGTGGGCCCTAATACGCAGACCGCGACGCGTGTGGATGTTATCCCTGCTCCATCTTCCACTAGGCTTAGTTCTTTCGTTTCTTTACTTTCTCCTAGTCGAGAGTGGCATTGGTGTGATTATACCCGTTTTAGTCTTGATCGTTAATGAAAACAGTTTTATCAGTAATGTGCTTGTTGTCTCTAATGTATTTTTTTTCCTTTTGCCTTGTTGTCATGCTTAGGCTGGTTGAGTCAATAGGATGTTTGACTAGTCTGTCTGCGATAAAGAGTTTAACTGCTTTATATTGTGAATGACTCAGGGTCGTTGTTGCGTAGCCATATTTGATAGTGGGCATGTTGCGCATAATTTAGCTGGGGGTTGCCCGCGCTGTGTCTTGTTCCCGAGGTAAGCTGCTTGAGGCTTATCATGTTTGTCTGACCGATCGGCCGCAATTGCTGCTAAGAGCGAGTTGCAATGGACAAGCGCATGTGTCAGGGCGTTCGTGTCGAGTCAGGTGTTGTAAGCTTGGGCTGGCATCCTAAATAGCTTTTATCTGGGCACTGGCCGTATGATCTTTGTATCGACGCGAACATCCTTCGCGAGTATTAGAATGTCAGTCCGTTTGAGCATGAAGACGTTGATTTGGCTAGATTCATGTTTGGTGACCAGGCTGAAGAGCAGTGGTCTTGTGGAAAACCGTTGGGATCAGTGCGGGACTGACTAGGCTCCCACCTTCCAAATCATGTATGACCAAGCAAAGAGAGCTACGGATTCGGAGATTAAAAGTTTGGCGACTAGGCTGAAGAGCAGTGGTCCCGTGGCAAGTCGTCGAAATCAGTTCAGGGTTGACTAGGCTCCCACCTTTCAAACCATCTACACCCTCCCCGCGCGGAGGGGGCTATGAATTCGAGAGAGGTTTGGCGACCAGGCTAAAGAGCAATGGTCCCGTGGCAAGCCATCAAAATCAGTTTGAGACTAACTAGGCTCCCACCATCCAAATTATCTACACCTGAGTGCACCAAGCTACAAATTTGGGAGGGTTCGGCGGCCACGCTGAGGAGTAGCGGTCCCGTGGCAAACCGCCAGAATCAGGTCATGGCTGACTGGGTTCCCACCTTCTAGACTATCTACACCCTCGCAGCGTGGGCTACAAGTCCAAGTTTGGTGATTTGGAAGCCATGCTAAAAAGCAGTGGTCTCGTGGCGAGCCATCAGAATCAGTTTGGGACTTACTAGGCTCCCACCTTCCAAACTATCTACACCCTCGCAGTGGGGACTACAAGTCCAGGTTTTGATCAGAAGCTTTCATTGCTAGTCGTCACCAGCTAGGCTTACCTGATACCTGATTAGGTTCGGCGGTCATTGGCCGCAAGGGGCAATGATATCTGGCGAGTCGTCGTTACCAGGCGTGGTAGTGCTGATTAGACTCACACTTCCTAAATTGTTGATGCCTACGCAAAGCGGACTAGGTGTCGGGTTGAATCAAAATTTTTCGTCATCAACTTTGGTTGACTAATCTTGCATGGTTTGAAAAGAAGTTTCGCTTGTTATGGAGTGTGTGAATTTAGTGTTAGCATAATGTGGACGAAGTTACCTTGAATCAGCAGGTGATCTGTAGGTACAATTCGTATGTCAGGATCGGCTAGGATATCTTAATACTCATGCCAAACATGTGACAGAATGTTGTTTAAATAATGGGTCGAGCCCATGGACCTGCAGAGGAGGGGCTAGGGCGCAGTGTGTTGTGTGTATGGCGTAAATTGCGTGGTAACACGTGTATGACATAGGCTGTGTGACGGTTACTCCCCCTGAATTTATGGGGTTGCGTGCAGCGCCATTAATTTGAATGACGTACTCTGCGCAGTTTCCTTGGGAACCGTCATCTCCTAGTTTCCCATACCGCATTGAATGCTTGACAGCTAATGCTGGAATGCCCGCTTGGTGAATCGTCATGTCTATACAATGGTGTTTTCCAATCGTTGTAGGAATTATCTTTCGCAGAGCTTATCTTCTGTAATGTTCTTGCTTTAAAAGGATGTTTTGGATTTTCCAAAGGCTGAGGAAAATGCTTTGGGTTTTCCAAAGGCTGAAGATGAATCTCCGTCTCTGGAGTTTTTGAATGTTCTGACATTTGCACTGATCAGGCATAGAGATAGTTGTCGTTATGCGTGATCACCTGATATGGGTGGCCACATAGTTGATCCGCTAAGGTCTTGTAATTTCTTCTCATATTGTGGAGAAATAGTACGGATTCTCTCCCAAGGGAAGAGTTTTTCCTTCATGTGCAGGTGTCTTATCGTTGTTCCTGAATGTTTGGTCTTAGGGATAGCATATGCGTCCTACTCCGTGGTGGCCACCTCCGCCACTTCTCGATTAACCCCATCGCTTCGCCTTGTGCTGGAAGTCGGCATCTGAGTTGAGGCGGAGTTGGACATGGCCTGTCGAAATGGGCCATTGATTCCCAAATATTCATATTTTCCTTGCGCGGGAAGGTATATGTGATCCGAGCTCACATGATACCTGTCCCAAGTTCATAGAGTGTGTGAGTTGGGCTTCAAATTTTTGTCGATGCTCCCGGTTGCCGATTTTGAACCACCTTATGAGGGTTATGTCTGTGGGAGCATTTGAACATGGTGTTTTCCTCCTGATCTTGCTCAGTTCAGTCTTCTTCGGATGCCTCTCGTAGTAGAATTTTCTAAACGAATCTTTTACTTCATGTCACATTGTATTCAGATGCTTGTAGTATGTAGTCTTTTGTATCTGCCTCAAGGTGCTTGTTGTTACATCTTTTCAATAATCAACAGAATTTGTTTTCGTAATTATTCCTTTATTTCTTAAATGATAGCAAATCACATAAGTTTTTTAAAAACAAAACTCAATATTGATTATGGAAAGGGAAACAAACAACTTAAAGCAAACTAACTGTTGACGGAGAGCGTTGGCTTCCGATGAAACGGGTCAGGAATTCCTTCGCCAGCGTTTTGAAGGAGTCGATGGACTTCGGCGAAAGGTTGTGAAACCATGTCAATGTGGGCTTTTCAGACTAGTGGGAAAGGTCCTGCACATTACGGATTCAGATCCCTCTTTAAGGACCATTACGTGCTGGTAATGGCGCAGGTGGTCGAAGGGATCGGTGGTTCCATCGTAGGAGTCGACCTTCGGAAAAGTGAACTTCCTCGGTAGGGCCTAGTTCATGATTCGGTCCATAAATGGCGGGACGGAAAGACAATACAGTACATCCGCAACCTCATTTAGTCCAATAGGAACTGGTGGGTGTTTGGATTTCCTGTGTTTGCTCCCTATCGTCTGCCAAAGGCGGAGGTCTGTGCTGCTCCTGGTTTTCATTGGCAAGTGGTGGATCTTATTGCGTGAGAGCCTCGGCCGCCTTGGCGATCCGCTGTATTTGGGATGCCAACGTATCGATTCTGGGATCCATCGTTGTTGTCGTTGGTACGAGAGCGTGAGTTGGTTGCGCGTGCAAAATAGGGACTATCGAAAGAGGCGATATAGGGACAGTCGAAACGTTCGACGTGTCCCCTGGTTCTTTGTTGTTACGTGACCTGGTGGTCACCATTTCTCTGTGTTTTGAAATGAGACGACGCTTAGTGTAAAGTTACGAGCTATGTCGACGGCGCCAAACCGATGCAATCGTTTTTCTCTCCCTGCTCCGATATAGTTCCTGCTGGCTTGTTGACCTGCACAAGTAGCACATGTGAACCACGGACCACCGTTGTGGTGGCAAATGACACTTCAATGCTAAAGTCAGATAGGGCTCTAAGAAAGGTGTAATGTTGTAACAGGAAATTTGTAGCGTACCTTAGCTTACCAACTTCATGTCTTATTTATAGTGCAAGGAGTCCTGGTTTAACCAGGCCATCATAGGCCATCGTAGGCGTAGATTAGGGAGGAGATCTTCGTGGAGATTCATCTCTAATTAGGAGTCTGGCTGTAGGAGGGAAATTCCTTATTAGCTCTGCGCTCCTAGATACGCGGGAGATAGTTTCCAATCCAAGAGCATTCCGTAGAAGGGATTTTCCCTATGTGGAAGATACTCTGGTGTTTGCTTCCTAGTTTGGAGCAAAGAACAGTTGTAGTTGCCCGTCCGAAGCAGATCCTCGAGATACTTGCCTAAGGAGGGCTTACGGGTATTGAGGACAACTGTGAGACGTGTGGGCCTAGCGTGTTGTGAGAGTCCGGGTCTGCCTGGCAGACTGAATTGAGCGGGCTTAGAACCGCTTGTGCCTATTCAGTGTTGGACTGATGCTGGGGTTCGTATTTCCTTGAGATTATCACTACACGTGTATAGCTCAGGGGTGTGACCATTTTTATGTATCATTAGCAACTATTTCACTTTGTAATGTTTTGAAGATTATTAAAGTTTGGGGTTTAACATTGGTATTTGAATATTTGGTTTTTATAATCTCATTGGATGTCATTCATTTGTTGATTTTTTTTATTTATTTAATTAAAAACAAATAAAATTTTACATATTGGTTTTTGTAAAAAATAAAATAAAAAATTGTAACACGTTGAGGTGTTGCTAATATTTGAACATTGTGATATGCTACAGTGTCATTAGCAACCTTGGACAACTGTTACAAATTTTGAAGGTTGTAACACGTCGAAGTGTTACTAATATTTGTAATGCAGTGATTTACAAGATTTTTGTGGTATTACAAAAATTTTTAGAAACAAAGCTAGTGTGTTACAAATTGTCATTTATGATGTAGGGCAAGCCAAAGTCGTTGGGCTACTGGGCAAAGACAAAAAAATATAAGCAGCAGTCTCAGCAGCAACACCTCAAAACTAACAAAAAAACTTCAACTGGAATATGATGTTTATTCAACTTTGCAACGGTGGGAAGGATATTTTTGAGGATAATTCTCTCTGGGACCTTAGCTTTCCAAAATTTAGATCTTAAGATTATATGCAGAGGAGTATTAGAAGTTGATGGATTTGAATGAGCTTGAAGCAAGGAAGCACAGACTTTTCGAAAACTTGTCGTATTCGTGTCCAACACACGACACTCGCTCGACATGCGTTTAACACTTGGTCAACGTGTCGGCAGGTGTCAGACACATGGTCAATGTGTCGGATACGCCTCTGATACACCTGGAACTTGGTCAGGACACAGTCGAAACTCAAAAACCGATTTTGTTTTATTTTTTAGTTTTAGATGTTTGCAAATAACCACACAATATAATGGTTGTTGATCTATCTTAAGTGAATGACTATTTCAATTAAGATTTAAGATAAAAAGGGCAAAAGACCACTAAAGCATAGAGGTAGTCTATGCTTCTTCTTAATCTTTGCTTCTTATTTTTCTCTCATTTGCTTCTTTTCTCCTCTACTTCTTCTCTACTATGCTTTTTCTCTACTTTAATTTTTTTCTTGCAACAGTGTCATCTTCTTCAAGTCACTCTAAGAAGACACTTTATTAGATTATTATTTATATTTATATGACTTATTAAAAAATAGTATGACGTGTCCCTGAGTCCTAGTTTTTGGAAAATAGTCGAGTCGGCATGTCATGTCCGTGTCCGACACGACGCGCGTGTTCGTATCTGTGCATCCTTGGTTTGAAGCTTACTAAATAACTTGTATGCCTTAGCCACATAAATTATTCTTCTTGGATACACGCCATAAAGTAAATAGTTTAACATTTCTCGATATCCACATACAAGAGATGCCCCCCCCCCCCCCCCCCAAAAAAAAAAAAAATTTTCAAACTTTATTTATACAGTGAATTTGTTAGAATAGTTAACTAACTACCCCCCCCCCCCCCCCCCCCCCCCCCCGTTTCTTGAAATTAAATAGGGTCTCAACAACAAAAACTTTACAACAAATTAGGAGGAAAAGATAAAACTAGCAAGAGTCTGTTGGAGAAGAAGAGAGAGTGACAGTGAAGTGATGATTGTGTGGAGGAATAAGAAATAGATGGGCTTGAATTGGTTGGGTTATTTAAAGCTTTAAGCTTTGAGGGTTATTTAAGGCTTTAAGCTTTGAGAAGGCTAATGTAGGATAGTAATGCATTTGACATGCTTAGTTACACTTTTACAAAATTTGACATGCCTAGTGTTATAAAATCTTGCTAAGATGCAATCAACAATTCATTTGTTCCTTAGTGAACAATATTATCTGCGCTTTTATTGGATAATTTGAAAGCTTTGTTTATCTTTTGGACTTGACGCTTTTATTAAATCTTCATTTATTTTCTTATTTGCGCTTTTTATTGAAGCTCTATTCTGCTTTGACTTCTGCGATTTCTATACAAATCAAGGGGAGAATTTCAGGTATTCTACTTGTTCAATAAAAGATTATTTACTTACCTTTGCACTTGTTAAGTTGTTATGCAATATTGGTTGATTTTAAAGTGTTCTTTAATGACTACATCTCTTTGGTTTTGGTTATTTCTCTTCATGTCCATATTAATAAATTTTGTATTTAAAGGATCAACCCATAGTAAAAAATTTAATTGTTTTAGCTATTGTCGATGGATAAGTATCTTAAAATAAAATAAACGCCTCAAGTTCCTCCGATCGAAGAAGATGAGCAGGCGAAGAGGACAATTATAAACTTTTCATTTCTTATGCTTGAGATATATGAGAATGAGTTTTTTTGTTTATTTTGATAAAAGATAATTATGTAAATGTTATTTGTAAAAGATTTATGTGTTTTACTTAATTTATGATAAGTTTTACTTTACCTGAAATCAGCAATTTTTTTTTAAAATATCATTATATTAAATATGATTTGCCACTTTGCCCCTCCTTGATGAAAATCCTGACTCCACCACTGGATATGTGAGGGGGGCGTTAGAAGTCAACAAAAGGAGTATTCAATGAATCAATTTTCCACCATGTCCATAAATTATTATTTTTTTATGGTAGATAATATTTTAGCTGGATGTCTATAAGCACATTGAGAGCATGGGCGGACCTACCCCCCCCCCCCCCCCCCTCAAATTTTAAAATATTTTTAGTATATATATTTTAGTCTTAAAAAATCGATTATATAATGTAGAATACAATATGTTAATTGTTTATGAAAATATTCAAACGTGTCTTTGTTGGTGTAGTGGTTGGAGGTTTATCATTTTTAGTAAAAGACCTGAGTTCGATACTCTTTGAGTGCATTTTTTATTTTATTTTCAATGCAATTTTATTAGTAATTGCAAACATTAAAAAATATTTAGTTTAATAAAAATTTATTAACATTAAATAAATGAATTATTTTTCAAAAGTGATATTAAACCCCTAACAAAAAAAATATTTAAAATTAATATCTAAAATAATAACGATAGAATTCAATGAAAATATATACCATTAGCCAACTCGTATAAAATTTGAGCCTCATATAAACTATTTTTTCTTTGAAATTGTATTATGATCATATTAGATTCGCAAATTTCAAATTTTTTTAGCTTCACCTAGAACTTATCCTAATTATTTTGTGATTCTCAATTCTAGACAACCAGGCTTTATAGCCACTTTTTGGTCAGGTTTTAAGTTTTTTACATTTATATCCCTTGTATAGATAATGTTTGTGATTGTATTTTAAAGAGAATGGGTAAATGTGTAAAAATACTCTAGCCTGGCAAAAAAATGGCTTTAAAGTCTGGCTGCCTAGACAAACTCTTTTGTGATATTAGTTATATATTCTAGTTATTATGCTTGTTTGCTCTTTGCTAAGGTTATCAATAGTGACCTTATTTTAGCTTAAAATTGACTACACTTGGATCCAATTTGATATATGCATTGTATTTTTTATAGTTGAATTTTTTTTATTAGTTACTAGCTTCGGTAAAAAAAAAAAATTGACTTTACCATTGATAACTACTATTATTAACTAATAAGTATTTCCCCCCTCCCCCCTCGACTAAAATCCTGGGTCCACCCCTGATTGAGAGAGCTGATAATGGTTTGGAAGCCAAGGTTCTTCCCAAAAGTTTATATTGCTTCCAGAACTTTGAGCTTTATGAAGATCTCCAAATAGAGCTATATGGAAAATAAATATAGTAATAGTGATTTAGGAGATTCGGGTTTTGACTACAAATACCAAAAAAGTTTTTGCCATTAAAGCCTGATTTCTTATTTCAAGTGAAGGGATTTTTTTTTTCTTTTTTTGAAAGGGATTAACACCTCATTTTGCTTTAGGCAATGTGATTTGGCCCCACTTGCATGAGGAGTATTTTTTTATTATCATAATGCTTCCACCCGAAATTTCTGATATGATCAGCCATTGCATATATTGGAATAGCAGCTGCCACAGACTTAGGGTATATTAGTCACTAAGTATTGGAAATTGTTTATTTTGATTTTAAAAATATAATAGGGACGCCCAAATACTTTTATTTATGGTTAAATTCTTTTCATCCCATCATTTTCCTCAGAAATCTTAGCATGCCTATGATGTTTATTAGGGGATAAGAATATGGAAGATTTAGGGTGTGTTTGGTTGCATGGAATCTTATGCCATAGGTATCTATAAGTGGATCCCTACATTTTAGGCTAATTTGATGTATCACTTCACATCCACCATTTGATTTTGTGATTAATGGTGGGAATGAAAGTCTCATGAACATGGGAATCACATGTCTTGAGGGATCAAAGAGTAAGATTCTCATGTTCATGGGACTTTCATTCCCACCATTGATCACAAAATCAAATGGTAGATGTTAAGTGATACATCAATTTAGCCTAAAATGTAGGGGTCCCCTCATAAATTTTCATGACATAGAATTTCATGCAACCAAACACACCCTTAATGTAATTGATAGATCCCCTTGAAGCTTTACCGTAGACACTGAAAATACCTTTAATGGTAGCACATTCAGCAAAAGTAGCATTGTCAAAAACCAACAAATCATCCCCATAAAGTTGATGAGAAAGGAAGAGTGGTTCCTACGAATCTTTATACCATTGAGGTTCCCTTGTTGGAGATTAGATGAAAGTAATCTTAAGAGAGTCTCAACTACAATAATGAAAACATATGGAGAAAGTGGATCTCCTTGTCTTAACCATCTTGTAGGTTGAAAAGTTCTCAAAGGGGGTCCAATGATAATGACATAATAGGAGACTGGAGAAAGTGGATCTCCTTATCTTAACCCTCTTGTAGGTTGAAAAGCTCTCAAAGGAGACCCAATGATAATGACATAATAGGAGACTGTAGAAATACAATGATGAATTAAGGAGATAAAATTTGGACGAAAACCTAACAAAGTGAGTATATGGGCAAGAAATTTTCAGTCACTTTGTCATAGGCTTTTTCCATATCAATAAAGTCCTCCAACCTTTTTTGCTCTTTTTTTCTGTTTTTTGATAAAGTGGAATATTTCATAAGCAATAGAAATATTATCTCCTATTCATTTACCTTTGAGAAAACACTTTGATGAGGAGAAATAATACCATTTAGTAAGGGTTTGATTCTATTAGCTATGAGTTTAGAAACAACTTTGTAAATAACATTGCATAAGCTAATAGGATTTTATTGGTCTATTGATGTAGGAACTTTAACTTTTGGAATAAGAGTAATGAAACTATCATACAGATGAAGCAAAATAGATTGATTTTGAAAACATCCATGGATAAGCTTTGAAATTATATGCCAACGTTTTTTGAAAAAAAAAATGAGCATTGAATCCATCAAGTCCAGGGGACTTATGATTTGCTATTTGTTTTAAAGTATGATCAATTTTAGCATAGGAAGGGATAGCAATCAGGGAATCATTGATTTCCTGAGGGATAACTAAAGAAAAAAAAAAGGTGAATTGATTTCAGGGGATATTTTAATATCGGGTTATTTACCTTTTAGCCCCCGTTAATTTAGGCGAAACCTTACTTGGTTGCCACTAATTCCTTTTATTTTGTCTAACACCTATTTTGAGTGTTGACAGTTAAGTCAACGGGTTTGACTACTGGAAACTATTAGATGTTTTGAAATGGCTTATATTCTTTTGTGCTAAGCACGTGATGGGTACCAAACAGAAACTGCTAGAATATTGTGGGTGCCAAACGGTAAAATTTGGCTTCTAATTTGTCTCTCTCTTTCTCCCCCATATCTCTTTATTTTGCAACCGCCAACCGCCCCTTCTCTCCCCCCCCCCCCCCCCCTTTTACTCTGTTTCTGTTTTACAACATCTCAATACAGCAATGGCATAATATTACATATTAAATGAATGCCTCTAGCCAGGGGATGGTATGGTCCTTGTTGTTACTTGTACAAACACAGTTTTAAAGAACTTTAGATCGAGTTAAAACATATCGGAACAGGTAAATACCTCTTAGGAGTTATGTTGGTGCGTCTCAAAGTGTTTTTACACCTTCCTACATGCATCCACCAAAAGAGTGATCAATGATTTGCTCCTTTGAAGAGATAAGAGTTCAATATCAAATTTTCTGAGATCTTTATTTTATTTTCCCTATTTTTGAATTTTTTTTCATACAACCAAACATAACAGTAGTGAACATATATGAAATTTCATTTTCATATCTTCTTTACATTTCATTGTGCATGTTGTTATATGGTGAATTCATGGAGCATAAAAAGGTTGAGCATAGGCAAACATTAATTGTGAAGAAAAAAAATGAAGGAAAGCATTGGTAACCAATGCATTTGGAAGTTAACTACCTTAAGTAGAAACCATGTGTCATGTTTTTAATCATCATTTTATACTTGCTGTCAAATAAATTTGAGCAAGTTCAGATACTTTCTGTAAACTCTATGGACATGAAAATCTTAGATAATGAAACCAGCCTGACTTACTTGCGTGAATGTGTTAAACATTCAAGTTAGTACATTGGAAGCCAGCTCGACTCGTCAAACACAATGGATAAACAATTGGGTAATGATGCATTTGAATAAAGAACGGGAAGAAGTAAGAAACATTTAACATTGGAACCAAATGGCACAACGCATCTATTCATTTTGATTTTATGGAAACTAGCTAATACGGCATGTGAAAAATGTGTCCCTCACTAAACGATTGGTTAGATGTAGGAAGTATTGCAACTGGGTTACATTGATTAGAATCAACTACAAAATTTGCTCTATTCATATGAGATTGTCTATTGACGATTTTTGCCAGGTTGATGCTCATCCCAGTCACATACAAACAAATGGTCTGGTAAAAAAAAAATTCTTTATGTCATCATCCAGTATGAATATAACCAATACCGGACATTATTGGATAACAAAACCAATACCGAGGATTATTGTAGAACAAATTAAAATTTTATGTTATCCATAACAGAAACTCTGAAACAAAATTGCAAAGATTGTATTGATATATGAACCAATCAGCTAAATAGATATTAAAATAATAACAAATTGGTGAACTTTCCTTAGACTGGTTTGCATATACCCCATACAGAGCAACAAATCCCAAACCCACAGCTAATTTCATTTTAAAAAAGCAAAATTGGCTACCATAATTGCCAGTACTATCCTCCTACTATTCATCTCTAACTATTTACTTTGTTGTTGTTGTGCAAACGTGTTAATGAAAAAAACTTGTAAGTTGAGGCATTGAGAATGACCTGCCTTAGCCCACCAATGTTGATAAGATCATCAACAAAAATCCTAGAATGATACAAATCTGAAAATACACAAAGCCGAGAGTTATTGTCAGTTTCTTCATTTTTCCTAACAAGAACTAACAATTTGAAACACAAAACAAATCTTTTTAACTTACCCAATTTGTCATCCATCATAAGTTGAATCTTTTGGGATTTTTTATTGCGAGCCGCATAATGCAAGAGTGCTTGAAGGGGGAGGGGGTGGAAGAGGCAAAGTTTAGTATTAATAATAACGATTAAGCTAGTATTTGAAAGAACGTGAGATAGAAAAGGACTTACAAAATATGTTGTAGGGGCAAAAGAAAATCCTCCAAAAAAGGGGAATCAAATAACAATAAACATTGTAATTGCTACGTAGAGAGAAAAGTCAGAAGAGTTAGACAATTGCCATTAAGAAAACTAAGTACAAATACTTTTGAAATCATGAACGAATGATATATGAAAAAGATTGGCATTACTTACCAATATAAAGAGTACACGCAACCAAACGAAGAGGAAGACTAGGCGGAGCAATGAAACTTCTTCACCAACAAAGTTTCCAACATGTCGAACACTAGCATTGCATAATTCTACATAAGCAGAAAATTCAATTAACATTTGATAAAAACACTTGGAAAGCTAGCTTCATGGCGATTATGTAAGAACATTCATGTTCAAGACTAAAAGCTCTATAGAATTCAGTGTGTATTAAAATACATGATAGCTTCCGATAACGTGGAAAACAACAAACATGTTAGCCATCACAATTAACCAAGTGGGCTTCTCCAACAAAATGAGGATGTTATCTGAAACTTGGTTTCCAAATATATAATATCCAATGAGTGCAACGAGGAAGTAACATATAGAACCAACGATATATGCAACAACCACACCCTTCCACGTAGGTTTCTTGGATGGTTTCTCAAGTGTTGAAGGGATTGTGGCTTGAATCTCTGAGACAACGTTATGTCCTACGTAAGCAAATGCAAGAAAAAGGGAAAAAATGTGGGGGTGGCTAGCGGTTGCGAAATAGAGAGAGATGCTAGAGGAAGAGATAAACAGATTAGAAGTCAAATTTTACCATTTGGCACCTACAGTATTTTAACAATTCTTGTTTGATACCCATCACGTGCTTAACATATGAGGGTATTTCAGGCATTTCGAAATATCTAATACTTTCCTATAGTCAAATCCATTGACTTAACAGTCACACTCAAAATGGGTGTTAGACTGAATAAAGGGAATTAATGGCACCCAAGTAGGGTTTCGCTTAAATTAATGGTGGTTAAATGGTAAATAACCCTTCAATATCCACTGCCTGATAAAAGTTTGAAAATATTCACTGACATGGGATCCAATCTCTACTGGAGTTTACACCCACGAATTATTTTGAGCTTTCAATTTCTAAATAAAATTTGCTTTTTCTCCTCATGTTTATCTCCATCATTCATTCATAAATTTGGGGGGGGGGGGGGGTTGATTTTCTAGATCTCTAAGCTTTTCTTGTGTAATATCCAATATAGATTTTTGAATATTTTCTTATTTGAGTGAAAGTATTCTCAAAATCAGTTTGTTTCATTTAGAGTTTATGACTAAGTTGGTTGGAGTACTAGGAACAGACCACAATGAGAATCCATAAGCCACATCTAAAAACCTGAAAGGTTCCTCCCTTTTTGTGATTTAGCTACCAAGTCAAGCTCAAGTAGCCTATGGTATAAAGATGAGATTGGAGGATTGCTGCTGAAAATTTATCATTCCACTCAGGTCTCACTAGAGGCTTACCTATATTACTTTTGACATTATATTTTCCATACTCGTTTATTTGTCCAAGAAAAGGCATTGCTTCGAGTTTTTTTTTTTTTTTTGGGAGGGGGGGGGAAGCAAACAATGTTTTAAAGACCCCTTAACCTTTATATTAATTAAAAATAATAAGAGTCAACTACAAACTCTCTCCAGAGGGAGAAGCACTGTTAGCTTTACTAATCACATAATTCACTAACATTAGTATGCTAATTATCTTTTCTTGTGATGTGGAGACAAATAATTCATCATTTGTACTTTTTTTGTTTTTTTTTTAGCTCTAGTTGATTTTCGAGGACAAAGGCTAAAGTCTTTGGTGCAGGCGTTTGAGAACTTTTTTGTAGCCAATTCTACTGCAACATCTTCGCTCGAAGGACTTGACTCGCGTTCTTCTTCAGAATTCAACTTTTCTTTAGTCAACATATTTTTTGTCCGGGTGTTCTCCTTTTCCCATAAAGCATGTTTACTACATTTTTGCCTTCTCTCTCAATAGTTGCTTTCAATATAGTACTTACTTCTTCGTTGCCTTTGTCGTATTCATCTATCATCCTCAAGAACTCTTCAACCTGAGATAGATAATGACCTTCTCTCATAACTCCTCTTAGAGCTTCATAATCATCTTTTGAGGGATCAATATCTTGGACACTAGTTTTCTCCACAACCTCATCTTCATAAATAACTTGTCCAGCTTACCGAATTGTATTAGTATGATGGAGAACCTCATCATCCTGCAAGTTTCGTATTAGTGTGATCTGCACCATAGCATCTGTATTGTCACCCCCCACCCAATGATGGCACCTGGATACTTTGTTCATTGTCAGCGTGGTGCACCACTACCGTAGCTTCCTCAGCTTGCAAATTCTCAGTACCATCTATTATACTGTTAACAACCTCAATCTGGTCATTACCCACCTTCTCGACTAGAGTTTTCGGTTTGAAGGTGTGCCTTCCTGAAGCAGTAATCCATCCTTCATAGTCTTTTCTCTTGCACAACTGCATTATTTCTTCTGTCTTGCCACACTTGATGAGTAGGTTTTTTCCCATTATGGCTACGAGGACACTGTTGCTTTGAGGTTTAATTTCAATAGTAGCAAAGGTGTAAATAAAGTTCAAAAAGATGAAGCTTGAGATGGACGGAGACTTCTACCTCCTATCTTATCTGAATGGGAATAAATGGGATTGAAATCACAAAAACAAACCATAGAGCAAAGACTAAATGAAATCAGAAAGTGACCAGAAAACATGCTTAATCTAGCTTTAGGAGGAGCATAAACAAATATAACAAGACATGGATCAGAACAATAATAGTCATGTAAAGATAAAGCTAATATAAATTACGGTTGCAGGCACCTCCTTGTTCTAAAAAAGGGGAAGGCCACCCGAAGAACCTTCAACCTTAATACAATCAAATTGACCAAAACGTAGACGCTTACTTAACCATCCATTTTCAGTGAAATGGAAATTTTGTTTCTGCCACAAAAAGAATGTTGGGGTTGTGGGTTTTCAATGGTCTTTCAGTTTACGTTCAGTAGCTTGAGCACACAACCCCTGACAAATCTGGGAGGAAATCAGGGTGGCTTTATCAGGGGATCCTGCCAAACCTCTGTAGAAGAAGAGGACAAAATGTCCTTAGTAACCAATTGTAAAGCGTATGGATTGTTCTGCTGGACTGATAGGGATAAGGAAATTTAATAGAATGAGCACTGGAGGTGGAAGGTGAGAGGATGAGTTATATTGTGAGGGAGAATAGATAAGGGTCCCGAAAAGATGTAAGAATCCATTACTGATTTTTGATTGATAGAAGATTGAAGAGAATAAGTTTTCAATGCCATTAGTGGGGGAAAGAGAACCCTTGTTGGAAGGAAGATGAACAAACTGGGTGTGACGAACCTATCGAATTTGCAGTAAGACGAGACATATCTTCCTCAGAATGATGTCCTAAAAGTGAATAGATAGAGCTAGAGATCTTGAAGCTCCAATCACTGTATTGAAGCTTCAATCTTGAGGTGACATGGCATTCGGGTGGAGAAGATGGTGGTGCTATAAATTATCATATATATTTGTGGACCCCCCTGTTAGATCACCACCTTCTTCTCTACCGAACGCCACACTGCTTCTAAATTATCAGTAGTTGGTGTGTGTGGTGTGCCATGTTTATTATGCTATATGGTGTTTTTTGCTTTCTGCTGATGACTAGGCTCATCATCTTGATCAAGTTTAGACAACTCTGCTTCGACGTCTACATCTCTCCCACTGACTCACCTCTCGCCTTCAATTTAGATCTCCTCTTCCTCAACATAGTGAAAACTAGCGACGTGTTGCTATTGCTCAGGTGATTATAGCTGATATGTTTCTGAAGCGCCTCCTTATAGCTTGGAGGTTGATTGGGATCTGCATTGAAATTTCCATTTAGTGGTGGGCTTTTTCCATGTAACCTTCCATGATCTTCGCTATGTGACTAGTGAGGGTGGGTCCCTGGCTTTTGAGCGGGCCATTTTTTTCTATTTGTGGTTGGTTCCCTGCCCTGGTACCCAGGAACGAGATTCGCGAAATTTCAGCAAAATTTTCGTTTTTTTGAAATTGCAAAAAGAAAAAATTACATTTTCTTGAGATTTTTTTTAATTATTTATTGATTTTGAAATCACCCCTTGATTTTCTAATTATCATTTCTTCTACTTAAATATCGATTTTTTAAATCACCCCCGAATTTTCTAATAATATGTTGAATTCATGTTTGTTTCATTTTTTGGTATTTAGGCTTCATTTAATGTGTTTAATAGATTGATTTACTTGCATCTTATTTTTTTCCGAATATTTCATATACCCAAAGTTCATTATATTTTTTTTATATATCCTCGAAATTCTTACAATTTTTCTTTACACACCAAAATGTTTCTTAAAATCAAAATAGCGAAATTAACTCAAAAAACGAAATCACAATCCTCGCCTGCTACTCTTATTAGACCAATTCCATTGAAAAAAAATAAAATCCTTTCATTTTCTGGGTGGGAATGTTCAATTTGCCTCTTGCATATATGTATGGGTCATGAAAAAGTTTGGGATGTCCGCTTAGAGTTGGGACAACCTCCACCTGAACATGGACCCCATCTCGAAGATCTATCTCTGTGCTAAAGTCTTAATTGATGTCGCACATCTGCTTCCTAATGTTGTAGAATTGACATTTGAAGACGATTCTACTGTCATGGTTGATGTTCAATATGAAACACTAGCCACTATTTGTTATTTTAGTGCTATTGCGTGTCACAAAATCTCTCAATGTACGACTCGTAAACTGTTTGTCAATCCTTGGAGATGTCATTGTTCTAACAACCCACCTCCACCTCCAAATAGATTTTTAGTCGTTGATTTTAAGTTGTTAGTGGCAGAAGTTAGGGACAGACAAGAACGCCGATATGCATGCATATTGGATTAATACATTTGCAAAAATGCTAGGAAATCATGTTTTTGCAATCAGGTTTTGTAACCATAGTGACATGGCGTGATCTTGAAAGAATGATGAAATCTCCGAAGTGTTTGTGTGCATCTTGAGTTTTAAAAAAACTCCTCTAACGATGCTACATCATCATGGTTACGGAACTTGATTGTAAAACCTGACTCCCTAGCCTCACTCATACCTTTTGAATCTCCTTGAGAGTTTGTCCCATGTTGTTTCTCTTCTCATGGTATGTCTTCATCTCAAGCAATTGTTATTTTTAGTCGAGTCATAATTTGAATGACAGAGGAAGGATTTGATCAAGAAGTCAACAATTAAGATTTTCTAGTCAATCCCGTGTTTGAAGAGGATGAACATTCTGACCTACCAGGCCCAATTGTTTCCCAAAGCCCAACCTCTGTGCTCCAGAATCTGAATCCTTGGGAGACAAACTCATGTAAACTATTATAATGACAGCATGGTGGGATGAACCGTACAAATGTCTTCAACCTAATTTTGGATTCGGATTTCGTTCCCCAATTTTATAATATTTACAAGCAAAATCAAAAGGTGGTTAAAATGACAAAAGGGTTTTAATATCTTTTGAATGAAAACACTATTCATATTTTACTACATTTTCAAAAGTTTTAGAATGCGCTCTAAAGTTCACATTTTTCCTAATATCAGCCAAGTGGGAGATACTGTCAATAAAATGTATTTTTATGGGTATTTTAGGTATACCCTGAGTATCTCTATTTATAATGAACCCCTAAAACATTTCATACTTTTTACTATCAAAACCAGTCCACTCTCAAACATTGATTAATTATATCTAAGCCCTAATATAATTTATTTGAAACTCTCAAATTATCTATATATCTAACATTTGCACTTCATAATCAAAAGCCCTATCAAAAAATAATACATTAACCTAAAAAAAAAATTCATAGCACGAGTCGATGTCATACAACACGTGTATTTTATACTTTACGTTCAGAACTTTGGAATTTATAATCAAAAGCCCTATCAAACACTAATACATTAACCCACGAAAAAAATATTCGTAGACGAAGAAAAAAATCCTTAGTCAAATCCCCTAATTTTATTTTTTATTTTTAAAATTTTTACTTATTAATGAAAATTTAAAATAAAATAAAAATTATTGAATATACACGCACGTAAATTACGTCCACACCCTACTATTTCCTTAATGAGAGCTCAAACCTCCATCACGATCATACTTTCCTTCCTCAGTGACCAAAGATTTATCTGTTTCCAATATCTATTCTCTGTTAAAGGATCATTTATGAGGAAGAGATGTCTCGTCTTGTTGCAAATTCATTCATCTCCATCTCTCCTGGGTTTAGCAGAAAATACAAGAATGTTTAAATTCAGGAGCTTGATCAACCCCAATCTGCTCACGTTTAAGAAGGGTTTTTTCTCTCGCGATGATGGCGTTAAAACTTATTCTCTTCAATCTTCTATCAAGCAAGAGTCACCTCATGAGAATAGGTTAATGTTTTTATTTTGTGAAAAGCTTTTTTTTAATCAAACAGTCTAATGACCGAAGTTGAATTCAAACAACACTAAAAAAATCAAGCAATAACAAATAATGGCTTGAAAATGCAAAGAGTTGTAGACTTGCGACGAAGAAGAAGAGAACTCCAAGCTTCTGAAGAAGAATTGAGGAATGGTTTGGACGCCGCGTCATGATTGAATGGTGAATGGGCCCGCTGCCAACACTCCCAATCAATTTATAATGGGTTGGCTAAGATGATCTTCTTCTTCATGTCATCGGTCATAGCAATGCAATTTGCTATTTCTTCCTTTGAGGATTTTTTAGTGATTGATGCATGGGCTAAGTTTTAGGTTGCGAGACCATGTTGATGTTGATGTATTTGACTGTCTAACAAATGGACCTAACTATCATTGACTCGATAATTAAAGAATTGTGTTTGGCATGTCAACCCTGGTTTATGTTTGAACAATAGGAATTAAGGAATCAGACACTGGTTTGGCTGCACCCAGCGATTTATAAACCCTAAAATAATCCAAACCCTAACCCAAAATCATCAACGATGCAACTATGAACACTATGCAAAGATAGAAAAAGAATCGAGAAAACAAGAAGATGGGAACCAACCTCTTCGCGGCTGGCACAAGGAAGAACTTTGGGAGACTTTTTTTCACGTTGAAATCTTTGATAGGAGGCTGGCAAACTATTGAACTTTGTTATTTATACCTAACACTACAAAGTCCATGAGAATCCATGATTTTCCAAATCCATAAATATGAATGATATTTTGAATACCCTAAAACTTTTGTGGACTATCTGAAATCCATATTGAATTCCCCTAGACTTTGTGGATTTCAGAAAGACTTTTTAAAATCTTGATTGAATACCCCTAGACTTTTGTGGACTTTTTAAAATCCAAATTGAATACACTTGGATTTTCAGAATCCATAAAATTTATTAAATTGCCCACAAAATTCAGATACAATACACCCCTTTAAATGTTGCTGTCAAGGATAATTTTTGAGCCAACATGGGCTCTACGTAACCCAACTAGTATCTTATATGTGACAAAGGCCCATTTTGGCTTTAAATGGATTGGACCTTTTATGAGGTTTGCTTAAATCTAAAATCTAAAATTTAAAATACTACAAACTCACGCTCTCCTTGGGAATAGTGAGAGCGTGAATTTCGTCTTGATTTTTGGTTTTCCATTTTTGCCCTCACAATTTCACCATATTAACAAGGAAATTCAACATAGTGAATAGTGTCCAAGGGTGTTTTGGTGCATTCAATAATCAACAATGAATTTTCAAACAGTGATAAAAATTTTATTCCATCAATGCCTTCCAAATTTCTTTATTTTTTACATTTGGATACAATATTATTTGTAATTATTACGCTGAACAGTGCTCTTCTCCACTTTATATTTTGATTCCCAGTGTGCCCTCACAAGTTTTTAATATTCACCAAAAATCAATGTATGTGTGAATAGTGATTAAGGATATTTGTGTCTTTTAAATATCTATATTACAATTCAGAGTGGTATTTTACTATTCATTGCTGACTGGGACAAAATCAAATCGAAAGGATTAGAGATAAAAGATGGTTAGGATTGAAAGTTGGGAAATGTATTGAATTTGAGGGTTGAGATTCATTTCCTATGATGGCATATTTGTAAATATAAAAGAATGGCAAAAATAATGAAAAAATTTAGTGGAATGTACATGTGGCAGAGAGAGAAAATATTGTGTTTTTCTTTTGATAAATTTAGTATCGAATTTTGATAAATTTAGTATCGTTGAAATGCATTTTTGAAGATCTTTTGAACAAAACCAATGATCGATACAAGGGCCAAAATATTAAAAATATGTATTTCATAATTAAAAAAACGTATAATGTATTACACGTCTTTAATATTTTTCAATATTTTTAAAAGCAATGAGATGGGCCGATCATACCATAAAAAATGAGTTGGGCATCTTAATGCACATTTAAACAAAAACCATAAATTTCATGTTTTGGCGAATTTAAAAAATTGAGGGAGAACTCATTCTCGACTTTTAAAAATTTTCCTCAATTGATTCAAATTTAACTGAATATGCTTACACTTCAATACTGATTGAGAGCGAAAATGAGAATAATGACAGAGATGTTCAGTACAAAATAATCAGCAAAATTAAAATTATGTAAAGTGCCAACAGCACGGGGCATACTCTAGTTAATGAACAATTCGACAAGGTAAACACTATTACATTTTCGTACTATATTACTCTTCAAAGTCAAAATATTAGCATTTCACCCAACCCCTCATAAATATTTGTAAATTATAGATACACCCCTATCATAATTTATTTGAAGCCTCCCATTTTCAATATAATTTAAAAAGGCCTTACCTCTAATTTTTTATTTCCTATTTTGCCCTTTACATTTAATAATTGTACAACCCTCTTAAATATTGATTAATTATGTTTACTTCCCTAACATATTTTATTTAAAGTCCTCTAATTATTTATAAATTGTACATATGCCATTAAAATTATAATATTTACAATTAATACCAATAGAAAGTAAACAGTGATATGAGAATTTTTGTAATTTTAGATAATAACATATTTACATACATTTTTTCCCTCTCAATTTAGATTATTTACAACCAAGCTCAATCCCTCTTAAATATTATTAATTATAGTTAAGCCCCTAACATAATTTACTACAAGCCATTCAATTACCTATAAATTATAAAAAGACCATCACATCTAATTTTTTGATTTTCTATTAAAATCAGCCCATGTAACTATTCATTAATTACACCTAGGCTCAATATATAATTTATTTGAAGCCCTCAAATTATTCAAAAATTATAAAAAAAAAACCCTTACATCTAACTTTTGGATTTCTCATTTTACCTTTAACATTTCATACTTTTACAATCAACCCCTCTCAAACATTGAATAATTATACATATATATATACCCCTAACATAAATTATTTGAAAACTCTTATTTATTTTAAACTTTACATAGGCCTTTAAAATTATATATAATTATTCTATTTAGAAATTCAATAATAAAATTTATTATTATTAAATTGTTATAATAAAATAAAAAACACTGAATATCCGTGCACGTAGGGCACGTCAACACCCTAGTTTTCTTTAATAGATCTTTAATACTAAACTATGTGACTAGTTTGGATTTTGTTTGTTTGGGTGGGGGTTTGGGCTTGAGAAATGATGGGAGGTATTGGAACTATAGGTGGTTAGTGGAAGATGAGAGGTTTGGTATTTTATTTTGAAGTGAAGTGGGGATGTACAAATGATTATTGTGGTCGGGATTCAACGATGATGACATGGTGGTGGGAGGGAAGTGAGTTGAAGATATGAAGGTAAAAAAATGAGTGGGGCTAGAGAATCAGGTTTTGCAACTAGGATGATGTGGTATTATCAGATGAGTTTTTTACAACCTCGACTCATAAACTCTTTTGGGATTTTATCATTCTTTAAAGATCACGTCACGTCACTCTGGTTGCAAAAACCTGATTTCCTGACATTTTTGAAAAAAATTGATAAAGATTTGAGGAAGATGGGTTATTATTACATGGAAAATAAAGATTTGGGGAAATGGATTAGTATTAGAGATAAGGGAAAAAATTATTTGGGGAATATGGGTTAATATTACAGGAAAAATAAAAATTTGTGGAAGACGAGTTAGTATAATAGATAAGGGAAAAAATATATTGGAGAAGATGGGTTAATATTACAAGAAAAATAAAGATTTGAGAAGGAGATGGGTTAGTATTATAGATAAGGGAAAAATATATTTGGGGAAGATTGATTTATATTGCCTCAAGATGCACATATAGAATTGTATCTATCTCGAATAAATAGGTAATCTGGTATTTAACGCAAATATGGATGGCAGAAGCTGGTCAACGTGTTAGACTACAACATAAAATAATTTGGGGGTCAAAGAAGAATAGTCATAAACTAATTGGGGCCAAATGAAAAATAACCAAAAGCTAATTATGGAGAGCTCATAAAATGCTTATTAAACATTTCTTAATATTTGACATTCAGGGGTCTCTTTTCACTAATAGTATTCATTATAAAATTTTAGTTTCAATGTTTTTAACGAACGTGCGCTTAGTTATTTTTCTGTTAAAGTGATATTAATGTTTGTTGATGATTTTGAAATCACTGATTACAGACTTTATACATAAGTAATTTTTTTTTAAAAAAAGTTGAAAGCTACAAGTTTTCTAAATTTTTTTATCTTTTTACTATGTATCATGTTAAAAGCTTCAACCATCAAATTTCAGTCGTCCAACTTGTGTTCTCGAATCTTTCAGTTTGTCTACTTGTCGAGGAAAACAGCGAGGAAATTGGCGAGGGAGGCTCCTGCGCACGTGCAGAAGCATCGTTTCGAAAAAAAATAATAAAAAAAAATGGAGGGAATCGAAATTTGGGGGAAAAAAGAAAGAGGGAACCTCTCCCTCTCCCCATTTCCATCTCGCCCATACATAGACAGAGAGAAGCGCCCTCCCTCCCTCTCCCCAATGGAAGCCTGAGAAACGCCGACGAAGCCCTCCCTCTCCCCAAACGAAGCTCGACAGAGAAGCCTCCATCTCCCCCAACGAAGCTCGACAGAGAAGAGAAGTGGGAGACGAATCGCCACCCTCTCCCAAAAAGTAAAGTTGCTACCTTTGTCTAATTGTATTTTTCCTCTCATTCTCTCCCTCTTTGTGGGTGATTTCTTGTTGGGGATTTTTAGATCTAGGGTTTCTACTAGAGCTAGGGCTAAAAATTTGCATTCTTCTTGTTGGGGATTTCTAGATCTATGGTTTCTACTAGAGCTAGGGCTAAAAATTTGAATGCACAGTTCAGTGTTTTTTTTTTTTTTCACTGACTTACATGAAAGCCTAGTTGTTATTCATCTGTTTTCTCCGTGTGAATACATGATGTGTTGATGAGGAAAGCCTGGAATTCATGACACGGTTCATGGGATGTTGAGGAAAGTCTCATGTTTCGCATCCTTAGGCTATATATTTTTTTTCTTGCCGAATGATGTAATGGAATGGTGCTTCTTGTGCTCTAATGTAGGTTTCTTGTGTGTTTTATGTGCTCCATGTGGAGAATTATTCACAACTTTTCTTAGTGTTTGTTTGTGCTGCAAACCTGAAAAAAAAATGTGGATTTATTTTTGTCAACTGAAAATGGAAGTTCTTAATTGTTATTTTTGCTGCCTTGCTCAATCCTTTTGTAGCAACATTTTTGGCATGGCACAGGGTGTCATCACACCACCAAGTTGTTCATAACATTATATTCTTTGTATTGGATCCATATACCACTTGTCGGAGCAACATTATTGTGTACTCTCTATTTTTCATTAGTGAAGAAATCTGAATTGAAAGCCAAAGTGTGTGATATTGTGTGGAAACATTGGGTGAATGACAAATGCAGGTTCACAATATCAAACTAAATATGTATCTGGTAGCTGAGATTAACATGAATATTAATAGTAGAAAACATGATAAACATTTTCCTTTTGTAGCAATTTTGAATGTCTTATTATTTGTTTTGATTGTAAAAATTTGTGAAAAATTTCCTTTCATTGTAAATGTGAAAAATGGCACCCAGTTTGTATAACTGATCTAAACTTTAATATATAAAATGGGTGCCAGTTTTAATTGTAGACATGAATTGTATGCATTGTAAAACTGGGTGCCATTTTGTATAATGAAGCTGATCTGAACTTTAATACCGAATGTTAATCTGTATATTAAGCACAGATTGTTTTTTTTTTGTTTCCCATTTGTAAATGTGAAAAATATACTGATTGATATGTATGGGACTGCTTCCAAGTTTCTAAAAATTGAAACTCATTCATGCTATTAGTTGCTTTGCTATAATAGTTTTGATATTGAATTCAGACATTTTGCTATATTAGTTGTTTTGCTATAATCGGTCCTATAATAGTTGCTATATTAGTTGTAGTAAATCATTTCTTTCTATTATCTTTTATATTTTATAAACTATCTAGTTTGATCTTACAGTTAATGCCTAAGTGTAAACCAAGAAATTGGCTTGAGGCTGTATCGATCTCTAAGTATAGTTTAGAGAATTTTTGTATTGTACTGCATGTTTTGTATGTCGTTTCTATTGCTTTAGTTTAGAAGTTATACCACCAAATATATATAAAAATAAATAAAGAAAAAAATTGGACCGACTTGACCAAAGTAGTTGATATGTATGGGACTGCTTCCAAGTTTCTAAAAATTGAAACTCATTCATGCTATTAGTTGCTTTGCTATAATAGTTTTTAAATGCAGGAATGGGATTCACAACGTACGTTGTGTATCGAGGTCGTCAACCTGGAGTATACCTGAGCTAGCAAGCATGTTTATCTGCGGTATCAGGGTATAGGGGTGCTTGTTATAAGGGGTTTAGGTCAGTTACTGAAGCTGAAGAAGCGTATGCGTTGTGGGTTCGCTCAGAAGCGGCGATACAAGATTCAGAGGAATTCAACAACAACTAAGATGTCAAGGATAACGATTATGTTTTTGACGATGAAGCCGGTCCATCCAATTATCGAAGAAATGACACCCAAGGGAACAACGATCATTGGGCTGTTACGAGGGACTTAATCAACACTTTGATAACAGTAATTATTATCTTAGTTGTACTATTTATTTTTAAGTTCTTGGCCGAATGATGTAATGTAATATGTTTTAGCTCTGATGTAATGATACCAGATTCGTAACTACAAACGATTGGTAAATTTAGCCTTTATAAGTAATTCTGTTTTCCCTTTTATTGTACATAAATAGAGGATGCACTCTGTCCCTCTTGTTGTGCCACTGAGCATGCACTCTGTCCCTTTTATTGTACATAAATAGAACATGCACTCTGTCCCTTTTATTGTACATAAATAGAGCATGCACACGTAGTAGCAAAGTATAAAAGCAGTCTTGACAGGTCTTGCAACACTGATTCTTCTATATGTTATTAGTCTTTAGAAATTTGTAGAATTTGGTGTTGCAGGGATGGAAATTTATAGTAGGAAAGTGAGGATCAGAAACTTGGCTTTGCCTGGGTGCTCATCTCTTCTGATTCTGTGAGTTCCCTTGGTCTGGATTGTCTTCTACACTATCATCTTTTCTTTGATAAGTGAGTTTTATTTATTAGTGTATATATATATATAAAACAAACGAGGGAGAAATTCATTCATCATTCAAACATCTCCATCTTTGGAATGTGTGACCTTTTATATAAAAACTTGTTGAAAGACACTTTTCGAGTTTGAGAAAATCGTAATGCTATAAAACAACCTAGTTGTTAAAGTAGTTTGCGAGAGGTTTCTATGTAGTTAGGGAGAAGTTACCGCCAGAATTGTACCTACAAGTATCATCAGTGAATTACTACGCGTGATGGATTGTCGTTGAGTGATTATTTATAAGATAAACTTTGCTTATACTTGAAAGCATGCACCACCTACATGACTTTGATAACAAACACGCGATAGAGTTGTTATGAACTACTATTTTGTTGTGTGTGTGTATATATATATATTGCACTTATGATCAAGCAGCTTGATCACACATTGACACAAACACATCATACTTTTGTTGTGAAACCAAAAACTCTGCTTGTTATAAAAGCACAAGTAAAAACTACAATCAGCCAAGAAAGTTCTTCCTCCAAATTTATCTTACATACAATGAAGCCAAGAAAGTTCTTCAAACAGGTTGCACATTGAAGCTAGCAATTGCATTTGCTCTCATACATACAATCAGCCAAGAAAGTTCTTCAAACAGGTTGCACAATGAAGCTAGCAATTGCATTTGCTCTCATACATACAATTAGCCAAGAAAGTTCTTCAAACAGGTTGCACAATTCCTTCCATATTTGTCCCCCTTTGTTCCACATTGATCTTCTAACTATAACGAAATCAAACATGTTTCACAGAATGATGGTGCACTAGTAAAGATGAAGGTGTGTTTGCAGCAAAAACTGCATTCAAACTGATTTTCAGTTGCATCAGCCTGCGTGACAGAGAGAGGTGTGTTTACAGCAGAGAGAGTATTCACAAGTTCCATCAGCATTATTCTGCTGATTTTCAGTTGCATCAGCCTGCGTGACAGAATCTTGCAGATTAAGAACTTCGGGAAATGGTATGGAATATTATATTGAAGCACACTTGTTTGTAAAAAATGCCAGCTGAACAAATAGTATGGAATATTATATCTGTTAGATTTGGTTCCCTAAGAATATAGGTGAGCACATCAGTAGAACACGTGAGAAAGAAAAATGCACAAATGACACCAGTCACCAAATCAAAACATCTGAAATAAAAAAGATTAACCAGCCTGATCATAACGTATAGTTTGTATACTCCATCTCGTTGCTTGAACCTGGCGGCTGCAAAAATAAATAATAAACAAGATTAATAACAAACAAACAAACCCTACAAAGATAAACATACAAACTACAAAATATTCACCTGTGAGAGGATCGAGTAGAATTGACCAATTCTTCCAGGTTGTAAATTGTGAGGCATCAAATTGCTTTCACGAGGCATAACATAAGGCATACACTCTAAACCCTACAAATGACATTTGTAAATAAAATCACTATTCTTGACTTAAGAAAATATACATTCATAAAACACATTGCAAAACATACCAGATTTGTGTCAATGGCCTGATTCTTTTGTGTGTCATTCTTTTTTTTCCTTTGTATCCTTTTACATATCTTTTCGACGGTGGATTTCATCCTTGAATTAAACCGTCATCCTTTGCTACGAACCGCTAATGGACTACGAATGTGGATGCCAGAACTAGAAGTAGTGGTGCCCACTTCCAAAAACCTTTGTGAATCAACATGGTCATCACCACCAACAATTTTAAGTTGGTCCATCTTCAAAGTGATCCATTCTTGAACTTGGCATGTCTTCTTTTCATCCTCAGCGGCGAAGTCAGCCATTTCATAGAAGGCATTGCACATCTTTTCAAATCGCACATTTTCAGGCTTCATTCCCCAATCTGAATAAACAATCTTCACCTTCGTATGAGCCCTCCTAACATCTTTCCTCCACCTCCGAAGAACATAGTTATCAGGTATGACATGAATTTCTCTTTCAAACAAGACTTTTAATACATGTCTGCATAAGATCCCCCTGAACTCAAACAATTGACAATTACACTTAATCGCGAAGTCGTCAACATTTAAAGAAACTACACTTAATCGCGAAGTCGGTCCAATTTTTTATTTATTTATTTTTATATATATTTGGTGGTATAACTTCTAAACTAAAGCAATAGAAACGACATACAAAACATGCAGTACAATACAAAAATTCTCAAAACTATACTAGAGATCGATACAGCCTCAAGCCAATTTCTTGGTTTACACTTGGGGATTAACTGTAAGATCAAACTAGATAGTTTATAAAATATAAAAGATAATAGAAAGATATGATTTACTACAACTAATATAGCAACTATTATAGGACTGATTATAGCAAAACAACTAATATAGCAAAATGTCTGAATTCAATATCAAAACTATTATAGCAAAGCAACTAATAGCATAAATGAATTTCAATTTTTAGAAACTTGGAAGCAGTCCCATACATATCAATCAGTATATTTTTCACATTTACAAATGGGAAACAAAAAAAAAAAAACAATCTGTGCTTAATATACAGATTAACATTCGGTATTAAAGTTCAGATCAGCTTCAATATACAAAATGACACCCAGTTTTACAATGCATACAATTCATGTCTACAATTAAAACTGACACCCATTTTGTATATTAAAGTTCAGATCAGTTAAACAAACTGGGTGCCATTTTTCACATTTACAATGAAAGGAAAAATTTCACAAATTTTTACAATCAAAACAAATAATAAGACATTCAAAATTGCTACAAAAGGAAAATGTTTATCATGTTTTCTACTATTAATATTCATGTTAATCTCAGCTACCAGATAAATATTTAGTTTGATATTGTGAACCTGCATTTGTCATTCACCCAATGTTTCCACACAATATCACACACTTTGGCTTTCAATTCAGATTTCTTCACTAATGAAAAAAAAAAGTACACAATAATGTTGCTCCGACAAGTGATATATGGATCCAATACAAAGAATATAATGTTATGAACAAATTGGTGGTGTGATGACACCCTGTGCCATGCCAAAAATGTTGCTACAAAAGGATTGAGCAAGGCAGCAAAAATAACAATTAAGAACTTCCATTTTCAGTGGACAAAAATAAATCCACATTTTTTTTCAGGTTTGCAGCACAAACAAACACTAAGAAGAGTTGTGAATAATTCTCCACATGGAGCACATAAAACACATAAGAAACCTACAGAAGAGCACAAGAAGCACCATTCCATTAGATCATTCGGCAAGAAAAAAAAATATATAGCCTAAGGATGCAAAACATGAGACTTTCCTCAACATCCCATGAACCGTGTCATGAATTCCAGGCTTTCCTCATCAACACATCATGTATTCACACGGAGAAAACAGATGAATCACAACTAGGCTTTCATGTAAGTCAGTGAAAAAAAAAAAAACACTGAACTGCGCATTCAAATTTTTAGCCCTAGCTCTAGTAGAAACCCTAGATCTAGAAATCCCCAACAAGAAGAATGCAAAAATTTTAGCCCTAGCTCTAGTAGAAACCCTAGATCTAGAAATCCCCAACAAGAAATCACCCACAAAGAGGGAGAGAATGAGAGGGAAAATACAGTTAGACAAAGGTAGCAGCTTTACCTTTTGGGAGAGGGTGGCGATTCGTCTCCCACTTCTCTTCTCTGTCGAGCTTCGTTGGGGGAGATGGAGGCTTCTCTGTCGAGCTTCGTTTGGGGAGAGGGAGGGCTTCGTCGGCGTTTCTCAGGCTTCGTTTGGGGAGAGGGAGGGAGGGAGGGCGTTTCTCTCTGTCTCTGTATGGGCGAGATGGAAATGGGGAGAGGGAGAGGTTCCCTCTTTCTTTTTTCCCCCAAATTTCGATTCCCTCCATTTTTTTTTTCTTTTTTTTCGAAACGATGCTCCTGCACGTGCGCAGGAGCCTCCCTCGCCAATTTCCTTGTTGTTTTCCTCGACAGTTAGACAAACCGCGAATCTTTACAAGTTGCTAAACTTGATTGCCAATTGGATAGTAGCTTAGTGGTAGGCACAGATGAAATCACATGTCCAAAATCTGAACTCTGCCGGGGTGGGAGGGGTTAATTGATTAAAAAAAGAGCTTCATTTATAAAAAAAAAAATGTGCTAAAATTTAATTTTTGTGAAGCCATGAAGGCAATAAAATGTACCTTTAATAGCTTATAACGGGTCAAAACCCAGGGTTTTAAGAGTCCAGACCCGTGACATGACATTTCTTAGGTGGGGTCGGTATTAGCTTGAAAAAAAAAAAATACGTGAAGCTAGTTACTAAGCTGTCAACGGTTGCCACGTGGGGGCCCCCTCTCACCTTCGCGCCATTTGAGACCGTTTCTTCCCGCCATTTCCCTAACCCTAAACCGTGCCTCCTGCATTTATAGACGCTCTCTGTGTCAAAGTGACAGTTCGCTTCTCTCTCTCTTTTTCTGCAACTCATCTGATCTCTCTCTCTCCATGGAACCTAACAAGCCCACTCAATCAACCCCAATGAAGCCCTCATCGTTGTCCTTCAGCCCCTTCAAGTCGAAGAAGATCCTCGGATCGAGCCCCAAACCAGCCTCCTCATCAGATCCAAACACCCCACTGAAGGCGACGCCAACATCGCAGTTCCGCCAACGAACCAGAAGCAAAGTTCTTTCGGGGAGCCAAATCAGGAAGATCGCACAAGAACTCAACAGACCCAGTAAGAAAATCCCTTCAAATTCATCGTCTGATCCAATCCCATCGACCCCGCTCAAGAAGAAGAAGAAATCCCTCGATGCGATCCAACTCCCCGAAAGGTACGGTTTTTAGAGAAAAGATTTATGTTGGTTTTTAATTTGTAAACTCTTTACCTAGATCTGGGATTTTACCCATTTGGGTGTTTTTTTTTTCTTTCATTTGTGGGGTTTAGGTTGGAAACGCTAGCCAAGTTGTTCGATAACATGGTTTGCTCGATTCGGCTGCTTCGATTGAAAGGGACAATGTGCACTTTTCCTAACATTTGCAAGACAATGGAGTCCTTAACAGACAGGTAGTTTTACTATTAACTATTTTTGGGATATTGTAGTTTTTAATGTAAATGTATTTGTTTTGGCTTCTTATAATTGATCTTGTTTGTGGTCTAGGAGATTTTATTACAATCAATTAGCGCAAATGAAGTACATTTTACCGGAAGCAATTGTGCTGAAGAAAGAGCTTATGCGGGACGATGAAACCCTGTGTATGAGACCTCACCTTCAGGTTACTTTGGAAATTGATGCAATAGAAAATGACGGGAATTTAAAAGAAGGAATCACTTATTCAAATGTGGGGAAAGTGTTTCGTGCTCGACTGTTGGATTTTACCAAAATCCATCCTGAGGTAAATATTGTTTAGTTTGAATATCACTACCTAAGTTGAATATCACTTAGGTACAGAAAGTGAGACCTGATCATAAGCTGTAGGTTGTGTTTGTACATAATATCAGGTTCATGAGTTATGACCATCTCAATGTGGATTCATGTTAAGTACGTTTGGGTCTAAAATGAATTTTCCCCGAGTTAGCTGGATAGGTTATTGTGTGCTCTTGCTTTCTATTGACATTAGAAATCGCTTGGATGTACTCATTGTAGTCTCCAATACTTCAGTGTTCGCAGCCGTCTATGAATGCTTTGTTGGACATGTGGTTTAAGAATTAGTGTTGTGTTTGAGGTGGACATCTAAGGAAGATATAAATATCCTTGGAAATATAATTGTCAGAGACTTATGTACTGGAAATTAGTGTCTCAAGTTCAAGTTGAACTGATCTAGTAAATTTAAATATGTTAATGATTCTTTAATAGTTTTTCTTTTGGTTTACCTTGCTCCTCATCTTATGTTGCGCAAAAGATAGGATTGAAACCTCGCAATTGCTGTCCTTCAATCATATTAAGTCTAGTTTTGTTGTTATTGTTTCAAGATACGTTGGATCTTAACAATGCACCCTTTTGCTATCAGGTAGATGAGGTTCCAGAGGATACCCTGCCAGAACCATTTAATCAAACAAAAGAGCAAGGTCTTACAAACATTAATCAACCCAGCATCCCCTCATCATCGTTAGAAGCATCAATTACTCATAACCAACAATCCCCAGTTGTAGCATCCCATCTGTCTCGATCTTTTCAAAAGCGGTTTGTGCAAAAGGTTCCCGTCTCAGCATCACAAAAAACTCCATTGCTACTCGCAACAAAAGAAGACCGTAAAGAAAATGATCTTACTGTAGAAACTACTTCAGTTCTTCCATCTCCTATTAAGCATTCTTCTATCCCACCCAACAGTAGAAGAAAATCACTCTTTGGTGCTTCCATTGTTGGGTTACCCCCGTCAACCCCTTCTAAGATTGATGATGAAATGACTAAACCTAAGAAGAACAAAGAATTTCTTCCAAAAGAAAACACTCCCTCCAAAGGGACTCGGCCGGCATCAACTCCTGCTAGGGTAATGACCATGACGCCTGACTTGCAGACACCAAAAAGATGTCATAGCAAAGATGATTATGATTCAATTGCATCACCAAACAAGTTAGTGACACGTCCACCTCGAAATAGGCCATTGTTCCAGACTCCAGTAAAGAGTGCAAAAGCCGAGGATGAGATAATTGAAATGGGTAGTACATCAGTTGATTCAGATCTCATTAAATTACTTCCAAAGTCACTGGTGCAATCGGTAAGTCATTAAATTTCTCTTTTTAAGAGCTTAATTTAATTAGATCACAGTTCATTCATTGTTATAGATAGATTCTCTTATATAGTGTGGTAAAAACATATGTTTCATGCCCGATACTCAGAAAAATGTCATGAATAACTTGGAAATATGACTCCTCCTTTTGGGCATTTGATAATTGATAGTACTGGCTTTATTTGAAAATTGAATATGTTCTTATTGCAGTTAAGAGAAAAAGAGAAAAGAGCAAATGAAGGACATGATATTGCCATTTCTCAAGCCAAAAGGCGTAGAATGATGATTGCAGCCCTGCCAAAGCTGTTCAACATGATCCGTCTTATGTTTAACTTGGATAAGTGTAACGTTATTACAAAGCAGGAGCTTATGCAGAGAATAATCGCGGGCAACGTTGATATTGTAGATAGAGGTAAGGTTTTGTTGGTTATTAAGAAACAACCAACACAAACAGATTCTAAACCTTGATGAAGACTTAATAATTATGTTTTGATTTACAGCTGAATTTGAAGAGCAGCTGAAGTTGTTACAAGAATTAGTTCCAGACTGGATATCAGAGAAGATTGCATCTAGTGGGGATCATCTCTTTTGGTGAGCCTGTTATGCTTAATTGTCTTTTATCACGTTTTGACCTTTATATTGTTTAGGAGAAATGCTTTGAGATGGTTCAGACACTAGAGTTTATTATTTTGCTCTGATCTGTTATGCTCGACACTCTATCAAAGCCTATGTGTTAGAATGGTCATTCTATATAGCAATTTTTTTTACTTAAATAATGTATATACTAGGCTTGAAGTTGCTGGTCCGAAACTTAAATGGGCAAAAACTCCATTTATTTCTATAGTTCTCATTTAATCCCTGTTTTTGAAACTTAAATAATGTATATACTAGACTTGAAGTTGCTGGTCGCGTGAGGAACACCCGTATATAAAAGTTCATATTTTGGTCCTTATATGCGTTCAACCTAAACTCAAGAGAAATTCTTAAGATTAGGAAATTTGCCAGTAGAAATAGCGGTTGATGGTGGTGGCCTACTTGTGTGAGACCTAGCTCCATATGGTATATCGGATGATAATGACTGAATAGGGTGGTGATGAATGGTGGCCAATGTGTTGGCTGGATCTAGGGTGATGGTAGACGTGGTAGTGGTTGCTGCATGTGAACTCAATTGTGAAAGACGAGGGTTGGGGGGAGATGAAGGAATTCAGGTAGTGGGTACCTAGTTCCTCAAAGATTTCCCAACTAGTTTGTTAGCCAAAAAAAAAAAAAAAAAAGAAAAAAACAACAAGATTGTGCAAAATCAGACACATGATCCAAATCATCTCCCTCATTTCTTCATCTTTCCCAACTCTTCATCCCAATTGAGTTTCATGGTCAGACAAAGATTTCCCAACTAGTTTGTTAGCCAAAAAAAAAAAAAAAAAAGAAAAAAACAACAAGATTGTGCAAAATCAGACACATGATCCAAATCATCTCCCTCATTTCTTCATCTTTCCCAACTCTTCATCCCAATTGAGTTTCATGGTCAGACACCACCACTACGTCGACCACCACCACCTTAGATACCCATATGAATCTAGGGTTGTTCTAGCGGGGATTACCGACAACCACCATTTTCCATTCTTTAGGGTTTCTATTGAGCTTAGGTTGAATGCATATTGGGCCCAAATGAGGACTTTTAGATACACATGCCAATCACTTGACGGGTCTGTACGAATTCATTGGACCTTTTGCCAATTTTAGTTTCATGCTGGACTCAACAACCTAATGCCATATATATATATACATACATAAGCCATTTATGCTTTTAATTCTAGTATAATCACCATCATGGCAATCAAGATGATAAGAGAGTTCCAAGAATGCAGGTGTATAGTAAATTGTAAATCAGTGAATAAGTTATCATTCTGAATTTTCTGTGTTTGTTACCAACTAGTAGTAATATAATTGAAGAAAGGCCTACGTATAGATGAGTACATTATTTGGACACTCATATCAGCTTCTGAATAATCCAAGTTATCATTACTTGGAAGTCTGAATTACCTAAAATGTATTAAAATCAATTTTTTTTGTAGTCTATACATATCTCATACTTTTTGTTTTGAGAACACTTTTGTTTAGTCAACAAAATTGCTATGAATGATTGTTTTACTTGTGCTACCACAGGGATTATTACTGATGGAGAAATGTAGGCTTTGCTTCAGGAGTAGACAAAATGATGTTTTCCAGTCTCTTGAGGCACTTTTTCTTCAAATTCAATGCTAGTCTAGAAATTGCTAATATTCTTCATTTTTAGAGTGTCTCCGTTTGTCAGTATTTGACAGGCATTTTTTTGTTTATTCCAGTGTCAATAGGATGTCATGTCCTGAATTGATATGCAAAAGACTAGATGAAGCGATATGAAGAAAAGAAACAAATCCATATGATCTCTTTCACCTATGGCTGACAAATGCAAAACTTCGAAGATTGGGCTGATACAGCATTAGTGTCACCACCAACAAATTAGAGTTATCACCTGATCTCTTTCCCCTTTGGCTCAGAAATGTAAAAAGCTTTAAGGAGCGTAGCTTAGCCTTTTCGACAGTATGTTCACAACCCCTGTAAGTGCTAGGTTAGCTCATAGGGAATCCCATTCTCACATCATAGTTACTGTTATTTTTGGGCTTCCTTGTTTCTGCTCACTTTGGTTAGAATGGCAAGAAGCCAAGAAGGAGAAATGTCTTATTTGTAAGCTTATTTTGTTAAATGTTTTCATATTTTGTCTGTTATGATGTTCTGTTAACATAAATTTATCATCCGATGAGAGGAATTCAGGGGACTCAAAGAATGTAATATTATTGGGTTTTACAGATTATGTAACCTGTTAACTACCATTTTGCTCGGTTCTATCTACCTCAATTAAACATTGAAGATGCCAAATGGTGAACTCAAAATTTTTTCAATGTTCCATCGTCTAGCATCTATATATGCAGTTGAAATGTTGTTTGGACGACTATTAAAGTGTTTAGGCTTGGAAGGATCTCCGGATGACTAATAAAATGTCATGTGTCATCTCATACATTGATTTAGACGTTCCTTGTTGTTACAATCTGAAGTAAGTTTATGAAAAGTTTTGTTTCATTTCATATTGAAGATGTACAATCTGTAATGCTTATATAGACAACTCAAATGATGTTTAGCTGTCAAAACAAATACTCGTAACAACCTGACTAACCACTGTCTAACAACCTATCTATTAACCATTGCTAATGACTAATGATACTTAACATCCCCCCTCAAACGAAGGGTAGAGACATCAACTACACTGAGTTTGTTACGCAGCAACAGGAACCTGGATTTACCAAGAGCCTTAGTGAAATCATCAGCAACTTGACTAGAGGCTGAAATATGATGAACTTGAATGAGCTTGCGAGCCACCTTCTCACGCACAAAGTAAATGTCAATCTCAATATGCTTGGTCCTAGAATGAAGAACAGGGTTGGCACTAAGCAAGACAGTACTTTTGTTGTCACACCAAATAGTAGGAATGGAACAACCAATGTGTAGTTCATGAAAGAGATATCGCAACCAAGTGAGCTCAGCTGTAACCGAAGCAAGACTCCTATACTCAGCTTCAGTACTACTTCTGGAGACAATACTCGGCTTCTTAGATGACCAAGAAATAAGGTTGGCACCTAAATAAACGCAATAGCCAGATGTAGACCTTCTGTCATTAGGATCAGAAGCCCAATCAGCATCGCAATAACCAATCAGCTAAAAAGAAGGAGTATGAACAATGTGAAGCCCAAAAGTGGGTGTAGCCTTAAGATACCATAAGATTCTTTTCACCACTCGCCAATGTGACTCAAGGGGATTCTGTAGGAATTGACAAACACGTTTCACAGAGTATGCAATTTCAGGGCGAGTGATTGTAACATACTGCAATGCACCAACAATGCTACGATACAATTGAACATCTTTGACTAGATCACTACCTGTAGCAAACAATTTTTCACCCCCACTCATAGGAGTGGATAATCCATTAGCATATTGCATCTTAGCACGACACAATAGATCAGCGATGTATTTGGACTGGGATAGAAACAGGCCAGTATCAGTATGTTGAACTTGAATCCCAAGAAAGAAATGAGCAGAACCCAAATCTTTCAAAGAGAATTTAGCATTGAGCTGATGAATGATCTGAGAAATAGCCTGTGAATCAGCACCAGTGATGAGAATGTCATCAACATACACTAGAAGAAAAATTGGAGATGGAGAATGTCGGATAAAAAGGGAAGAATCAGACTTGGTGGAAACGAAATCAAGCAGAAGAAGTGTGTGTCTGAGTTTATCAAACCAAGCCCGAGGAGTCTGCTTTAGACCTTATAAAGCCTTATGAAGCTTGCAAACAGCCTTGGGTCGGGAAGCATCAATAAAACCAGGAGGTTGCATCATGTAGACTTCTTCGGAGAGATCTCCATTCAAAAAAGCATTGTTGATATCTAGCTGAAATACAGACCACCCATATGTGATTGCCACTGTGAGTAGAACTCGGATTGTAGTAGGCTTAACAACCGGACTAAAAGTCTCTGCATAATCAAAGCCAACAACTTGTTGAAACCCTCGAGCCACTAAACGAGCTTTGTATCTGTGCACTGTGCCATCATAATTTTGTTTAACTTTGAATAGCCAACGACAACCCACTATAGAACGATCCTGAGGAAGATCCACCAGTGACCATGTATGATTTCTCAGTAAAGCCATATATTCATCCTGCATGGCAGAGAGCCAATGAGGTGTCTCCAAAGCCTCCTGCAGACTAGAAGGTGCAGTTGAAGCCATAGCCATATAGACCTTGGGCTTGTAAATACCAGCCTTGGACCGAGTGACCATAGGATGACCAGGAGCAACACTAGAAATAGGTAGAGGAGCCTCACTATCAGCAGTCAGAGGAGCAGCACTAGAATTGGTCATAGGAATAGGACTAATAGCAGGGATAGGACTAGTAGCATGAACAAGACTAGTAACATAAATAGGACTAGGAGCAGGATGATAAGATGGGACCACTAAGCTAGAGGAAGGAGTAGTACCAGAAATGGAAGGCCTAGTGTCAGTAGGGTTAATAGGAAAAGGAATAACAGCAGGAGAAGGATCATGAACAATAGGAGTAGAGGTAGAAGAGAGAGTATGCCATTTTGTATAAGGAAAAGAAGTTTCATTGAACAGAACATCTCGAGAGATATACAACCGACCAGTGACAATCTTGACGGAGGTGAGGTGTTCTCAATGAACTTTTGAAGTTTATGCCCTTTAATCGTTGCTAACACTTGTTGTTTCCACAACAAGTAGTTGTGCTCATTCAATTTTACAGACAACGAATGAGTGAACATCACTGGTTTGGACTCTGTCATGGCAGAGTTCATGAGTGATGTAGCATTGGATGATAAATCTGCCATTGATACTACTTGGAAAACTGAAAATGAAGGAGAAGAAGAAAATAGAAAAAGAAGAGCTCTGATATCATGTTACAATCTGAAGTAAGTTTATGAAAAGTTCTGTTTCATTTCATATTGAAGATGTACAATCTGTAATGCTTATATAGACAACTCAAATGATGTTTAGCTGTCAAAACAAATACTCTAACAACCTGACTAACCAACTGTCTAACAACCTATCTATTAACCATTGCTAATGACTAATGATACTTAACACTTGTGATGGATATGTGGTGAGCTAAAAGTGGAGGGCAGACTTGTAAACAAATGCATTTCACAGTTGGTGCCCAAGTGTTGTCTAACCCCCCAATGTTAAGCAAAATTGAGGGTGCACTGTTGGCATCCCCTTTAAACCTATAAACTCGTTTAAGCCAAAACCATTTAACTGTTGGAGATGCTCTTAATGCCTAACTAATGACTGAACTCAACATAACTCGGTTCGGTTCGGTTCGGTTCAACTGCGGTATTTTGTCGTTTACTGGTAACAGTTGGTCAGCTAATCCATAATCCCATTATGCAAATGGGAACTAATGTCCCAAACCAATGAAAAGTGAACAAACTAACTTTACAAATTAAAATTCCAAATGGGGTCTCCCATCTTCACTTCTTCTCTACACTCAGCCCATCTAAATTGACTTTAGACACAGTGAAGATAGAAAGAGAGAGTGAAGATGCTCTATATCAATCAACCACTCATTACAGAGAAGACTAAGGAGGAGAACACTGAGATTACATGCTGGTATAAAGCAGAGCCATAAAATCTACTTATTATGATCTTGGTTTGGTTCCATCGTTCTTTTCACCACCTTTGTTAGCTCCTTTTGCCAGTAAGAGCAGTGAGATGGATAGAGAGAAAGGTCCACTGTTCACATTAACACTTTTGCTCCTAACCCAACTCAGTCTTCACTTCAAAGTATAAAATTATATATGTAAAAAGGAGGAGCAGCAGTTGAGAAAGGCAACCAATAACAAACTGCATGTGAGGATAAAAAGGAAATGTACATTACAAGGATTCCATCAATGTCAAACAAGGTTCTACAATGTGGAAAAGTAGGTCTTGATGCATTTTTGCTGTTCCTGATGACAAATCTAACAAACAGTAATTGTTAAGTTACTTTAAACACATAGCAAGTGCAGCGTTCCACAACAAATTGTTGCATTTGGAAGTTCATATGGAGATAGCGGATTCTCAAAGGTTGAAAATGTTCGATCCAGCTCTCGGACTAGGATTTCTATGCACTCAATGCTTCAGAAGGTAAAATTCCTTCAGTATTCATAATTAAGGCTTTCAGGTAATAGGAATATTTTCCTTACTCGAATTGGTAAGATCTAGCAGTTTGAGTCCTCATCTTCATTAAAAAAAAAAAGTTAAACAATTAAGAATAATAACAAAATCCTTGGTTTTGGTTATATCTCATTACTTTGTCATATTAAGAAGCACTTATTTCCAACAAAACTTTATCAGAGAGGAATGACTTCTTCAAGTATATCTCTTTTATTTATACTTATCCTGGGAAGAAAAATTTAACACATGCTTTCTCTATACATGAAAAAATGTGTCTATTGTGTATAGTTTTGTAACCATGAAGCTGTTTAGGAGGAAATGACCATCCTACAAACCATTTTCGGAGTTGAGAAATTGCACTTAAAATTAATTAAGTTGTAATTCTATATGGGTTTTTCTTTTTAAAAATTTATTCTATTTTTAATTACGTCCAAGTTGGCAATTTACTCAATGAGCTAGGAATCATAAGATTGAATGTACAGAATAAAGAGAAATAAAGAAGAGTGTAAAGATATGATTATACTTTGTCTCTTTGTATTCATGCTTCTCATTTCACTGTTAGAATTATGGTTCATTGTTTACTCCTTTTACTGAAAATGACTTATCATTTGCATCACCAAAATGACTTTATACAAACAATATAAGCAAGTTGACTTCATTGAAAGTGTATAATACTTTTCGAGTTCTAAATTCACCAAGCAAGCAATTAGGCTTTTAAGTAGTCAAATTTTGCCTCCTCTTTCCATGTTTGAATGAATTATCTTCTCCAATACATGTTGTAGCCATTCATGGATTATAAGATTACAAGTTTATAGCTCATAATAAAATAAGTCACCTAGCTTTTGCATGCCTATAAATAAACTATAAAAAAGAAATAGTAGAAAAAAAGTTGAAATCAATGAGACTGAATTTGAATTAAGATATGGTGTTTGCCATGAACATTTCCTAGTTGAGTGTTCTTATATTGCTTTAGACAATTAGATCTTATTACGTGGCTAATTCATTATTATGATCCCAAAATAATGTGATCATTGGTGTTACTTTGTTTTACCATATTTTGTAGTTTTCTCATTCACGAGTAATCAATGGAAGCTGACCCCATTGTTGGGAATAAAAAACCAGGGAAAAATGAGGAAATGATTAGACACCAATGACAACAACAGCTTGAGGTCACCTTGTTCATGCTAATCATATGGCCATATGGCCGGTTGAGTTGGTAAGGTGCTAAGTAATGAGATTTCGGGTTTAGTTACATCTAAGCGCGAAATGAAAAGGGAGCCCTACAAAATGGGATGATGGTTTTTGCACTATATCGCGAGCCTGAAAGGATCAATAATCACTCATGAATGCCACTCGAACGACATGTCGATGGATTCCTTCCTAGTGCTGGATAAAATTGCACTTAAGAGACTATAAGGAGGAGGGTGTTGTTGTTGTTCTGTTACATATTAACATGAATGAATGAAGAAACAAACCGTAGACAATGTAAATTGAGATGTCTATATCAACTTTTAGAACCAAAATCATGAGAAAGGGGTGATTGTTGGTAAATGAGAGTATGAGATGATAGGAGGATAAGAGGCATTTTTTTTACTGAGACCATCATTCTGTTTGCCATTATTCACACTATCACTCCTCACAACAAATATGGGCTTGCAACTCAACCTCACCCTTCATCATACATGCCTCTCCATATGTTCAAAATATGGACCAAAAGGACTTGATGGTATTCCTTGGGTGTTTTGAGGGGCTTATTTACAATTATGAGATTTTAAGGGGACATCAATCGAGGGGGGCGTACAGCGCATAGTGCGCATTTTTTTTTATCACAAGAGAGATAGAGAGAGAGAGGGTTCTCTTCTCTATATATAAACGGAGAAATCAAACTTGAAGAGAGAAAGAAGAAAAAAAAAAAAAAAAAAGGAGGGGAGAGCTTTTTGTGTGTGAGTGTGAAAGCTCTGTGAAAAAGGTTCAATTTTTCTTCGATTTCAGAGACGAAAATGGTTTGGGGTTGCTTCAAAAGTGTCAAGCTTTCTATATTTGCTTTTCAAGTGAAGTAGAAGTTCTGGGGGATCGTTTTCTTCTCTGAAAATCTGATTTTGTCAATGTGATTTGGGTCTCCTTGGTGAAATTTCATTCAAGATAAATTCTTTGATCAAGTTTATCTAGATGTCGTCGGATATTATATAGAGTCAGCGATTCTCGCTCGCTAGTTCTCTCTTAAAGTTGGGTTTTTGAAGTTTTTTTAACTATCTTGTTGATTTAGTTGTGAAAGTCTCTGAAGTGTTTGAAGAAATGCTCAAAAGAGAGTGAATTTAATTTAGGTGGATTGATTGGGAGCTATAGTGTTGGAAGCCATAGGGAGTTTGGGGTGTTTGGAGATCATAGTAGTAGTTCTAAGAAGAGCTACTAGGGTGTGTGGTTCGGAGTGGGAAAGGCTGATGGAGGAGTTGCTGTTACCAACAAGTGGACCGCCAATAAAACGGCGAGCTGGGTTGAGAAGGAAACAGGCAGGAAGAGGGTCATACAGAGGGAGTTAGAGGGGGTGGGTGGTGGGGAGATAGAGTGTTGTGGGGGTTGTTAACGTTTTCGATTCGGGGAGATGGGACTAACTACTCACTTACAACAGATTCTAAGAAGCCTATGTGTTAAGACCGAATGGAAATATGCTGTCTTTTGGAAGCTTAAGCATAGAGCTCGCTCGTAAGTTCAAATCAAAATCTTATCTTTGATGTTTTATATTTCTTGAATTTTTATGTTTTGTGCTAATAACTCATTAAAATTTAGCTTAGAGGAGTGATGTTTTGATCTTCTTGATCAAACACTATGTTGTTGTTTGTGTTATCTGAACTAATTGATCTTTGTTTTAATTCGTCATTTCATACTTGTGACATACACAATTTGATTTGGATGTCTACCTCGTTCACCATTGGGCATGACTTAGGTAGTACAAATTTTATTTCTGAACAGTAGTCTGATATAATTATGATTTAGCTGATGTTTCCATAGACTTAGTTGAATCCTAGGAGTCAAGAAAGAATTTAGTGAAGAATTATTTAATTGTTCTTAAGTTTGAATTTTTCGCTATATTTGATTATACTTTTAATTAAAAATAAATTCTATTAGTTGGGGTTACAATTATAAGCTGATCCTTGCAAACATATATGTTACCATCTTTTATTCTCTTGACTGTTGAATTGTTCCAGATTAAAATAAATTTCCTTTCTTTATTATGGGGATAAATTCCATTTCAGGATGTTGAGCTGGGAGGATTCTTATTACGATAACAATGAACAAATCAATCTTCCACATCACATGCGATTTCAAGAGACACCAGATTTGCAGGATCCGCTTGGTTTAGCTGTGTCGAAGATGTCGTATCTTGTATATTCTCATGGGGAAGGGTAAGACTTTCTAGACAATCATGTACTGGTCTATATTACAAAAATATTGCCATATTTCCTGAAAAGATTGCAATAGTTCCATCCACCATAAAAGTCCACTCGTCATACGTATCTCTTTCCACTGATGGTTTTGTGGAATTTGAATTTTTTTGTTCTTGGTTGATGACATACACTTGCACATGTTACCGTTCTTACGAAATATGGTAGGTATGATAATGATAAGTATCGATTATAAAACGATGCAAAATCTTGGATTCTGAATCATATGTTCTTTATATTGTCGCATGATACACGATATGAGATGTAAGATACACAATATGTGCCCATAGTGAAAATTGTAGAAATGCAGGCCAACATAGATTAATAAGCCCTTTTTTTTGCGCTTTTTTGGTGTGGATATGAAATGCTGTTTCAATGCTTCAAATTCAAAAGTATTGTAAATGTCTTTTAGGGTCAAAATACATGCTTTTAACCTTCTAGGCTTGGTGGAGAGAAAGAATTTGGACGAGTTTTTTATGGTTTCATGGAAATCTACAAAACTAGCTGAAGCTTAAGTGCAAGTATCTATAGACTTAAATTATGTTTGGGAACATTTTTCCATTCTAAATCAACTACTTCGTTGTAAATTTTGCAAGCTTTTTATGAAGGTTATTGCATTTTGCATCTTTTTATTTATCTTATATGGAGTTAATGAGAAAATAATACAAAGTTTATTTGCATTGTTCTAAGATATGTGTATGTTTATATTTTGGGTATACAATCAAAAACTTTTAAGCATGTCATTCCTTGTTGAGCAGGATTGTTGGAAAGGTTGCAGTTACTGGAAAACACCAATGGATCTTTGCTGATAGTCCTTCTCATTCTTGGTTATCATCAGAGGTAAAGATTGCTCTATTTAATGGATGCAATTTGAGCCGATGTTTGTTTTAACTTTTAATTATTAATTATCTTTGGTTGTTTGTTTTGGTGATTCATAGTGTTGTGATGGATGGAAAGCTCAATTTTCAGCTGGGATCAAGGTATGATTGTTTATATTACTATGGAAACTGAGTAATGGTATATTGAGTATGACATAGTTTGACACAAATATGCATAAACATGCATTTGTGTGTGTATATGGTAGTAACACTCTGAAGCAAGAGCTGCAAGATAGACAAGGAGGTCCTTCTTGTCATTAAAGCATCATTTTTAGCATCTTGCAGTGCATATGTAACCTGCATGCATTTGGGACTTTATACCAATATTAGGATATAGATACCAATAGCCATGTGATTAGCGCTCAAGCAAAGCATGTCTTTCAAATTTTTAATAGCCAGGAAAGGGGTGATAAATGTCTTGATAATTTAGATATTTGTAAATTGAGCTTCAAACATGATCGCCTTTGCTTAGCTGACTAGTTCAGTCTTCTTTAGATGGAACATAAATGTAAGTAGTGTCATCCAGGTCATAGATCATCGATGTGTGACCAAATGCATACCAAGGGACACCTAGTCACCTAGCACCATAGGGGCTGAGCCTAAGGTGCTGCCTTGTCTTGCTTATCGCCTTGTGTCTTGAGAGTTCTCTAAGGTTTTGATAATCTAGATAGGTTACTGTACTGGATGGGCAATGGATCCTAAACATCATTACTAATTAATCTGTGTATTATATTTTTGAGTATGAATTGCCAACGTATTATTTGGTCTCTTTCTGTTCAAATACAATGTTAACATAGGCAATATTTTTTCTTTATTATGTAGACAGTTGCTCTTGTAGCTGTTGTTCCACATGGAGTTGTACAACTTGGATCTTTAAATACAGTAAGAGCTCTGAAATTGTGATCTAATTCAGTTTCATTGGTGATTTTATATATGTTGTCAGTATTTATTTTCTTGCCGCAACTATTTTGTTATGGGGTTTTCACATCTCCTCTTCATATCTGCTGTGGTAGCCTGGACCATAATAGCCTTTGCAACCTAGGGACCTTTTTTTAAAGAAAAGATTATTAATTGACTTAAAACACAGTGAGCTTATTGGTTTTCTCTCTGAACCTGTCATACCTCCCACAAACATCATAAAATGACAAGAAATTGCACTAAAACATACAATATCGTATATCATCTAATAGGTTTAGTTACAATTTTGAGTGCTTATTGTAATTGCATATTGTTTTATTTCAAGCTTAGAATTGATTTTTAAGTTGTAATTGGTTTTTAGCAGTTTATTGGAACAATTGTTAATGTATAAAGAAAGTATAATAATTACAATTTTGGGTGCTTATAGTTTTATTTCAAGTTTAGAAATTTTTTAAGTTGTAATCGAATTTAGCAGTTCATTGGAACAATTTTTAATGTATAAAGATAATATAGTATGAAAATAATCAAGACATGTGAACATTTTTTTTCCAAGGAACAGGATTTCTGAGTGGCACCTAGAAATACTACAAATGTGAACCATTGTTTTAATGAGTGATTTTGATAGAACTATACAAGAATTGAAATAAACAAAACAAAAATCGAAATAAAACTATGATAAACCCTAGTTGATAACAAATAAGAAAATAACTATTCTTTTCAATCAATCACCTCCGAATGATGAACAATGCTTTGTCTTTTTTATAATAACCCTAACTTCTTTGACAAACTAACTAATCTGACCCTAATTGGCTAATAATGCCCTAATTATTATGGGCTTTACTTAATAATCCCGATTACAATTAATTAATATTACTAAACTAACCCATAATACTACCCGCTTACAATTACATCAACATTCCTGGGTTGAAGAAGCTCGTCTTTGAGCTTAAAGCCGAAGAAGTCCGATGAACACAAGTAACCGGTTACAGAACACAATGCGAAGTGCACACGAGGTAGTCGACCTCGAACCTTGTCAAGATACACACTTTTCATGGAGAACACCAACTTTAAAAAATTGCCAAGTGACTCAGAACAATAGTCTGGAGCAAACGTGTTGAACAGTCTCCTGTGCATAAACATGTGCCACAAAAATGTTCCAATATGGATCAACATAATCATTGTCACGTGTTTCCTTTGCCTCTATAGGAACTTCATCATCCAATTGACCATAAATAGAGAAGAAACCACACAAGTCAAAGGGCTCACTGTTTGGAAGTCGATGGATGAGGTGTAGCCAATGTTATGTCGCATAGTATCACGCTCTTCTACTAGTAACGCTCCTTCGCCCTTGCCTTTTCTTGTTGTCTCGAATCATTGAAAAATGTGTCAAGTGAGGTAGTTAGCTCTTTGACTTCTCTCAAAATTTTCTTCTTGGCTGTTAAAGTCACTGCATAATGGCGGTAAGAATGGGGTTTATGTCCTTAGTCAGTTGGGGTGGTGTTGGTGTAAGAGAAGCGGGCTCAAGTTGGGATAAGAGGGGACATATAGGTGGTTTGTAGTTGGGGATAATAAATTTGGTTATGGGTATTGGATTTGATTTTGGTTTGAGCTATACTAGTATTGGTAGGGGACAGGGTATAGTATGGGTTGGGTAGGAATAATAGGGGTATGGATATTGGGAATAATATGGGTCACTCATTTTTTTTCACTAGTGGGGTGCTTTTACAAACAATGGGGTATACATAACCTACATGACTGGACAAGGACTGTTCTGAAATAGGGACCTACTTGAAAATTCTGATTAGGGATCTGTAAGTAAATACTCAGGACTTCTTTGTGAATTCAAATCAGGGTCAATTTGTAAATAGAAAAGAATTCCTTCTTTCTTCTCCATAGGACCTGTAAAAATACTCTTGTAGGTTGGAGATTGAACTAAGGCTTTGCAAGTGGCTGGAAGCAATGGCTTTAGATGATGACGTCAGAGCAGATCTATGGCTCTCTGTCAATGGCAAGGGATGCAACTATGAACAGCACTCACAGTGAATAGTGTCAAATATGATATATATATATATATTTTTTAAGAATCTTCAATCAAAATCTCTTATCGTCTCACTTTTCTCTCCTTCTTCTCAAACAAATTTTCTTCAAATTGAACCAAATAACTAGAACCGTTTTGGCTCTATAGAACTCAACAAGAATTGAAATAAACAAATCAAGAATCAAAATACAAAGCAAGAATTGAAATAAAACTAGATACACCCTATTTGATAACAAATAAGAAAATAACTATTCTTTTCCATCAATCAACTTCCGAACAATGGACAATGCTTTGCCTTATTTATAGTATCCCTAACTTCTTTGGCAAGCTAACTAACCTAACCCAATTGGCTAATAATGCCCTAAATATTTTGGGTTTTACTTAATTGGCCCAATTGCAATTAATTAATATTACTAACATAACTCATAATACTACCCGCTTACATCATATTTATATCAACATCGGACATTCTTGAGTTGACTTCAATGACTTGACCTTTCTTTTGTTATTTTCACTAGTAGTAAGAAGCCGAACTTTCTATTTCCTCTAAGTCAACTTGGTCATAATCATAGCTTAACCTCAAAGCTGAGATGTTGAATTGGTTCAGTACATTCTGTATTTCTATTCCTTGCTACTCTAGACAGACAGTCTTTCATCTTTTTCTGTATAATGTGCAAGTTATAACTATTGTTGACTAGTTCACATTCTGTATCCTCATTGTCCGGTTTTTGTTTCCTACTTGTTTCATTGGTTGTTTAAGATGATTTGATTGTCTGATGTTGTTTTTTCTTTTCTGTGAGATGAACAGGTGATTGAGGACATAAAGCTAGTGATCCATATCAAGGATGTCTTTTCCTCGCTTAAGAATTCGACCATGGAGTTCATACCGTATCCAACACAATCAAATACATGCAGTAGCTTATGCCTGGTAATTTTGCTCATCTTGCACTTAGAATGTATTATATCGTAAATTGTTATAAGACATGCTCATCTGGTTTACCTCTCTTTTCTCAGTCCGGGGTATCCGCCAAAAGCTCAGGTTCAGAGATTTTAAATGATTTTCTACAAAGTTCAAATATGACTGTACGCAACAGACTGACAGATGCTCAATCTCATTTGCTTCCGCCCTTTGCAATCTGTAATGAGTTATCCACTGATCTTCTTGCATTGCCTACTCGTTGCAAGAGAAATTCCATTGAACCGGTCAATGAAATTGTAGGATGTTATTCAACAACAGTAGGGGAGGATGATAGTGTGAAGTTAGTTGAGAGACAATCTTTGATAGAGGTGAAACCTCATCATAAACAGAAGTGCATAGAGGAGATCAGCGGCTTGGAGGACATGTCATTTTGTTCAAAGCCTGATGAGTCTTCACTTCTATACTGTTTCCATGCAGAGAATTCATGTTTTGGTAACTTTACACTTCCACTTGACAAGTCTGAAGAGGACTATCCTTTCCTTCCTATGAACTTCATTGACTCTGCAGTTGGGGATGGAATTGAGTCTGATAAAGTACTTCATGCTCAAAATATGAATGTTCAACTATCTAGTTTGGACATGCAGCTTAAAACAGCTTTGGATCAGAAATTGGAGACTGAAGGAAGCTGCATTGATAATGTGCACACTTCCTTGAAATTTTCTGCTGGCTGTGAATTGCATGAAGCACTTGGACCAAACTTTAGGAAACAGAAAGTTAGTTGTGCTTGGAGTGAATCCGAGAGGAGGGAAAATGCAATAACTGGGTCACTAGAAGGGACATCTAATAGCTTGCTTCCAAGTGACTGTGGATCCGAGTATCTTTTAGAAGCAGTCATTGCAAATGCATGCACATTGTCACAAAATGTCAAAAGCGAGACTTCGTTGTCCAAATCAGCAGAATCTTTATTAACAACCGGGAAAACCTCACGAACTCCTAAACATGTTCACCGTGGTAGTTCTCTAACCAATCAATTTGATGTCAAGTCCTCTTTCCATGTGGAAAATGATGCACATCAGCATATGAATTTGATTTGGGATTCAACGAAAGTGTGTAAAGTGGGGTCTCCCTCTTCAAAATTTTTGAGTGCCTATAACAAGCAATCAGATATGCAGACGGAAGAAACCAAGATAGCCAGAAAAAGGGCTCGGCCTGGTGAAAGCTGTAGACCTAGACCGAGGGACAGACAACTTATCCAAGATCGTGTAAAGGAGTTGCGAGAGCTTGTACCCAATGGGTCAAAGGTAACTCTCTTACTATTATTTGTTGAGGGGAAGATCCATCTTTGTTATTCATTAATAGGAGTTTGTTGTTTCATAATGCACTGATTCTTGGAATTACATTACAGTGCAGTATTGATTCACTACTAGATCGTACAATCAAGCACATGCTGTTTTTACAAAGTATGACTCAGCATGCTGACAAGCTAAGGAAATGCTCTGACTCAAAGGTAATACTAGTATACCTCGCCTTTAAAAAAAAAATACTACTATACCTCATCTACAATGGTTATTTAGATATATATTATATCTGGTAAATGGTAATTGTTTGTTTTATAAGTGAGCAATAATTATGAGGAATAGAAAATGGTCCACACGATGAGGTTTAGATCACAGGTTTCTTTAGTGTGTACCAAAAGCACAAAATGCACCATATATGTTCAAAATCATTTGTATCTACCACATAATATTTGCATTTTGTTTATCATCCTGCAGCTACATGATAGCAGAATGGGTATAGTTGGACCCTACAGCTATGAAGGTGGCTCAAGCTGGGCGGTAGAGGTGGGCAGTCAGATGGAAGTTTGTCCAATAATAGTAGAGAATCTTAACATGGATGGACAGATGCTTGTAAAGGTTTGCACTTTTCAAATATAACCAAAAAATTTATTGGTACATGCTCTCTAATCTTGTACCTAATAGCTCTTGGGTCAATTGTATAGATGCTCTGTGAAGAAAGTGGCAATTTTCTTGAGATAGCAGAGGCCATTAGAAGTTTGGGGCTGACAATCTTAAAAGGTGTAACAGAAGCCCATGGGGTGGGAACATGGGCATGCTTCGTTGTTGAGGTATGATCTAATCATGTTTAAATTATCCAAATATAATATGTTTATTTTTTATTCCATAATTACGTAGAAATTCATTGTTATCTTAACTACAGTTTAGAGTAAAATTTGGATAGAAGAATTAATCTAAGCTCAATATTAAACCTTGTAGTAGTATTCTTTTTCATCTGCATAAAATTTCTGAAAAGAAAACCATGGCAGGGGCAAAAAAACAAAGGCATATATAGGATGGATGTTTTATGGTCTCTCATGCAGTTACTGCAACCAAAGATTGCAATCTGATGCAAAGTGGAATACCGATGAAGACCTGATTATGGTTGACGTATTTGTTTATATGTTCTTCCCAACTTATGTGTGGTTTTGCTTAATTGTGTGAGAATGATTTTTTTCTTTTCTTTTTTCGGCTTGACAAATTGTTTATCATGTTGGCATATTTGGTAGATTGGAAATCTTTTGTATGGAAAATTTGTACTCAAGACATTGATTGTTTTTTGATAAAATCTCTAGCCATTCCCTTGTTGCCATCTCTTAGAGCCAAAATTTTACGCTGTAACCTTCTCAGTTGCTAAACATGTGGCATAACTAGAATGGGTGAATATTTCACATCTTGTCAAAAGTTTTGTTGAACACAAAAAATCATTGATAAAGCTACACGCTTGCATTTAATCTCGTGTGATTTCCCATATTATTTTCAAGCACACAGCAACTTCTCATAACAAAAGCAATTTCCCATCCTGAAACTCACAGCTTAAAAAGTGGAAGAAAAGACTCCCCATTAAGTCCTTTTGAATCGTATTCTAAGAGATAGTCTTTCAGCGTGATTTGCGTGTAAATGGGAGGATTTTCTTCTGATAATATTTCCTTGATAGGGCCATATATCTTTGTAGATGGGTGAAAATATGTAGTGAAAAAACAAGCCACAGATACTCTTGGACCTGCATGATTTGCCAACACTCTGTGCTCAACACTTTGAAACCTATCATTGGACATGATCTGCGAGAAGAAAGTATCAAGTACTGATCAATTATATACATTCATCGACAGTGAAACATATCTCAGTTAGTTGTTATAAGAGTTAGGGATGAAGGGGTAGTTATAGAAGAAAATGAGTCATACATGTAAAATGTCTCCAATGTTAACCACTAGAGCTCCAGGGAGTGGCGGGACATCTACCCATTGATTTTGATGAGCTACTTGGAGGCCACCAATATGGTCTTGCAGCAGTATGGTGAGGAAATCAGGATCAGAATGCTGGGTGGTACCCATAGTTAGCTCTGGCTCTGGACATGCTGGGTAGTAATGACCAAGAATGGCATGTCCTTTGGCACAATCCATGTCTTTCAAGTAATCAGGGTGGAGTCCAAGTGCGTCTGATAGTAACTCAAATATACATATTCCCAACTTCTTAACTTGCTTTGAGTACTCAATCATTATGTCTCTGCAAAATCAACAAAAGCATCGACACTATTGGTAAGAATCAAGCTACGGTGGATTGTCGAGATAATAAAATTATTATTATTATCAATTTACCAGCATCAATGTAAGAGTTTCATGATTGTTTTGAAGGTGCAACTTGGACAATTTACCTGAATGAGCTTTTGATTTTCGTTTCAACCATCACCGACTGTTTTGAGGTTCAACTTGGACAAGCACAATCCTCTATGAGGGTTAGATTTTTATGAGCCTGGTATGGTACTAGAATTTCCATAAAATTATAATAGCCCATACCCAAAAATGCGTCCAATGAAGTGTAAATGAAAATGAAAAACCCAACCCATTGCCATTCCTATAACCAGCCTCGAAGGACAGTAACAAGGGTCATCACCACCTAAGCATCCAAATCGCCACCATGTTGCTATATGGATTTATTTTTTTTCCTTTGGTCTAGCTAAGTAACATATACATCGCTTCCATGCTCTGATATGAACCTGTTTTTTTTTTTTTTTTTTTTTTTCTTAGGTCTCCTAGTAGCATCCACATCACTTCCATGTCATCATAATATGAACTTGTTTTATCCTTTGGATCTACCTTAGTAGATCCATGTCTCTCCATGAGAACTTGTTTTTGGTTCGGTCTACCTTAGCACAGCATCACCCCAAACTAGTTCCAGAATATTGAAGTGGGAAGAGGGTGGCAATCCATCATTTAGCTCTAGAGGAAGTAGCCTTGGAGTTTATAGACCTTGGGCTAATTAAACGCCTGATAATTAAGAGAGTTTTGAGGCCAATACTTCTCAACTTTTGCAAAGATGAATATGAGATCATAGTTTGGTCCTAATCCTAAAAAGGTGATACACACAAGTGATTGAAAAGTTTCATTAAGCGATTGTATAGAATATAAGGGTGTGTTTAGTTAGATGGGATCCTATTTCATGAGAATCTATAAGCTCTCTATATAAATTGAGGTAGCACTCATTATCTACCATTAGATTTTATGATTAATGGTGAAAATGAAAGTCTCATTAACTCCTTGATACCCTCAAAGCATGTGATTCTCATCTCATGTTCATGAGACTTTCATTTCCAAATCCCCTCATGAATTTCCATGGAATAAGATTCTATGCAACAAAAAACACCCTAAATAAATACCTGCATATATCCGGAAACTCTTTAGGGTCAGAAGTTCCAGGTTTCATCTATGGAATAAGATTCTATGCAACAAAGCACACCCTAAATAAATACCTGCATATATCCGGGAACTCTTCAGGTTCAAGAGTTTCAGGTTCCATCACACAGAACATGGTGTCTCTCCAGTTAGCCGCTTTAGACTCGTAGAGATCGAAATTGCTTCCAAATCTCCATTTCCTACCTCTGTTGTGTGTATAATACTTTTGCTTTACCTCCTTTGGCTCCTCATTAAACCTATGAACACATTGCACCATATCCTCGAGCACGCTTGCATGGATCCCATGGTTCACCACTTGAAAGAACCCCCACGTTTCTGATGCACGCGTGATTTCATTGATAATCAGATGTCGTCGATCAGTGTGCTCAACACCATCAAGATCAATTACTGGGAAATGGAACTTGGAGGAATCAGAAGTTTTTGGACTCATACCATTTGGATGTATGAACATCCGAGGTATCTTTGTAATGCCAGCATCAACAAGCGCTTTAACACCTCCTTTAGATTCGTGGAAAGCTTTTAGTTCTTTCAGTCTGTCGTAGTTGGAAATGTTGTCTTCTCTGTTAGCCAACACAACCATCTTCTTCTTGGCTTTGTCAAGTAGTAGTGGGTGTAGACTGTAGCCGATAACTGTGACTTTATAATGCAAAGTGAGAAGATGAACGTATTGTTCAACAATTGCTCCATGTCTAGGATGGGATCCACCTCAGATAGTGTAAGATGTTGAAAGGACAGAGTTTGAATTTTGCAGTTGTCATTTGGCCTCGGGATGAAGACCAAATTTTGGGTGTATTCAAGGACTCCCCTTTTGCTTTGGTTAATTTGATATAACCCAAACAAAATTTTGCTTCAGTCCTGTCGGTGTCTCCAAAATTTTGACATGCCACCCTAATTCGACTGATTTCAACATTGTTTGTTGTAAACACTTGGGACTCTTATTCAATCAGCACATTTGTGTGTGGTGCTAGTTCAATTTCCCGTCTGTTTTCATATAATAGTATTGGTTTATAATAGATAAATAAAGGAAATGCACTGAAAATAGCTTATAAATTTGACATTCCCATTACCATAACCCTAATTCTTGCATTGTTCGACACAATAGTTTCATTATAAAACAGTCAGTTGATTATGACATCCTGAAAGTCAGCTTGAAATGTGCAATAGAAGATTTGCCATCAAGACCTTTTGAATCATAGTGCAACATGTAATCTTTCATTGTGGTTTCCCTGTAGAGAGGAGAATGCTCTTATGATAGTAACTCCTTGATAGGGCCATAAATCTGAGTTGGTAATAGATGGGTGGTGAAGAAACATGCCAGACACTCTTGGACCTACATGATTTGCCACTGAAACCTGTCATTAGACATCAGCTGCTGCAAAGAAGGGAGTATAATACATTGATCAACTATAAATACACCAACCAGGAAAAGTTTAGTAAAAGACTGAACTGACAGTATAACCAAGTCGCGAAAAGGAGGGAGTATATAAGAGAGGGGGTCTGAACGTCTCCAATTTCTTATTGACCATTAGCGCTCCGGGAAGTGGTGGGCACTAAACCAATTAATTTTTATGAGCAACTTGGAGGCCAACAATGTGATTTTGCAAGAGGATGGTGAGAATCCTGTGTTGTGCCCACATGCAGTCAGCTCTGGCTCTGGACATGCTGGGTAGTAATGGCCAAGAATGGCATGCCCTTTCGCACAATCCTTATCGTTCAAGTAATCAGGGGGGAGTCCAAGTGCCTCTGATAGTAACTCAAATAACAAAATTCTCAACTTCTTAACTTGCTTCGAGTACTCAACCGTTGTGTCTCTGCCAGTTAAACAAAATTTTCTCACAACTGCTGTTGAAAATCAACTATGTTGGATTGCTAAGACCTAATATGAGATTTAGAGTTATCAGTGAACCGCTTCAAACCCAAGATATGGTCAGCTCTGATCCTATAATTGGTATTAGGAGTGGAAATCCATTTGGGTATGAAAGGCCTGACTTGATCTCACAACAAAAGAGGTCATACGGAAATGAACGGAGTTGCAAGACAACAGAAGTGCCTTCAAGACAAAGATAAGGGTCTAACCCGATAAGGACCTGAGCTATAATCTATTGAACTAGTTTTTTTTACATTCAATGGTCTGATAAGGACTTGAATCTATAACTTTACATGTAAACTGAGAGATTATTTCCACCAAAAATTATGCAACTCTGAACTTCTACCTTTGGTGAGATTGAGCATGACTAAAATATGAGTCAAATTTCGCCCACTGAATTTTTAATGATGTTTGTTGACGATAAATTAAGCGGTAAGCCGCTAGCTACTTGTGAGGCTTATTTTTCTCCCAAGAAAGCTTCTCAAGCTATGTTAGACAACCTTCGTTCTGACTATTACTTGCCACCCGACTTTAAGATTATTTTGCCTAGACAGAACGCCAGTCCTTGTCGTCCAAGGTTTGGGTACGTTGCACTGTATCTGTGCATGTTTTCCTCTGGCTTCCGATTCCCAGTTCCAGAGCTGTTTTGGGAGTATCTGGATTTTTTGAGCATTCCTCCTGCCCAAATGGGTCCTAATGGTTGAAGGGTCATGGTTTCTTTTTATGCGAGGGCTATTCTATTCGACATTCATTTGACTGTGAGGGTTATGCATTCGGTGGTTGGTCCGATGGTGACCAAGGATATTTGCTTCCTCCGTTCTCTTGTCTGCTTTGCGAACCTTAATGATGACATCCGCGATTGGTCGAGGTCCTGGTTTTATGCTTCTGTTAACTCTGGCTACTTCCAATTGCGAGGTCGTCTGATTTTGCGATCGTTTCGGGTTCCCAACAAACGGGAAGGCCTACAGTTGACTGCGGAGGAGTGCAGGATCAGTGACCAATTCTTGAAGCTTCCCCAGTTCCCCGTGCCCCGTGGAGGCATTTCTCTCTAAGGACATCTTGGATCGTAGTAGTTTGTACACTATGAACGAAGCAGAGCAAGCCTTGCTTACTGAATCCCGTGCTGAGGATATCGTTGCTCGCGCTACTCATACTGGCATTAGTGGTGCTAGCATTGATTGGGAAGTGAGATCGAACAGGCGCGTTACAGATAAAATGCTTCAGTTAGCGGAGGAGCAATCTAAAAAGGTCGTCGGTAGTGGTTAGAGTTTCAAAGTTCATCATTCTCTTTTTCCTTCTATTAACGTTAATGATGCGGTCGGATTCTTAGTTTATTCTCCTACTTGTTTAGACTCTCCCGCTCCTGTTGCCACTACTAGTCCCATTCCTACTACGGTTGCTCCGCGCCGAGAGGGAAAGAGTGGGTTTTCCGTTGTCATTGTCGTTCCACCTTCCCTTCCAGCTGTTGAGGGTGGTTCCTCTGTGCTTCTGAATCCCCGTGTTCTTCATCCACAAATTAACTAGACTGAGCCTATCAAAAAACAAGTTTTGCTGGTTAACTCAGCTTGACGTGCAAGATGGTGCGTGCAAGTTGATAAATGAATGGCACAGGCGGTCTGTGGAAAGACCTTCGATGCTCGTATTGGATCCTTGCGATCATCTTGATTATAGTCTTGAGCAGATAATGGAAAAGATGAATCATCTCACCTATGCAAGGGTGATGGGCTCAGTTTATTGAGATGGCCGTGATCAGGTGGTTTTTTTGGAAGAGAAAGTTGGTAGTACTGTTGCCTCTATTTTCTCTCATGCTCTTTCATATTTTTCTCCGGATGTAACAAAATAGTGTTATTAATGAAAAGAGCTTCCTTTTTTTGGTATTTTTGTTTGCAAGTTTTCATAATTTTTCTCGTCAACTTGTTGTGTGTTGCTCGTTCATTTTTAATTTAGTCGTAGTCGCGCGAGTTGCATGTCGGATTTTCTTGACTTGAATTCCCTCATGTTGTTTTCATGCTTTGACGCACTAGTTGTTTTGAAATGGTTGACTTTATACTTTCTTCTTGATGTGTTGGAGCTTACTTGAGTAAGTTGACTTTTCCGTCTCGACCTTTATTTTGTTGGTTCGACGTATTGGTCGATCCGTAGCTCTTTGAATTAAGTTGACTTACTCGTCCAACTCTTACCTCATGGGTTTGACGTAGTCAACCCAAAGCTACTTTTTAATCAAGCCGACTTATTTGTCTAACTTTTACTTTATTGGTCCGACATACTAGTCGACTCGAAACTTTCTGAGTTGAGTTGACTTGTTCATTCAACTTTACCTCATTGGTTTGACGTATAAGCCAACCTGAAGTTGTCTTTTAATTAAGTTGACTCGTTCGTCCAACTCTTACTTCGTTGGTTCGACGTATTGGTCGACCCGAAGTCGCCTTTTAATTAAGTTGACTTATTTTTCCAACTTTTACTTCGTTGGTTCGACGTACTAGTCGACTCGAAGTTTTCTGAATTAAGTTGACACGTTCGTCCAACTCTTACTTCGTTGGTTTGACGTACTAGTCAACCTGAAGTTGCATTTTACTTAAAGTTGACTTGTTTGTCCAACTTTTACTTCGTTGGTTCGACGCACCGGTCGGCCCGATGTTTTTTTAATTAAGTTGACTCGTCCGTCCAACTCTTACTTCATTGGTTTGACATACTAGTCAACCTGAAGTTGGATTTTACTTAAGTTGATTTGTTTGCCCAACTTTTATTTTGCTGGTTCGACGAACCGGTCGACCTGAAGTTTTTTTTAATTAATTTGACTCGTTCGTCCAACTCTTACTTCGTTGGTTTGACGTACTGGTCAACCCGAAGTTGCATTTTATTTAAGTTGATTTGTTTGTCCAACTTTTACTTCGTGGTTGATCAGACCAGAAGTTTATTATATATATCCGATTTGTGTCCTGATTTCTTTTGGCTTGGTATGCCGATTGCTTTGTACGCCTGAGTTTTGATGCAATTTATCATGTTGTCCACGCATAAGATGGGAATTCCAAATTTGTACTTTTATAGATATTCCCTTCTCGATGTTCTGACCAACCCTAACGGTAGTTTTTCTTGAGCTGTTATGCTAGATTGAAGAGTGATTTGCTTTGTCTTCCTGATCTTTGCTTGGTTGATGTTGATCTTTGTGTTAAAGATTAATGTCTTTGTTGCTTTGTCCTATTCGTTGTATATATTATCATAGCTAATGGATTCGGGGTGTTTTCTGATCCAGTAGCTGAGTAATATTAATTTGTCTGATCATGCTCACATCAGCGCCAAACTGTCTAATCATGCTTACATCGGTGCCAAATTGTCCAATCATGCTAACGTTAGTACCGGGTTTGGCACCAACTGCCGAGGTTTGGTCGAGTCCGTTGCCGTCAATTTTATCGTTGGTAATTTGGGCTGGGCTTGCATCCATCGGTAGGGTCCTTGAATTGTGTTAATTGATCGATGCAAACTTCTCCATGTTATGTGCATTGGTAAAATGGTTCATCTGGTTTCGTTAGTACTCCTACTTCGTTATAAATCAACTCGAGTATGAGGTATTTCTGGCTACTTCTTCAGTTGGGTTGATCGTTTTGTTTCCTCCGGCCATGCAGTGTAGGGTGTATATTAATTCTCTGGGTTGTTCTTTTGATCCCGTAGTGGCATCTGCCTTGTCCTTTCCTTTGAGCTGCTTGTCTGACATTCTGATGAGTCGTCAAGTCGTCCTCTCTGAACCCAACGCTCAATTTCATTTTTTAGATTGTAGTAATCTTCGGTATCATACCCATGATCCTTATGGAAGGAATAATATTTGCTTTTGTCTCTTCCTTCTGGGTCTCTTCTCATCTTGAGTGGTTAGTTGATGTCATCTCATTTCGCAACATGCTTCAGTATATTGGCCCGACTTGTTTTCAATGCCGTGTATGGTTTGTACGTCTTTTTCATCACACTTGTTACCCGCTCATGTCAGGACCGTGTTGACTGCAGCTTCCCGAACTCTTGCTGGTTATATTCGGTTATTTCGTTATTTCAATGCCTCTTTGAATGAATGCTATCCTCCAGGGGTCCATCATTTCGTCTTCTTTCCTCCCTCCTTTCCCGTTTCCTTGAGTGATTCTCCATTTCTTGGTCATTTTTCCTTTTTGCAGCTTTCATCTCCTTGAGAGAAATGTCCTTTTTGTGCTGTTTTCAACATAATCTCCATGCTTTTTTGGGGGTTCCAGGTTGAGAGCATAAAAAAATGGGCATCTTTTTTAGCCCGGTGGTGAAACTAGCGGCGGCTGTGTCATCGCTGCATCCATCGATCATCGTTAGCTTGTTAGTGAAACGAGTGACGTATTCCCTTACCGTCTCCTCGAACTTTTGTTTGATATGGAGGAGGTAGTGTAGTCCTTTCCTGACTTTGATGAATCTTGTGATAAAGGTGGTGGCTAATGCCTAGAAGGAGTCTATTGACCTTGGTGTAGGCTGTTGAACCAATTCATTGTTGTGGAGGTAACACTAGTCGGAAATTTTCTGAACAAGATTGACTTCGTAGTCTCCTTCAATGCCACCATCTGGTGGAAGTGTCTCAAGTAATCTGTTGGGTCGGTGGTGCCATCATATATTTCAAATTTTGGTAAAGGAAACTTTTTTGGCATGGGATTATCATGAGGGCGTCGAAAAATGGCGGCTTGGCTAGTTCATACAATACATTGGGATCCGTGACTCCGATTCTGAATGGGATTTCAATAGGCGTTTTGTTGCTTTATGGAGTCTTACCCTAGGGAAGTTCATTGCTCTCTGTTGAGGTTCCGCTGGAACTTTGTCGCTTTCTCGAGTTTGGTTGGGGTGGTGCTTGGATAGAATCGGCTGACTGAATGCATTCGTGGGTGAGTTTTTCCAGCATCTTTGTCATGTGTTTCATTTGGACCATAAGCAGATCTACCTGAAGATCTATGGCGGTGTCGCCGGATGTCTGGGTTGCCTGAGTTGTTGCATGCTATGGATCTTGATTGTCGGGTGCAACTGACCCGATGGTCACTGCTGTGTTTTGTTCGATACAGCGTTGCCAGTAGGAAGGTTAATATTATCATCGCTGGGTTGAGGATCTATAGTGTGTCATTTCTTCTGACAGCTCGTCGGTCGTCTATTAGTTTTTGGTGAACTTTGTCACTGTGGATCTTCTTTTTAGAAAGGAAATTTGTTGTTCCCCACGGATGGCGTTAAACTGATGCGTCCAAATCTCATCATTCTGAGAGCTTGACCTGCAAAATCGATGTTAGACTGCCAAAAACCACATTTTTGGTGGCTGAAGGCACTCCGATGCTTAAGTCAACGACTCTGTTTGAAGAATGAAATAAATCTGGACAAAACTCAGTTAAAAATTGCATACTTTTGTCGAATGTTCACTTTAACTTTTATAATGGTTGCGGTTAATTTCCTGCGTGACTTAAGCATGTGAGTCATAGCGGAAGGAGAAGTTTCTCGTAATAGTTTCCTCCTTTATGGAGATGCGTCCGTGGAGGTGTAACTCCCTCCACGACTCTTTTTTGTGCAACGTTCCTGTTCTTTATAAGAGAACTCGTGTCAGGCTTGAATTTGGACTTCGATTCATGTGGGCCTGGATTTGGGCTTCAATTACGTCTTCCTTTAATGGGTCATGTTTGGGCCTTTATGATCGGTTTTATTCCTCTGAGTTTTACGGGTTGGCTCAGTAGATGAGACATCAGATCCTCGTGATAAATGATTTATGTCACGTATATAACTGTGATAATGGTCTATTTTGATGTATCATCAAACTTCATCTACAACTACAGTTCTTCGATCCATGTTATGGATTTCATCAAGATCTATTACTGGGATTTCAAACTTGGTGGAACCAGAGTTTGGGTCAGCTATTTAGTAGCGTCTGGATGGATGACCATCCTTAGTATCTTTGTAACTACAGCATCGACAATTCCCTTAACGCCTTCTTTTGATTCATCAAACACTTTTTAACTCCTTTAACCGGTCATAATTGAAGCATTTTCATCCCTGTTAATCAACAAAACCATCTTCCTTCCTGTATGAAAATCCTTGTTCCTTTTTCATTTTGCCCAGAGAGAAGAGGATACAATGTTAAGCAATGGCTAATAATCTATGTAATAAATAAAAAAGACCGCTTTTCAACGCTGTTATTATTTAAAAAAGGGGGGAGGGGGGGATATGTTACTGCTAGAGATTTTATCGAATATGCTGTAGAGATTTGTTCTTATGGATCAAATAATCAAATAACATATCAGTTGTAAATAAGTATAGTCTGGCAATGAAAATGGCTTACAAACTTGATATTGACTTGATGATACCCTCCTTTCCTTCCACCATTCAACCATTTTTACAACGTACTATATTTCATAACAATACATATTTTCCATACTGAAACTCTAGAGTCTGAAATGTGCAAGAGAAGATTTGCCATCAAGTCCTATTGAATCATAATGAAGCCTGTAGTCTCTCATTGTAGTTTCTCTATAGAGAGGGAGATTTTCTTCTGATAATAGTTCCTTGATAGGGCCATAAATCCGTGTTGATGGTAAAAGATGGGTGGTGAAAAAACAAGCCACGGATACTCTCAGACCTACATGATTCGCCAACACTCTGTGCTCAACACTTTGAAACCCATCATTGGATATAAGCTGCAAAAGAAGAAATGTACATACATTGATCAAGATGGGTCTAATTTTGCATTTTGCTGTGAACAAAAAAAAATTTGGGAAATGACAAACTCATGTACATCTAACAGAGTTGGGGTCTGACCTGTAGAACATCTCCAATGTTGATGACTAGAGCTCCAGGGAGTGGTGGAACATCAACCCATTGATTTTGGTGAGCAACTTGGAGGCCACCGATGTGGTCTTGCAGAAGTATAGTGAGGAAGTCGGGATCAGAATGCTGTGTTGTGCCCATAGTTAGCTCTGGCTCAGGGCACGCTGGGTAGTAATGGCCAAGAATGGCATGTCCTTTGGCACAATCCATGTCTTTCAAGTAATCAGGGTGGAGTCCAAGTGCCTCTGATAGTAATTCGAACAGTGAGATTCCCAACTTCTTCACTTGCTTTGAGTACTCTATTGTTATGTCCCTGCAAATTTAAAAAAAGTTTGTCATGTTAACACTGTTGGGAAGTTAGGTTGGCTAGGTTGTTGTCATACTTGTGATGATTAAATTTGAGACCTTGAAGATAGAAAAACAAATCCAAGCCCAATCTATTACACCTTTAACAACATTCGTAACATCGCAACCTACTACTAGTCATGAACTATGATCAGATGGTCAAATAAGAAATGAGCTAGATACCTGCATGCATCAGGGATGTCATCAGGGTCAGGAGATACAGGTTCCATAACACAGAACATGGTGTCCCTCCAGTTAGCTGCTTTAGACTTGTAAAGATCAAAATTACTTCCAAATGCCCATTTTCTATCATCACGTGAATAATAACTTTGCTTCACTTCCTTTGACTCCTCGTTGAATCTACGCACCCCTTGCAACATTTCCTCCAGCACACTTGTACTAATCCCATGGTTCACCACTTGGAAAAAGCCCCACGCCTCCGATGCCCGCTTAATTTCATCAACAATTGAATGTCGTCGATCAATGTTTTGGAGGCCATCAAGATCAATCACTGGGAACTGGAACTTGGATGAATCAGAATTTGTTGGAGTCAACTGATTGATATGTTATGAACCAACCAATTCTCCCAAAAGCCCGAGCTGTCCAGGAGGGGAAGGTCCATAACAAGGATCGTAACATTGCCCCACGTTTCCAAAGCCGACGTCATCGTCGGCCCACTCTATCGACACTGGCCCAGTGAGCCTTCTCTCAGCTACCAGTATTCAACAACTTAGTACTATGCCCATACATAATGCTAAATTATTTTAATCTAGCCTATAGGTCGCCCCTGCCGGGATTCGAACCTTGGATGTGGGGTTTGGCTCTGATACCAATTGTTATGAACCAACCAATTCTCCCAAAAGCCCGAGCTGTCCAGGAGGGGAAGGTCCATAACAAGGATCGTAACAATACCATCTGGATGGATGAACATCCTTGGTATTTTTGTAACTCCAGCATCAACAATCCCTTTAACACCTTCTTTTGATTCATCAAACGCTTTTAGTTCTTTCAATCTGTCATAGTTGGAAGTATTATCTTCTCTGTCAGTGAACCAAACCATCTTCTTCTTCAGTCTGTGAAGTTATGGATATAGAGGTTAACTGCAAGAGAGCTTATGGTCCGAAAGAGAGAACTGAATTTGTTCATGTCTTGTATGGGCTTCATATATAGACACCAGCAAGGATAAGTTCTAACTTTTCTATGGTCCAAAACAGGTCAAAGTCTACCTAATACATATTGTGTTACGTAATGTTTGATGACATTTGATGATACACTGAAACGACATTTCATCTAGATCGTAAACGTGTCATAATGATCTTGAAGAATAACAGGCCCAAACATATGTTTAGCACTGGACCGACCCAAACAACATCAAGCCAGCGAAGTGTAATCCGCCAGCAGGACCCAACTTACTATGTCCTACTAAACCCACACGTCTCACAACCATCCCCAATAACCGTAAGGCCTATAGAGGCAAGTATCTCAGGGATCAGTTTCAGACGGGCAAGCCAACAATAGTTTGTCTTCGATTAGAAAACAAATACCAGAGTATACGTCGTACATGGAAACTTCCACCTATGGACATCACTCCAATAGGGAACTATCTTCCGCGTATCTAGGAGCACAAGTCTAACAGACAGTGTTCTAAAAAGTGCTAGGCGGTGGGTGGGCGGCGAGCAAGGGCCTAGGTGGCACTTAGGCGGTCTTAGATTTTGTATTATAACTTTAATAATTTACAAAAGTTAAGCATAACACCTTATTAATTACATCCAATTTAATGCCAAGATACTTATGCAAAATTTAAAAACGTGAAAAATTAACAATCATGAACAAAATTTATTAAAACTGAAATGACCGAAGTTGGTCATGATAGGTACTTTATACAAAGTTTAATTTGTGGACAAATATCCAAACCTACTCTTTTATTTTTTTTCAAATTGCATGAATAACCTTAGTCATGTTTGATAAAATCTACATTACTAAATTGGTACCGAGAGATCCTTTGAGAATTCCATTAAGTAATCATCCTTTGCTACATTTAGACATATACTGAATAAAAAAAAATTGTTTATTTCTAAAAAAGATGAAAGAAAAATAAAATAAGAACACAATTAACCTCATTAAAAAAAAAAAAACTCGCCTAGGCCGCCCAGACCCGCCTAGACTGCCCAGAACCCGCCTAGCCATTAATCTACCGCCTAGCGCCTAGGCCAATTTTTAGAACACTGCTAACAGGGAAGCTTTCCTCCACAAGACGACTCCTAATTAGATAAGGATCCCCAGAAAGATCTATTTTCCTAAACTACGCCACCGATGGCCTGGCCAAACCAGAACCGAAACTCCAGCACTATAAACAAGACAAGAGGTTAATGAATAAATGTACGATACAATTCTCTGTTTACAACTTTAAGCCTTTCTCAGAGCTCTGTCCGACTTAAGCATTAGAGTGTCATCGGCCACCACAACGGTGGTCCGTGGTTCATGTGCGTTCTTTGTGCAGGTCAAGGTCAAGGTCAAACAGGGAGCGAAAATCGATTGCATCAGTTTGGTGCCGTCCGTGGGGACGACAGAGTTCCTAACAAAGCATTGACATCATCTCACTTCAGAGTGCAAAAAGATGGTAACCACCAGATCCCGTAACAATGGAGACCAGGGGGACACATCAAACGCTCAGACTGGCATTGTACCACCACTTCCAGTGGTACCAACGACACAAGGGGAGCAAGCTTGCATCCTGGTGCTAGCGGCAACGGACCCAGGATGGATATGCTATCATCCCATATATAGCAGATTTTGCAAATAATGAAGATACTCAAATCCATGAAGCGGATGCCAGATAAGTAATTAAAAACATGTCACGCGCTTCAATGACGAGTTTACTTCTGTCAATGTTTGTAACGACGCAACAACCATCGCAGCCTTCACCGACGGTCTGAGGAACAAGTTCTATAACTTTCTAATTTTGGATCCCCCGGCAAATATGGCAGACCTAGTAAAGGAAGCACATAATGACAAAATTCGAGGAGAAACCCTCTGTCCCTAGAGACGATAAAGATGAGAAAAGCAAGGAGCTCTGCGATGAATTATGCATCATGCATGGGGCGCATTCCGAATCCGAACAATCAAACAGGTCCCGAAAAAAACCCTAAGGGAGATGAGGGTCTGAGCGATATACGGCGACCAACAAGTATCAGGTGCTCGGAGCCACGATCCTCCTATATCACTAACCTTTACGGACGAAGACTTCCGAGGCATACACCTTCCACATAATGATGTTCTGGTAATCACGACCTCCCTAGCAAGCTGGGAAGTAAGGAGATTATTGGTGGACACTGGGAGCTCATTGAATGTTCTATTCCTCAGCTTGTTCTGCAACATGCAGCTAAAGGAAAGAATCCTAACTCCTGATAGTCGTTCGATGATTGGATTCAGCAGCTAAAAGTGCTTCCCGAAGGGAAATTTACAACTAACAGTGATCGTGGGAGAGCCACTACTTCAGAAAATCTTGTTTCAGGAGTTTATAGTGATCGACGCATCGTCCGCTTCTAACGTTGTTTTGGGGAGGCTCTGGCTCTACCAAATGGGAGCAGTAGTATCCACTCTGTACCAATGCATCAAATACCCAGCCAATCGAACAGTTGGTACCATACGAGGCGACCAAACAGTGGCAAGATAATGCCAGTACGTGACTCCGCAGCAGCCTGACAACTAAGCCCGCGTCCAAGATATCTCTTAATCTTGCCAAAGAAGTTAGGATATAGCCACCAATCTCAGACGACGAAGCTCCAGTAAGCCCCCAGGGCAGACCCAACGTCGGTCAACCGGAAGAAGAAACTGTCATAGTTTACCTCGACAGACCTCTCAACATTAGAGTCGTTCAGATATGTTCCTGCTTAAGCAAAAAATTAGCGGAGCAGCTGACAAAGCTACTACAGCAGAACCATGACGTCTTCACCTGGACAATGCACGACATGGCGGAAATCGACCCGTCAGTGATCACTCATCGCCTAGAGGTGTACTCCACGAGGAAACCATATGGGGGAAAAAGAGTCTCATGGCGCCTAAAAAGAACAAAATCACCGACGAGGAGGTATAATGGTTACTCAATTAGAACATGATCAAGGAAGCACGATACCTAGACTGGCTGGCAAACACCGTGCTGGTAAGAAAGAAAAATGGGAAGTGTAGAGTCTGCTTAGACCACACAAACTTGAACAAGGCGTGCCAGAAAGACAGCTTCCCACTTCCCCACATCGATTAGATTGTAGACGCCAGATCCGGCTACAAGGTGATGTCAGTCGACTTGAAGAACGCAGGTGTGACGTATCAACGACTTGTTAACTGAATGTTCAAAAAGCAAATCGGTAGGAACATGGAGGTCTACGTAGATGATATGCTGGTCAAGAGCCTCCACAGCCCCAACCACATAGTAGACGAAGCCTTCAGTCAACTCCGAAAGTATCAGATGAGACTCAATCCACAAAAATGTACGTTCGGGGTCGAGTCAAGAAAATTCCTATGTTACATAGTGAACTAGAGAGGATTCGAAGCTGATCCAAAATAGATTCAGACTCTTCTTGACATGAAACCCCCCACCAACATCAAGGACGTTCAGAGCTTGACTGGGAGGGTGAAGGCACTCAACAGGTTTATATCCAAATCATCCGACAAATGCCTTACTGGGAGCCCAAAACTACTTTCAAAATCGGCGACAGGGGAAACGATTTACTTGTACTTATCCATCTCCAAGCACGCCGTCAGTTCAGCCTTTGTGCATAACGATCATGTAATTCAAAGACCAGTGTACTACGCTAGCAAGACCTTCATGGAAGCGGAGGTATACTACCCATACCTGGAGAAATTAGCTCTAGCACTGGTCATATCCTCGAGGAAATTGAGGCCTTATTTTCAGGCCCACCCTTTAACAGTTATGACCAAGCACCCGCTCCGCACAATACTACATAAACTAGAGTTATCTGGCAGAATGGTGAAATGGTCGGTAGAACTCGGACATTTTGAAATAAGTTATGCCCTAAGAAGTGCCATCAAAGCCCAAACGCTGGTGGACTTCATCGCCAAGTTTACCGGCGGAGAGGAACCGAAGGCAGACCTTCAGACCCAAGATTCAGACGATCAAGGATAGACCTTGCATTGCGATGGGTCATCAACAAATAAAGCAAGTGGAGCTGAAATCACCCTCCGCTCTCCAAGCGGTTTCACCCTGGAGAAAAGCCGCCAGGTTTAGTTTTCTTGCTCAAACAATGAAGTTGAATATGAGGCCCTATTGACCGGCCTAAAGCCAGCAAAGGGGATCGGGATAGACCGCTTAACGCCGTATAGCGACTCAAGACTGGTAGTCAACCAGTTCAAAAGAGAATTCAATAGCAAAAATCCCCGCATGATAGCCTACCGCGGAAAGATACTCCGCGCAATAAGTGGGTTTAAGAGATTTGAACTCTTACAATGCCCCCAAGACGATAATAAAAGAGCTGATACACTGACCAAGGAAGCCTCAGCCTCCGCAGTAGTCTTGAATGGTCTCATCGAATACCAAGAGCAATCAAGCCTGGATGAAAAAGAGCCCAACGATGTTTGAGCCATAAGCACACAGACAAGTTGGATGACTCCGATTCTTAAATACATTGGAAGCGGAGCCCTGCAAGCTGAAGCCAAAAAACTTAGAAGCAGAGCAACGCAACACACTTTCTTAAATGACAAGTTATACAGGAGATCAACAATCGGGCCATTGCTCCGATGCATGTCCCCCTCTGAGGCAGATCAGGTCCTGAGACAAATCCACGATGGTATATGTGAAAATCATTTGGGTGGGAGAACCCTTGCCTACAAAGCTATAACCCTTGGGTACTATTTCCCGACAATGCAACGAGACGCCAAAAGTATTGTCCATAAGTACGAAAAATGTCAGAGGTTCGAGCCATACACGCACGTGCCTGCCCAACCACTGACACCGATGACTAGTCCGTGGCCATTCGCGCAATGGGGGATGGACATCGTCGGGCCGCTCCCTACATCAACTGGTAAAAAGTTCATTCTTGTGGCAGTCGACTACTTCACCAAATGGGTCGAAGCAGAGCCCCTATCCAAGATAGGGCAAAACCAAATAGAAAAGTTCATATGGGCATCCATCGTCTGCAGGTTTGGCATCCCCAGAGTATTGGTCAGCGATAACGAGACTCAATTCGAAGGTAGCAAGGTTAAAGACTGAACATCAGTCACCATTTCTCTTTGCCAGGGCATTCGCAAGCCAACGGAAGTTTAACAAAACAATCCTAGAAGCAATCAATAAAAATATTTGCTTTTACTAAACTTCTACTACTGTTCGTTACAACCAACCCAACGTCTAATAATCTCACCATGGCCATATTCGAGAAAATCCATCTCAATGCCTAGTTTGCGCGTGGATGACGATAAATTAGGAAGTGGGAGTCTAATCAGAGCTCTTACGCCTGATGACGACGACTCGCCAAGGGATCATTGCTCTACTACATACAATGATTGCTGAACCTGACCAGGTAAGCTTAATTTATTTCGAATGATGACGACAGCTTCTGGTGCATCCCGTCGCCAAGTTCGCTGTCGCGGATGACGTTGGCTTAGAAAGTAGGAGTCTAGTCAAATCTCTTACGCATGATGACGACGACTCGCCAAATTATCATCGCTCTACTACAGACAATGATCATTGAACCTGACTAGGTAAGCTTAGTCAGTTCCGACTGACAACGACGATTTTTGGTGCATCTTGACGCCTAGTCCGCTGCACGTGGATGACGATGTCTTAGAAAGTGCGAGTCTAGTCAGAGTTCTTACGCCTGATGATGATGACTCACCAAGGGATCATTGTTCTACTACAAACAATGATCGTTGAACATGACCAGGTAGGTTTAGTCAGTTCTGACTGATGACAACTACTTCTGGTGCATCCCGGCGCCTAGTATGTTGCGCGCAGATGACGATGGCTTAGGAAGTGGGAGTCTAGTCAGTGTTCTTACACCTGATGACAATGACTTGCCGAGGGATCATTGCTCTACTACAGACAATGATCGTCGAACCTAACCAGGTAAGCTTAGTTAGTTCCAACTGATGTCGACAGCTTCTAGTACATCCTGGCGCCTAGTCCACTGCGTGCGGATGATGACGGTTTAAGAAGTTTGAGTCTAGTCAGAGCTCTTACGCCTGATGACGATGACTCGCCAATGGATCATTGCTCTACTACAAACAATGATCACCAATCTTAACTAGGTAAGCTTAGTCAGTTTTGATTGATGACGACGGCCTCTAGTACATCCCGATGCCTAGTCCACTGTGCACAACGATGGCTTAGGGAGTAGGTGTATATTCGGCAGTTCCGCAACTTGCAGCGATGACTCGCAAGGGACTATTGCTCCACTATAAACAAAGGTTGCCCAACACAGTTAGTTTCGACTAATGATACGACTCAACTGACAACCCAGACCATCTGCCGGCATGAAGGGCTTGAAAAATACTAATTTCAGGGCACAACATGGGTCAAAAGTTTCTATGAAAGACGCAATGGCACGACAATATAAAACAAACTAGCAAAGTTATACAATGTTACTTTCATTAAAAATTATGTTTTTGTTCTGAGAAAAACATTATAACTACTTTGGATAAACAGATCCAACAAACTTGGGACCAGACACACCAATAGGAAAAACAAAGGACAAAACGACTTCTTCAAAAGCTTCTCCCGAAGAGCCAGGATTTTCTTCCAAGCCCATTCGGTATCGTCTCGCTTCCTCTCAGCAATTTGAGTGTGCAGACCAGACAACCACTTATCCACGTACCTTCTAGGTGCTTCAATTCATCACGGACCTGCTCCAGTTCCGATATGGTAGAAATCAGGTCTACTTCAGTTCAGCTTTTACGGTTACCAATTCTGCTTCAGACGCAGACGTCTTAGTCCGCATAACTTCTAGTCCGCCGCAACACGGGACTCCTGCAGTTGATTGGTCAAGGAATCAACCTAGTGAAGAGCATTTGAATATGACACCCGCAAGTCTGCGAAAGCCTTCTCCAAAGCGAACACTTTCCCACAAGCATCGGGATGCAACACATTGGAATCATATGACTCTGTAGTGCAAGCCACCGGCAGGGACCCATGGCGAGTCGCAACGTCGACCATTGGTCTAGTACTCTCCCCTTCCAAATATGATGGCCCGGAAGAAGCAACCTGATTAGTGGGTCTCTTTATCTTAGGGAGAACAATAAAGGGCATTTCTGCCTCCAACTCAACCAGCCTCGATGGGCTGGGCATAACCTGTCATCTCTTCCTCAAACGACAACCTCCAAGACTTGAGGGCAGTGGAGGCCTCGTGGGAACATCCGGACAACCCGCTACGTATGATGTTGCTCGACATTATAACCTCCTCAACTGACAGCAATGGGAGTTCATTAAACCCTTTATCTATCAACTCTTCCTCAGCAAGGATTGAGGTGGCAAACTTTTCTATAAAAAAAAAACAAAGCATCAGGTTAGCGCTACATCTAGAATTCGAGATGGTAAGACTGTGACACAACACTTACTCGACGTCTTCCCAACTTGAAGTATGAAGAACTCGCTGGAGCCAAAAACCAATACTTCTGTCAATGCTCAATATCATCTGCTACAGGATGAAAGCAACCAGGAGTGCTCAACACACAAACACCTCTAGAATTCAATTGTGCAACGGTTAGGCATTGAATAGCGCCAGAGTCAAGCGAAGACCAACGTCATTAGCTCTGAAAAGGTCGCAATCAAAATCATAAACCCACTCGGAGCCATCTGAACAGAGGCCATACGGAGGGAAATGAAGAAATGTCAAATATCGTCTGACACTGGGAACTAGAGTCTGGATTCAAACATACCCCAATGTAGTCCTATATACCCTTGCGGGGGTGTAGCCGGAGTCCGAACCGTGAGCGCGGGGACAAGCTCCAAATCTTCGGGAATGTGATACAGACCCCGGAGCCTAATTAACTCGGTTTCATCAATCAAATTGTCTTCAAAGAGCTTGTGGCAGGTATAAGACAACTCTTGTGCCTGAGTAAGTTCGACATTAGCCGCCATTAAAGGAAAGTACAAATCAAACTTTGCAAAAGGACACTCGCGCAAAAGAAAACACGAGGCAACGACAAGAAGAGGTCTCAGAAAAAATTCAAAAAAATCTTCCTCGAAACAATGACTATTTATAAAGAACATGAAGTCGTACCCCTTCTTCTTGAGCGGTCACATATTCATTAATGCTATATGCCACTCGAGATGACGCTTCGGGTTCAATCATTACGACGGTACTGTTACTTTTCAGTGATTTAGTGGACCGACTAGGCGCCCAACTAACTCAAGGGAGTAGCTGATGATACACCGAAATGTACTTTCATCTACACCATACACGTGTCATGATAATCTCAAGGATTAACAGACCCAAGCATCAGTCTAGCACCGAACTGGCCCAAGCGACATCAAGCCCGCGAAGTGTAGTCTGCCCCGTCGAACCCAAATTACTATGTCCTGCTAGGCCCACATGTCTCACAGTCATCCCCAATACCCATAAGACCTATTAAGGCAAAAATCTCGGGAATCAGCTTCGGACGGGCAAGCCAACAATATTTTGTCTCCAACTAGGAAACAAACACCAGAGTGTATGTCGTACGTGGAAACTTTCACCTATGGAGAACACTCCAATAGGGAACTATCTCCCGCATATCTAGGAGCAAATGTCTAACAAGGAAGCTTCCCTCCCCAAGAAGACTCCTAATTAGATAAGGATCTCCAGGAAGAACTATTTCCCTAAACTACGCCATCGATGGCCTAGCCGAACCAGGACTCCAGCACTATAAATAAGACAAGAGGTTGGTGAATAAATGTACACTACAAATTCCCTGTTTACAGCTTTAAGCCTTCCTCATAGCCCTGTCTGACTTAAGCATCGAAGCATCATCGGCCATCACAACGGTGGTCTGGGGCTCACGTACGTTCCTTGTGCAAGTCAACAAGTCAAGGTCAAGTAGGGAGCGAAAATTGACTGCATCAACATTCATAGTTATCTACTATAAAATAGGTGGGTTTTGATCAAATGATCATAAATTCAGTGCTCAAAGATTTTATTGATTATAAATGATGTGTTTATTTTTCACATGACGATCGTGTGTATCATGTTGGCATACTTGGTAGATTGAAATCTTTTGTATGGTAGTTTTGTACTCAAAACATTGATTGTAATGTTCTTTTGGTAAATGCTCTCGTCATTTTCTTGTTAAACTCTTGTAGAACAAAAATCTTGGATGGGTAAGCTGCACCCTCTCATTTGCTAAACACACAGAATCATAAAGATATAAACAAATGAGCTTGCTACATGCACAATTGTTCTCGTTTCCCTTAATTATTGTGTAGTCCAGATACACTTCTACCATTGTGATTTCGTTTTCGAGATAATTTCAGTCTCTTGATTTTAAGAAATATTTCGAGAAAATTTTCATTGTATAAAGAAAAAACGTAAAAATTTTGAAAATATATATAATGAATTTCGAAATTATATAAAATATGTGAAAAAAAAAAGATGCAAGTAAATAAACATGAAGATTTTCTTCAGATAACAATTCCCTAATAGAACCATATATCTTGGTAGATGGGTGAAATATCTAGCGAAAAGACAAGCCACAGATACTCTTGGACCTACATAATTCGCCAAGAATGGACATGCTGGGGAAATTCTAGCTGGCCTGGGAGGTGCGCCTGGGTGGCTGCCTGGACACTCCCTGGCACGCGTTCGGGGGCCTCCCAGGCACGTGCATACAAAGGCGGGATTTCAGCGAGCCAAAATTTTGGGGAAAAAATTCGATTCTTCTTCAACTCTTTCAAAACATCATTTCAAACCGAAAATTTGAGGAAAATTTGGGCGAATCGAAACAGAGAACATTGCAGGGTTGAAGAAGAATCGATCTTTTGAGAAAGAGAGGAAAGAATCGAGAGAGAAGAAGAATTGAGAGAGTAGAAGAAGAGGAAGAACAAATAGAAGAACTTGTTGAAGCAACTGTAATCAGCGACCCAAACGGAGGAAACCCGCGAAAGGTAAGTCCCAAACTTGAAATGTCTTGATTTCTTCTAGATCTAGGGTTTGTAGATCTAGGGTTCCTGACGGTTTTTTTTTTTTTTTTCTTTTTTTGTATGTGAGAACAAATAGAAGAACTTGTTGAAGCAACTGGAATCAGCGACCCAAACGGAGGAAACCCGCGAAAGGTAAGTCCCAAACTTGAAATGTCTTGATTTCTTCTAGATCTAGGGTTCCTGATGTTTTTTTTTTTTTTTTTTTTTTTTTTTTTTTTTTTTTGTATGTGAGTTATATGACCAGTAGTTTTTTCTGCAAACACCATGTATCTGTGACTTCTACAAAATTTGAAATTTATTTTGAAGAACTTCTGTGTGTTTCATTCCAAATATTTATTTGATACTGCTTTGAATCCATAACTACTGAGAGATCACATTCAACTTACGAAGGTTTAGGGAAAACAATTTCAAGGCACTTCAATAGTCCTAACTGTCTTATGGGAATAGTTTATAAAATTTTGAGTCAGGGATTAATATTATTGGTAGATGTGATCATTTTTATTGCAATTTCCAATTTGTTAGGAAAGCATTTATTGTGATCAGCGCTTGAAGCTTGATTTCGTATTGTTTAACTTTTTAGCATGAAGCATCACATTTTTTGGGTCAGTAAGAGATAGATGTCCTGAATATACAGAACAGAAAAATAGATGCCTATGTGCATATTTTCTTTGATGTGATTATCATTTCCAAATATTGATTTCAGAATCGTAAGTTTGATGTTTTTGTTTTATACTCTAAGAGTAATTCTACACAGCGAGGAAATGGGCGAGGGGAGTGAGGTGGCGGGGGTGGGAGCCGTTCACCTCACTCGGGATGATTGTTGTTTATCTTTCACTTATAATTGATGTGAAAACAACAATTGACAGAAATTCTGTGAATTGTTATAACTTATGAATATCTGACAATTCTTGTTGTCACTTATGAATATTCTGTGAATTCAAAAATTCTGTAAGAATATCTGTGAATAGTATCTGACAGAAAAATTCTGTGAATTGTTGTTTATATATCTGTGAATTAAATTATGGAATTGCTCTGTGAATTGCTCTGTGGCAGTGCTATGGAATTCTGTGAATTGTTGTTTAGGTGCTCTGTGAATTGCTCTGTGGCAGTGCTATGGAATTCTGTGAATTGTTGTTTAGGTGCTCTGTGAGTTCACTGTGGCAGTGCTCTGTGGCAGTGCTATGGAATTATATGAGTATTTATTTGATCTGTGAGGTGCTCTGTGCAGTTCACTGTGTCAATGGTTTGTCTGAGAGTGGCATACAACTTGGTGGAGACTCGTATATGGCCAAGCCATAGAGTTCTGTCTCCATTCTTTCGATAAATTTGGATTCAAAACCTTACACATTCCCAGGGCATTGAAAGCTAATTGCCATTCAGTAATCAAACAAAGAGAAATGAAAACTTTCAATAGACAGTACATGGTACCACAATCAAGAACATAGATAGCATTAAAAAGCAAAATAAAACAAAAACTTTATTCAACCATCAGACATGAAATAAGAACATAGATATCATTAAAAAACTTTACGCGCTGTTACAATTCTTTCTGTATGAAATACAATCCTTCCTTGAATTCACATCAAACTGAACATCTGTCAATTACACTGTCTTGATTCAATGCAGCAGTTCTTTAGCTACTCGATAGTTTTATCTAGCTTTGTTGATTTCAGTACCAGCAGTTTGAAGCACAAAAATCAAACATGAAAAAGCTGCAAGAAAAAACTGGAATATTAGAACTCCAAAACTGCAATAAAAAAGCTGCAAGAAAAAACATGAAAAAGCTGCAAGAAAAAACTGGAAGGGATCTATAAGAACTCCAAAACTGTCTTTCATGCAAATGCACAAATCAAAATTGCTCCTAACTAGGACTAAATACTGCAGTTTTAGGCACTGAAAATAGTTCAAGATTGATAGTGCTCAGTAACATAACAAAATCACCTAACAAACTGCGTCTAAATCTCATACATGCATATTTTCCAAACCTCACCATTGCATGCAGGGAGCCAGGCAGGGCAATTTTATGATTTCTGATCCATGCATGAACTCATCACTGAACTCTACAACCTGATCAGAGAAACCCTTGAATGTCAAAACAAACTCGATCTACTCCATAAATAACCATTAAAACATGTGAACTTCAAATGCATGAAACTAGCTTATACACTTCAAATGAATGAAACTAGCTTAGCAAATATAGATAGACATGAAAGCTTTACAGAGAAAAAAAATTAAAAAAGTGAGACACATTTTACCCACAGATTCCTTCTTCTGATTCTTCCTTTCCTGATCACCTTCTGACCCAAGTTCTTCGTCTTCCATGTAGTCTGTATTTTCAGTTACAAAAGCATACCATACGGAAGAAAAAAAAGAACAATATGAAACACAAATTTCATTGGATTATGAAATATATTCACATAATACATATGTATGTACATATTACATTACATATAATTCCATCATTCGTTCAAGAGCTTAATAATAAATATGAAACCTAACATAATAAGTACAACTATCAAAGTATTGATTAAGTCCCTCGTGTAAGCCCAAGGATCATTGTTCACTTCAGTGACATTTCTTTGATCATTCGATGTACCGACTTGATCATCAAAAACTACATTGTTAACTGTGACATTTTCATTGTTGTTGGATTCCTCCGAATCTCTCCTCACCGCTTTTGAGCGAACCCACAACTCGTATGATTCCTCAGCTTCTTCAACTGACATAAACCCTTTGTAAGAAGCATGACTATACCCTGATACCGCTGATGAACATGCGGGCCAGTTTAGGTATACTCCAGGGCGATGACCTCGATAGACAACATACGCTCTGAATGCCATTCCTGCATTTAACAAAATAAATGCCCCGATAGATACGCATGTGGACACAATAAAACAATGTTTGAAGATCGAGTAGTTTGAAATGCATGCATTTCTCCTTTGTGAGCATGAATAGTTAGTGAACACAATAACACTTGGTTTGGGGATTTTTAAACTTATCTTGAAGAGATCCACCACATAGTAGTAGAGAAGTTGGAATTATAAAGGGAATCCCCAGGATGACTAATGAGGATCATGGTGAGATTTTAATGGAAAACAATTAGACTTTTTTGGTGCAATATATTGTTTTTAACAATTTTTTATAGACATGTACGTTTCTCCCCTAAACGAGTTTTTGTATTGTCAATGTGAATTTAATTAGTAATGCTTCCTAATGACTTACTCTGCTTTGCAATCACAACAAACAGGGCTTAAGAAGAAATGGAACTAGAACCATTTAGAGTATGCAAAATTCTAAGTGTCGAGGAAATGAGCGAGGAAACGAGCGAGGGAAGTGAGGTGGCGGGGTGGGAGCCGTTCACCTCACTCGAGATGCGTGCGTTGACTTTTTACGCGCACATCCCGAGTGAGGTGAACGGCTCCCACCCCCGCCACCTCACTCCCCTCGCCCATTTCCTCGCTGTGTAGAATTACTCTTAGAGTATAAAACAAAAACATCAAACTTACGATTCTGAAATCAATATTTGGAAATGATAATCACATCAAAGAAAATATGCACATAGGCATCTATTTTTCTGTTCTGTATATTCAGGACATCTATCTCTTACTGACCCAAAAAATGTGATGCTTCATGCTAAAAAGTTAAACAATACGAAATCAAGCTTCAAGCACTGATCACAATAAATGCTTTCCTAACAAATTGGAAATTGCAATAAAAATGATCACATCTACCAATAATATTAATCCCTGACTCAAAATTGTATAAACTATTCCCATAAGACAGTTAGGACTATTGAAGTGCCTTGAAATTGTTTTCCCTAAACCTTCGTAAGTTGAATGTGATCTCTCAGTAGTTATGGATTCAAAGCAGTATCAAATAAATATTTGGAATGAAACACACAGAAGTTCTTCAAAATAAATTTCAAATTTTGTAGAAGTCACAGATACATGGTGTTTGCAGAAAAAACTACTGGTCATATAACTCACATACAAAAAAAAAAATAATAAATAAAAAAATAAAAAACGTCAGGAACCCTAGATCTAGAAGAAATCAAGACATTTCAAGTTTGGGACTTACCTTTCGCGGGTTTCCTCCGTTTGGGTCGCTGATTCCAGTTGCTTCAACAAGTTCTTCTATTTGTTCTCACATACAAAAAAAGAAAAAAAAAAAAACCGTCAGGAACCCTAGATCTACAAACCCTAGATCTAGAAGAAATCAAGACATTTCAAGTTTGGGACTTACCTTTCGCGGGTTTCCTCCGTTTGGGTCGCTGATTCCAGTTGCTTCAACAAGTTCTTCTATTTGTTCTTCCTCTTCTTCTACTCTCTCGATTCTTCTTCTCTCTCGATTCTTTCCTCTATCTCTCAAAAGATCGATTCTTCTTCAACCCTGCAATGTTCTCTATTTCGATTCGCCCAAATTTTCCTCAAATTTTTGGTTTGAAATGATGTTTTGAAAGAGTTGAAGAAGAATCGAATTTTTTCCCCAAAATTTTGGCTCGCTGAAATCCCGCCTTTGTATGCACGTGCCTGGGAGGCCCCCGAACGCGTGCCAGGGAGTGTCCAGGCAGCCACCCAGGCGCACCTCCCAGGCCAGCTAGAATTTCCCTTCAAGTAATCAGGGTGCAGTCTAAGAGCCTCTGATAGTAACTCAAACAGCGAAGTTTGCCAACTTCTTAACTTGATTCGAGTACTCGATCATTATGTCTCTGCAAAATTAACAAAAGTTTGTCATATTGAAACTGTTCCCCGTTGGTGAGAATCAAGTTGTGTTGGATTCTTTAGATATAATAAAACAGGGGAGTACCAATGTTCCCTACAACAATATATGAGCATCATGATTGTTTTGAGGGTGCAACTTTGACAGGCAAAATCCTTAATGAGGGATCTGAACACTTTAACAGACCATTCAATTGGTAGGAGCAATGGGAGGTGTGTACAAAGGGTCGGGGATGTAGTCAATGTAAGCCGATGACTCAAAACTTGCTAAGAGTTCCTCATTGAAGACTAATAATTGCAATGATCTATCCCCATCATGATAAAATTTTCATAAGATAACCCGGGCATGTATGCCAAGGCGACTCGTTGAATACATCAGTGTAGCGTGTATGCGGCTCAAAATATCTAAGGACATCACAGACCTATTATTGCGTTAAACTTCCGTGGCCTATACAACCATAGTCCCTTTAAGAAGCTGGCCATAGAGGGTCACCTCCACATAGCTAGTTTGTAGGCCGAGGTCTCGTTTGTTAACGAAATTAATCAAACAAATCGCTCCAACACTCTGCTCAACACTATGAAACCTACCAGGGGTCTGAATTTGCATTTTGCACACCTTGAAAAATTAATGAAATACTACACTTCAGTGTAGTTTGTTAGCATAGTCAAACCGCAATGAAAATATTTAGGATAAGTTATTCTACTCTAACATTCAAAATCTACATTCATTTTGACACGAGTATGACGAACTCTCATTGGTTGACACTTTTTAATAAAAAATTATATAATGAAAGTACCCTTCACCCAATGAAAACATGCTGCGTCAATGAATATAAATTTAAATGTTAGACTTTTCGATTTAGGATTGTAAGAGGAGAGGAATGAACTTTTGAATGTCTCCAATGTTGACAACTAGAGCTCCGGGAGTCCAACCCATTGGTTTTGATGAGCAACTTGGAGGTCACCAATATGATCTTGTAGAAGTATGGTGAGGAAGCCAAGATCATAATGTAATGTTGTGGGGTACCCATACTGAGCTGTGGCTCTGGGCATGCTGTGCAGTAATGGCCAAGAATGACACAATTCTTATAGTAATCTGGGTGGAGTTCAGAGACAAATTATGAAATTCCCAGTTTTTGCACTTGCTTCGAGTATTCAATTGTTATGTCTCTGCCAATTAAACAAAAAAAAAAAAAAATTTGCACAACTACTGTGAAGAATCAAGTATGTTGATTATTGAGACCTAGTGTGAGAATTAGAGTTATCAATGGACACTGTGATATGATCAGTTCTGACCGATAAATTGCAACTAGAAGTGGAAATCCATTTTGGGTCTGAATGGCTCGAATTCATCTCAAAACAAAAGTGCCCTAAGGCAACGAGCGGAGCTGCAAGAGAACCGAAGTGCCTTCAAGACAACAATAAAGATCTAATTAACCCGATAAGGACCTGATGGATAATCTATCAATGGTCTGATAAGAACTCGAACCTATAACTTCAAACGTACACTTGCACATTGTACATTTTGTTAACTCCAAAACTTCTACCCTAGTGAGACTGAGCATAACTAAAATATGTAGGTCTTTGTCTAGTTGGAATAAGGTTCACTTCGCTAATATTGAAAATAATATTAAAGAGACGCTTAGGGGGGTGTATTGTATCTGGATTTTGTGGGCAATTTAATAAATTTCATGGATTCTGAAAATTCAAGTGTATTCAATTTGGATTTTAAAAAGTCCACAAAAGTCTAGGGGTATTCAATCAGGATTTTAAAAAGTCTTTCTGAAATCCACAAAGTCTAGGGGTATTCAATATGGATTTCAGAAAGTCCACAAAAGTTTTAGGGTATTCAAAATATCATTCATATTTATGGATTTGGAAAATCATGGATTCTCATGGACTTTGTAGTGTTAGGTATAAATAACAAAGTTCAATAGTTTGCCATCCTCCATATCAAAGATTTCAACTTGAAAAAAAGTCTCTCAAAGTTCTTCCTTGTGCCAGCCTCGAAGAGGGTGGTTCCCATCCTCTTGTTTTCTCGATTCTTTTTCTATCTTTGCATAAACACAAGAGAGAGAGATGACGATGACGATGACTGACTTGCCTTTACGGGGGGTGTATTGTATATGGATTAATATATCCCCCATCTTAGTTTTCCTAGATTGCAGATATTCTACGCAGACACGTTCATCTGTAGTTCAAGAAAACGTCTATCAAGCACAAACTGATTGGTGAATTTGTTTTTGTTTGGTTTCAGATTGTTCATTATTCAGAACTGGTGTTGAACAAGGATCAGCAGATTCCTGTATTCCTTTTCAGAAGTGGAACATCAATGTGAAAATGCCATTTGGTCTAAATGCCTAATGAAAATTTGACAGTTGGTTGAATTTGTTGACAATGTTTGTACTTTGTAAAGGCAAATCTCTTCTGTCACCATTCTCTTATTTCCATTGACATCTTGGAGTCATTAAAAAAGTAAAACTAAAATTTAGCAAAAAACGTGAAACTCTCGTTTGGAAAAGCTCTGTTACTTAAACCTCTTGAATCCAGAAAAAAGATGTTCTATTTCATTTGACACGAGTCTAAACAAGCAATTGAGAGCATGGTAAAGATGCTGGCTTTCCAAGTTTACAGAATGAGGATTTAAAGTGATTAGGATCAATAGTGATTTTCGGGTAAGTGGGTGCTTACCACTTTAAAGTTTAGACTGATCAGTAGGTGGGCAAGGCAGGAAAAAGAAGGCAAAGAGTGTGTACTTATCCGTCTCTTCTTGTTCCCCACTGACTCAACCAACCCAAAGCAAAACCTTGTCTCTCCTCTCTTCACGTTTATACAAAATACACAACACTCCATCAAAAGCTCTCTCTTTTATCACATCTTCTTCTTCTTCTCTGTAAAAATGAACGATTTTCATGGCTTTCTTACAATCTCCATCATCTATCGTTGAACCCATGTTACCCCTTGTGTTCCTTTCATGTTCCCTCTTGTCTATGTGCTTTCTCTTTGTGTTATTGTACAAGAGATTCAGGAGAGTCAAGGGAGACGAAGATGAATCAACCCATAACCCATTTTCAATCTGCAGATGTTCCCTTTCATCTACAATAAACAAAATCCATCAAAGCAATAAGGTCCACCAGCTGTTTGTAGAATTTATCTAATGTCTAATATATTTGGTTTGTTAGAGGATATGTCATTACCAACTTCTTTTTTATCTTGCAAATAATTAAAAATCTGTAAAAATCGTTCATACAAAGTCCGTGGATTTTCATAAATCTCTAGAAAGTCTGTAGCAAAAGTCTATGGATTTAAGAAATCAGCAGAAGTCCGTGAACAATTTAAAGAGTCTGTGGACAATTTAAAGAGTCCGTGGACTTTTCAAATTATTTATCAATTCCATAAGAATCCATATACAATACACCCCCTTAGGGTGCTTGATTTTTTAGAAAATGAATTCACTCTTTACAAGTCAAACATCTTGAGTCTCACTTGAACTTTATGTTTGAGAGGAATTATTTTGCAAAAATAAAATGGGGTTTTTGGGGCGTACAAGGGGATTGTAAATTAAAATTTTCCATCTCTCAGCTCTTATGAGACATAAAAGAAATTTCATTGAACAATTAAGGATCACGATCTTCTCTATTACTTCCAAGATATTTTTACATCGAGTGAAGTTATTGTTTCTTAAGATATCTTGTCTTTTGTTTGATTTCATTGTTTTTATTTGGATTGATGCAGTCGATTTTCCCTCCCTGCTTTGACCTTGACTTGCAAACTTATTGACCGACACAAGAAACGCACGTGAGCCACGGACCACCGTTGTGGTGGCCGATGACACTCCGATGCTAAAGACAGACAGGGATCTGAGGAATGTGTAATATTGTAAACAAAGAATTTGTAGTGTACCTTAACTTACCACCTCATGTCTTATTTATAGTGTTGGAGTCTTGGTTCAACCAGGCCATCGGTGTCATAGTTCAGGGAAAAAGATCTGCGTGGAGATCCTTCTCTAATTAGGAGTTGTATTGTGAAAGGAAGTTTTCATATTAGCCTTGTGCTCTTAGATATGTGGGAGATAGTTCCTAATAAGAGAGTCGTCTATAGATAGAAATTTCCATGTGCGACGTATACTCTGGTATTTGTTTCCTAGTAGAAAGCAAAGTGTTGTTGTCTTACCTGTTAGAAGCTGATCCTCGGGATATTTTCCTTAATAGGACTTACGGGTATTGAGAATAGTTGTAAGACGTGTGGGCTTAGCAGGCTGTAATGATTTGGGTCCGTCTGGCGGACTGCATTGTGTGGGCTTGGAACCGCTTGGGCCGAATCAGTGTTGGGCTGACGTTTGGGCTTATTATTTCTTGACATCATCATGACACGTGTACGGTGTAGAAGAAATATTGTTTTGGTATATCATCAGCTACTCCCCCGAGTTAGTGGACTATCGCATCGGTTCACTAAATCGCTTCTTGAAAAGATATGCCGCTCATGATGATTGAATTTGAAACGTTGTTTGAGTCAAGCGCTTCATTAGTTGAGCGTGCTTCGGTTCAGTGGAGAAGAGACAAGAAACCAATCCCTAATTAGATCTCCCTTTCTGTAGAGATTGACTCTTCAATTTCTTTGCTTGCGGAGACTCCGTTCTGTTTGTCTTTTGATTGAAAATTTGTTCACCTTTTTCATGGCTCGCCAAAATAATCTTGATGATGAGACTTTAGCCAAGGGCCTCCAGTTTTTCGAAGATAAGTCGGTTTCCAAGTCGGGCCTTAACAAAATTCGAAAGACGTTTAGGGTCCTTGATGACATGCCATTCTATGCTCTCAAGGATGATTAGATGTTGATGTTTCCTCCGGAAAGGTTTGTCTGTTTGCACCACGGGATACTTTAAACTGGAGTTCGTTTTCCTGTCCTTGACGAGATCTAGGGCTTCTTGGATTTCTTTGGTATCCCTCCTGCCCAGTTGGTACCCAAAGGGTACAGGAGTATCCTTCTAATTTTCATCATACCGAAGGATGTTGGCGTCCGCGTGACTCCACGGGTGATCCAGTTGCTGACTTCTCCTCGGCTGAATGATCATGTCGTTTGCAAGATGACGTTGCCGGCCTACTTCAAAAGGTTGCCAGATGACGTCAAGTTCTGGCAAAAATACTGCTTTTTGGCTCTTTCAAATTTGAAGTACTTCAAGTTCAAGGGTCGTCTGCTTGAGCGGGAGTTTAGGCCACTTCGTAAGTATAGCTTCATCTTTTCGTTGCGCTAACTGTATGTTGATCATCGCATATGTTTCTTCGCAGGGAGGTTCCCTACTACTCATATTTCCCTAGAGGAGCAAGACACTATGAAGACATTCTGTGACATGCCGAAGATGAGTGTGGAGGAAGACATATGTCCTACTAACTTCAGCCGCAGTGGGTTGTCGGCCAACTGGCATGTGGCCCCAACTTTTTACCGAACGCCGAAGGTTAAGTCTGAAGGTGGAACCACTTCCAGAAAGAGGAAAGCTTCCAAAGTTAAGGCTCCTACTTTGTCTGACACGGAGGGACTTTTTGATACGCTCGCCTCCTTTGTGAGCTCGAAGAGGTCTCGCGCTGGGACTGAGCTGGCTCCCAAACGGTATGCTCCAATGAGAGAGGATCGTGAACCTAATCGACCTGCCAGAGCAGATGCCGAAGTATCTGGCTAGGAGAAAGACCACATGCGGTTAGCGAAGGTTTATGATGTGTCAAAACTGAGTATTGAGCCGGCCGAATCTTTGAGTGAGAAGTTGATGTTGTCTACTGGTGCTGATCAATCCAGAACCGTTTTCTGGAAGGTACCGATTAGGATTCACCTGAAGTTCCAGAATTCAATCATTCTGCTGGTGAGTCGTTCGACAGTGGTCGCAATAGCGTGGGCAATCCCTCTTGTAGTTTACATTGTTCCCCATCTCGCTCCAGAACACATATCAGGGTGATGGAGGGTCCGTTTGACAATTCGCTTCCTTCTCTTCCTTTGGATTTCACTGAGTCGTTGCGCAATAAAGGGTCGACTGCTGGTGACAAATGGAAGGTCGTGAGCGAGGGCCTTGGTGTGGTGGCGACTACCAAGGGCGGCGCTGGTGTGATTCCGCATCTGGGTGAGCTTCATCCAGATGCGCGGATAAGTTTGTTTGCTCCGGACGTAGTGAAGATGAGCAACCAGGCTTGGAACCAAGAGGTTGATGTTGACTATGTTTCGAGGGAGCACATAAGCAGGCGTTATAGCTGACTGATGGACCACACTCTAAAACCCGAGAGGATACGCTAAACGGATGTATGGACAAGGGTTTAAAGCACCTCATGCTGGGGATGTCTCATTTGAGCCAGGTGGTCGTCATTGGGACGAAGGTTGAGGCGGCTCGTTAGAGGGTGTACACCATGGAGCATGTCTTCTCGACTATGCAGAAGTTGTATTCTGATGCACTTTTCGAGATTGAGTTGTTGAATAAGCAAAGTGAAGATATCAGGCTGGAGCAGTCAGCCGTTGTCACTGAGACTCAGAGGATTCTTTTGAAAGCTCTTGAGTCTGATCTAGCAGTGGCGGTGTCCACGAGGGACAAATTCAAGCAAGAGCTAGATTTAATCCGCCATGATCTGGAGGTTGCGCAAGAAGGTGCGGCTAAGATGCGATCTGAGTTGTAGTCTTTTGCTAAGGAGAACATTGTGAAGGAGGCTGAGTGGGTTGCCCAGAGATAGCAGTTAGAGGCTAACGTGGAATTCAACGCTCGAGAAGTGAAAAAAATTGAAGACCAGCTTCAATTGGAGCAATATGAGCTCAGCGCAGTTAAGTATATTATGGCTACGGAGCAGTCTCAGGTTGATGCGTTGACCGACAAGCTGGAGCTGTTGGAGCTTGAACTTGCTGAATCAAAGGTGCGCTAGGAAGAACTTCTCCAGGCGCAAGGCAAGTGTGAATTCATTGGGTCATACATGGGAGATTAGAGTTGTTGGCTTTGATGAAGGAAGAACATCTAGAATGGGACATTTCTGATTATAAGAAGATGTCATACACAGACTTAATAGTGGTCTATGCGTCATCAGTAGAAGAGGGCGATTCGGATCATGATGCTCATATTGAGGCGCGTACGGACGCAATTCCTATTCCTTCCCCTGTTAAGCTTAGTTCTCCCGTTTCTGTACCCCCTTCTAATGAGGAGTAGACTTTGTACACTTGTACTTTTTCTGTTTCAACTGTTAATGAAAACATGTTTATTTTGAGTACTCTCTATACCCATATCATGTTCGGTCTCCCTATTGCGCGCTTCCCATTTTGCCTTGTCGTTTTACTTTGACATAGATCTGGTTGGGTTAGCAGGAAGTCGAGTGGTCTGTCTGCTCTTGAGAGTTTGACCATTTATGTCTTCTAACATGTTCTTATGTGAGGTCTCAGAGTCACTATCGCTTAGTTACATCAAATAGTGAGCGTCGTGAGGATTGTTTGGCAGTGGGCTATGCAACCCAGGTCGAAGCTCATCATTTGGGTAAGCCATTTGAGACTTAAGTTGCATTTCTGACTATCGGTTGAGGCTGCTGGCATGAGTGAACTGTGGTAACCGAGCACATGTGTTGTCTTTGAGCTAGAACTTTTGTCCCGAGTCAGGTTTTGTAACCTCGGGGTGACATTCCATGTAGCGTTCGTTCGCATGTCAGCGGGATGATTTTTAGGTTGGCTTGAGTAGCCATTGCTGATAATAGAATGTCAGCCTGTGAGAAGATAAAGACGCTTGCCTGGGCTGTGATTTATTTTGGTGACCACTGTTTTGAAAGGGAGCGGTGGCCGCGTGGCGAGCCATTGACATCAGTCGGGGTTGACTAGGCTCCCACCTTTCGAACCATTTATACTCGCGCGCAACGGATTACATGTTTGAGATGTGAGAATTTGACGATCATGGTCTGTTGAGGAGCGATGATTCTGTGGCAAGCCATTGACATTAGTTCAGGATTGATTAGGCTCCCACCTTTCAAACCATCTACATCCACGTAGAACGGACTACAAGTTTGGGACGAGGGGATTCGGCGACCATGGTCTGTAGAAGAGCAATGATCTCGTGGCGAGTCGTCAACATCAGTTCGGGGCTGACTACGCTCCCACCTTCCAAACCATCTACACCTGTGCGGAGCGGGCTACAAATTTGGGACGAGGGGATTCGGCAACCATGGTCTGTAGAAGAGCAATTGTCCCGTGGTGAGCTGTCAACATCATTTCGGGACTGACTAGGCTCCCACCTTCCAAACCATCTACACCCGCGCGGAGAGTGCTACAAGTTTGGGATGAGACAATTTGACGACCATGGTTTGTAGAAGAACAGTGGTCCCGTAGCGAGCCGTCAACATTAGTTCAAGACTGGCTAGGCTCCCAACTTCCAAATCATCTACACCCGTGCGTATCGAGCTACAAATTTGGGAGTTTTTGGCGACCATGGTCTGTAGAAGAGAAGTGGTTCCGTGGCAAACCGTCAGAATTAGTTCGGAACTGACTAGCCTCCCACCTTCCAAACCATCTACACCCGCGCGGAGCAAGCTAAAGTGTGGGAGTTGGTAATTTGGCGACCATGGTCTGTAGAAGAGTAATGGTCCCATAGCGACCATCGACATCAGTCGGAACTGACTAGGCTCCCACCTTTCAAACCATCTCCACCCACGCAGAGGGGGCTACAAGTCTGGGCTTTGGATCAGAAGTTGTCGTTGTCAATCGTCAATGGCTAGGCTTACTTGATTGGGTTCGACAATCGTCGTCCACGAAGGGGGCAGGCGTAAGAGCGCTGATTAGACTCCCACTTCCTAAGCCATCGACATCTATATGGGGAGAACTAGGCGTAGGGATGAACCATAAGCCGTCGTCATCAGCCGAAATTGACTAAGCTTACCCAGTTGAGTCGGGGCTTCGCCTGTTACGAGCGTGCGAATTAGTTTTCTTTTGAAGAAAAAGGAGTACCTTAAATCAGCTGGTGATATGTAGGTGTGATTTGCGTGTCAAAAGTGACTAGGGTTTCTATTGCTCATGTCAGGCACGTGGTAAAATACCGCTTGAAAAATGGGTTGAGCCCATGGGCCTCTAGAAGAAGAGCTAGGGCTTGTTGTAAGATCAAGACGTTACGTGTACAATATAGATTGCATGGTTACACATGTATGGCGTAGATTGCGAGACGGTTGAGTATCCCCCCCAATTAATGGGGTTGCATGCAGCATCGTTAATTGGATGAACGTGGCGCTGTACGATTTCCTTGGGATCCGTCATCTCCTCGTTTCCCATACGGTATTCAATGCTGGTAATTAATGCTGAACCGCATGTTTGGTGAACCACTATGTCTATATAATGGTGTTCCTTTATCATTGTAGGCATTATCTTCCACAGAGCACACCTCTTCAGATGCTCTTACTCAAAAAATATGTTTTGCATTTTCCAAAGGTTGAATGGGGGTCTCCAACATTGGAGTCTTCGAATGTTCTGAGATTTGCGTTGATGAGTCACGATAAGACTTGTTGTTATGTGTGGTCACCTACTCTGGGTGAGCACCCGATTGGTTCGCTGAGATCTTGTAATTTTTTCTCGTATTGTGAAGAAGAAATACAGACTTCCTATCAAGAGTTGAGCCTGTTGTTTATTCATCGACGTTTCGGTGTTACCTTGTGCCATTCTATCTATCGAAAGACACTCCCCGCACCTAGGTTATGGTTGATCGAAGTGTTGGCAGATGCGTCGTTCTTTCTGAGGGTGGTATCTCTGAGTCACCCCGAGTATCACGTGTGGGAGAAGTGATCTCGCTTGGCAGCATTGTGAGACCCTAAAAGTTCCATCATTCGCAGGCACCTTTGACTGTCCTCTTCTACCTTCCTCAGAAGGCTAGATACCGGATTGAAGATGTCTACAGCTCATCGCTGGGTCCATATTGTCGTCTGCGGCCGTTCTTTTTGGGTGATTTGGTGGAGGCGCAGGCTGTGCTTGTCCCTTCAACCGTTTTTGTACATTTGTTTTTGCTTGTGGGACATCTTCTTCGGAAGAAGTCACTGAGTGGAGTCTATATTGGGTGCCTGTGTTCTCGCTTCCGAGTCTTCTTTTGTGGTAGGATTTTTTAAGGAGGTCTTTACTATATGTCACATCAAATTCAGATGCTTGTAGTTTGTAGAATTTTGTACTCGCCTCTAGGCGATCGTTGTTACATCTTTCCAGTAATCAATAGAGTGTGTTTGTATAATTCTCTTTTATTTTTTAAATGATTGCAAATCACATAAGCTCCTAAGAATTAAAACTCTACATTGACTATGTAAAGGAAACTTAACAACTGAATATACTGACTGTTGGCGGAGAGAGGTCGATCGGGCCCTAAAGTGAATTCGCATGGCCCTTGCTTGGATCGTTAGTACCATCAGCGAACTACCGAGTTTCGCTGACACCGTTGAGGCTACTGAAGAGTAAACCTTGCGTGTGAGGGTCTTTCCACACCCACTGATAGTTGTGGGGTAGTGCTTTCGTCTGCAATGACCTCTCCTCTTTGTCTGATTGAAGAGTGGATTGCTCATGTATTCATGTGATCCAGGTGGAGGTTGTTGGGCCCTAAAGTGAAATCACATTGAATGTTCTTCGCTGCTAAGTTGAACCATTGTTGTTGGGATTTGGTATTCATGTGAATGGGGTGAATTTTCCACAATTTTTGGGTCTAGCTTTTGTTCAACTTGCCCTATAACCTCCACCTGGATCTAGGAACATTCTATCTGTTTCAGTGCAACGTAATGGCAGCCTCGTGTCGTTGATTGGTCTTCGTGAATTGTTCCCTCCGAGTGGTTAGCGGTGTACTTGACGCAATGGTGGAGGGTGAAGACTATTGATTCCATCTGGTAAAGCCACGGTCTTCCCACGATAAGGTTGTAAGTAGACAGTGCTTCTATCACCATGGAGTCTACTATTCCTCTTGCCACTACTGGTAATCTTATCTTCCCGACCGAAAAGCATTTCTCTCCATTGAATCCAATCAGCGAGTAGTCGGAGGATGTCAAGTTCTCCTCCTCGAGGTCCATACTGCGGAATGCGTTGTAGAACAGGATATTGATGGAACTTCCTGTGTCAACCAGGGCCCTATTCACTTCCCACCTTGCGATGGAGACCAAAATGACAAGAGTGTCATTGTGTGGTGCACGGAATCCTTCGAGGTCTTTGTCCATGAAGGTCAAGGTAGGGATGGGGCTATGCACCCTTGAGTAGTATACACATTTGTCCTCACTTGCGGGCTGTGTCTGCATCTCTAGTAGAGTCCGCTTGGCGGGATATATTTGATTGGTCTTCGTCTGATCCGAATTCGTGAAGGACATAAATTATGCCCAGAGTCTCCTTCTCAATCTCCTTGAATGCTTCTCCCCTGCCCCTGGGTTAGTCTTGTCGTTTCTCTGGACCAAGGAATTCCTTTAGCTTGCCCTTGCGTATCCAGTATTCGATCTCATACCTAAGACTCTTGCAGTCATTGGTGTCGGGGCCATCCTTCTTGTGGTATGAGCAATACTTGTTGTTGTCACGCTTGGAGGGCTCTTGACGCTGCTTTGGGGGCCATTTCAGATCTTCTCAATTTTTCATTGAGTTATAGACGTTCGATAAGCTAGAATTAAGGGGGGTTATGGATCTGGATCCAACGTAGTTCGACACGTTGTCGTTGCACTTTCACTTGCTCATTTCTTCATCTTCTCCCTTTTATCCCTTCTTCATGTCCCTAGGAACGAAGTGATTATTCATTACTTCAGTTTCCTTCTTTGTTGTTTTCATCTCTTCCAGGGTGTTGTACTTCTGGGTGCCCTTCAAGAGTTCTGCCATGTCCAGAGGGGGTTCCAAGGTGAGGAAGTCGTAAAACTTTCCCTCTCTTAGGCTCGCGGTGAAAGTCGTCATAGCTATGTCATCGTTGCAGTCGTCAATGAGCGTCAGCTCGTCATTGAAGCGCGTGACATACTCTCTCAGTGTTTGGTTAGATTTCTGCCTCAGAGAGAGTATGTAGTGCGGGCCTTTCCTTAGCGAATGTCTTGAACGAGTCGATCAGTTTTGGCGTGAGGCTGTGAAACGATGTCAGTGTCGACATCTTCAGGCTAGTAGGGAATGTTCTGCACATCACCGACTCGGAGCCTTATTTGAGTGCCTTTACATGATAATGACGCAAGTGATCGAACGAGTCGGTGGTCCCGTCATAGAAATCGAGCTTTGGAGGTGTGAACTTTTTCGGAAAAGCCTCATTCATGATACGGCCCACGAACGATGGAACAGAGAGGTGGTATAGCACGTCTGGGTCGTTCGCCCCTCTACGGAAAGGATTCTGCGGGGCGAGCCTATCTACCTTGAAGGTCGGGTCCATGTTGACCGCGCCGCCACCTATAGTCCAATGAGAACTAGCAGGGGCTTGACTCTCCTGTGCCTGCTCTCTGTTGTCCTCCGGAGATTGGGGTATGTGCTGCTCCTGATTTCCATCGGCAGGTGGAGGATTTTGCTGTACGAGCATCTCCACTGCTTTAGCGATCCGTTGTATTTGTGATGATAGCAAATCCATCCTGGGTACAGTCATTGCAGTTGCTGGTACGGGGGTGTGAGCCTGATGCCCATGAGTTATTGGCACCGCTGGGAGCGGTGGTATAGCGTCAATTTGAGTTTTTGACGTGTCCATTTGTTCTCCATTGTTGCATGATCTAGTGGTCACCATCTTCGTGTATGCTAAAGAGAGGTGATGCTAGTGAATGGTAAGGAACTTTGTCGTCCCCACGGACAGTGCCAAACTGATGCATTCAATTTTTGCTCCCTGTTTTGACCTTGACCTGCAAACCTGCACAAGGAACGCACATGAGCCATGACCACCATTGTGGTGGCCGATGGCACTCCGATGCTAAAGTCAGACATGGATCTGAGGAAGGCGTAACGCTGTAAACAGGGAATTTGTACCGTACCTTAGCTTACCAACCTCATGTCTTATTTATAGTGTTGGAGTCCTGGTTCAACCAAGCCATCGGTGGCGTAGTTTAGGGAAGAAGATTTGTGTGGAAATCCTTCGCTAATTAGGAGTTGTGCTGTGAAGGGAAGTTTCCATGTTAGCCTTGTGCTCCAAGATACGCGGGAGATAGTTCCCAATAAGATAGCAGTCCATATATAGAAGTTTTCATGTGTGACGTATACTCTGGTATTTGCTTTCTAATCGAAAGCAAAGTGTTGTTGTCTTGCCTGTCCGAAGCTGATTTTCAACATACTTGCCTTAATAGGGCTTACAGGTATTGAGGATAGTTGTGAGACTCGTGGGCTTCGCAGGCTGTGATGATTTGGGTCTGTCTGGCAGACTGCATTGTGCGGGTTTGGAACCACTTGGGCTGGATCAGTGTTGGGCTGATGCTTGGGCCTATTATTTCTTGAGATCATCATGACACGTGTACGGTGTAGAAGAAATACCGTTTTGGTGTATCATCATGGATAATAATGTTTCTTATCTGTACCTTGTGCAAAAGAAATTAAACTTGTTTTTGATGATATGAGTAGCCACAAATCTTCTAGGCCCGATGATTTTCATGTTTTCTTATTTCAATCTTATTGGGGGATAGTTGGCTCTGATGTGGTGTAGTTTGTTCAAAACTTATGTGTTTCTAATGTAATGAATCTTTTGCTTAATGTTATTTTTATCGCTCTTATTTCTAAAGTTGATAATCCGACTTCTCCTAATAAACTCCGTCCTATGAGCCTTTGTAATGTTGTAAACAAAGGTATCGCTAAACTTATGGCTGATAGAATGAAGCAAATTGTGGAAAAGTTAATTTCTCCAAAATCCTATTAGCCTTAGTAATGTTGTATACAAAGGTATCACTAAATTTATGGCTGATAGACCGAAGCCAATTATGGAAAAGTTCATTTCTCCAAATCAATGAGCCTTCTTTTAAAATTGCTCCACAATGGATAATGTTGGTATTGCTCATTAAGCTTTTTATCAAATGAACACTATTAAAAAACCAAAAATGAATGAAGGTTAAATTAGATATAGAAGCTTATGATCGCCTGAAATTTTCTTCTTTCCATTGTGACTAAATTGGGTTTTTCTAGAGGATTGGGTGTCTATCATTTATCAGTGTATTTCCACGACATCACTGTCAGTTATGCTCAATTGAACCCCACTAAGTCCTTTCTCTCCCTTTAGAGGTTTAAGGCAAGGGGACCCTTTCTCTCTTTATCTTTTCATTGTTGTTTCTAAAGCCCTTTCACGTTGTCTTCTTCGAGCTGAGCATGCTCACCAAATTAAAGGTCTTAAATTCACAGCCATTGTCTTGCTATTAGTAATTTATTTTATGTTGATGATCTTCTCATTTCCTCTACAATTGTTTTGTCTATGTGTCATAGTTTGAAAGATATTTTAAAAAGCTATTGTGAGAACTCAGCACAAAAAGTTACTTTTGAAAAAATTTCAATTTTCTTTAGTTTTAATACTCCCTTGAAATTTGAAAAAAATGATCAAGCGAATTTTAAAACCTTGTTTCTTTCGTTCTAATGAAAAGTATCTAAGGTCTCCTATCTTTTTATCTAGAAAAAAGGAAATTTTCCAATTCCTTATCGACAAAGTGTATGATCGGCTGGCGAGCTGAAAATCTAGGGTTATTTCCCAAGTTGGCCATACAATCATGATTAAGTTTGTGGCCAATGTTATTCCTATTTAAACCATGATGACATATCTTTTCCCTATTTCGGTTGCTGACCAGCTTGATAAACTTAATGGTACCTCCAAAGGGCGAGTTGTCCATCTTTGAAAATGGACCAAAATCACTTGACCCAAACAACTGGGAGGTTTAAATGTCCCTATAATGAGGATTCCTAACCTGGCTCTTATGTCTAAAAATATTTGGCGTAATTTAGAAAGGCTTAATGATACTAAGTCTGTTTTCTGGAAATCTTTGTACTTCCATAGTGAAGAAATCTTTCATACCAAGAATCCATCTAAAGGTTTATTTTTAGTTGGCGCGGTACATTCAATATAATCTCTGGTTGCCATCCTCATCTCCTTTGGACCATTGAAGACGAGTCTACAATTGATGTTTGGTGAGAACCATAAGTGGAAGCGGGTGTCTCCCTCTGAGAATATGAACCATTTATTTATCTTCCTTGCCCTGCTGTGAATGAATTTCTTGTGGTCAACTCCAATTCGATGACTTGGAATGCTTATCTTTTAAATGAATTTTTCCCGAGTTTCCTTGTTTCTAAAATAAAAATAATTAGTTTTGTGAATTAACAATTGATGCAATCGATTTTCGCTCCCTGCTTGACCTTGACCTACTAACCTGCACAAAGACGCACGTGAGCCACGAACCACCATTGTGGTCGTCGATGGCACTCCGATGCTAAAATCAGACAGGGATATGAGGAAGGTGTAATGTTGTAAACATAAAATTTGTAGCGTACCTTAGCTTACCAACCTCATGTCTTATTTATAATGTTGGAGTCTAGTTTGACCAGGCCATTGGTGGCGTAGATTAGTGAATGAGATCTTCGTTGAGATCCTTCTCTAATTAGGAGTTATCCTGTGGAGGGAAGTTTCCTTGTTAGGCTTGAGCTCCTAGATACGCGGGGGATAGTTCTCAATTGGAGTGTTGTCCATAGATGGAGGTTTCCATGTATGACATACACTCTGGTATTTGCTTCCTAGTTGGAAACAAAGTGTTGTTGTTTTGCATGTCCGAAGTTGATCCCCGAGATACTTGCCTTAGTAGGGCTTACGGGTATTGGGGATGGTTGTGAGATGTGTGGGCTTAGCAAGATGTAGTCATTTGGGTTTGTCTGGCGGAATACATCGTACGGGCTTGAAGCTTCCTAGGCCAGGTCAGTGTTAGGCTGATGCTTGGGCCTGTTATTTCTCGAGATCATCATGACACGTGTACGGTGTAGAATAGAATACATTTTGGTGTATCATCAGTTGCTCCCCCCAATTTAGTGAGCCATCATATCGGTTCACTAAGTCACTTCTTGAAAAGATACACCGCTCATGATGATTGAGTCTGAACCGTTACTTGAGCGGTGCGCTTCATTAATTAAGCGTGCGTCGGTTCAGTGGAAAAGAGGTAGGAAACCAATCCCTATTTAGGTCTTCCTTTCTGTAGAGATTAACTCTTCCATTTTTTCGCTTTTAGAGACTTCATTTTGTTCAGCTGTTGATCGAAAGTTTATTCACCTTTTTCATGGCTTGCCTAAATCACCTGGATGATGGACTTCTTGCCAAGGGTCTTCAATTCTATGAAGATCGATCGGTCTATGAATTGAGCCTAGCTGAGATTCGGAAGACATATGGGGTCCCTGAGGACTTGCCACTCTATATTTGGACGATGATCAGACGCCAGTGTTTCCTTCGGAAGGATTTTTCTGTTTGCACCGTGGCATACTTCAAACTTGAGTTCGTTTTCCTGTGCTTGATAAGATTTGGGGCTTCCTGGAATTCCTTGGGATCCCTCATGCCCATTTGGTACCGAACGGGTACAGGATCATTATTCTTATATTGATTAGGGCGAAAGATGTTGGTGTCCATGTGACTCCAAGGGTGATCCAGTTGATGACTTCCTCTCGACTAAACGATCATGTCGTTTGTAAGATGACATCACTGGCTTGCTTCGGGAAATTGCCGGATGACTTCAAATTCTGGCAAAATTAGGCTTCTTGGCCCCTTCGGATTTGAAGTACTTCAAATTCAAGGGTCATTCGCTTGACCAGGAGTTCAAGCCACTCCATAAGTATAGTTTCGCCCTTTGATTCCGTTGCGTTGATCATCGTGAGTGTGTTTTGTAGGGAGGTTCCTTACTACCCCTCTTTCTCCGGAAGAGAAAGTCACTATGAAGGCATTCTGTGACATGCCTTGGATGAGTGTGGAGGATGTTATTTGCCCTCCCAACTTCTGTCATAGTGGGTTGTGGGATAACTGACATGTGACCCCCCACTCTTCATAGAGCGTCAAAGGTTAAGTCTGAAGATGGAACCCCTTCCAAGAAGATAAATGCCTCCAAAGTTAAGGGGCCCGCTTTGCCAGACACAGAGGGGCTTTTTAAAACGTTTGCCTCCTTCATAAGCTCAAAGAGGTCTCGTAGTGGGGCTAAGTCGACTTCCAAATGGCTCACTCCGTTGAGGGAGGGGCGTGATTCTGATCTGTCTGAAGTGGCGGAGGTAGTAGCATCTGACTTGGAAAAGGGCCACATGCGGCTGACAGAGGTTGATGATGTGTCAAAGTTGACTACCAAGCAGCTGAAGCTTTGAGTGAGAAGTTGATGTTGGCTGCTGTGGCGGCTTCTACCAATGTCGACCAATCAAGAGTCGTTTTACTGGAAGGTACTAATGAGGACTCGCCTGAGGTCCCACAGTTCAATCATTCTACTGGTGGATCATCTAACAGTGGTCGTGGCAGTGTGGGTCGTCCCTCTTGTAGTCTGCATTGCTCCCCATCTTTCTCCAGACCGCATATCAAGATAATTGAGTGTCCGTTAGACAATTTGCTTCCTTCTCATTTTTCGAATTTCATTAAGCCAGCTCGCAATAAAGGGTCGACTGTTGGTGACAAAAAAAAGGTTGGGGCTGAGGGCCTAGGTGTGGAGGACACTACAAAGGGCAGCGCTGGCGTCACTCTGCATCCGGGAGAGCTTCACCCGGATGCGCGGATGAATATATTTGCTCTCTCTATTGAGGGGTTTTCCTTGGAATATTGCGACGAGGAAGATATTTCGTGGTTCGGAAATATACAAATTTCATTACCAGTAAGTAGATCTATCCCTTCTTAAGTGCTTCATTCTGTTATGAAAATTTATCATAAATATTTACCATTTTTATGTTAGAATTTTTGGGGATTTTAAAGTCTGATTTAATATGAGTGACAGGGTGTATGTCGTTAGCGAAATTTCCAATTTGTTGTTAATAATTTTTTACTTGTTGGTTCCATTAGAAAGATGAGCATGGGATCTTTCTATTTGTAGCTTATATGAGAAGTATGGCTAAGTATTAAAAAAGTTATAGGTGTTTGAATTTGACTACTTGAATTGAAATTTCTTGTAAAACAGATTATCAGGGTTATTTGGGTCTCGACGTATATATATTGTATTAGTGGTTAATAGGCGTAATTGAGAGTATTATTAGATAGATGGGACTAAGAGGTTTCCAATGGTATGTGGAATGCTCAATTGGGTTGAGAAATGAGAAAGATATAGGAGATTGAAAACGGTTGAACTGAAAATTGGATCTGTTTTGGCTGATTGGAGAAGATGATGACGTCATGCTAACAGATCTGTTTGACCAAACTTTGACCGTCTTTAAAATTTTAACCGTAACTTTGTTTTGTTCACCGTTTTCACCATTGCGATCATTGTGTCAAAATTTAATTTTGGAATAACTTTACTTTATATTTTGAAAATTTTCAATTTTTAGCATATTAATATATTATGCCTCGTGATGCGTGTTTAACGTCATTTAGGTCATTTTACTTCATATGTGATTATGTCAGATTTGGATGTCTAGTGATGACCTAAATGGGGCTTGGAAGTTTAATGTTGATGTTATCGGTCACGGTTATGTTATGAAACAACGTACATGGGTTTGCATGTTATTTTGGGATTATATTGTTAATAGTTTTGAGACTGAATATGATTGTGTTTTGGACGTGTATTTCTAACAGAAACAAAGTTGTTTCGAGATTATTTGTGTGAACTAAAGGGTAGTGGTTTTGAAAATATTTTGTGCACAAGATCATTGATTATTTGGGGTTGTTTTGTAGACTAAGATGTAGTGGGCCTTCAATTAAGTTTGAGGTATGCTTCACTCGATTTTAGAGAATTGATTTCATCTAAATTTAGTTGATTTACTCGGATTGGCTATGGACCCTTTTTGGAACGGCTTTGGGACTGGATACATGGTTAATTAAGGTTTGTCTTGGACTATCTTTTTTATATTCAAAAGTTCTTTTATTTCTCTCCATTCTGGCAAATTGTGCATTTGATTATTTCTTTTGGATACCAACTGTTACTTTTAGTGAAGGAATTTCATATCCCGAATTTGTGAAAAATGGATAATCCTACGTGGATATTAGAATTTCGTTTTCTCGAAAATCAGAGCATAACAATTTGTTCTGGACGTATTAAAGATGAGCAACAAGGCCTGACACCAAGAGGTTGACGTTGATTATAGACGCTACAGCTGGTTGATGGACCATGCTTCGAAGCCCGAGGAGAATACATTGGAAGAGCGTATGGATAAGGGGTTGAAACACCTTATGCTGGGGATGTCTCGATTGAGCCAAGTGGTTGTCGTTGGGTCGAAAGTTGAGGCGGCTCACGAGAGGGTATACACCATGGAGCGCGTCTTCTCGATTATGCAAAAGTCGTATTCTGATGCACTTTAGGAGATTGAGTTACTAAGAAAGTAGATTGAGGAGATGAGACTGGAGCTGTCAACCGTTGATGCCGAGATTCAGAGAGCCATTTGGAAGCCCTTGAGTCTGATTTAATAGAGGTGGTATCCGCAAGGGACGGATCTAGAGAAGAGCTAAACCTAATCCGCCGTGATCTAAAAGTTGTGCTGGAGGTTGAGGCTAAGATGCGCTTTAAATTGCAGTCTTTTGTTGAGGAGAACACAATAAAGGAGTCTTAGTGGGTTGCCCTGAGACAACAGTTAGAGGTCGATGTGGAATTCAATGTCCAGAAGCGAGGAAAGCTGGGAACAACTTCTCCTGGAGATACATGAACTTAGCGCAGTTAAGAGCAGCATGGTTACTAAGCGATCTCAGGTCAATGAGCTGACAGGCAAGCAGTATCTGTTGGAGCGTGAACTTGTTGAAGCAACGACCCGCAAGGAAAAGCTTATCAAGGCACAAGGCAAGTGTGACTTCCGTTGGGTCGTGTATGGGAGGTTAGAACTGCTGGCATTGACGAAGGAAGATCATCCGGAATGGGATCTTGCTTATTACAAGAAGATGTCTTATGCAGACTTCGAAATAGTCTCTGAGTCGTCAGAAAAAAGAGGGCGATCCGGAACATGGCACTCAGATTGATGCACGCACGAACGCAACTCCTGCTCCTTCTCCTGCGAAGCTTAGTTCCCCCGTATTTGTACCCCCTCCTGATGAGGAGTAAATTTTGTACATTTGCACTTTTTTGTTTCAACTGTTAATGAAAACATGTTTATTTTAAGTACGTTTTGTACCCGCATTATGTTTGATCTCCCTGTTGTCGTTTTCCATTTTGCCTTGTCATTTAACTTTGACACAGGTCCGGTTGGGTTAGCAGGGGCCGAGTGGTCTGTCTGCGGTTGAGGGTTCGACGATTCATAGTTGCCATTGCGTGGTTACGTCCAATAGTGGACACTCTGCAGATAGTTTGACGCGGGTTACGCTATCCAGGTCGTAGCTCATCCATAAAGTAAGCCATTGGAGACTTGAGTTGTGCATCTGATCGTTGGTTGCGGTTGCTGGCATGAGTAAGCTGTTGCAGTTGAGCACATGTTTTGTATTTGAGCAAGGGCGCTTGTCCCGAGTCAAGTTTCGTAAGCTCGGGTTGACATGCCGTATAGCATTCGTCTATGTATTAGCAGATTGATTTTTGAGTTGGCTCATGTGGCCACTACTGATAACGGAATGTTAGCCTGTGTGAGCATGAAGACATTGCCTGAGCTGTAATCGAATTCGGCGACCGCTGTCTTGAGAAAACACAGTGGTCCCATGGCGAGCCGTTGACATCAGTCGAGGCTGACTGGGCTCCCACCTTCTGAACCATCTATGCCCGCGCGCAGCGGATTACCAGTTTGGGGAGTGAAAATTTGGCGATCATGGTCTGTTAAATAGCAATGATCTTGTGGCGAGTCATCGACATCCGTCGAAGCTGACTAGACTCCCACCTTCCAAATCATCCACACCCGTACGCATCAAACTACAAATTTGGGAGTTTTTGGCAACCATGGTTTATAGAAGAGCAGCGGTCCCATGGCAAGCAGTCGGCATCAGTCGAGACTGACTAGACTCCCACCTTCCAAACGATCTACACCCCCGCGGAAGGGGCTACAAGTCTAGGAGTTGGTAATTCAGCGACCATGGTCTATAGAAGAGCAGTGGTCCTGTAGCGAACCATCGACATCAGTCAGAACAAGTGTTTTAAAAATCGGCCTAGGCGCTAGAAGGTGGAAAACCGCCCAGATTAATAGTTGGGCGGGCAGTCTGGGCGGTTCTGGGCAGGTCTGGGCGATTTTTTTTTTATTTTTTAATAAGGCTGATTGTGTTCTTATTTTATTTTTCTTTCCTCTTTTTTAGAATAAACTATTTAATTTTTTTATTCAGTATATGTCTAAATGTAGCAAATGATGATTACTTAATGGAATTCTCAAAGGATCTGCCGGTACCAATTTTACTAATGTAGATTTTATCAAACATGACTGAGGTTATTCATGCAATTTGAAGAAAAATAAAAGAGTAGGTTTGGATATTTGTCCACAAATTCAATTTTATATAAAGTACCTATCATGACCAACTTCAGTCATTTGAGTTTTAATAAATTTTGTTCATGATTGTTAATTTTTCATGTTTTTAAATTTTGCATATGTATATTGACATTAAATTGGATGTAATTGATAAGGTATTATGCTTAACTTTTGTAAATTATTAAAGTTATAATACAAAACCTAAGCCCGCCTAGGCCCCTGGGCGCTAGGCACCTGCTGGTCGTCCCCCAGCACCTAGCGATTTTTAGAACACTGGTCAGAACTGACTAGGCTCCCACCTTCCAAACCATCTACACCCGCACAGGGGGGGCTACAATTCTGGGAGTTGGTAATTCGCGACCATGGTCTGTAGAAGAGCAGTGCTCCTGTGGCAAACCGTCGACATCAATCGGAACTTCCAACCCATCTACACCTGCGCAGAGGGGGCTACAGATCTGGGCTTTGACCAAAATCTATCGTTGTCAGTCATCACTGGCTAGGCTTACCTGATTGGGTTCGGCGACCGTTACCCACGAAGGGGGCAACGACCCCTGGCTAGTCATCGTTATCAGGTGCAAGAGCGCTGATTAGACTCACACTTTCTAAGCCACCGACATTCGCACACAGCGAACTAGGCATCGAGATTAACCTGAAGCCATTATCATCAGTTGAAACTGACAAAGCTTGCCTAGCTAGGCCGGGGCACCGCTTGTTGCTGGCATGCGAGCCTATTTTCACAGACGGATTGCATCGTGCAGATTAGTTTTTTCAAAAAACGTACCTTAAATCAGTTGGTGATATGCAAGTGTGCTCCGCGTGTCAAAAGTGATTAGGGTTCCTACTACTTGCATCAGCGCACATGGTAGAATGCCACCCGAATAGTGGGCCGAGCCGATGGGCCTGTAACAAAAAAGAACTAGGTCCTGTCGTAGGATCAAGACATCAGGACGCCACATGTACAATGTAGATCGCATGGTGACACGCGTACGACACGGATCGTGAGACGGTTGAATATCGATTACTCTGCCCAATTAATGGGGTTGTGTGCAACAACACTAATTGGATGAACATGGTCTAGTACAATTTCCTTCAAAACCGTCGCCTCCTCTCGGTACTTAATGGTCATATTTAATGTCAAAGTGTTTGTTTGGTGAACCATTATGTCTATATAATGATGTTCTTGTAGGCACTATCTTCCACATAGTGCACTTCTTCAGATGCTCTTGATCAGATAATATGTTTTGGATTCTCCAAAGACTGAATGAAGATCTCCAACGCTGTAGTCTTCGGATGTTCTGACATTTGCGCCGATGAGTCTTGATAAGACTTGCTATTGTGCGCGCTCACCTGCTCTAGGTGAGCGCCCAATTGGTTCGTTGAATACTTATATTTCTTCTCGTATTTTGTAAAAGAAGTATGAACTTTCCTGCAAGAGACGAGTCCGTCATTTATGTGTTGGTGCCCAGTCGGTGCTTCAAACCGTCTAATTTCTGAGATAACACCAGCAGCCAACTTCGGAGCAGTTGCTTTTCTTCCCTGTCAGCTAGCCTTGACGCATTGTGCTGCAATGAAACTCGGAGTTGCGGGGTAGAGTGGAGTTGGACATGGCAAGTCGGAGGGGGCCATTGACTTTTAGATGCCCCTCTCATCCCATCTCGGGAGGGTGCACTCGATATGTTTCAACCTAATACTTGTCCCAAGTTCGTCTGGTTGAGCAGATCGAGCATGTGAGTTGGTTGTAGCTTCAGCTAGCGTGTTGTGGGGTCTTCGGTTGCTGATTTTGTACCACCTCGGACCATATTTCAGGGGTGAGTCTGATGGAGCGTGAGTTTTTTCATACTGCTCTTGCTCGTGGATCATCATCTTTAGTAGAAGACGTTGAGCGGAACTCTAAGAGTGTTTCTTGATTTACCCAGTGTACCTTTACTGTCACTTCTAAGCCCTCTTCTGGAGCCAGACTGTTTAAGCGAATCTTTACTGTATGTCACTTCGGATTTGGATGTTTGTTGTTTGTAGTCTTTTGTACCAGCCTTTGGGCTATCGCTGTTACATCTTTCTAGTAATCAATAGAGTGTGTTTGCGTAATTCTCTTTTTGATTTCTTAAATGATTGCAAATCACATAAGCTCCTAAGAACTAAAACTCTACATTAACTATGAAAAAAAACTAGACAACTGGATAGACAGACTATTGGCGAAGAGAGGTTGATTCGGCCCTGAAGTGAATTCCAATGGCCCTTGCTTGGATCATGAGTACCTTCAGCGAATTGCCAAGTTTCACCGATGTCGTTGAGGTTACTAAAGAGTATACCTTGCATGCGAGGGTTCTTCTATGCCTATTGATAGTCGTGGGGTCGTGCTTTTGTTTGCGATTGCCTCTCCGCTGGTTCTGAGGCTTTGTCGGGTTAGAGAGCGGACTGCTCCTGCAGTGCTGGAATGTTCTCCACTGCTAAGTTGAGCCACTACCATTGGGATTTTTCCTCCATCTGGGTGGAATGACTTCTCTATAATTCCTTAGCCTGACCTCTGTTCAACTTGTCTGGCGGGCTCCAGTTGGATTTGAAACATTCTACCTACTTCAGTGCAGCATAGTAGTAGCCTCGTGCATTTGGTTGGTCCCCACAAATTGTTCCCTCTTAGTGGTTAGTAGTATGATTAATGCACTGATGAAGGGTCGAGACTACTGTTTCCATTTGGTAGAGCCAGTGTCTTCCTAGGATGAGGTTATAGGTGGATTGTGCGTCTAACACCATGAAATCCAACAACAGGACTTTTCTTAGTTGTGGCTCTTCTACCACCACTGCTAGCCTTATCTTCCCGATCGGGAAGCATTTCTTTTCGCTAAATCCAATCAGCAGGTAGTTGGAAGACGTTAGGTTATCTTTCTTGAGATCCATACTGCAGAATGTGTTGTAGAACAAAATGTTGAAAGGGCTTCCCGTGTCTACCTGGGCCCTCTTCACTTCCCACCTTGCAATAGAGACCAAAATGACAAGAGTGTCATTGTGTGGTGCACGGACACCTTCGAGGTGCTTATCCGTAAAGGTCAAGTTTGGGATGGGGCTCTGCACTTGCGAGTGGTATACGTGTTTGTCCTCGCTAGTGGGTTGTGTCTGCATCTCAAGGAGTGTCCGCTTGCGAGACTTGTTTGATTGTTCTTCATCTGATCCGACTCCATGAAAGACATATATTATGCCCGGAGTCTCTTTGTCGATTTCTTTGACTGCGTCTCCCCTTTCTCGGATCGGTCCGGCCGTTTCTCCGAGCCCAGGAACTTCTTCAGCTTGCCCTTACGAATCCAGGACTCGATTTCGTACCTTAGACTCTTGCAGTCATTGGTGTCGTGGCCACCCTCCTTGTGGTATGAGCAGTACTTCTTGTTGTCATGGTTGGAGGGATTTCCACGCTGCTTCGGGTGCCACTTCAGATCTTCCCAATTTTTCATGGAATTAAGGACATCCAACAAGCTGGAGTTGAGGGGTGTCATTGTTCTAGACCCGATATAGTTGGAAGACTTCTTTGACCGAGGCCAACCAAAGTCTGACCTTCCATCGTTGCGCTTTCATTTACCTCTGTCTTCATCTTCTCGCCTCTTCCTTTCCTTTCTGTCCCTAGAAATGGGGGGTTTCTTCTATACTTCAGTTTCCTTATTTGTTGTTCTCATTTCTTCCAAGGTGATGTACCTTTGGGCGCCCTTCAAGAATTCTTCCATATCCAGGGGAGGTTCCAAGGTGAGGAAGTCGTAAAACTTTCACTCTTTTAGGTAGCAGTAAAAGTCATTACGGTTGTGTTGTCGCTGCAACCGTCAATGAGTGTCAGCTCATCATTGAAGCGCATGACGTTTTCTCTTAGCGTTTCGTTTGACTTCTACCTCAGGGAGAGAATATAGTGTGGATCTTTCCTGATCCATTGGCTTCCGATAAAGCGTGTCAGTAACACCTTTGCCAATGTCTTGAATGAGTCGATTGACTTTGGCAAGAGGATATGGAACCATGTCAGTGCTGACTTTTCCGGGCTGGTAGGGAATGTTCTGCACATAATTGATTCGAAACTTTCCTTGAACGCCATTACATGTAGATAATGATGCAAGTGGTCGAACGGGTCCCTAGTCCAGTCATAGAACTCCAGCCTCGCAGGGTTGAACTTCTACGGCAAAGCCTCGTTCATGAAGTGATCCACGAACGGGGGAACAAAGATGTGATATAGCACGTCTGGGTCATGAGCCCCTTGGTGGAGGGGGTTCTGCATGGCGATTCTATCTGCCCTAAGTGTTGGGTCTCCATCGACCGCACCGCCACTTCTAATATAGTGAGAACTAGCAAGGGCTTGAGTCTCCTGTGCCTATTCTCTATTGTTATCTAGATATTGAGGTTGATGTTGCTCCTGGTCTCCATTGGCAGGTAGAGGGTTCTACTGAACGAGAATCTCCACTGCTTTAGCGATCTGTTGTATTTGTGATGACAACAAATCTATCCTGGGGTTTGTCGTTGCTGTTGCTGGCGCGGGGGTGTGAGCCAGCTGCATTTGTGTTACCGGTATCACTGGGAGCGGTGGTATAGTGTCAGTCTGAGCATTTTACATGTCCCCCTATTCTCCATTGTTGCATGATCTGGTGGTCGCCATTTTATTGAATTCTTAAGAAAGATAATGAGAGTAATTGGTTAGGAACTTTTTCATCCCCACGGACGGCGCCAAATTAATGAAATCAATTTTTGCTCCTCACTTGACCTTAACCTGCTGACCTGCACAAGGAACGCACGTGAGCCGCGAACCGCCGATGGCACTTCGATGCTAAAATCAGATAGGGATCTGAGAAAGGTGTAATGTTGTGAACAGAGAATTTGTAGCATACCTTAGCTTACCAACCTCATGTCTTATTTATAGTGCTTGAGTCTTGGTTTGACTAGGCCATTGGTGGTGTAAATTAGGGAAGGAGATCTTCATGGAGATCCTCCTCTAATTAGGAGTTGTCCTATGGAGGGAAGTTTCCCTGTTAAGCTTGTGCTCCTAGATACGCGCGAAATAGTTCCCAATTGGAGTATTGTCCATAGATGAAGGTTTCCATGTACGAAGTATACTCTGGTATTTGCTTTTTAGTTGGAAACAAAGTGTTGTTGTCTTGCCTGTCCGAAGCTGATCCCCGAGATACTTGCCTTAGTAGGGCTTATGGGTATTGTGGATGATTGTGAGACGTGTGGGCTTAGCAGTCTGTAGCGATTTGGGTTCGTCTGGTAGACTACGTCGTATGGGCTTGAAGCTGCCTAGGTCGGGTCAATGTTGGGCTGATGCTTGGGCCTATTATTTCTTGAGATCATCATGACACGTGTACAGTGTAGAATAGAGGATGTTTTGGTGTATCATCAATAATAATTACAATGATGCTATTAAATGGGCTTATTTTAATTTAGGAGATTTCAAGGTGAAAACGATTTTCAAATCTTCATATAATTCAATTGTTTCTCCTAGATTATTTCTCAAATATTGGCATGCTAGTTGTCCTACTTCTTCAGTTTTTTTTTCTTTGAAATTGGTTATTGGTATTACTTCCTTCGACTTTCAAATTCAGATCACACCATGTTCCTTTAGGTGAGACTGCTCTTTATGCCTTCCTTATGTTGAATCATTGGGGCACCTCTTTTCGAATGCCTAATCATGCCTTTTGGCATCTTAAGGATTGCTCTACGGTTAAAGATTTTATTACTTATTTGGTTTCCTTTGCGGATTCTTCATCCAATCAGGGTCATGTTTTCTTCTCCCAATTTATAAAGGTTCTTCAGTTCATATGGCAATTGCGAAATGAACATATTTTTTAAAATAAAAAGATTTCAACAGAGATATTTATTAGAATATTTCAAAACAGGTGGAGAATTTGGGAGAAAGCTTTGTCAATAACACAAGTTAAGAACACAATTGAAATAGTATTCTTATATTGAATGTTATTTCTTCAAGCTTACATTGAATCCTATTTATACACAAAGAATATAATCAATGAGGAAATTAAGAAGGAAAATAAGGAGGAATAATAATGAGAAAATAAGGAGGATTCTAAGGAATGAAATAAGGGAAAGAAATATGAGAACAAAATTCATAAATATGGTAACAGAATCCCATAATTCTAACATTCCCCTTCAAGTTGGAGCATGGATATCGCACATGCCTAACTTGTCTAAAGAGTCGCCAATCGCCTTGCTAGCTACAGCTTTAGTAAAGACATCGGCTAGTTGATTTTCAGACCTCACAAACGGAAATATGATAATTCCCGCTTCAAGTTTCTCTTTAATGAAGTGTTTGTCAACCTCTACGTGCTTTGTCCGGTCATGTCAACCTATATTTCAGTTAATAGATCGAGAATGTATTTTCATTGAGATAAGAAAATACCATGTTTCGATCGAGCTACTTCAATCCCAATAAAGTATTTCAAGTCATCGAGTTGCTTCATCTCGAATTTTGAGGCCAAGTGTCGTTGTAAACTATCAATTTCATCATGATCATCACCTGTCTCCACCATATCATCAACATAGATAATTAAAGCAGTTTTTACCCTTCCTATGCTTAAGAACAAAGTATGATCAGGGTTGCTTTGTTTATAGCCAAAATTCTTCATTGACTTGGTAAATTTACCAAACCAAGCTCTTGGAGATTGCTTCAACCCATACAAAGCCTTACTAAGGTTACAAACCATCATTGTATCTGAGTACTTAGCTATACCTGGAAGAGGATCCATATACACTTCTTCAGCAAGATCTCTATGCAAGAAAGCATTTTTTTTACATCGAACTGCAGAAGTGGCCAATCTCGATTGACTACCAATGACAAAAGCACTCTCACCATATTAAGTTTGGCAACCGGTGCAAATGTCTCTTGATAATCAACCCCATAAGACTGTGTATACCCTTTTGCAACTAGTCGAGCTTTATATTTGTCAACGATTCCATCTTCCTTGTGCTTGATAGCAAATGCCCATCTACATCCCACAGTTTTTTCCTTTAGGTAAAGGCACAAGTTCCCAAGTAGCATTTCTTTCAAGTGCTGCCATTTATTCTGCCATAGCTTTGGTCCATCTAGTATCTGCTAAAGCTTCCTGCATTTTACTAGGAAGGAAGACAGATGATAATTGCAGTACATAATACGCATATGACTTGGACAACTTTTGGGAAAACACATTACTAATGAGATATCTAACTTTGGTTTTAGGATCGGGTTCATATCTAATAGGTGGTATGCCACGGTTAGAATGGGGTGGAAGGTGATATTGGGACGATTGAGACTCAAGATCAATACTATCATCAACAAGAGTAGGACTAGAAAGTACCTCTAATGGATTTTCAGGAGAAGATTGACTTAGTGGTTTTGGTGAAGTATTAGGAGACGATGTACTATCATGGAGTGGATTTTCTTCAACAATTATAGGTGTCGAGCTATCTTCGGACACCAAAGGATGGATTACGGGAGAACCTTCGGTTCTTTGGTTATTCGGAAAATCCGAATTGAAAGGGAAAAAAATTCCAAGTCTTCATGATAAAGCACTTCATCTCGATTCTCCCCCTGAAGTGATGAATTAGTAGTCGGTAGTGTGTAAAAGAGTTCTTTCTCATGAAAGACAACATCCATGGAAACATAAAATTTTCTCAAAGAATGATGATAACACCGATAGCTTTTCTGATTCATTCCATACCCAACAAACACACACTACAAGGCTCAAGAATCAAGCTTACTACGTTGATGTGGATGTAAGTGAAAATAGACAACACACCCAAAAACTCGAGGAGCTAGAAGAACAATTGGGGGAAGACTACAGTGATCAGAAAGAGCATCCAACGATCTTCTAAAATTTAGGGCACTAAAAGGTGTGCGATTTATCAAGTAGACTGCCGAATTCAAAGCCTCGCCCCACAAATGAGACGAGACATGACCATCAATCAATAGAGACCAAGTGACTTCCATTAAATGCCTATTTTTTCGTTCTGCGATACCATTTTGTTGAGGATAGGAAGGGTAGGTTGTTTGATGAATAACACCCATCGAATGCATGAACTCTGTCAATTTGTGTTTAAAATATTCACCCCTATTATCAGAACGAAAAACTTTTATTGGAATACCAAATTGTGTAACCACCAACTGATAAAAAAATGAAAGATTGTGCAAACATCACTCTTGTGTTTCAATTGGTAAACCCGTGTCATCCTAGTGCAATCATCCACAAATGTAATGAACCACTTCATCCCATTATGAGTAGGAAGTGGTGTCGGACCCCAAACATCTAAATGTACTAATGAAAAAGGAAGAGCTACTTTATTATCACTCAAATGAAAAACAGTACGGTGGCTCTTTGCCATAACACAAGTGTTACAAATAAAATCCAAAACACTACACACACTGAATAAAGATGGAAACAATCTCTTATGATAACTAAATGAGGGATGTCCTAGTTTTATATGCCATAACCAAATCTCTTCTTTTTTTCTTGTCAACCAAGTTTTCATTTACCAAGTGTGCTTGCCCTTCTATGTTAGATCGTTGGAACCCATCCTCCAGATATTACAATCCGTCACTTTGTTTACCACTGCCAATCTTCTCCTTGGTATGGATGCTCTAAAAAACACAATGAATATGGAAAAATATAGCAATACAATTATGAGACTTGGTTAAGTGATTAATAGAGATAGTGTTGCAATTTAGAGAGGGAACAAACAAGACATCTTTGATAGTTAATGTGGGAGATAAAGGGACTGTACCAATTCCAACAATTAGAGATGATACACCATTGGCATCAGTAGTGGTAGTTTTGTAACACCTAGAAGATAAATAACTAAACTTATTGCGATCACAAATCATATGATCCGTTGCACCAGAGTCCATTATCCAATCACTATTTCTAGTAAAAGATGAAAGCTTACTAGCAGGGTTAGACGTACCTGACTTGGCAGCAAATCTGGTAGTTTTGGTTAGATTCCCTTTCAGATTAGAGTCATACACCTTAGAACTAGACACCTTCTTGCCCTTTAGGTCCCAATTCAGATATCCATGGAATTTGAAGCATGTATCCACCACATGATTATCACCATTATAGTGAATACACTTCCGAACACCAATGGTTGAGATGGGCATTTTTTGAGAAGCCATCACAGCCCCCTTCATTGATCATTCTTCCAAGCATAGCATCTTGGCAATTAGCTTCGACACAAACCATTGCATAAACGGTTTGTATGTTTGGAAGTGGTATAACAACAAGTACACGACCACTAACCCCATCTAAATGAGTGTCAAGAACACATACACACGTTGGGAATTAATCTTTGTGGTATAGTTCTCAATATCATTAACACACTCCATAATACATTGATCAATATCATCGAATTCCTGCCATAACTTTCGTAGTTTTCCAAAATAAGAAATAACAGAACCTCCATTTTGGCGAACAAAAATTACCTCACAATATAATTGATATGCCTTTGATGCATCCTGATTGACAAAATAAGTTTGCTTGACTGCCTCCTATATTTCCTTGGCTGTAGACAACCGAAGAAAGAGAGATCAGATATCCTTTGTCATCGCATAAAAGAGCCAAGATTTAACCAAACAATTTTCATCCTCCCACGCTTTATACTCCTCCGATTTAGTGTCTTTTGAAGCAGCCTTATGTCACGACCCGATCTATAGAATACTATATTTTCTGCTTTTAGCCCAAGGCCTGCACGGCTTTAGTATTTTGTACATCCAAACTCGTACATATATAGCACATCACCCTTCTGCACCCAGGTGATATGGGATTATGATCTCCCCTTTGTAGCTTGCCAACCCTCTTTGGATCCATGGGCTCTTGGGCTTCTCCCTCACCCTCCCCATCAGGTCCGCCCACACAAAGGTATAACAGTCCAACTCCCCTTGGGAGCTCAATGTCCTCGTTGGCACACTTTCGGCTGGGTCAGGTTCTGATACCAAATTGCCACGCCACAATTTTCGAGACACCTAAGTGCCTCGAAAGTCGAGTCGCGACTCCAAAATCCTAATTTTTTTTAAAAGAGAAACATAACATTCATACAGGAAATCCAATAAAATAGGCTAACTCGCCATCCTAAAAGATAAGCATCCACAACTCAACTCCAATTGCAGCATCACCACCAACAACAACACCACCTGCACCCAGGTAGGGGTACACCCATTTGCTACAAAACAAATAAACGGGTCAGAACTAGCTGGTTTGAGCAGACCACAAATACACAACAGTACTACACAACGATAGGATGCCATGATGATGCTATAAAATATAGTGTATATACTGGTAAACCTACATACAGATGATGCATGAGATGCAAGCTGAAATGGAAGAAACTCACATCAAGTTGAGATTTTCAATCAACACGTCATAATCTAAGTCATCAAACTATTCGCCAATTTGTGAAAATAATCACCTTCATGACTATATACACATGCTTCTACACTGACATATATACAACACTCTGAAATAGCTCATATTGTACTCTAAATCAATGTCTTTGGGAACAATCTATTGTGTTAGGCTAAACCACCCTAAAGCAATGGCTTAGTTTTCCCATCTAGATGAACACACCAAATCTCAAAGCATATATCCCTAAAGAAAATGTATAACATCGAATGAGACAGTTCAAAGGAATCATACAACTTAACAATGCACCACCATTCTTCATCATGAATGCTCAATTATGATGTAAATATGCAAGTGTTCAACAACATTATATCAACATATCAATATCACAACAATATTGTTTCTTTGGTAGCTTACTGGCCATATCCCCCAGTTGTTCGCCCACCCAAGGTGGTACAATATCAAACACGTGTTCAACAACACCAATAATAGTCTTCTCTTGGTAGCTTGCCGGTCATATCTCCCCAGATGCCCACCCACCCAAGGTGTTACAATACTCTCCCCTTGGTACCTTGTCGGCCATATCTCCCCGCCAGTGACAGAGCCAGGATTTTTGTTGAAAGGGGGCGGATTGATGAATTATAGTTAATGATAATATAATAATTAATTACATTAATATAATTTTTTTTTAATTTGAACAATACATAAATTACTATATAAAACATTGATTGCTAAACAACTTCATCTAATCTATGGAGAAAAAAAATGGATCCAACAAGCTACTTAGTAGGAGCACAAAAGAAAAATGTATGGGAGGCAAATCAAATTGGTATATAAAGTTAAGGGATAAAAATTAATTTCAAATGTAGAATTATATGTTTACCAAAAAAATTGGGTTATTTGCGATTTGTCCCCTATTAAAAATAGGTAATTAGAGGTTACCCCCAACATTAATCACTATTGTTGTCTCCTTCAGAACTAGCGTTGACTGTCAAAAGGCTCACATTTACCAAAATAGAAAAATTAATGGGTCAAATTTTCATGTATCTCCAAAAAAATCTTATGAATGAAATATAAAACTAAACCTCAATATACGAATTTATTTCGAGAAAATACTTAAAAAAACCTTCTTCTTCGTCAAAGCAGACAAGAGAGGTTGGGGTTACTAATAGCTAGTGGCGATGGTGAAAAATAAATAAATTAAGCAAAGAGGGAGAGAGGAATAGAAGAGTAGGCGGGGCGGTTGTCGGTCTCATAGTAAACAACTAAAAAGAGAAAAATAAGAAATGGACGGGGCGAGGTCGTTGGTGTCGGCGTCGTAAAGAATTAAGGGAGAAAGGAAAGGGTGGGGTAAGAAAACGTCACCGGCATCACAGTATCGACAAATTGTAAAAAACCAAAAATATTTGTAAGTCAGTGGGGGCACTTGCCTCCACGTAAATCTGTCTATGTCCCCTACTGCCCGCCCACCTAAGGGGGTTTACAACCATATATCACCAGAAAATCATTTTCCAGCAAAATTCCACATGGATTATCAAATACATGCTATAAACGATTAATTATGCACAATAACATGTCATGAGTGATTAATGATGCAATCACTCTAATGTGCTATTGTACAACTCAAAGCAAAATTTCGTGGAATATTATGCAATCTCAACAAACGTTCAACAACACAAAAACCAAAAATTCCACAATCCATGATACAATTTCAAAGAACTTACCAAAAATGAAAACCCAAAACAATCCATTTTATTTCAAAGAAAATATTCTAAACTACCAACTAAAATTCAGATCTGAAATTTATCTTTTAAGTATGATCTAACTCACAAACAACTCAGATTTTATACTAGAACCTGTTGCATGTCATAGATCGACACTCAATACCATTAATTTTGAAAATTTTGTTCCCCTTTCTTGAATCCTGAAGGGAAGGTATACGTGGTTTTCTTTGATCTATTTCTTTATCTTCCCTAACAACATGCAAGCAAAAATAAGGGAAAAATACACAAAACCCGAACTTTTTAAGGCCATTCTCACAATAAGGATAGTTCTTAACTCCACTACCCATTCCACGTCCAAGGAAACGTTGAGCATCTCCCCTCAACGCTAACCAAGGCTCTGATACCAAACTGTCACGCCCCACCAAGAAAAAAAATCCAAAAAAAATCTAAAATTTTCAATTAAATTCCAGAAATTTAAATCGATGTTTTAAAGCAAAATTTTCTAAAAATTAAATAAGTTAGTCAAACAAAAATTAGGGTGTTACACCTTAGTACCCGAAATAAAACCCCAACGTCTTCTCCCACGAATTTTATTCTGAGCATTTAAGGACCACTCGATGTAATTAGTACCATCCATCCATTCTGGAGTAATTAAAGCAGTAAGTTCAGTCTTCCCTATTAGAGAATCTTCACCACTATTTTTTGAATTAGTCATAGTGATATAGAACTAAGAAAGAATTGTCACAACGGAATAAGCGGTATAATATGATCAGAAATAATAACCGAGAACACGATACCAAACTTTGATTCCTATGATTAATAGGAAATCAGAGGAGGCTCTGATACCATGTCAATAACACAATTGAAAGAGTATTCTTATATTGAATGTTATTTCTTCAAACTTACATTGAATCCTATTTATACACAAAGAATACAATAGAATACAATCAAGGATAATACAATCAATGAGGAAATAAGGAGGATTCTAGATAATGAAATAAGGGAAAGAAATATGATAACAGAATCCATAAATATGGAAACAAAATCCCATAATTCTAACAAGCATTTCCAAAACTTAAAAATGAGTTTATAGCAGGTCAAGACTATTCGGAGGGATCTGTTTCAGAAACTGTTTGTAGGTTGAGCTCGACTAGAACTCCAACAACAGTTGGTCAAATGGATTTGCATCCAACGGTTCAATTTGGGTCTTATTTCTGATGTTCTCTCTTATTCAAGTTTTGACATGTTAGAACGGCCTTACAACCTGCTGCAATACAATGCTACTGATTTAATTAGAATGTGTCATGTTGCTTGTTTTGATGTTCTATCCAAATAGGGTTTGATAGGTGCAGTGACGTTTGATTCTAACGGCATGATCGTTAAGGAGATTGCAGACCTAATTTCTACAAATATTATTTGCAGCACTGTGGCTGAATGGCTGAATTATATAGCATTGAAGCTTTCCTTCTCTGGATTCTAGTTTCACAGCACAGGAAAGGCCCCTTTTGTACTCTAACTCACTCATTCCCATTAAAGTAGTTAACAAAGATCCTAGTATTAGTATTAACTGGCATGGCATTCCTTAGTTTGTAATATTAATAGGCTCCTTTCAATATTAGGAGATTGGTCTGTAACTCATATTAGCCGGTTAAACAATGTCCAAGCTCATAACTTGGCAAAACTGAGCTTCTATTAGAACTTCGGAGGTTCTCCCTCTTAGTTTTTTGTGTTATATATATATCTTTCTTTAACAAACAAACAAAAACAAAAAAAAGCATAACTAAAATATGAGTCAAATTTCACGAATCTATGCATAGACGGTCTTACATAATGGGATTTTAAAAGGGAAAATATGTAAAAATAAATGACAAATGAATCAAGTGGGATCTTGGTTTGAAAGTCAAATACATGCATGTATCAGAAAACTCTTCAGGGTCATGACATACAGGTCCCATCAAAGTACATGGTATCCCTCTAGTTAGCTGCTTTAGACTCATAAAGATCAGAATTGCTGCAAAACCTCCATTTTCTCCCTGATTCACACGTATAATACCTTTGCTTCACTTCCTTTGGTTGCTCATGGAACCTATGCCCCCCTTCCGTCATTTCCTCTAGCACGTTTGTGCCAATCCCATGGTTCACCACTTGAAAGAAAGAATACTCATGCATGTCTCCGATGCCCCACTACAAGAAAACACCCCATTAATAGCGTTTCAAAAACGCTATGGTAGGATACCATAGTGTTTTAGAAAACGTTGTGTCTGCCCAAGCTATAATAGACCCAGGGTCTATTATAGCGTTTTTAAAACGCTATAGTAAGTTGGCTTTTTATAGCGTTTTAAAAACGCTATGGTAAGTATACATAGAATTTTTTTTTATTTTTTTTTGTGCTATCAAATGACTTTTCATTACATCTTATAAGTTTTATTTCTACAAAATAAAAATTTTAATGTGCCAAACTTAAACATTTCCATGAATTGAGGCAAAGTAATATTGTAATTAATAAGATAATGTATTACATCGAGTCACAAAATCTATCAAATAATAAAGATTAGACTACATTTTTTTTTTTTGAAAGGCAAGATCAAACTACATTTATTTCAGCTGAATGATAAAGATAATGTATTACATCGAGTTACAATCCTTTCCAATTTCCAACTTCATTGCTTTGGTTCTCCCTTCCTTCATTTGTTGATGTTGGTTCAAGGATGTACCTCTTGATGCTGTTTCTTCAAAAGAAAAGGCTTTGGCAACAACATCCATGGTACAGCGACAAGGGCCAGCAATAGTAACAAAAAACTTCAGCTTTTGGAGGAATCATTGACCCAGTTGTATTCAATTTGGGAAATAGTTCAGACTAGTATCTTGCTTGCACATCTTAGTTCATTAGTTACAAAGTCTCTCACATTACCATATAACTCAGAAACGAAATGCAACTGTTTCAAGGTTATGAAAATCAATTCTTATAGATATTATTTCTTATATGATGACAATAAATAAGTATGTACTATAAGCTTAGGGATAATGTAAAATCAGAAATGAGATAACCTGTCCACTACAAAATGGTCTCGCTCCAATGCCAATAGTTGGAATTTTAAGGGCAGCAGTGGTAGCTGCAGGGACACATTCCAACACCACGGAAAAGCATCTTGCCTCTTGCAAAGCCATGGCTGTCTCAACTACCTGCAAAACATTACAAACTGCTTTAGCAAAGAAATAAAAAAAAAAAAAAAAAAGACAAAATAAATACTGTTAGACCTTGACAGCACTGGTGGCGTTCTTTCCTTGAGGCCTAAAGCCTCCTAGAACACTAATAGCCTGAGGGGTAAGCCCAGCATGCCCCATAACTGCAATTGCCTTTGCTACTGTAATTCTAGAAAGAGCCCCACCCTCCAGTTTAATTGCATCCATACCACTTTCTTTCAGCATTCTAACCGCTGTATCAATTGCCTACACGTGATTGAAACTACATGAACATGTCTTCAATCTGACAATGTGAAAGAATAAACTAAGTGTGTTATAACCCATGCATCCATAAAACCAGTGTCTCCCATGATGCACGTGTTAGATTTGGGGGATGTGTGTGTGGTGTGTTGATATGCATTAATACCACATCGCCTATGTGGATTCTCTCTCTAATAGCACCAAGTAGATTGGAAATATAAACATATGCGTGTATGTGTTTAGTAAAGTGCAGCCTAAGTGAAACTGTATCTGATATATTTTTTTAATTTTTATACCACATTTTATAGTCTTTTTTTCTTTATCCACCCAGTGAGTTTTTTCAATGGTAGTCTGGTTGGATGGTTAAGGCTGGGTGGTTTAACCCCCACGTCTTGGGTTCTATACCCACCGGCAGCACGCTTGCCTTTCAAAAAAAAAACAAACAAACACTGATAACTCATTCCTAGAATATCATCATAAAAACAGCTACTTAGCGGGTTATTGATTTTTCCTTGATCTAGTGACTGAATGAAAAGAGCAAAGCTGAGTATACCCATAAAACCAGATTATATGAATCTGGACAACCAGCACGACTCAATGGTTCTCGCCCACAAATAAGCTCCAAAAGAACGACACCAAAGCTATAAATGTCACTTTTCTCAGTTAACTGCTGAGTGGAATAGTATCTGCATGCAAAAGTGAGAGTAAAAACAAGCTCCATTAAAAACCAACTAAAAGATGATCTCAGGAGCTTACTCAGGATCAAGATATCCAGCAGTGCCCTTTACAACAGTGGTCACATGAGTTGCGTCTGGTCAAGTAATTTTCTTAGAAAGGCCAAAGTCACAGACTTTTGCATTCATCTCAGCATCCAAAAGGATGTTGCTGCACTTCACATCACGGTGAATGATTCGTGGATTGCTTCCATTGTGTAGATAATCCAACCCTTGAAAAGAAGCAAGTTTCAGTAAAACAATCATTTAGTCCTAAAGTTTAATGGTGATGCTTACATTATAAAACCATGAATAGTTGTAACAAAATAGGGAAGTGGAGATCAAAATCCAACTCGAACTCAAAGAAAAATCACTAGGGGCATTAATTTTGGCTGGTAGATGGCAATTAAACTCGCAATTTTGGGTCCCCGTCCTGACTAACAGGGTGGGTAAGTTGTTCATGTATCACGGGGATAGGGATGCTACCAAAAGCCAACTCAGAGTTCAGTAGGAACCCCGATAGGGTGCCCAATCTCGGCATCCCAAAACCCCTAATAAACAATAAATGTTATATTTTCAAAATGTGTGGAAGCCATCAAAGTATGTGTGGCACACCATATCCAATAATATCAAAATGCATTCTTTTATATAGTTTTGATGCATTTTTGTTTGCTTTTGCTAGTGACGTGGGACTAAACACCTAGACTTTCTCACATCGTATGAAGTGGTTTGAATCACGGTCTTTACAAGACTGTGAAACTCAAGTAAGCTTCTAGTGAAAACCACTTTATACCTCTCAGTTGCTATTGATTGACTTGTTCCGACTTAGTCTTGAGTTGAATTAATTTTTTTGGGCATGGTCAGGGCGGTCAAGGAAAGTCAGAATAGGTTAAAGAAGGAAAGTTAGAATAGGAAAGTCAGAATAGTTAAATAAGGAAAGTCAGAATACAGTTTCATGTATGTTGCACTCTACTGCTGCATATAAAGAACTACAATCTACAACTCTCAAGAAAGAAGAACAAAATGTAGTCACCTTATACCAACAACTAATATAAGAACATTATTCACTAATTTGGCAAAACTATTTCCATAAGAACTAAGACGTATAAGAAATTTACCTTTTGCAGCATCAACAGCGATTTTCAGTCTGCGGCCCCAGCTTAATGTTACCTTTTTACTGTTTTGACCTGAAACAATTGTTTAACAGATGGAGATGCACAAGATATAACATAGAGCCATACTTTCAGAAATGGGGAAATAACATAAAGAAATATATTTTCTTAAAGCAGCTTACCGTATAGATTATCAGACAGTGAACCACCTGGTAAGAACTCATAGACTAGTATTTGTTGCTTGGATTCATAGCAAAAGCCTTCCAAGGATACAAGATTCTGATGGTGAATTTGTGACAACAGATACACCTGCACATTCACATTATGAAGAAAAATGGGAAATTGTAAAAGCTACTCAGCTTTTTTTTTTTTTTTTTTTTTTTTTTTTTTTTTTTTTTTTTTAAGAGCATAATAACAGGAAGCTCATTAAGTGACAAACTTGAGAAGGTCAAGCCCCATTCAAAAAAATTGTTTTCCTTACTTTACTACAAGAATAAAGAAAATACTTACCTAGTCATAAAGCACTTCCAAATACATAAAAGCATTACCAATTGCAGTTTATTACACGATGCTTTAACCATAGAAGTGTATAAGTTCTAATTTCATCAGTTTAGGGCTGGTTAAGCTGCATCATGATTGTTGAAATAACACCAGTTCTAATTTTAGAAAAAGCTATTGCTTCCCAAAATCTTCCAAAAACGAATTTGTCACAAGTTAAAAGGGCTAAACATCAAGTGACATATTCAGTTTTTTGAGTCTCTTGTCTAGTCTAGAAAAAAAAATTGGCTTGCTCTAGTGAGAACAAACATTGATCTTTCAACCTTAGGTCCAACGAACCTAATGACAGACCATATCTTCCTTCCTTTTCTCCTTTCCTTTTTCAATCTGTCAATTCTCTTTCTTGAAACCTAAAAACCTCACATTGAAAACTCCATTAATATGATACCTTGCAAACTCCATTAGGCTTTAGTGGAAAACTCCATTAATATGATACCTTACAAACTCAATTCAATGATATAAGCCTAATTTATCAATGGAGTTTGCAAGGTATGATATTATTAATGGACTTTGCAAGGTATCATATTTCTCTCTTTCTATTAATTCTCTTTCCTTTTGCAATGATATAAGCTCTAAACTATTTTGAATTATTTATTGTAACCTTAGGTCCCAAGCTCCACCACTAAAGCCTTGGGCGAGACACTGCTGCAGAGGAGTGTTTTTTTTTTCTAAATGGCTGAGATTTTCATATGGTCACCCTCACTTTAACTAATGTATAGCCATGGTGCTCTTAAGGCTAGGGCAAGCCACTTTAAATAAGACAATGGCATCGAGCTATGTAGACAAGTAGCATTCACACAATAGTTGAAACAAACAGTAAAACATGAAAAATCAGAGCAACAAAACACATACTTTTCCTCATGAAGCAACACTAATACTTAACACATACTTGTTAGAAGGTGATATGCTAATAAAGGCACTGCTGAAATCCCTTTTCTCAACTTGATTTCATTATCTTTAAAATTTACAAATAATATTGAAGCTAATTTTCAATACCTGCCACTTGATGATGATTCTTGCTTTAACAAATTGAGCTTCAAGTTTAATTTCCCTCTCAGTTGCTTCAGAAGTGACCTGCTCTTTTTTTGTACATCTTGTAGTTGAACCATACGCTCCTAACAAAATCAACAATTAACAATTAGACGCTAAATAAAATGTAAATATAACAGTTAGACATATAGAAGACATAACTTCTACATCTGCAGTGCCCGGAGAAAAATGAAAGCATGCATATCCTTACCTGTGATGGAATATGTGAGCAACAAATGAAAGATTCAAATTTGATGACCCCTCAATGATATCTTTTGGAGATATGTATCTTTTGCAGCTCATTCTTTCTGCATGCTGAAGTATCAGTTCTGCCCTTTGAGTAGGATCCTTAGTATCTAAAGTAGCTAGGCTACAATGTTCTGGTGCTAGAACATTAAGCAGGTAAGCATATGCTTCTCCATCCTGAAAGTGAATATTTAATTGTCAAAAGGCATCAAAATGATTATTTATTCGAAGCCTATGAGAGTGTTTTCCATGTGAAACTCACCTTTTAAGGTTTTCTTGAAAGATTATCAACATCACCTAGTTACAAAGTTTCATACAAATTTATCTTATAGTACTAAGAAAGATATGTTAAGCTCCTCATAAGGATTTTATAAGTGATAACTACTGGAATTTCTTAAAGCAGTGATGCTCATAAATGTTTAGAGAAATCAGCAAAGTAGTATAAGATTAACAATGTTTTTAAATACAATATATCCATACATTTTCATAAATGATTTGAACCAGAGATATGGACTGTTGCATAGTATACCGAGTATTGCCAAAATAATAATTGAAATTGTAGATAGGACTGTTGCACAGTATAGTGAGTTTGCCAAAATATGAAAGAAATGGAATATTGCCACTTAGATTCTTCTTAAAAAAAAGTACAGTATATAATATGATAAATTTCCATTTGGGTTTGTCAACTCCAATAACTATGATACACAAAAGAGACTGATCACCGTATAATGAGAACATAGTACTCTATTTTTTTCTAAGTTCATACTACACACCTTTGAGAGGTTGGTGGTGTTTGCATGTTCGCAACATCAAGTAAAACGCTCCTAATTATCAAAAAATTTCACCTTAAATTCTGATCTGAAGTCAAAGCAACAAAATCTCAGAACGAAGTAGTGTGAAATGCAGGACAAAAAACAACTAAACTATCAAAAGATCATGAACTCTAATAACCAAACAAACTGAAGTAAAATCAAAACTAATTCCGAAAAATTCAAGAACTAAGAACCCTAGAACATCGAGCAAAATGAAGGTGAGGCACGCCATATCTGAGACTTACCAACAAATGTAATCCTTCAAAACTCTAAATCTACCATTCCTTAACTGCAAAAGGTGATACAAATTCAATCAAACAAACAAAATAAAAATGTTCAGAGATCCAAAACACAGATTCAGCAAAACAAACTGAAAAGTGAAGAAAAATCAATCAAGAATTGTAAAAAAAAAAAAAAAAAATCGAGAGATTTGATGGCGGTGAAAGCAAAGCAAAGCAAGAAAGAGTAAGTTGAGTTACCTTGAATGAACATGAGAGTTGAATACGAGAGAGAGGGGTCCAATCGTCACAGAATGGTGCGATGATTTTAGCTTCAAGCATGTGGATTACTAGTCCCATTTTGGGTATTTTTTGTGCATCTGGGTCAACACAGTGAATAGCAACCAAAAGAATCCATTTAAGAGCCTTCGAAGTTGGCATCTTCGGTAACTTAGGATCCACTACTTCCTCAGCTTTCCTATTTCCAACCATGGTCTTCAACCAATCAACCAAATTCACCTACAAACATAATTTTAAGTTTAGATCAAACAAAAAAAGAGAAAGGTTACAAATTTAAAGTCTTTTAAAGTTTCAGCATCGACCTCTCCAGGGGGTCGACTGTAATCAACAGGGCTCCTTCCAGAAATTAACTCCATCATAAGTATTCCAAAACTATAAATATCGTTCCTCTCATTCAACATATCTGTGCAAGCATATTCAGTTTCTACATAGCTATAAAATCCAAATGTCCATCATAAATATTTTGCTAAATGCAGAGTAGATATTAGATGAAGGACAAAGAACTTGTGTAAGAAAGATACTAACCTGTATGTTCCCATCACCCGAGTGGTCACGTAACTATTTTCAAAACATAATAGCTTTGCAAGTCCAAAATCAGACACCTTAGGATTCCATTGTCGATCTAATAAAATGTTGTTGGGCTTTACATCTCGATGGACAACCTTTGGTTCCAAACCCTCATAAAGGTAGGCCAAACTACAAAAACATGGTTAGTTGTAAATATTTGCCTAATACTTGTGTCGATATATAACTATAACATACGAAATTTAGGAAATTTTCATTGTACCCTTTAGCTGTTCCAAGGATAATGTTCATTCTAATTTCCCATGTGAGAGGGCTGACATGGCCTACATCACCATGGAGCCATTGGTCAACATTACTGTTGTCTACATACTCATACATGAGCATTCTGATCAATAAAACTAGATGGTGTAAAAATGCTGAAATTTAACCACCCTCAAACCGAAAGTATAAAATCAAGATGAGTAAACCTCCTAACTTATACAAAGAACAATTATTGACAGAAAAATGAATTGAAGTGATACCTGTAAGCTCCCTCGACACAATCCCCTAGTAACCTCACCAAATTCTTATGTCTAACACGTCCAATTGCTTCAACTTCTACTTTGAACTCCTTCTCAGCTTGCCATCTGAAAAATCAAAAATCATTAATTTCATTACCAAGGGAGTAGAAAGTGGAGAAAATCTACATTGAGTTCTAGTTCAAAATGTAAATGAACAAGACTGTGTTTTCTATTGCGACCATTTGGAAAATCAAATAAAGAATACAATAGGAACTAATAGAGTTACTAAAATCAAGACCAAGCATGTAAATCCAGCAGAATTTCCATTCCACCAATCAACACTCCAATTGAAGTTTGTCTTTGAAAAATGGAAGTTTTTTGAACTTGATGGATAACTAAGTCTAATATGCCTGAACAACGCAACAAAAATGGAAAATTTCGGAACTTGTAAAAAAAAAACGGGCACCAAAGTAGAAGTTTCGTAGTATAACATCAAAGCTTCCAGTTGGGTTTAAAATTATCTAATTTAAAGCTTGTTAATTTAATACTCCAAACATGCCTTACCAACATAACAACAAAGGCAAAATTGAAAAACCTTCTTTTTATTCCTAATAGTTAATACTGAGCATATCTATCTATTAATTTATCCCATTTGTTTACAACTGGGTTTCTGTAATTCATCTTGAATGAATGTGTTTCATTAATTCATCCCACATTTGTTTCCAATTATGTCTGTAATTCATCTTGAATGAAAGTCTCCTACAAATTATGACCTTGAAAACATAAATTCAATCTTTACAAAACAAACCAAAATTTGAGAAATGTGTACCTGTTATTGAGCAAATTCTTCACTGCCACCTGCGTATTATCTTGCAAAACTCCGCGATAAACAATCCCATACCCACCTTCCCCAATCACATTCTCATCCGCCAATCCATTAGTAGCAGCTTCAAGCTCTCTCAAAGTGTACCAATACCCCCACCCCAAATGCAAAACTTCCCGTGGACCTGTGGCCATGGAAGCCAAATCCATCGCATTTGTCGACCTACTTTCCCCACTGGAGTGCCTATCAGATAACACCACCCTGTGCTCCACCTTCCCCATATCAATCTGGATCTCCGGCATCGCAGCTGGAGCTAGCCTCTGCTGCTTCTGCTGATGATGAGCTGAAGAAATTTCTTGGATCTTTTTCGACACATTTGGTGATGGGTCTCTCACCGACACCCTCTTCTTCTTCGAGCTCATCGATTCATTCAAAGAGGACCTTTTGCATAGAGATGTGATGCAGAAGAAGAGTGTGAACAAAACCAGCACTATAAACGCTCCCACACAAACCCCAATTACTGCCCACAATGGTAAACCGAAGATCGAAGTTTTGATCACAAAGAACTCGTCCCAAACACTTGAAGTTGAAGAGGAGTAAACGATTTGGTCTGAGACTCTCTCAAAATCGATCTCTTTCGATGTTGAACTCTCTCAAAATCGATCTCTTCCTAGGTTAAACTCTTCCATTCTTGTACGGAAAACCAGAGATTTGAGCGACCACAGGGAGGAGGAGAATCGTAGCAAAGGGGGAGAGGAGAAGGATTGGCGCAACTGAGTTATATCTTTTAGATTTTAAGTTTGGGGGGAGAAGAAGAATCGCGCTGATCAAATATTTTTGGGTGAGCGCTCTTGCCTTTTAAAATCCCGCCAAATATTTTATAGCGTTTTTAGATTTCAGTATTAACTAAAACTGACTTTTCATTGCAAAAGTGTAAAAAACGCTATTGTCAAATGCTATGAAAGATGACTTGTGGTGTAGTGCCCTCTTGACTTCATTGATAATTACATTTCGTTCACCCTTGATGTGGATGCCATTGAGATGGATTACTGGAATTCTGATACAGAAGGATTCCAGTCAGATGATGTTGAGTTGTCAGATGGCACGTTGTTGGCACTGAGATACCTTGAGTTGGCAGATCAACGCAAAGATTGCAGGTAGTCGTGATCTTTTTCTAATTGGGGCAGTTTTGGGTGCATTTCAGTATTTTGGCCATAATTTTGGCTACGGGTATCAGAACCGCACGTATGACCCCAATTCGGAAAGCTCTTTTCGGTGCGCACGTCATGGCCACTGAGCTTTACTCAGTACACATCTTTTCCGAGGTCAAAATCCACCTTTTTCCCTTTCAAATCCACAATTTTAGTTATTTTTTCCTTTTATGGATTGGTAATATTTCATTTATCGTTTAGGAAGTGATTCTGAACCCGATTTGGGCCAGATTTTTGGAAAATTACTTCTTTTATTACGTATTTCATTTTGGCATGATTATTGAGATTTTGCTATTTTTGGTAAAATTTTGATAATGACGAATTTTAGCTATAAAGTCCGGTTTGTAGGCTAACTTTAGCGATGTTTTTTTATTTGCATAATTTTGAATTGAACATCAGAGTTATTTCTCTGTGTTTTTTTACGATCCTCTTGTGTCTTTCCCTATAAATTATCTGTTGAAACTACCTCACAGAATAATCGGTTTTTCTGTTTGACGTCAAATTCCAAACTAGGAGGAATCCGAATTTGTGGTCAGCTGATTAGTACAATAGGGATGCATAAATATCCTGGGTATCTTTGTAACTCCAGCATCAACAATCCCTTAACGCCTTCTTTTGATTCATCCAAGACCTTTAACTCCTTTAACCGGTTGTAATTGAGAGCATTGTCATCCCTGTTATTCAACAAAACCATCTTCTTTCGGTACGAAATGATTGTTTCTTTTTCTTTATGCCCCGAGAGTGAAGAGGTTAGTTGAGCTTTTTGTTTTTATTTTTCCCAATATGAATTGTCTAATCGAAGGCTCAATAATTTAGGATACTTGGTGCTTGTGATTTCATCGAATATGATCTTGAGATTTGTTCTTATTGATCAGATAACTTAAGTTGTAAATATGTAGACAGGAAATGGCTTACAAATTTGAGATCGACTAGATGACACCCTCCCTCTCTTCCACCATTCTACCTATTTCTACAACATAGTACCGTTTCATAACGTTACATTTGTCGTCCCTCAACTCACAGCCTGAAATGTGCAAGAGAAGATTTTCCATCAAGTCCTACTGACTCATAATGTAAAATGTAGTCTCTCATTGTGGTTTCTGTGTAAAGAGGAGGGTTTTCTTCTGATAGTAACTCCTTGATAGGCCCGTATATCTGTGAGGACGGTGAAAGATGGGTGGTGAAAAAGCAAGCCACAGATACTCTTGGACCGGCATGATTAGCCAACACTCTGTGCTCAACACTTTGAAACCTATCATTTGACATAAGCTGCAAAGCAAGACATGTGCATACATTGATCAGAGGTCTGATTTTTCATTTTGCAAAAACAAAAAAAAAACCAGGTGAATTGACACACTCAGTTACATCTAACAGACTTGGTGTCTGACCTGTAGAACGTCTCCAATATTGACGACTAGAGCTCCGGGTAGTGGTGGAACATTGACCCATTGATTTTGATGAGCAACTTGGAGGCCACCAATATGGTCCTGCAGCAGTATGGTGAGGAAATCAGGATCAGAATGCTGTGTTGTCCCCATAGTCAGCTCTGGCTCTGGACATGCTGGGTAGTAATGACCAAGCATGGCCTGCCCTTTCGCACAATCCTTGTCTTTCAGGTAATCAGGATGCAGTCCAAGCGCCTCTGATAGTAACTCAAATAACAAAGTTCCCAGCTTCTTAACTTGTTTTGAGTACTCTATTGATATGTCCCTGCATATTTAACTAAAGTCTGTCACATTAACACTCTAGGCAAGGCAAGTGAGTCGTTGGCTAGACTGTTGTCATACTTGTGATGATCAAATTTTAGACCAAGAAGAGCTAGGGAAAAGCAAATCCAAAACCAATTCATGACACCTTTAACAACATTCGCAACCTTAAAATCTACTAGTCATGAACTATTATGAGATGGTGAAATAAGAAAATGAGATTACCTGCATGCATCAGGGAAGTCTTCAGGGTCAGGAGAAACAGGTTCCATAACACAGAACATGGTATCCCTCCAATTAGCTGCTTTCGACTTGTAAAGATCAAAATTACTTCCGAACCTCCATTTCCTCCCCGGGTCACGTGTATAATACCTTTGCTTCACTTCCTTTGGCTCCTCGTTAAACCTCCGTACCCCTTGCAACATATCTTCCAGCGAACTTGTACTAATCCCATGGTTCACCACTTGGAAGAACCCCCATGCCTCCGATGCCCACTTAATTTTGTCGACAATTACATGTCGTTGATTGGTGTCAACGTTGATGCCATCAAGATCAATCACTGGGAGTTGGAACTTGGATGAATCAGTATTCTTTGAAGTAAACTTTTTGACACCATGATTTGGATGGTTGAACATCCTTGGTATTTTTGTAACCCCTCCATCAACAAGGCCCTTAACACCTTCTTTTGATTCATCAAAGGCTTTTAGTTCTTTCAATCTATCATAGTTGCAAGTGTTATCTTCTCTGTCGGTGAACCAAACCATCTTCTTCTTCAGATTGTGAAGCAGTAGTGAGCAATGAGACTAAGTTGAGTGAGTTTATGGTCCAAAAGAAAGGGCTGAATTAATCCACGTCTAGGATGGGTTTTCGTTCACTACAATGAGGAAAGGATAAGTTTGAACTCCCCTTGAGACAAAACATATCAAGGTCTACCTAATTGATGGAAGAGGATCTAAGCACGCGATGCTGAGTTGTCAGATAGGACGTTATTAGTATTAAGATATCTTGAATTAGCAGATCAGTGCAAGGATGGCAGAAAATCATAATTCTATTTCTAATTTGGCAATTTTGGGTGCGTTTTAGTATTTTAGCCATAACTTTAGCTACGAGTATCAAAATCGCGCAAACGACCCCAATTCGAAAAGTTTTTTTCAACGCGCTCGTCATGCTCAACCAACTACGCTCTTTGCACATCTTTTCAATGCCAAATTCCATCATTTTTCCTTCTGAATCCACAAATTTAGCAGTTTATTTTCCTTTATAGTAATATTTGAATTATTGTTTAGGAAGTGATTCTGAACCCAATTTGGGCCAAATTTCTGGCAGTTTATTTCTTTAATTACGTATTTTGTTTTAGCATGATTATTGGGGTTTTGCTAATTTTGGTAAAATTCTAATAATCACGAGTTTTAACTATAAAGCCTGGCTTGTGGACTGATTTTAGAGATACCTTTGATTTGAGTAATTTGATTAAACATTAGAGCTATTTCTCTGTGTTTTTTACTATCATCTTGTGCTCTTCCTTGTCATTTATCTGTTGCTATTAGCATGCAGAATAATCGTTATTCTATCCGGCGTCAGTTGGTATCAGAGCTTCGGCATCTTCTTGGGGTGAAATTTTATCAGTTTCTATGGCTGGTGGTCGTGGTCGTCGCGGGCAAGTTCCGAACGAGGAAGCCCTTCACCGTGATCGTAGCGTTCAGGATGTGATGATTGAGGATTTACAGAGGCAAGTTGCAGAGCTAACCCAGCGTCTAACGGTGCAGGATTTCGATAATCGTGAGATGGAAGATCACAATTCTGATTCCAATTTCGAAAACCCGTATCACAATCGTGCTCGATTCTGGGAGCGCCGTGGTCGGGAGGATCGTCATGGAAATCTCGGTTTCAAAGTAAATTTACCCGAATTTTCTGGGACGTTACAGGCCAAAGGATTCGTGGATTGGTTGAATGAAGTAGAGCGTATTTTTTAGTATAAGAAAGTTCCAGATCATGTCAAAGTGAAATTGGTTGCCATCAAACTCAATGGCAGAGCATCTGCGTGGTGGGAGCAGCTAAAGCGATCACGTGACAGGCAGAGCCAGGCCAAAATCACTGATTGGGAAAAGATGAAGAGTCACTTCCTTCCTTTCGGCTACGCTCAAACTTTGTTTCAACGACTTCATTCATTGAGGCAATGCACGAGATCGGTTGATGATTACACGGAGGAGTTCTATCAATTGGTAGCACGTAATGACTTATTTGAGACGGAAGTGCAGATGGTGGCACGATATTTGGGGAGATTACGACAACCCCTGCAGGATGTCCTCAGCCTTCACTCACTATGGACCATTTCTTAAACCTACCAGCGTGCACTTGCTGTGAAAAAACAGCAGAACAGGAGGCCTATGATCAGAAGTGATCAAAGCAGTCGGCCAGTTCGCCCTCAAGAATCTCGTTCTACCCAACAGCTACCACTGAGTAACTCTATTATTAGATATTTTAGATGTGGTGAACAGGGACATAAAGCGACTGAGTGCAGGAAGTCTGTTATTCAGAAGGGCAACAATCTCCTGATTGAGGAAAACGTGTTAGACGAATTTGAGGAACTTTGAGAGCATGTGTATGACGATGATGAAGATGGAGATGTGTTGTATGGAGATGGTCATGAGACTCTGGTTGTTCGTAAGAGTCTACTGACTCCCAAGGGTGATTCAGGGGGCGATTGGTTAAGAACCAATATTTTCCACACAACATGCAGAGTTGCAGATAAAGTCTGCAAGATGATCATTAACAGTGGAAGTTGTGAGAACGTCGTGTCTGAAGAGGTTGTCTAGAAATTGCAGTTGAAGACATATCGTCATCCAAAGCCGTACAAATTATCATTGCTGAATAAAGGCAGTGAGGTAACAGTAGATAGGTGATGCCTAATGTCTTTTTCGATTGGCAGGAAATACTTTGATAATGCTTAGTGTGATGTTGTATCTATGGATGTTTGTCATGTATTGTTAGGCAGACCTTGGAAGTATGATCATAGTGTTATTCATGATGGGTGAAAAAATACATATTCCCTTAGCATTAAAGGGAAGAAGATTGTGTTGGCACCTCGTCGGGAAGGAACCACTCCTACCCCGATAGCCAATAGTATTAACCTGCTTTCTAGGTCCAGATTTTTAGTTGAGATTGATCGTGGAGATGTGGTCTATGCTTTGTTACCTTGTGGGAATAGTGCAGCCAATGTGAATTCAGATTTGCCAGAAGAGGTGCAGCAGCTTCTTGCAGAGTTTTCTGACCTGATGCCCGAGGATCTTCCTCCTGGGCTGCCGCCTATGCGAGATATTCAACATCAGATCGACCTTGTTTCAGGGTCCAGTTTGCCTAATCGGCCGGCTTATCACCTCAGTCCTAAGGAATCTGAAGAGTTGCAGCGACAGGTTGTAGAGTTATTGGAGAGGGGCTACATCCGTGAGAGTATGAGCCCATGTGCAATACCTGCTCTGCTAGTGCCAAAAAAAATGGTTATTGGCGTATGTGTGTTGATAGCAGGACGATCAACAGGATTACAGTGAAATACAGATTTCCAATTCCCCGCCTGGATGATATGTTAGACCAGCTGTCCGAATATAAGGTCTTCTCAAAAATTGACCTTAAAAGCGGATACCACCATATCAGAATAAAGCCTGGAGATGAGTGGAAGACAGTGTTTATGACGCATCATGGATTGTATGAGTGGATAGTCATGCTTTTTGGCCAGTCCAATGCGCCCAGTACATTTATGAGATTTATGCATCAGGTTTTACAGCCTTTCATGAGGAAATTCGTTATAGTTTATTTCGACGACATCCACATTTATAGTCCAACATGGGCGTTACATTTTGATCACCTTCGTGCTGTTTTTGATAAATTGATGACGGAGCGCATGTTCATCAATCAGAAGAAGTGTTCTTTCTTCACTACTTCTGTTACTTTTCTTGGTTTTGTTGTGTCTACTGATGGTGTTCATGCAGATCAGTCAAAAATAGATGCGGTCTTGGAGTGGCTCAAACCAAATACTTTACACAATGTCAGAAGTTTCCATGGATTGACGTCCTTTTACCGTCGGTTCATCAGAAACTTTAGCACTCTGATTGCTCATATCACAGAGTGCCTCAAGGGACGTGATTTCCAGTGGTCCGAGGAGGCGGAGACCAGTTTTCAACTAGTCAAGCAAAAGATGATAGAAGCACCAGTTTTGGCACTTCCTAATTTTGAAAAGGTGTTTGAGGTAAATTGTAATGCATCTGGGGTTGGCATTGGTGGTGTTCTGAGTCAGGAAGGGCGCCCAATAGCTTTTTTCAGTGAGAAACTATCATGATCAAAGAAGAACTATTCCACCTATGATCTGGAGTTTTATGCATAGTTCAGTCCCTGAAGCATTGGCGTCACTACCTAGTACAGAGAGAGTTTATTCTTGTCACTGATCATGAGGCCATGAAGTACTTCAATGGGCAACACAAGCTGAGTTGACGGCATGCCAAATAGGTGGCGTACTTGTAGGAGTTCACGTTTGCGCTGAGGCACCAAGCAGGGAGTCTGAACCGTGTCACAAATGCACTGAGCCGTCGTACGTTACTCCTCACCACCATGAGCCCTAGAGTTGCAGGATTTGAGGCTTTCTCCAATATGTATGCTGCAGATCCTTCCTTCGGAAGGATAATTCAGGAGATAACTGATGGTCAACGACGTGACTTTATTTTGCATAATGGTTATCTGTTTCGTGGATTAAAGTTGTGCATTCCAGATTGTTCACTAAGGCAGCAGATTATTCGTGAACTTCATAATGAGGGTCACTTTGGGCAACAAAGTGACCCTCACTATGTGTGTCAGCGGTCCAAAGGAGTTCTCACTAATGCGGGCCTATACACACCTTTACTTGTACCTGAAGCCCCTTGGTTTGATGTCAGTATGGACTTTGTGTTGGGCTTACCCCGTACCCAACGGGCCTGTGATTCTATTTTGGTTGTGGTTGACAGGCTTTCCAATATGGCCCATTTTGTAGCTTGCAGAAAAACAATGGATGTTGCCCGGATCGCCCATCTTTATTTCAGGGAGATTGTGTGTTTACATGGTATTCCCCGATCCATTACTTCAGATCGTGAGACCAAGTTCATGAGTCATTTCTGGCGGAGTTTATGGGAGAAACTGGGACCAAACTTGAATTTTAGCAGCGCCTACCACCTCCAGACAGATGGACAGACCAAGGTGGTGGACCGCAGTTTGGGGAACCCTTTGAGGAGTTTGGCAAGCACTAAGCCAAAACAGTGGAATTTAGCGTTACCTCAGGCAGAATTTTCCTATAACAGGTCGAAGAACAGAACCACAAGAATGAGCCCATTTGAGATTGTCTATGGCCAGAATCCATCCGGGGTGCTCGACTTAGCTCCTATTCCACGTGTGGGTCGTTTGAGTCCCAAGGCAGATGCGATGTCAGAACATCTTCAGGGTATCCATGAGCAAGTGAAGCTGGCCATTCACGAGAGTAATTCCAAGTACAAGGTTCAAGCCGACAGTCACCGACGTCAGGTACTTTTTGATGTTGGTGATTTTGTTTGGGCAGTATTAATCCGTGATCGTTTTCCTGTTGGAGAGTATAATAAGCTTAAGGAGCGAAAGATTGGACCCTGTGAGATCTTACAGAAGATCAATGATAATGCCTACAGACTGCGCCTCCCCAGTCATTTGAGGACTTCTGATGTCTTTAATGTAAAGCACCTGAGTCCTTGTTTTGCAGATCCCGATGATGCTATTTTGAACTCGATGACGAGTTCTTTCCAACCCGGGGCGACTGATGCAGGAGAATCCGAGTAAGATGATGTTGAGCTGTCAGATAGCACGTTATTAGCACTAAGATATATTGAATTAGCAGATCAGCGCAAGAATGGCAGGAAATCATAATTCTATTTCTAATTTGGCAGTTTTGGTTGCGTTTTAGTATTTTGGCCATAACTTTAGCTACGAGTATCAGAATCGCGCAAACGACCCTAATTCGGAAAGCTCTTTTCAACGCGCACGTCGTGGTCAACCAGCTACACTCGTTGCACATCGTTTTGATGCCAAATTCCACCGTTTTCCCTTCTGAATCCACAAATTTAGCAATTTATTTCCCTTTATAGTAATATTTCAATTATTGTTTAGGAAGTGATTCTGAACTCAATTTGGGCCAGATTTTTGGCAGTTTATTTCTTTTATTACGTATTTTTTTTAGCATGATTATTGGGGTTTTGCTAATTTTGGTAAAATTCTAATAATCACGAGATTTAGCTATAAAGCGTGGATTGTGGGCTGATTTTAGAGATACCTTTGATTTGAGTAATTTGATTAAACATTAGAACTATTTCTCTGTGTTTTTGGCTATCATCTTGTGTTCTTCCCTGTCAATTATCTGTTGTTATTATCCTGCAGAATAATCGCTATTCTGCCCAGCGTCACTAATGCATACGTTTTATTTAACTAATTTTCAATAATCTAGTGGCAATATTATGTTCCAATAAGTCATGTTTAATGAAGGTACGAAATTTATAATCTCTACTCTAAAATAGGTGGGTGCACGAATGACAAAATATTTCTTTCAGAAATGTAAATACTGGGCTATATATACATATTCCGCGGAAGGCCATGTTTGTTATGGAGGTTCAAGCTACAAGATTGGCGTGGTGACATGTATTCAAGAAGGTCATGCCTTGCAGTTTGTAACAAAGTCTGGGCAGGAGTCCTTAAGAGAGTCATAAAAACAATGGAGAGTATCCAAGACACTGGAAAAGCTAAAGAGAGTTCAACTTAAAATCAGCAATGGCAGCTAGAATTTAGGCCTGTGCTGTGGTGGTTGAACTCAAGCCCCAACCCATGGCTTACATTTGACTATTTGAGAGGTTAAACAAGCCCGATTTGGTGACAACACGACCGAGTATTGGTATTGGGGTATATTGTTTGTTCGACACAAAGATCAATCACCCAAACAATTAGATAGTGTTTACATCTCTCACTTTAGCATTTCGGATTTCCCTTGTTGGAGCTGTTGGGCTTGTGCAGAGCCCACCCAATAGTTTGCAGTCTTTAATTGTGCTGGTGCAAAACTAGGTAAAATCATTAACAACAACAAAGGATTTAACAGTGACTGATTCAGATAAAGTCTAGCAAATACAATAATGTAAAAAGGCTGTCATGATAAGTCAGATTGAATTTTAAATAAGTACTGAACTTTGAATCAAGAATAAGAAACAAATTTTATTTTTGCTTGTATTAACAACCAGTGAAAGATAGTCCTACAAATGTATAAAAAGAACTATAGCGCAGCACCTAAGTTGAAATAGAAAAAGAGTGAGAAGAGGGATGGAGATTGAGAAGCAGAGAAGTTTGGTGGAAACGGGAAATGAGAAAGAAAGAAACTCCAGCATCGATTGATGGAAACGGTGATGGTAAGGGAACCGTTTGCCCAGAAGCAGCTAAGGCAGCAACAAGGAGGACCACACAAGTCATATTTGGATTACTAAATTAGCAGTTGGTGATGAGAAAATGAAGCATTCAACACAAGAAGCAATATTATTATTAACTTGAAGAAATCTCAAGTTTGAGACGTAAAGAGAGGATGGAAGAAATTTGGTTGGAAGGCAGTAGAAAATGAGTTGTGTATATAGAGACTTGGCAACCAATTTTTTTTTTTTTTTAGTTAAACCTCCAGTGGGAAAGGGCAGCTATGAGATGTCAAACATTTATTACTCTATAAAAATCTTATACACCTGTAAGGGGTACATGACGACTTTACCCGAGAAATAAAACTATGGGACACACATCATAAGAAAACAAATTCAGGACCATGAAAGAAACTATTCTAATCCACTAAATGGCCTTGAACAAGAAAAAACAATCCTTGAACAAAAGCCAACTTACAAACTTATACGCCAAATTGCAAAAACAAAACTTACCAACACAGCTGCACCTAACCAACATCGCACAGCACCCTTCCAGCCAGCGCAGGTCACTCACCGCACAGTATCAGTTCAGCCTGTGCAATCCAGTCTTTACGCTGCCAAGACATCGCCTAATAACCCCGGCCTGGGGCGTAGCACCAGCCGTCCATCCGAAAACAGAGTGCACAACTCTGTTTTGTGCTCTGCCAAACAGGGACACCGCTTCTGAACCTGAAATAATCACGCTGACTGCTTGCCATTGTCCGCCATGCGCAAAAGCCGAACTCAACACAAATGCACCTAAATCGCACCGCCTAATAACCCCTGCCTGGGGCGTAGCACCAGCTGACGACCGTCCAAAAACAGAGTGCACAACTCTATTTTGTGCTCTGCCAAACAGGGACACAACTCTTGAACCCGTAATAAGCACGTTGCTTGCTTGCCATTGTCCACCATGCGCCGAAGCATAACTTTGCATCTGAATCCAAACAGCAGCCTGCCGAACTGCAACCTTGCATCTTGCAGTTCAGCACTTGCAGACACAGTTTGCAAACATAAAACTGCATCGAAACCCAGACTTCCTCGGCTTCCATGCACCAAACCGCCGCCTGTTGCCAGCCACAACGCCCAGCACTCTCATTTAGGCACACGGATATACACGGTATGAACCTTATTCAAACGGACCAAGCTGGCAATCTTGCGAGGGAAGGTCGCGGCATAAAAAAACACGACTAACACCCTCCTCTTGAGCCCTATTTGCCAAAGCGTTAGCTACCGCATTTGCTTCCCTGAAAATGTGAACACAACTAACTTCCATATGAGAAGCAAAGAATAATGCATAGGGTGTCATTGGTGTGGTGTGAAATGATGGAGAAACGAAACATGGACATCTGAACTCACCCTGCACCTTCATTCTTACAAACCAAATTTTCAAATAACTAACCTCCTGCCTCTCTTTATTGCAATATTTCAAGTTTCAACTCCATCTGGTAACGTGGTGGGTAGAAGATTCTTCTTAGCTATTTGACACAGATTCTGGTTGGATGTATTCAAGTTTCGATAAAATAACAAGAAGATGGGCTTGTCTTATTAGCGAGGAAACGGGCGAGGGAGGAGGGTGCAACCCTCCATTTCTCTCGAGATGCGCGATGGCATACATCTCGAGGAGATGGAGGGTTGCACCCCCTCCCTCACCCGTTTCCTCGCCAATTAGAATTCACCGCAAGAAGATTGGTAGCTTGGTTGTCGAAGTTGATTTGGGCTGTATATATATATATATATTATTTATTTATCTCTATTCCTTTTGTTTTATTAAGCTAATTGTATCCTAATTTCTTTATTTACTGAAATTGTGTTTTATAAGAGTTTTTTTTGTTAACAAACAACACCGATACTTGTCAAGAGTTGAGACTTGTCGCGGAGGGCAATGCCAATTATGCAACCAATTAAGATTGTTACATTCCACCACGCTTCCAAAACATCAACATCTTCATTGGCCAACTCGATTGACATTGACTATATGGATCACTGTGTCCCATTTGAGCTCCACTTACCTATAACGTAATGCCTGACCGTATTTTAGTTCGACCTCCACTCTAATTAAGTTGCCCCTCCAAGAATCAAACCTGCATAAATGCGGAGAATGCAAACACTCTCAAAAGATGGAGCTGTCAAAATGTAAAATCACACTCCAATTCTTGTACGAAATTTAATTTGGCAATAACCATTGGGCAGCATCGTGGAAACTTGTTAAAGAAAATGACATCTTCCACCTACTCATCAACCTCCTACAATTGTAATTCAACTGTTTATTAGCTTGCTTAATTATATGATATTGGCAACGCTTCAATATTGTAGTGTATTACAAACAACAGGCCAGGAAAATAAAAATGAAAAGATGATCGATCATGTCTCACGGGATTTATATTTGGGGCATTCAAAACATAAACAAAAAGATATATAGGAAATTGGTAAAACCGGCCAACTTTATTGGATCATATATAATACAAGGAAGGCAAGATGCATGCCGTGATTATACACAAAAGTATACAATAAATACTCTGATCAAATCTCTCAACGTACACTGTAAAAATACAAATAAAAAGATGATAACAAATGGAATGAATTCTCGGGTAGTAGTATCTCAGTGCTTCAAAAGAGCAAAAAGAGACGACACAAGGGATGAGCACAGAAGTGCACCCGAGATGGGAACTGAGAAAGTTGATCCAGCATCTGGTTGTGGAGATGGCGCCGCGGCATCCTGAGCCGAAGCAGCCACGATAGAGAAGATGGCAACAAAGAAGAAGGTAGCCATTGCCTTGGTGGAAGCACTAATTTGGGCCATTGTTGATGAATTTGAAAGAAGAAAACTGAGAGTGTAAGTGTAATGAAAGAACAAATAGTTTTTTGTACATATATAAAAAATGGTTAAGTATATATAGTGAAGTGAAGGGATCGGGATCAGGATCAGGATCAGGATCAGGGGGTGCCAAATTCTTCTTCCACCGCGCGTGGACCCTACATGCAGTAGCAGACGAGACGTAAAGAGCTGGACAAAGTATGTATGGGCAGCTGGACTAATTAATTAGTTTCTTAATAGAAGCTACCAACCAGCCCTAATGGACAACACAACAACCTGTAGTGGGGAGCTATGATTGGTTCTCTTCTTCATGTGGTAACGTGGGAGCTATGATTGCTCCACCTAATCAAATTTGGTTGGCTCACCTCATTTTGTCTACTTAATTATTACTCTTTCTATTTTAGGATAATTTCACATAAAAAAAAAAAATTTTGACATTTTGTGTACTCAAATGAACAAGAGATTTCAATTAGCTTATTTTAGTCACTAATTTGGGAAGATAAGTCATGGTGGGTGGTCGGTAAAAAAATATATATACGGGATGCTGAAGAGCACGACATATTTGATGAGTAACGGGAGGAACATTTTTTTAGTCGACTTAAAACTTTAAACAATGTTGTTGATGGTAAGGTGCATCTTTCCTAAAAAAAAAAAAAAAAAAAAATCAGCTTGCTCAAATATACAACTAGCTCACCTTACTAAATGTATCTCGAGGAGCACATGTTTAATCCTTATGTTTAAATTTTAATACGTTATTTCTTATGTTAATTCAGACAAATTCATGTAGAAGATTGCCCTTAAATAATGTAATAATCTTCTCCTTTTCAAGTTAGTGGATCCTAACTTTTCAAAAAAAAAAAAAAAAAAATTCTTGTCCTGAAAGTGCAAAATCATATTTTAGTCTCTTAAAGCCCATATTCTATTTTTTTAAATGATAATTAATCTCTGGCCCAAAAATTTTCTATTAATCTATTTCATGGCCAAAGGGTAGTTAAATAATAACCAACAGCGCTGTCAACATAATGTAACCAAAATACTTGGGAATGCTAATTCACAGTTGTTTCCACCCCCACCTTCTTGTTACACGTCCATGGCTTATACCCTACCAAAAGTATTGAATGTGTTTTTAATATATTCGCCCAAAAAAGGCATGGATTGAGATATTTGGAGAATTAAAACACATTTTAAAGTGTCTTGAATTTCCCTTCTATTTTCATGAAGTGATTTTTTGAGAAAATAATTTATGGACAAAGTTATCGAAACACACGGAGTACAATATATCGTGTTTTTGTTTAGGTGCTCTTAAGTAGCTACTACAACATTTAATTATTATTATGTTTATCCCTTAATGCTCCCACCCAAATGCTATCGGCGAGGTTTGAAACATGAACTTGTGGTATCATCCGTCACACAAATGTGAAGTATTTTTAAGGCTTGCAATATTTTTCCACATTCTACAAAAGTTTACCAAACTCCCTCACTCTACCTAGTAATTCACCAATCCTTACATTAAATGTTCTCTTCCCCTTATATAGCCAAGGAGACTTCATCACTAAGCTATTTACAAGATATTTACATAAGAGTTTTGCTACGTAGCTTGGTTCGAGAGCACCATTCTGTGCCTAGGAGGGTGGTTCGCACATGATCGAACTACTTTACCATTCTCTTTATGGATTTGGAGAAGTTTGAAAGGGGTAGAGTGGGTTTGATCACATGCGGAGCACCTTGCTAAACACAAATCGATGTTCTTGAACCAAGCTGCCTAGAATTTTGCGTTACATAAAAATCTAAGGGGAACATCTTCTTACACATAAATAATAAATAAATGTCCGATGACATTTCTTACATGCTCCTAATGAACCAAGATATTTCCTTCCACCCATTTGTTTGGGCCCAGGGTTCGAGTTTCAATTCTAGGCCCATGGGTCGAATTCATTGTTGTAACTTGGTTTCGACCTTTCAGTTTTACCAGACCCCAAATTTAGTCTTCCCTTCATATGGTGGTACTCAGTCTTACCACATTTGGTACCCACGACAAGTCTACCAGTGAACTACCCATTCGCTATGACTTCTAATTCATACCTTGAGCTAATAGCAGGAATACACAAAATTCCTAATAATTATGGAGGGCGACAATTGATCAGCTAGCTACTTGTCCTAGCAGATTTTGGTAGACAACCAATAAATAAATGAAGAATTAACATGTCATAACAGGTGTTGGTATTTGGGGATTCAAGGAAGATGTACTTGATTTTTTCAATTCCTATTTTTGCAAATGGTGCTATATAGCGCTACACTCCCATTAATCAATCAATAGGTACTCCTAACTTAAAGAACCAGTTTAAGAGGAGCACTACTACGGTGACTGGACTTGTGCCTAGTGTTGTTGTGCCTGGTGGCACAGGTCCAGGCACTTAAGATTTTTTCGACAAAGAGATATTGAATCAATATCTTTATTTGATCATATTTAATGCAAGGAATGTGAAAGAATAACCCATAAACCCAACTATCCCATGATTATACACAAAAGTTTACAAACATTCAAATCGAATCTCTCAACACTATGAAAAAATGGAAATGAATAACTGATTATTCCGTACTGATTTCTCTTAATGCTTCAAAAGAGCGAAAAGAGACAAAACTACAAATGAGCACAAAATCGCGCTGGAGATGGGAACCAAGAAGGCTGATCCAACATCTAGTTGTGGAGATGGTGCGGCGGCATCCTGAGCTGAAGCGGTTATCATGGAGAAGATAGCAACAAAGAAGGAGGTTGCAATTGCCTTGGTGGAATTACTGATTTGGGCCATTGTTGATGAATTAGCTAGCAGAGATGGAGTGCAAATGATAAGTAGCTAGATGAAATAGTTTTTGTTTACTTAGCAACTGAGATACATACAAATGGTTAAGGGAGGGTGCTAAATATAAATATGGAGACATGTCAAATTTCTTCACCATTGAACATCACCGATGCCTTCAAATCCGTTCCTGGGGAGGAGTTAAGATGTGGAGAAGTCGTCTTTACCCAATCAAACTAGACTTCTCTAATGGACCTAATTCTGAATAAGAGTTAGGCTGTGGAGAAATCATCTTTGTTCGAATTGACTAGATTTTGTAATATATGAGCTTAACTTTGCAGATGAGTTAAGCTGTGGAGAAGTCGTATTTGCCCAATTGGACTAGACTTCCATAATGAGCCTAGTCTTGAATAGGAATTAGGCTGTGGAGAAATCATCTTTTTCCAAACGGACTAGATTTCTATAGCAAATGAGCTCAACCTTGAAAAGGATTTAAGTTGTACTTAGCAACTGAGATACATACAAATGGTTAAGGGAGGGTGCTAAATATAGAGATGGAGAGGTGCCAAATTTCTTCACCATTAAACATCACTGATGCCTTCAAATCCGTTATTGTTGATTTTTTTTTTACCTAAAAAGAACAGTGGTGAACCAGAGACCACTGTTGTGACTGCCACAGGCATTCCAATGGTAAAGTCAGGTATTTGAACAAAGATGGATCTATAATGGGCCTAATCCGAAATAGGAGTTAGGCTGTGAAGAAATCATTTTCGAATGGACTAGATTTCTATAATAAATTAGTTCAATCCTGAGGAGTTAAAATGTGGAGAAGTCGTATTTGCCCAATCAAACTAGACTTCTCTAATGGATCTAATTATGAATAAGAGTTAGGCTGTGGAGAAATCATTTTTGTTAAAATGGACTAGATTCTATAATATACGAGCTCAACTCTGAAGATGAATTAAGCTGTGGAAAAGTCGTTTTTGCCCAATTAAACTAGACTTCTATAATGGGCTTAATCTTGAATAGGAATTAGGTTGTGGATTCTATAGCAAATGAGCTCAACCCTGAAAATGAGTTAAGCTGTGGATAAGTCGTACTTCCCAATCGGACTAGACTTCTCTAATGGACTTAATCCTGAATAGAAGCTAGGCTGTGGAGAAATCATCTCTATCCAAACGGATTAGATTTTTGTGATATACGAGCTCAATCCCGGAGAGGATTTAAGATGTTGAGAAGTCATTTTTGCTCAATCGAACTAGACTTTTATAATGGACCTAATCCTGAATGGGATTTAGGCTGTAGAAAAATCATTTATGTCCGAACGGAATAGATTGAATATATGAGCTTAATCCTGAAAAGAAGTTGAGCTGATGAACTAGGTCACTTATGCGGCAAGTTGCCCTCATTCTGAATAGGACTAGACTCGGCTGTTGTGCGCCATCTCGATCATTTAGACAGTCTAGGTCACTTATTCGGCAAGTTGTCATCATCCTTAATAGGACTAGACTCGACGTTGTGTGTCATCTCAATCCTATAGGCGGACTACGTCACTTATGCTGCGAGTTGTCTTTATCCTGAATAGGATTAGACTCGACCGTTGTTCGTCATCTCGGTCCTTCAAAAGGACTAGGTCACTTATGCGACAAGTTGTCGTCACCCTGAATGGGACTAGAATCGGCTGTTGTGCACCATCTTGGTCCTCTTGTTAGACTTGGCTTGCTCTTACATGTAGAGTCAAATATGAAATGGAATTATTTAAAGAAATCCAAGTCCTGAGTGGAGAAAATGTTATGTAGAACAATAATTCTTTAAGTGTTCTACATAACATTTTCTCCACTCAGGTTCTCTAACCTGTAAGCTCTTGGCCCAATAGTTTTTATAAGGGGATCGAACCATGATGGCTATTTGACTGATTGTTTCATTGTCGTGTAATGACATTCTCTCGATGTCGACTGGTCTCCCTTGATAGTCATCGCCTTATTATCGGCGGGAAATTTAAGGCATTAATGCTTAGTGGAGACCACTGTTTGGATTTGTTGGAGTCAAGGCTTGCTTAGAATTACGTTGTACGTATAGAGGGCATTTACAACGATGAACTTCATCAGTAGGATTCTTAGCAGGTCTAGCTCCCATGCTACTACGAGCAGTCTAATGCTCCCGACCGGGTAACACTGCGCATTGTTGAAGCCGATCATGACTTGCTTGTGCGGCTTTTGCTCTTCTCCCCTCAGCTACATCATGTGGGACGCTTCCAGAAACGAACATTGGTTGAGCTCCCCGTGTCTACAAATAATCCATTGACACCACTTTGCTATCCTAGTAGTTATAATTAGGGCGTCGTTATACAGATTATTATATTGTCCGCTTTGAGCCCAAGGCCCGCACGGCTTTAAAACGCATAGTACTTTGTAGATCTAAACTCGTACATATATAGTACATCCCCTTCCCTCACCTAGGCTACGTGGGACTATAATCTCCCCTTGGTAGCTCGCTTAACCCCTCTTGAGATCCACGGGCCTATTGGGTTTCGCCATCATGAGCCTCTCCCACACCCTCCCCCTCAGGTCCGCCCACACAAGGGTATCATAGGGATCCCTACGATTGTCCTTAAAGTGTGCAAATCATATTTTAGTCTCTTAAAGCCCATATTATAATTTTTTAAATGATGATTTACATCTTACCTAATATTTTTCATTAATCTATTCCATAAGTGAAGGTAGTTAAACAATACCCAAAAGAGCTTGTCTAACTGTCGAAGGAATGGGCGAGGAAAACAGCAAGGGAGGGGGGGACCGTCCATCCCCCTGGGATGAGCGCTAGAAAAATGAAGGCACGCATCCCGGGGGGATGGATGGTCCCCCCCCCTCGCTGTTTTCCTCGCCCATTCCCTCGACAGTTAGAATTTTCCTACCCAAAAGCACTGTCACCGTAAGGTAATCAAAATATGTTGGAATGCTAATTCACAGTTGTTTCCGCCTCACCTTCATGTTACACGTCCTAGGTTTATACTATATACCCTACCAAAAGTATTGAAATGCTCTCCCAAAGAAGGCATGGATTGGGATATTTGGAGAATTAAAACACCTTTTGAAATGTCTTGAATTTCCTTTCTATTTTCATGAAGTGATTTAAAAAAAAAAAAAAAAGTAATTTATGGACAAATCTATCAAAACGTGGATTCATGAAGTGTTTTTGTTTTTTAATAATTTATGGACAGAGTTATCAAAACATTGAGTGCAGTGTATCTTGTTTTTTTCGGTACTCTTAAGTTGCTACAACATTTAATTATTATTATTATTATTATTTATTACTTTTATCCCTTAACGCTCCTATTCATAATGTTGTTAGCAAGGTTCGAAATTTGAATTTGTGATATCATCAATCACAAGTGTGAAATATATTCAAAGCTCACAATTATTTTTCACCTTCTACAAAAGTTTATCTCTCTCGCTCTACTTAGTAATTCACCAACCCTTACATTCAATGTTCTCTTCCCTTATACAGCCAAAGACTTCATCACTAAGTTTTTTTTTTATAAGGTCTTCATTACTAAGTTATTTACAAGATATTTATATAAATAACTAAGGGGGACATTCTCTTACCCATAAATGTCTTAACTATGACATTCTTACATGTTCCTAATGAACCAAGATATTTCCTTCCACCTATTAGTTTGGGTCCATAGTTCAAGCTTCAATTCTAGGCCCATGGGCCAAATTCGTTGTTATAACTTGCTTTCGGCTTTCGCAGAGCCCAAATCTAGTCTTCCCTTCATGTGATGGTACTCAATAATACCAGATTTGGTATCCACGACAAGTAGTGAACTACCCATTTGCTGTGACATCCAATTCATACCATGAGCTCATAACAGGATAACACAAAACTCCTAATAATTATGAAGGGGGACAATGTTGGGTATTAACACCTAAATCCTGTATGCAAATCACAAAGATAATATATGCAAGCAAAAGAAATAAAACAAATGACACCGAAATTTGTTAACGAGGAAACTCTCCAAAATGAAGAGAAAAAACCCGGGACCTAGTCCAGACAAAAACTCCACTATGACTTCAATAATGGGATACAACATTCCTAACAAATTAGGGGTTTCACCAATCCTCAAGAGAACTAACAATCTCTTCGTTCACTAAATTCCTTACCTACTAATAAGTAGATTTCAAACAATAATTTGATAAAATAAATTGTTACCACACTAGGGTTGAAGAACCCTAGAAAAAACCATTGGAGGAGAGAAATTTGGATGTTGTGGTTGAACCTTCACAAACACCATGAGCAAGAGCACACCTTGTTTTCACAGTCTTCTTCTCCTACCACAAAGTAAAATGGGATTTCACAAGCCCCCAACCCTTCCCTCAAACCAACCCACAATGAGAAAGAGAAAAACCAATAAAAGTATTTTTTTTTTTCTCTCTTTTCCAAAACCTCATAACACGATCTGATTTTTGGGTTCTTTTAATTTCATCAACTTCCTCATTATAAATTAGTCCCTAATCTTTTAGGCCAATTAGTAATAAGCCATCCACATGGGAGGGACCACCAACAATCTCTCCCTCCCGATCATGAGGAGGGATCTACCATACCCAAACCTGCAATGTTGCACCAAACATCATGCTTGCTTCTGGGTAATGCCTTTGTCATCACATCTGAACCATTGTTGTAAGTATGAATTTTCTCAAGTTGCAAATACGTTTCTTCAAGTACATCCCTAATCCAGTTATACCTCACATTAATGTGTTTGGACTTAGAATGAAAACTTGGATTCTTGCTAAAATGGGTGGCACTCTGACTGTCACAATAGAGAACGAACTTGTCTTATTTCACATCAAGTTCTTTAAACAACCTCTTCATCCATAACATCTCATTGCAACCCTCAGTGACTGTAATGTACTTTGCTTCTGTTGTGGATAAAGTCACACACTTTTGCAACTTAGACTGTCATGACACTACTCCCCTTGCATATGTAAATAGATACCCCGAAGTCGACTTCATTGAATCAACATCACCTGCCATATTTGCATCTATGTAGCCTGCTAGCACAGCTTCACCACTTCCAAAGCATAACCGTGCCTTAGAAGAACCTCTGAGGTACCGAAATATCCACTTCGCTGCTGCCCAGTGCTCTTTGCTAGGATTGGCAAGATATCTCTAACAACACCGACTGCATGAGCAATGTCTAGCTTTGTACATACCATGGCATACATCAAACTCCCGACTGCTGAAGAATAGGGAATACTCTTCATCTCTTGTTTCCCACTTTCACAAGGAAGACATTGTTCACGACTTAACTTGAAATGGTTAGCAAGTGGACAACTAACCGGTTTCGCCGTGTCCATGTTAAATCGCTGAAGAACTTTCTCAATGTATCTCTCTTGTGACAACCAAAGCTTCCAAGCTTTCCTATCATGAGTAATATGCATACCAAGGATCCGTTTAGCTGGACCCAAATCTTTCATGGCAAAAGATTCACTCAACTCCTTATTCAACCTAGCAATTTTGCTAGTGTCATGTCAACCAATCAACATATCATCAACATATGACAAAAACACAATAAAATCACCATCAGAGAATTTCTAAACAAACACACCATGATCTGAAGTCGTTCTCTTATACCCGTGGTTCACCATAAAGGACTCAAACTTCTTGTACCACTACCGAGGAGCTTGTTTCAACCCATACAAACTCTTCATTAGCTTACACACCATGTGTTTTTTGCATTTGACTTTGAAACCTTCTGGTTGCACCATGTACACATCTTCCTCAAATTCACCATGGAGGAAAGCAGTTTTAACATATAACTGCTCAATCTCAAGGTTCATGCTCATGTGAGAATATCTTTTCAAAGTCAACACCTTCCTTTTGCCTATTACCTTTCACAACCAGCCGCAACTTGTACCTTTGTTTGGAGTTTTGTTCTTCAGTTTTTATCGTGAAGATCCACTTGTTCTAAAGTATTTTCTTCCCCTTTGGTTTTTCAACCAATTCATGTGTTGTTCTTATACAAGGAATCCATTTCTTTTTTCAAAGCTATCAACCATTCTCCTATTTGTTCATCATCAAAGACTTCTTCAACTGATTGCAATTCACCCTCATCTATGATCATAACATACTCATGAGTTGAATACCTCTTTGATGGATGGCGCGCTCTAGTGGTTCTTCTCAACTTTATTGGTGGTTCTTGTGGGGAATGTTCCCCTTGTTCATCATCATTGTTTCCTGTAGGAAACTCATCATTATCTGGAACATCACCATGAGCTTCTTCTTCCTAACCATGTACATCGGTTTCATCATTACTAGGTGCACCGAAAAGAACAACTGGATCAAAATCTATCAAATCATCAACATGAGGCTCGAGTTTGTCAACCTTCTCAAAATTATCAATAGTCTGGTCTTCAATAAAGACCACATCTCTGCTTCTGATAACCTTCTTGTCGACTGGATCCCATAACCTGTACCCAAACTTGTCATATGCATAACTTGAGAAAATACACTGCATGGATTTATCATCAAGCTTAGATCTATCATCTTTGGATATATGCACAAATGCCCTGCAACCAAACACCCTTATGTGATCATAGCGAACTTCTTTTTCACTCCACACCTTATCTACAACTTCTCAATTCAGTGGCACTGAAGAAGATAATGTTATCAAGTAACATACAGTGAGCATTGCCTCCCCTCAAAAACTTCTTGGAAATTTTGAGTGAGAAAACATGCATCTAATTCTTTCTACAATGGTGTGGTTCATCCTTTCTGCTACACCATTATGTTGTGGAGTCTTGGGTATTGTCTGCTCACGTCTGATACCGTGTCTGATGCAATACTCTTCAAATGGGCCAATGCACTCTCCCCCATTATATGTGCGGATGCATTTCAACTGCTTCCATGTTTCCCTTTCCACCATGCTATGAAAAGACTTGAAAACATCAAGTACTTGATCTTTGATCTTCAAAGCATATAGCCATACTTTCCTAGAAGCATCATCTATGAAAGTAATAAATTAAATGCACCACCAAGAGTTTTTGCTTTCATAGATCCACACACATCAGAGTAAACTAACTCTAAAACATTAGTCTTCCTTTTAGGAGAGTTTCTCTATAAGGATATTCTATATTGTTTACCAACAAGACAATGAGTGCAATTCTGTAAATGTGTACCTTTCATGTTAGGCAAAACTTGCCTTTTGGCGATGATTTGAAGTCCTTTCTCGCTCAGGTGCCCGAGTCTCCCATGCCACAAATTTGTGGACGATTCAATATCAATTACATTAAGCTCACAGGTACATAACTTGACTTATGTCTTGTGCAGAGTGCAACACTTTTTACTTCTTGCCACCACAAGTGACCCCTTAGTAAGCTTCCACTGCCCATTTCCAAGTTGACTAATGTACCCTTCATCATCTAATTTTTCCACAGAAATTAGGTTCAACCGGAGATCTGGTACATGTCTAACAATTTTTAGAACTATTGTATATCCAACATTAGTCTCAAAGCTCACATCACACATTCCTACAATTTTTGCAACATCTTTGTTTTCCATCCTCACAACATGAAAGTCACCTGACTTGTAGTTAGTAAAGGAATCCTTGTGAGGAGTAGCATGACACGAAGCACCTGTGTCAATCACCCAGTCCGTGTCTAGACATGTTACACTAAGGCAAGTTTCATCATCACAATCTGCAAATATGATGTCCCCGTCTGTTGCAATAGTTGTAGAATCACTATCTAACTTCTCATCACCTTTTCCTTTCCTTCGATCTAGTTTAGCTTTTCGACATTCATTTTTGAAGTGACCCATTTTGACACAATAGAAACATTTCACATTCATTCTTGGCCCAGACTTTTCCCTGGAAGCTTATCTATTTTGAGGTTTCCTGCTTTTACTTCTTCCCCGCTTTTTTGTAACAAATGCCTTTGTTTGAGATGAACCCGAAGATTTTATTCTCACTTATTCATTCAACAAACTACTTGTTACAAGGTTCATTGTCATAACACCATCTGGGGCAAAGTTACTTAGAGACACGACTAAAGTCTTCCAACTGTCTGGCAATGAACTAAGTAACAGCAATGCCTGCAACTCATCATCTAAACTCATCTTCATGGAGGAGAGTTGATTTACAACACTCTGAATTTCATTAAAATGCTCTGGAATTGAAGTCCCTTCTTTATATTTCAGATTTACAAGCTTCCTAATCAAGAAAACTTTGTTCCCTGCAGTCTTCCTCTCATACAATCCTTCCAATTTCTTCCAAATAGAATAGACAGAAGTTTCTGTAGAAACATGGTGAAACACACTATCATCTAACCATTGTCGAATATAACCAAGAGCCTTTCGATCAAGTTTCTTCCATTCATCATCACTCATTTTTTCGGTTTATTTCCATTGGTAACAATGGGCTCGGAGAGGTCATTGCAATAAAGTAAGTCTTCCATCTTTGCTTTCCAAATAGTCCAATTGTTTCCATTGAAACTCATCATTCGACTATTATTCTGCTCCATGAATCACACACGATAAATCTAACTTTGCTCTGATACCACTGTTGAATATTAACACCCAAATCTTGTATGAAAATCACAAAGATAATATATGCAAGCAAAGGAAATAAAACAAATGACACTGGAATTTGTTAACGATGAAACTCTCCAAAGCGAAGAGAAAAACCTCGGGACTTGGTACAGACAAAAACTCCACTATGACTTCAATAATAGGATTACAACCTCTCTAACAAATTAGGGATTTCACCAATCCTCAAGAGAACTAACAATCTCTTGGTTCACTAAATTCCTTACTTACTAATAGGTAGATTTCAAACAACAATTTGATAAAAATAAATTGTTACCACAATAGGGTTAAAGAACCGTAGAAAACCATTGAAGGAGATAAACTTGGGTATTGTGGTTGAACCTTCACAAATACCATGAGTAAGAGCACACATTGTCTTCACAATCTTCTTCTCCAAACACAAAGTAAAATAGAATTTCACAAACCTCCAAACATTCCCTCAAACCAACCCACAATGAGAGAGAGAGATAAACCAAGAAAAGTTTTTTTTTTCTCTTTTCCAAAACCTCAAAAAACACGATTTGATTTTTTGGTTCTTTTAATTTCATCAACTTCCTCCTTATTACAAATTAGTCCCTAATCTTTTAGACCAATTAGTAATAAGCCCTCGACCTGGGAGGGACCACCAATAGACAATTGATGAGCTACATGTAGGGGTGGGCACGGGACGGGATGGGACGAGATATACCCATCCCTATCCCATCCCGTTCATACGGGATCGGGACGGGACGGGATGGGAAAAACCTCATCCCAACCTCGTCCCATCCCAAACGGGTTCGGGACGGGACGGGACGGGATCAGCGTGCTAATCATATATAATTTTTTTGGGGACGACAATTATGATGATTATGATTTGATCATAGCTAAGGGTCTAATTTAATGGATTCAAATCTAAGTTCCCACTTAAATTCGTTCACAAACACAACAAGATCAGCAAAACAAGTGACAATATTGTTTATTTGGAAAGTACCATTTATAGGTATTTCAGTCGAGATGCTTGAACAAGTATACACATTTTCTTTTGCTAAATAAAAAAAACACTAATTAAATTAGATTACATACATGCTACACAATACTATAGAAGGCATAGGTGTAACAGTTGACACTTATGCCTTTTACTTCACACATACTAAGAAAGCATTAGTATTATAAGGTTACTATATGGTACATCCTAATGATTGACACTTACCAAGAACTTCGCGCAATTCCACAATTCTAAAATAAAAATATTAATAATTAATATTAATTAATTAGTTCGGGACGGGACGGGATTGGCGGGATTGAAAATCTTCATCCCATCCCATCCCATTCTAGATCGGGACGGGACGGGATCGGGATGAAATTATTCAATCCCATTAAGACCCGGAAAAATCAGGACGGGACGGGACGGAACGGGATCAAGACGGGAACGGGATCGCGGGATGGGATGCCCACCCCTCGCTACATGTCCTAGCAAATTTTGGTAGATAACCAATAAATGAAATGAAGAATTAACATTTCATAACAGGTGTTGATATTTGGGGATTCAAGGAAGATGATGTACTTGATTTTTTTTCATTTCCTATTTATGAAAATGGTTTTATATCAGTGTTACACACCATTAATGAATAGGTTCTCCTACTAACTTAAGAACCAATTTAAGAGAAGACAGAGAGATATAGAATCAATAATATTTGATCATGTATAGTACAAGGAATATGAAAGAATAGTCCATAAACCAACTATCCCGTGATTATACACAAAAGTATGCAAACATTCAAATTGAATTCTCAATACTAAAAAAAAAAATTGGAAATTCATAAATGAATCTTCCGATACGATCGAAGTACTCTTAATGCTTCAAAAGAGCGAAAAGAGACAAAACAACAGATGAGCACAAAACCGCACTGGAGATGGGAACTGAGAAGGCTGATCCAGCATCTGGTTGTGGAGATGGTGCGGCGGCATCCTGAGCTGAAGCAGCTATCATGGAGAAGACAGCAACAAAGAAGAAGGTTGCAATTGCCTTGGTGGAACTACTGATTTGGGCCATTGTTGATGAATGAGCTAGCAGAGAAGGAGTGGAAATGATAAGTAGCTAGATGAAATAGTTTTTGTTTACTTAGCAACTCAGATACATAACTATATATAGAGAGAGAGAGATGGAAAAAGAGGTGGCAAATTTCTTCACCATTGCGCGTGGACCATACAGCAAAAGTAGAGAGCTGTAGGAAGCATAGGCAGGTGGACTAGTTAATTAAGCAGATAATAATCAATTTGTTAATAGAGCTACCAACCGGCTTTGAACTAACAACCAGTGTGGAGCAAAGCCATGACTGGCTGCTCGTGCTCTGCCATCTGGTAACGTGGGGCGACGATTCTTCATCTGACCGAGTCAAGTTTAGGTACGTTGGTTGAACTGAATTTTGTGTTAAATGTTTTTCAATGAAAAATGTGAAGCGTGAAGATTTGAAGTAACATGGTAAAAGACTGTTGGAGCTTTGCTACAGGTCGAGGGAGGGAGCGAGGGAAAGGGGCGAGGGATGGGTGGTAACCACCCATCCGCCTCGAGATAAGTGCATCGGATTCAAGATGCGCGATGGCGCTCATCTCGAAGCGGATGGGTGGAAGCCACCCATCCCTCGCTCCCTTCCTCGTTCCCTCCCTCGACCCCTAGAATTTTCCATTTCCCTGAGCTGATCAATCATTGAAATTAATTAATGTTAGGCCAGATAATACAGTAGAGACTAGAGAGCAGGTGCAGTCTAACCCAAGCCCATCGAGGAAACCAGCGAGGGAGGGGGGGGGTGCAACCCTCCATCCCTCTTGGGATGTGTGTCTTTCATTTTTTTGCACATCCCGAGAAGGAGGTCTCTCTCGCTGATTTCCTCGCCATTTAGAATTTCTGCAATTTGAATGACATGCAAAGGAAAAATTCTAATTGTCGAGGGAAATGGCGAGGAAAACAGCGAGGGACCCCACAGGGGGGAGAGAGCCTTCCATCTCTCAGGGATGTGCGTTTGAACCCTTGAGATGCATGCATTAAAAATTTAAGCACACATCCCAAAGAAGATGGACGACTCTCTCCCCCCTATGGGATCCCTCATTGTTTTCCTCGACACTTAGACGGGTTCCAAAGGCAGGGTTGGGTTGCCCCAAGCGAAAAGGAAGAGTGCAACGTGAGTAAAGTAAAAGGCAATCATGTGCCAAAATCTGCTCTGCCCGATCCTTAGCATCCTTAGCAAACACTAATTATTAATGTTTGAATGTGAGTTTCCTTTTGCGTTTGAGAGAAAGTTTAGGCTAACACAGATTCAACCATATCCTAATCTGGAAATCTTAAGTTCAATTGTGCTGTCCAACATGGGCTTGGGGGGTAAAATATTTTTAGTATATATATTTTAGTTTTAAAAATTTGATTATATAATGTAGAATACAATATGTTAATTGTTTATGAAAATATTCAAACATGTTTTTATTAGTGTAGTGGCTGGAGATTTATCACTTTTAGTAAAAGACCTGAGTTCAATACTTTTTTAGTGCATTTTTTATTTTATTTTCAATGCAATTTTATTTTAATTGCAAACATTAAAAAACGATTAGTTTAATAAAAATTTATTAACATTAAAGATATGAATTGTTTTTCACAAGTGATATTAAACCCCTAACAAAAAAATATTTAAAATTAATATTTAAAATAATAACGGTAGAATTCAATGAAAATATATACTATTAGCCAACTCGTATAAAATTTGAGCCTCATATAAACTATTTTTTCTTTAAAATTGTATTATGATCATATTAGATTCGCAAATTTCAAATATTTTTTAGCTTCACCTAGAACTTATCCTAATTATTTTGTGATTCTCAATTCTAGACAACCGGGCTTTATAGCCACTTTTTTGTCAAGTTTTAAATTTTTTACATTTCTATCCCTCCTCTAGATAATGTTTGTGATTGTATTTTAAAGAGAATGGAAAAAGGTGTAAAAATGTTCTAGCCTGGCCAAAAAAATGGCTTTAAAGTCTGGCTGCCTAGACAAACTCTTTTGTGATATTAGTTATATATTCTAGTTATTATGCTTGTTTGATCTTTGCTAAGGTTATCAATAGTGACCTTATTTTGGCTTAAAATGGACTACACTTGGATCAAATTTGATGTATGCATTGTATTTTTTATAGTTGAATTTTTTTTATTAGTTACTAGCTTCGGTAAAAAAAAAATTTGGCTTTACCATTGATAACTACTATTATCAACTAATAAATATTTTTCATTTCGCCCCCCCCCCCCCTCGATTAAAATCCTGGGTCCGTCCCTGCTGTCCAAGGTTTTGCTTTAGTCGTGCTCACCGTCGTCTTATTAGGCAGATAATCTTTCAACTATTCAGCGTAATAAAATCAAATTCATTTGCAGCTCAACGGTTAGAGCTTAGCGGATGGTATCACTAGGTCATGGGTTCAAACCCAGTTTTCGACATCTTATTCTGAAATCCTATAAAAACCCTACTTACCTTTAAAAAAAAAATTATATTTTCGGTGAAATGATTAAGGCTGCAAGATCAATTAGGTGAACCAATTTTTTTTTTTTTTTTGCGTGTACTCATTTCAGTCCTACCTCCTACTACAATTTAAGTCTTAAATAGACTAAAATCAGTTGAAGACGACTTTAATGCCCCTTTCACCTTAACATGAATAACATTTACAAGATTGCCATTGACATTTTAACTTATGTTGTTATTTACACTTTTTTTTTTAATATCTTTGCATATCATATTCATACCCAAACTATTTACAACTTTATCATTAATTTGTTTAACTTCATGTATTACTTTCACTTTTTTGCATGACACACAAATATTCTTAAAACAAATGTGACTGTACATTTCCATAAAAATTGGCAATGTTGTCATATGGTTAATTATTACTTCTTACATAATATGGATTTATGACAGCGCATCAAGATTGTAATCATGTGATTGTTACTTATTTATTTATGGCTTTGAAATGTTTGAAAAATTAACTCGTGTTTTGTTGGTCCAAAAGGTGGAATATATCAATTTTAATTTCAATAGCACCAAACCTCAACCTTTTTTCCTACACGTAATTAAGACCTTTTTTTTTGTTTGAGAAAATGACTAAGGTAGTTTTCGGTCTTATGTTGCAAGGAATTAAATATAGGAGATATTATTATTATTATTATTAAATATAGGTGGAATACTCTTATTATTTGTTAAACTTGTAAATATAGGAGATATGAGAATTAAAAATAATGCCAAGTGTGTGTGTGTAAGAAAGAGGGAAACAGAGCAATTATTAGATATTAGGGTGTCGTCGTGCTTTATGTCCACGAATATTTAATATTTTTTTACTTTATTATAATAATTCAATAATAAGAAGAAGAAAATCTTACTGATTTTTTAAACAAAATAATTATATATCATGACTTATTTATAATTTATAAATACATAAAGGGCTTTAAATAAATTATATTAAGGATCATCATGTAGAATTTATAGAATATGCTGATTGATTCGATCAATGTCTAGCTCAAGCCCAACCCAAACTTTAGCCTAGTCAATTGATGGGGGCCTAAATAACATTAAACCCAACCCAAACTTTAAATTACCAGACAAACATGTAATTATAGAAGTAGATAAGGGAAAAGATGGTAATTTGACACATTTGTGGCTTTGGACGGATAGTTTGGAATGAAGAAGATGAATGTTCTGTTTTTTAGCCCTTCTAATTAGCTAGGAAATGGGAGAGGAAACGGGTGAGGGAAGAAGGTGCAACCCTCCATCTATCTCGAGATACGTGATGGCACGCATCTCGAAGAATCGTCGCCCATTTCCTTGACAATATGAAAAAGCGTCTGTTTTTAACCCACTAGAAGAGTGTATGGGCTACAGCATCAAAAAGCAATATGTGGGTCCCTATAGTTTATTGCAACTTTTAAAGCCAACCAAACCACGGAGATAGTGGTTTTGAGAGAAAATAAAATGGGTTTTGATTGACACAACAATAAAACAGTGATCTGTGAATAGGGGTGGGCACAGGACGGGATGAACCTCAATCTATCTCGTTTGTTCGGGATTGAGACGGGATAAACATCATTCCGTCCTCGTCCCATCCCAAACGGGTTCGGGACGGGACGAGATGAGCATGTAATAAATTTTGGATTTATCAAACACACAACTCTAAGACAACTATATAACTTTAAGCCATTGAATATTATTTTCCCATTTCATTAGCTTTTACTCCGTTTTTTTAGAACTACTATTGAAGATAGCCATTTTTTATACATCTAACGAAAACGATCAATGAATTTTTCATTTAAAAACTACGAGGACCACACATTGTTGTTGTCAAAAGTTAGAAAGAGGAAAAAAAGAAGGCAAAGGGTTTGAGTTAGATTCATTATCTAGTTGAGTCGCATGGAAGCTTATGAGAGTAAAATAGTCATGTCAATAAATAAAACAACAAATAAAAGTCATGTCAACAAATAGTTTCATACTACATATTTCAATTTCATATTAAATATTAAAAAAATCGGTTCGGGACGGGACATGATTGAAAATCTTCATCCCGGTCCCATCCCACTCTAGATCGGAACGAGACGGGATCATGATGGGATTGATCAATCCCAATAGGACCCGAAAAAATTGGGACGGGATGGGATGTCCACCCCTATCTGTGGATATTATAAATAGGTATGTAAATGATGCAATCATTTTCCGCTCCCTGCTTTGATCTAGTCCTATTGACGTGCACAAGTAACGCACGTGAGCCACAGACCACCATTGTTGTGGCCGATGGCACTCCGATACTAAAGTCAGACAGAGATCTGAGGAAGGTGTAATGCTATAAATAGGGAATTTATATCGTACCTTAGCTTACCAACCTCATGTCTTTTTTATAGTGCAGGAGTCTTGGTTCGACCAGGCCATCGATGGCGTAGTTTAGGAAGAAGATCTTCATGGAGATCATTCTCTAATTAGGAGTCGTGTTGTAGGAGAGAAGTTTCATGTTATCCCTGTGCTCTTAGATACGCGGGAGATAGTTTTCTATCTTAGGGTATTCTGTAAGAAGAAGTTTTCATGTGTGATATGTACTTTGATATTTGCTTCCTAGTTGGGAGCATAGAGCTGTTGTAGTTGTCTGTCCGAAGCTGATACTCGAGATAATTGCCTTAGTATGGCTTACGGGTATTGAGGATAGTTGTGAGACATATGGGCCTAGCAGGTTGTAAGCGTTCGGGTTCGTCTGGCGAATTGTATTGGGCGGGCTTGGAACCTCTTGGGCCGGATCAATGTTGGACTAACGCTGGGGCCCGTAATTTTTCGAGATCATCATGACACGTGTATGGCTCAGGGATGTGACCGTTTTGGTGTATCATCAACTACTCCCCCGAGTTAGTGGGGCATTAAGTCGATCCACTGACTCATTGAAAAAGCAATTGTACCGTCATGATGATTGGACTCGAAGCGTTTTTCTCGAGCGGCACATGACATTAATGGATATGCAACTGCTCAATGAGGGAAAGTGCGATTTGCCTTCCCTATAAATATTTGTTGCTTCGATGAAGATTTTTTCATTCCTATCTGCGTTGTTTTTTCAAACAATAGTATCGTTGTGATGCTACTCTCCTAGTTAGGCATGAACGTCTATGATGTTGGCTGGGGCTTTCATATTGAGAAGGATTGGAATCTGTTTTGGGTCGGCTTCAATTCCACTTTTGTTCACTATATAGCCTAGTAATTTTTCAGACTCGACTCCAAACGTGCACTTTTGGGGAATGAAAAGTTGACCTTTGGGCATGCTTTGTTCAGGTCCGTGTAGTCCACACATACTCTCCATTTTTTGTTTTATTTTTACAAGAACGGTATTCACCAGCCAATGGGGGTATCATGGTTCCTTAATCATGCCCGCGGTGAGTAAACGTTGTATCTTCTCATTTATAATCGCGTTCCTTTTGGGTGCCATGGGCCTTTTATTTTGCCTAACGATTTTCCTTGAGGGGTCCACCTCTAGGCGATGGGTGATTATCGACGGGTCGATCCCCACCATGTTCCGCATTGTCTAGGCGAAGATGTCCTGGTTACGTTGTAACAACTCTGTGAGTTGCTTTACCAATTCTTCGTTTAAGCGGGAACCGACCTGGCTAGTCTTGTTGTTGAGAGGGTTCTCAAGGTAGACCGTAACGATTTCTTCCTCCGATTGTCCGACATTGGGCCTGCCACAAGGGCTTATTGGGGCCTCATTGTCTGGGGTCAGTTGTTTTCCTCCTATGCTTCGGATAAAACAGAGGGTCATCTTAGCCACTGATTGAGGATCGTCATGTGGTAGTGTCGTCGTGTACTAGCATTCCCTGACAGCTATTTGGTCGCCTCTCAACATACCAATCGCTCGATTTGTTGGATACTTGACGCACTGGTGTAGAGTGGAAACCACCGCTTTCATCTGGTGTATCCAGGGTCTCCCTAGGACCGCATTATATATCGAAGGTGTGTTAATTACTATGAAATCTTGAAACAGGGTTTTCTGAGTTGGGTCCTCTTTTATTGTTGTCATCAGCTGTATCTTTCCCACGGGAAACCGTCTTTCGCCGCTGAAGTCAATCATCTGACGATTATCAAGGGTCAATGTTGTCTCATTTAAATGCATGTTGCGGAACGTATGAAGAAACATGACGTTCATCGAGCTCTCTGTGTCTACCAAAGACCTCCCTACTTTTCAGCCTGCCAGGGGAATCGTTACCACCAGGGCATCATTGTGCGAGAATTGTATGCCCTGGAGGACTTTTTCGTAAATACTAGCGGCACAAAAGGGTCTTGCTTCTAATCATGCGGTACCAGCTGCTCGCCATGTATCGCTTGGATCCTCATACCTCGGAGAGCCTTTTTCCTCGACTTGTTGGACAGATCGGACTCAGAATGGGTTCCATGAAGCACACATATCCTGTTGACCGATTGCTCCCTTTTCCTCGACTTGTTGGACAGATCGGACTCGGAATGGGCTGCCCGTTCTTCTCCTAGGGAGATGAAGCTTTGCGATTCCTTTGTTAGGGTTGTCATGCTTGTCGGCGAGTCCGGTGTCAGAAAATTGTAAAACTCTCATTTCCTCAAGCCGTTAATGAATACTGAGACGGCTGTTGCGTCGTTGCACACGTTGACGGTGGTTAACTCACTGTTAAAGCGGGTCAGATATGCCTTTAGTGTCTTGTCAAGCCTTTGTTTCATTGATTTGAGCGTCTTAATCATTGACAAAGCCCGACATATGAAAAACGATCGTAGATCAGACTCGGGGTCCATTGGTGTTCTCGTTGTTCCAGAAGCGCCAACTGATGCTCATGCGTTACCCGCGTTATTGAGGGTGGTGAAGCAGTGTCAGGTTGAGCGCTCAACGCTACCCCTCGCTCTCTCTTATTGCGTGATCTAGTTACCATCTCTCTGTGTTTCGAAGGGAGACGATGCTAGTGAAAAGTTATGAACTTTGTCGTTCCCCACTGACTGCACCAAACTGATGGAATCATTTTTCACTCCCTGCTTTGACCTAGTGCTGCTAACTTGCACAAATAACGCACGTGAGTCACGGATCACCATTGTGGTGGCCAATGACACTCCGATGCTAAAGTCAAACAATGATATGAGAAATGTGTAATGTTGTAAACAGAGAATTTGTAGCGTACATTAGCTTATAAACCTCATGTCTTATTTATAGTGCAGAGTCCTTGTTCGACCAGGCCATCGATGATATAGTTTAGGAAGGAGATCTTCGTGGAGATCCTTCTCTAATTAGGAGTCGTGTTGTAGAAGAGAAGTTTTATATTAGCTTTGTGCTCCTAGATACGCGAGAGATAGTTCCATATATGAGGGTATTCTGTAAGACGAAGTTTTCCTATGTGATATGTACTTTGGTACTTGCTTTCTAGTTGAAAGCAGAGAGCTGTTGTAGTTGTCTGTCTGAAGCTGATCCTCGAAATACTTGCCTTAGTAGTACTTACAGGTATTGATAATAATTGTGAGACATATAAGCCTAGCAGGTTGTAAGAATTTTGGTCCGTCTGGCAAACTGTATTGGATAGGCTTGAAACCGCTTGGACCGGATCAGTATTGAGCTGACGCCAGGGCCTGTAATTCCTCGAAATTATCGGGAAGCGACTGTTTTGGTGCATCATCAATAAGTAAATAACGATAAAAGCGGAGTACAAAATAGATAGTTTGGTGGTGTGACACATTTGTGTACACCGACCACCTCAATTCGCGTTACAAAAGTATTAGATAGCAAGCGGAGGGGTATCTAGTATGAGCTTTATTTGTTTAGGACTTAAATAGTAGAGAAATCAAAATGCATGACTGAAATTCAAATACCTACAAAGCCCAAAAATTGTAGGAGTTGTAGGTCACTCAACAAGCCCATGTCTTTATTCCTTCAAAAATTTCGCTCAATGCTATCTCCTCTTGGAAATTAGGCGTTACCTACAATTCTAAAGTTGCAAATCACAACCAGGTTACGAAGCAGGGCTTGAGTTGTATGCTCAAAATGGAGTTTAAAGTCTAAACAGTCTCACAAGCTTGGTGATTCAAACTATAAAATTTTACAAAAACCCTGTCCAAAGCAATTCTGGAGATAATGTACTAGATAATGCACAGCACCAATTCTAACTAGATAATAAATGCTTCAATGGAATATCTCAAGTTGCAATTGAACAATGAATTAATATACTTACCAAAAACCACTAATTTTATTGAACCACATGTGAGTCACCATAAGTAAGAATGAAACAAATAAATCAATAACCCCCACATCCAACCCTCTCAAAACAACACAATTTACATCCATCCCTCAAATCAAGCCCCATTAACAACAACCAACAAAAATCTCAATACTTAATGCCTGATGATAAGAGCAAATAGGGACAACAAAAGAGAAGAGCACAAAAAGAGCCCAGAGGGTGGAACTGAGAAAGCAGATCCAGCATCCATGGACGGTGCTGGTGCAGCCGCCTCTTGAGCAGAAACTGCCATCACAGAGAAGATTGCCATAATGGTAAGAATAAAAGCTGAGATGTTAACTTGAGCCATTGCTGCTGTTTAAAGGGCTTTGGTTGGTTGCAAAGTGTTTGAAGAAATTCTGAGTGAAATCTGCTTCTTAAACAAATTGTAGAACGAGTGAGAATTTGCGGTTTGAAGGAGAGGTGTGGAGGGGTTTTATATATAAAGAGAAGGATTAGGGTTGGTGTTGTTCGGTCTGGTGGGGGTGTGGACCAACTGACCAAGGAGAGGAACGTGGACAGCTGGTCTTAAGCATCCATCCGCGTGAGGAAGACAGACAGCTACCTCCTCCAGTGTCTAGTGTTTGAGAATGAAAATATCTCTCTCACTCACCACCCAGTCTTTAAGAAAACTCGATTGATTGTTGTAAAAGTTATCATTCGGCACCGCAGCGCGAAACCACAAACCACGTCGCTTGGTTCTTTGAGTTATTTACTCCCGCTACTTTAAAATGGAATATATTTACAAAATTATACTCCCAATTTTTTTTTTAAAAAAAAAAAAAAACCTCATACTTCATTTTGAAAATCCACCAATTATGCCACGCACCAATTTTACAAGGAAGTCAGGGGCTTCCTTGGGCATGGGAGACATCAGACATGGGTGGGGAACGGAGACACAGATTCATTATCCAAATCTACATTCAATTTATAGACTTCTAGATCTAAATCTATCTAATGGTTGAGATTTTGTAATAACTTTGCTTGAGATATTTTCCTAAAGAAATAACTAGTGTAATGAATATTGAACCTATTTTTAATATAAAAGGAATCATTAGAATAAAAAGATACTTTGATGAGACTAACAATGAAGAGTTAATATGTTCAGCTGAGGAATCCTTTAGAATTTACTACTTTTTATATATATTAGATAAATATAATTATTCTTTTAGAAGTAGGTTTGAACAACTTCAATTATATAGTGAGACTTTTGGGTTTTTGTTTGACTTGAAGAAGTTGCAATCCGTTGGTAATGAAAGTATGACCTCGTATTGCACTAAGCTTGATAGCTTTTGAAGCATGACAATATTTATGATATTGATGCAAGAGATTTAACTTTAAAATTAAAAGTTTTGTGTAACATCTTACTCGAAGAAGTAAGAAAAACTATTGAAATGCTAAATCATTTGCAAACAATGGATGGTGGTTTTTCAAATGCATGGATCGCATATAGAATATTGTTGACTATTCCAATAACGATAGCCTTCACTGAGAGAAGTTTTTCAAAATTGAAGTTGATAAAATTGTATCTTCGGTCCACTATGTCACAATAAATATTAAATGGGTTAGCTATGATATCTATTGAGAGTGACCTGGCGAAAAAAGTTGATAACAACAATATAATTAGTGATTTTGTAGCACAAAATGCTAAAAGAGATATATTTAAGTAAAATAAGTTACTAAAAAAATTTCTAAAGAGGGCCCCATTTTTAGAGTTCGCCCAAGACCCCCGTAGACTCAGGATCACCACTAAAGAGAGTTACTACGTGTATTCGACTATTTGGTTCGATTGCACCAACTCTTTATTGCATTGATATTTTAGAATATTTAGACTTTCTTTCACCAACTTAAATATGTAACACCAACTTGCCCATTTTTTTGTATCTATAAACCATTTGGTGGAGAAATTTTCTAGAAATAACCATAAGCTATAAAATAAGTTTAATCACGCATTCCTTAAATTTTAAACTTTTATACCAAAAAACTCTAACCACCATCACAAACAATTATTATGAAAATGACAAACTTAACAAGTTCTATAAAAATGAAGTATACATATACTCAGTTCTATAAAATGAAATATATATATATACTCAGGAGGTTAGAGTATTTAACCCTACATATTCACCCACAAACTTTGTTAATTACTCATTACTAGTAAAACTAAACATTATCGATTGAAATATACGAGTAGAAACTAACTAAAATATGATTTTGAAGGGCTTCGTGTGCATTAAATGGTTTAGGAAAGCACCGTCTCCAATGGGATTGGAGGAAGGGGTTTATATTGGAGCATTAATCTGAGATTTTTAGCTTTCAAAAAATTTGGCTCTTAAGAACTTAGTTATAGGAAGGGGTTGTATGGCTAGTGGCCGGGGGGTGAGGCGACTGCTGGTGGAGTGCAGTGGTTCCTCAGAGGAGAGAATAGGATAATAAGAGGAAGAGAAAAGAAGAGGAGAAGACAAAAACAAATATGAGAAAGAGAGATATACCACCCTACTGAAGGACACCACCACCACTCAGAGGAGAGGAGGGGAGAAGAAAGGAAAAGACGAAGATAAGAGAGAGGGGAGAAGAAAGGTTGGCAGTGGCAGGGTGTGCTGGCGGTGGTGGGAGAGGTGGTGGTGTTGTTCGTGACGGGGAAGATAGAAGGATGGAGAAGAAGAAGAGGAACACCGAGTGAGAGGGGGTCTATAATAGTAGTGTTCTTTAGGACATCCAACAAAAAAAATATGGATGTGTGGTGTCTATCAGCAGAAGTGATAGTGTTATTTAGCGGGGCTAATTTATAAATATCTTCAACTTTAGAATACTTTGAGTACAAGACTCTTGTGTCTTTCGTTTTGGTTGGTCCACCACGACGCTGCGTAAAGTCAATGTGTGGGAACTTTAATGCAACACAGTACCCTACCCATTACTCATTTTTCTGGTAACTTGCCCTATCAAGGCCACGCAAATTTCGGTGTAAAACAGGACAACAAATGAAATTAGGAAAAAGAAAAAATATTGAAGGCCTCCTCTACTTTTCACACCACAGCATAAAAAAGCACACCCACGTAGGACACTTTATTTTATTTTATTTTTTTCTCACTTTGGTCCCCATTAATTGTACTAATTTCCCGTGATTCATGTGACTTTTTTGGTTTCCACACAACTATTGTTCACGATGGTCACGAGTTGATGTCCATAAAAGTTTTTTTTTTTTTTTTTTTTTTTTTTTTTTTTCTAACATGCTAGGAAATTAGGTTTTTACAATCAGGATAACGTGAAGTAATCTTGAAAGAATAATGAAATCCCTTAAAAATTTTATATGTATTTCGATGTTGTAAAAAACTTATCTAATGATGCAGCATCATCCTGATTGCAAAACCCAGTTCCATGTAACTCATGTGAACTTATAAACTTGCAATAGTTGTATCAGTTTAGGAAAATCTCCTTCAACATTTTTATCGCTAATTCTAAGGGCTGAGGAAACGTGCGAGGGGGGCATCCATCCCCCTCGCGCGTTTCCTCGCCTCCTAGAAGGGCTCCATTTTTATATTTCTTGGTCATCTTTTATTCACCTTTGAGATATCTTTGTAAGTTAGGGTGAGAGTCTCTCTTGCTACCTTTTTTTTTTTTTTTTTAATTACCAGCACCATCCTTTGAGATATTTTGTATTCTCTTAACACCACATGTTTTACTGTCCCAGACCACCCATAAATTATTTTGACCTGCTAACCCACATCACCACAAACAATGTTTGTGTTAAAAAACATTGGATGTCAACAAAACTAGGGAGAGAACCCTGCTTCCCCTTGAAGTGACTTTTCTCTCCACCCCATTGTCATGCTTCATCATCTCTCTCCCACTCAAACTCGTCGGAATGTCGTTGCCAGCTGCACCGCTTGTCCTTTTCTATAATTTTTTCTCATTGCCTTTGCGGCGCCATATGCGATGATAGGTTCTCACACGGTGTGCGCGAGGGCAAAAAAATTTGGCCCTTGTAGCAGCACCTACGAGCGAAACACTCGCCCTCGCAGTGAATCATGTGAGTGAGAGATTTACATTCGCTTGATCATTTGCAACTTGATCTTTGCTGGATAGATTTGAGTGATTTTAGTAAAATGATCGTAACTTGCTCAATTTACAACATTTTTAATTGATTCAATTTTTGTTTATAAGATAACTTAGAACACTATTAGGTTATGTTTTGATAATCTTGAGAATCGGTCTCAATCGAGAGTATAAATTGTCACAAAGTCAGGGATAATACCATGTTTTCTTTGGAGGACAAATTTGAGTGATTATAGTAAAATGATCATAATTTGCTCAATTTAAAACATTTTTAACTAATTCAAATTGTGTTGATTAGATAACTAAGAGTAGTACAATTTTCATATTTCGATGAGTTTGAGAATTGGTCTCAATTTAGCGTATAAATTGGCCAAAAGTCATGGAAAATACCATATTTTTAGGGACAATGCCCATTATTTTGTTTGAATGAAAGCAACCACAAATGGGGAAAAAAATGATTACAATTTAGGGAAAATTTGTTGAGAGAATGGGGGAGAGAGTGACGGTTGTGGGAGTGGGATAATCTGAGTAAGAGGGAAAAAAGTGAATTTGGGAGAAAGATGAAGTTTTTGCTGGTTTAAATTTGGTGATGTGGAACAAAAATGGGCTAGTATGAAAAAGAAAAAATGGTTGGGTAGTGTGGGCAGTAAAACAAGTGATGTTAAATAATCTTTGCCTTAATGATATTGTTGTTTGGCATGCACAAAATAAAGAGGGCATTATAATTGTAATACCATCTATCACCCATCGGCTTTTCTTCATTATATTTACGAAGTCTATTCAATTTAACCTTATGAAATTTTTGCAATTATACATGTTTTGAACGATAGTTCGATATATTTATAAGAGGGGGTAATTCACCATGTTATACATACAAGTTAACACGGCAAAACTCAATTATAAACGGACTGTTTTTGGGTTTAAGTAGAATGACATTTAATCAAATGGATAAATTTGATGTTGGTACCTTATAGTAATAGGTAAATGAGTTTAGTCTCATTTATAAATTTAAATTGGTTTTAATCTCTCGCAGTCAATCGACCATCCATCTACTCTCAAATGGGGGTAATCTAGGTTATTTTCGCACTAGAGCTCCTTCAGATTAACAAAATTACTAATTTGCATCATTTCATGCATAAATTACTAACATACATTGCAATTTTATAAATGAAATGCTTATTGTGAAACCCCAAGGTCCAGTGTGTGAGTAAATTTTTATTCAGTAACAGGTAATTATAACAAGTTTATTGAGTAATATTATGATTAATGTAACAACATCTCAAGACACTCTAAATCCAACCAGAAGCCAAAATCATCAAATTGGTCCCAACAACAGTCAGCTGCTCCGAGTATGTAATAGCTAAACTAATGCTTCAAAGGAGCAAAAAGAGAGATTGCAAGTGATGAGCAGATAAGTGTGCTGATGGAGCTGGAGATGCCGCCATCTGTGCTGAAACGGAGATAACAGAGCAAATTGCCATGACAAAGAAGAATGCGATAAAAGTTGGGGGAATGCTAGATTGTGCCATTTTATTGATAAGTAAATCAGTGAAGATATTTAGAGATTGTATTGAAATTGCTTGGGTTGGCAATGAAAGTAAAGCTGAGATGCCAATGGTGTTATGGCCTAGTGGTTAGGGCTGTGTCGGTTTGTCTCCTACGTTCTAGTTTCGAATTCCACTTTCGGCATGGTTACTTTTTAATGGGTGTTGACCTATAGGTCGTTCAATTAATAGGTTATGAAATCCTTAAAAACTCAACTCACCTTTAAAAAAATAATAATAATAAATAAATAAAGCTAAGATGGTGGTGTTTTGTGGAGCCCAGTGAGCGAGATTGACCAGGTGGGAAAGTGATAACAGGTTGGACCACCGGACCCTACTTACTTAGTTTACTGCGCGATTTGCTTCTTATTTTCTTCATCATTCAGACTATGGTGATGTGTTTCTTCTGTATGACATCTAATAAACCAATCGCATTAATTATTTGATCATCAACTTGCTTTTGTTTGCCATCTAGTGTGATTGATACACATAACATGCTTTTGTTCATCTCAAATTCGAACAATTCTACACGGCCCGCTCAAGTAGCCCGCCCTTGGTCCGGCCCCTTCCAGGCACGTGCTATAGGGAGGGTGTTTGCCACGTGAAGGATCCTCAAGTGGAGAGTTTGTGGGGAGTAAGTCAGGTAGCTTAGGCTTTAAGTTTTTTTTTTTTTTTTTTTTTCTCCAAGCTCCTCCTGCGCAGATCTGCGAATCTGGCCAAAGTCCTCTGCTCCGCTCGCTCCTCTGCTCCTCCTCACGCCTCGGCAAGCAAAGGCCCAAATCTGCTTCCTCTTTGGCAAGCTCCAACACTTCGGCTCCAAGAAGAAAAACGAATCTGCTTCCTCTTCACGCCTCCTCCTCTGCTGGCCAAGCTCCTCTGCTAGAGAGTTAGCTATTCAGAACTGTTCAAAAGAAGAGATGGACATGCCAGATTGGATCGGTACTCTAACATCGCTTGAGAGTTTGAAGATTCAAGGTTGCAGGAATAGGAAAGTACTACCAGAAGGGATGTAAAACCTCACTGCTCTGAGAATACTGATGATTATAGGATGTGATGTTGTATTGGAGAGAAGATGCAAAAGGTACAGTGGAGAAGACTGGTCCAAGATTGCCCATGTTCTGTTGACATCACAAGTGACAGAGGAGATGGCCAGTGACGGAGGAGATTCTTTATGTTATCAGTTTATGTGAGTTAGATGTTGTTTTTCTTTTTCAGGTGTAAAGGATTGTATGTCAAATGTGCAACCAAGAAGGCCATACAGCAAACAAGTGTCGCTGGGTTTATAGCTCTTGTTGAGAGCCAAAATGCAATGGGGTTCGACAAATTTGGACTTCGGACACTACCAAGAACCCTAAAAGGAAGTTCATGTTGTGTCAGTTTTCAAGCTGTGGAGATTTTTAATGGTTAGATGAAGCTCTAGAGTTTGGTTCAAGCAGCCAAACCCGCACTTCATGTTTCAAATGTGGGGAAGTTGGGCATTGGGCTAAAAACTGTCATAGAGCTAGAGCTAAAAAGGGAAAAAAACTGGTTGTTAGTTTTAAGATAGAAATGGAAGATCTTTGTGATCAGTTGAATGAGAAAATGCAAATGTAATGACACATATGGTGCATCAATCTGTCCTAACTAATTAATGAATGCATTTCTATTTAGATTGGCAACCTGAATTTGAGTTTTCATATTAGTAAAACCATACGAACAACCATAACATCAGCAACACAACCAATAACAACAGCAACAAACAACATCAATCGCAAATATATACACAACCTGAATTCCAATAGCCTGATTTCCAATAGCATTAGCAATATATATTGTAGCAAATGTTTCACTACAACAAATCAAAACAGTTGCTCTCCAACAAAACGACATTGGCAACACTGCTACAACATATATAGTAGCATAAACTGTGTCCATAACACATCATGTTCATAAAAAATATACTGAGGCTTGTCCAACAGAGGAGGAGGCGTGAAGAGGAAGCAGATTCGTTTTGCTTCTTGGAGCCGAAGTGTTGGAGCTTGCCAAAGAGGAAGCAGATTTGGGCCTTTACTTGCCGAGGCGTGAGGAGGAGCCGAGCAGCGGAGGCGTGAGGAGGAGCAGAGGAGCGAGCGGAGCAGAGGACCTTGGCCAGATTCGCAGATCTGCGCAGGAGGAGCTTGGAGAAAAAAAAAAAAAAAAACTTAAAGCCTAAGCTACCTGACTTACTCCCCACAAACTCCCCACTTGAGGATCCTTCACGTGGCAAACACCCTCCCTATGGCACGTGCCTAGGAGGGTCCGGACCAAGGGCGGGCTACTTGAGCGGGCCGTGTAGAATTGTTCCTCAAATTCGGTGGGTGGCAGAGCCACATACAAGAAATTTTTTTAACTCATTTTGTTCAACAATGATTTTTGGGTATAGTTCCCCCACAATTTCGTTATAATTTATTGCTCCCTCTACAACAGCAAATATCATCTCTACACTCACAGACTAGAGAGAGCAAGGTCAACTTATAAAGTATGTTTTTGTTGATATGGAATGGGTGTGTTGAATAAAGTAAGATTATGAAAGCATGTAAATATGTAACAATGGTTCTTGGTTGAGATTAAGCATCTACCTTAACTTTGAAATCTTATTCAATTCTTTAAGTCTGATCACTTTCCTCCACATTTCCATGTTACGTGATGAGTTGATTATAGACCAAGTAAGTTAACATCCATGGCACAATTACTTATTTCAGTACCTACTTATATAGTTATATGAGCTCAAAGGAAATTTCATCGTATTGTAGAAATTTCAAAGACAATGATAATGATATGTTGATGTTTTAAAAGAGCATTGTTATCTCTAGAATATCCAATAGTTGATTTAGGGTCCATTTTAAATTGATGTTCCTCAACACTTTCAACATACTGATATTGCATATGACACAAATTATGGACTGAAAATTATTTGCTAATTTTTTTTTCCAGAAGATAATAAATGTTATGAAGTGGAAAGTTCAAATTCAAACAATTAGTCAGTCATTATTGCTAGTGGTTTAATCCATAAATCTACAAAACAAATTTAAAAAAAAAAATTTGTTGGATTTACTGACTTCTAATGTTAGCATCTCTGACAGTTTGATTAGTTGTAATTCGAGATATAACACAAACTGATTACGCTAATTCATAGTTGAGTATGATGAACCCACTTTACACTGTGTGTGAATTGCCTGACGAAAGATCTCATTGGAGTTTGATGATTTGATCATGGCTAGAGGATCATAGCTATGGAAAATGACTTACTTCACAATGTATATTTTTTAGTTGTTTTTAAAAAAATTGTATTTTTCTCCTTTGTTGTTTCATTAATGATTTAATTGCATAAATTTGTGTCAAGGAGGATATTGGTAAGTTTGACGAAGAATTATAACTAAAATTATGATCAATTCATCAGAACCAATATGATAGTTTAGTTCAATGAGATTTTTTCGTTTTCAATTTTGGGTTTTGAAGTTTTGGTTCAACTGGGGAGTACCGCACTCCTGTAAAGATATTTAGACTAATAATAGTAATAGAATTTGGTCAAATTCTCAAAAAAATAATAATTTGTCGTTATTAATTTTAAAAATATATATATATTGAACATCTTTTTTTTTTTTTGGAAAGCGAGCTGGGTTTTAAGGACCCCAAAACCTTTATACAAATGAAACAAAAGCAAAAATATATTAAAAAAAAAAAAACTCTCACAAGAAAGAAAATTCTAGTGAGAGTGAACATGGTTACTAGGCCTATAAAAATCTTCAACTAGCATCGCCAAAGGAGAAACCTCTTATTTTTTTTATCCCTATCTCCTTTGTTAACGGGGAAATGATTCAACTTTTGTACTTTTTGTTTGCTTTCTTAGCCCTAGAGGATCTTCGAGGGCAGAGACTAAAATCTTTAGTGCAAGAGTTTGAAAACTTGCAACCTATTCACTAGAAAGATCTTGCTCATGTTCCTCGTTACTACTTTGTTCATCTGTTGTGGTGTGCTCGTTGTCCTGAGTCGGTGTGTGTTCACTTGCCTCCACAGTAGCACTACGCTCAAGCATTGGGTTGATAAGAATCAATGGTTGTGGACTCTGCGTTATGGCATCACTCTGGTCGTCATTTATGTTATGCTCTGCCACATTGGCAGCCTCTATACTGGTCACATTCCCTGCTGTTCTTGTGATAGGCCCTGAGCTCCCCTCTAAACTGGGTGGAGTCTTCGACTTGAATGTATGTCTACCCTTGGCGATCGTCCAACCATCGGAGTTTTGTCTTTCTAGTGGTTGGGTCCTACTCGTAGCTTGCCATACCATATGGCCAGGAGTATTAATTTCTTTGCTCTTTGAACATTGCTGTTTTGTATGGCGAAAAACTGCACAAGAACTGCATTTAATAGGAATCCATGCATACTCAACTTCAACTATTTTTTTCTTATCTCCATTGATAACCACAGGGATGTCTTTGGGTAATTGGTTGTTTACATCCACCTCCACACACACCCTCGCATACGCTAATCTTGTCCTTTCTTCAGTAGCTTTGTCAAGCATGATAGGCATTCCAATAAAACTAGCAATCCTTTGAATACCCTCTGGATTCCATAGGAATAAAGGAATTTTCTTCAGTGTAACCCAAATAGGTATCGAGGTAAGCACCTCGGCATCCTCGTCCATAGAAGATGACCAGGCCCTGAGGATGAACAACCTGCTAGCAATATGCAGAGGTCCCATTTCCAATACCTTACTTCTATCTTCTTCCTTCTTGAATTTGAATACAAAATTCTTATCTCCGTGTATGCTCATCTCAAAATCTCGAATTCCCCACGTCCTTATCAGCCACTCTTTGACATAACCATATGCCAAGCGCTTGCCCACAAAGCTGCCAATAACCAACATTTCACATTCTTCTATCCTATTCGCAAAGTCAGCAGTTTGCACTTGTACTATTTTCCTTCCTTCAACAGTAGCTGGAGGTTCATACCTAAGTTTTGTAGAGCCCGTATGCTTGCTTTGCTTAAGCTTGGATGCCCAACTCATCCTCGCTGGTGCAACGACAGGGTTTGTTGTCATTGCTTCTTGAATTTTGCTAGGGCCAGAGGATGTAACACTGGTTGGCATTGTACATTCATCTGCTTTATGCAGAACCTCTTCATTCCTTTGCGCTGCAGCCTGCTCTTGATTGGCTGACACCCTTGCAGTTAGCATTGCCCAGTTTTTGGGATTTTTCATCATTTCCAGTCCTTCTGCACCTAGTTTATCTCTATTTTTTACAGCCACTTGATATTCATTTGTGAGTAACTGTATGAACATCACTTTTTACAGCCACTTGATATTCATATTGAACATCACTGTTCACTTTGCCCTTCCCCCCCCCCCCCCCCCCCCCCCCCCCCCCCCTTGTTGAAAGTTCTGGCTCCGCTACTGTATGTATTAGTCATACCTATTTGTGATTGATACACATAACATGCTTTTGTTCATCTCAAATTCGGTGTGTATGTATTAGTCATGCCTCTTCCTACTCACCATGTTGAAGGCCCCCTATTGCTCCTGTAACTGGTAGAAACCATATAATTGATTTCATCCAGGCATAACTTGAGTTCGCCAACACTAATAGTCTTAATCTCCGTCTCTCTCCTCACCTTGAGTCTCCCTTGATGCTTGACCCAAACACAGTAATTGTTAACTTTGATGCGTACTTTTTTTACCATGCCAAACAGGGTGTTATTGGTGTCATTGCAATGGATCTGAAATGAAATGTTCTTGCTACTGTGGCTAGTACGATTCATGAAAAGGTTTTGGATAGTACAATGGTTGAGTTCTTTGCTGGAGAGGCGACCCCTCTGTTAATCCAAACCCAACGGTGGACAATTGGTCTTGTTTTTGGAGATTCTGCCAACCTGCTGGAGGCGTTGTTCTCAAAGGACATCAGCTCGACTTTTTTTTTTTGGATTGGACTTGGCGTCCACTTTTTTGTAATATTAAACGCCTTCTTCTTTTACTTTCCAACTGGCATTGTATGTATATTAGTAGAAACCATAATTTTGAGGCTCACAAGCTGACAGCTTTAGCGGGCCAAGATCTATATGCATTTTCTTAGTTTATCTAATGCATAATGTTTTATAAATAAAAAATAAAAAAAATTCATGTGAGCATTGCATTTATTTTGATTCTTAACCGAGAATATCGTAATTTTTGGGTCACTTCAAAATAATATTAGAATTAAGTCAAAAATAAAAATCATGCTTAAAGTGTATTAAAAAGCCATGTGAGTTTTCTTTCCCTTTGAATCGAGGAGGGGGGGTTACTATTATATTTATAAGATCGTGTATCCCATGGAAGCTTCATATTTAAAACATTAAAAAAAAAAGGGGGGGGGGTGGGGGGGAGGATTATCACGACCAAAAGCTTTATTGGCTAATGAAATCGTGAAGCGGCATGTGAGAATACACTTTCTTGCCTAATAACGAAGTGGGACGCCCCCCTAAGAATGTGCTTTATTGCCAACTTTTTCGTTAGAAGTAGGAATCCCTCTAATTTTAATAAGTATGCAAATTTGCATTATGAAGGCTTCAAATACACATCCTGATCACCATGCAGATCTCGAAACCCAACAGTCGAACCACACTAATGAGCATTTGTGAACAAACCCAACAGACCAACCACACAAAATTACCTTATTTCCAACACTAATGAGCATTTGTGGAACTGCATAATTTTTAATTTTTTCCCCTCATAAAATCTAGGTGAAATCTCGTTGCATGCAACAATTCTCTAAAGAATGACTAATATAGACTTTAAAAATTGGGCCTAACATTAAAAATAATATATATATAATTCTCAAAATACACTCCACTTAATAAATTCACTGTTAAACAATAACCCATCTAATCTAAATACATAATAGCAAAACCAAAACTCAAGACTCAGATTCTTTTTATGACTTACAACAATCAAACTTATCTAGGGTTTTGAGTGTTATTTGTATTTTCTACATCTAAATCTAATATATGATCCAAATGAAATTAAATAAAAAAACATTGTACTTTTAATTTTCTTACTATAATAAAAAAATTTCAATTTCATATTTATTTTATTTTATTAAAATTGTTTGAAAGCATAAATAGAGAGTTTGAGGAAACTTTTAACGGTGGAATGGAGAAGAAAATGATTTTTGGTAGGAGTGGTTTAATTAGATATGAAACGATGGGGGGTTTAGAGTGGGTAATCTGGAAATGTCACTGGTACAATTTGATATTTGATTGAAGAATGAGGTGTAAGTGTGATGCCTTATGATATTGGGCAATTTTAAGAGAATTAGAGAGTACAATGAAAAAAATGCCTAAAATTTATTTTCTAGTGGATAAGTATAACCAAGGTTGATAGTAAAGTTCATGTCTCTGAGAAATAAATTTGACCGTGGTCGTGGGTTCGATTCCCATGGACGACACATCCTTAGTTTCATTTCATGTTTGTTGAGCCAATTAATAGTATGCAAATATCACAAATGATGCATTTATAAATTCAATTTACAGGGGGTATTCAATCATGGATTTTAATAGAGTGTGAAAGACTTTAAATCTCATGGATTTTAAAATGTTTCAAAGGAGTTTACAGAATCCACTGAACTTTGATGTATTTTAAGTGATTGGATTTTGTGGATTTTACAGAATCCACTGAATTTTGATGGATTTTTATTATTGAATTTTCTAAATTTTATAAAGGATTGTGATGGATTTCTATTGATAAATTTCTGTAAATTGGAGTACTGGTCATTGCATTTGGGCTGGGCCATGGTGCGTCCACTGACGTTCGTCCCTCTATTTTAGCCCAATTCCTAACCCAAAGCAAATGAAGTCTGAACATTTGATTCACTCAAGTCGCATTCTTTGAATGCCTTATGGCTTACTTGCATAACATTGTGGTGCTTGGGATCGTAGTTGAACACTGCCATTATATATACAATAAATAATAGAAAAAGCAATCCAAAAAAAAATGAAAGAAGGATTTACCAAAGGAGTCTGCAACTTTGAAGGTCTGATTTGCAGCCCAGCCTGTGTATTCATTAGGGTCACCCTTGATCGTCCATCCAGCCGAACCACCGACAGTATAATTACTATTAGCCACTGAAGCTTGAAACAATGTTGCTGCAAAGCAGAAGAAAAAACATTTCTGGGTAAAAGCCATGGTTGATGAACTTTGAGAGGAGATCTGAAAACAATGAAACAAAGACTTTGGTGTTGTGTAATGTGGTTCTTATATAGGTTAGATTTGTTAGACAAAATAATAGAGTCTAGGATGATTAGGTATGCTTGATGAAGCAGAAAGAGTAGGTGGTTTGTTGCCTATCAGAATTGGTTCAAGTTTCTTTGTTTTTGGAAATAAATCATAGTTGATGTGTGGGGTATACAGCTAATAATGTTGTTTTGAATCCCTCTCTGTCTCGATGTCTAACAATCATTTAAAACCAATGTTGTTTTGAATCTCTCTCGATGAATCCCTCTCTCGATGTGTAGGTTACACCAATGTTGTTTTGAATCTCTCTCGATGAATCCCTCTCTCTCGATGAAACCCTCACTCTTTCTCACTGCGAGAAACCCCTCACTCTCACTGATGAAACCCTTCTCCCTGCTGAAACCCTTCTCCCTGCTGAAACCCCTCTCTCCCTGCCATTAACTGTGAAAGGGCCTCCAATATCAAGGGATCAAGTCCTTGAGGGTCATTGTGGAGCCGCTGAAGGCCTTCTTCTTTGACATTTTCAACCAGTGAGCGTTGTGTTGGTGATTTGTGTGTCTCGTCCTGCAAGTAATTTGATGAAAGTCCTGTGAGAGGTGATGAAGATGGTGGAATGTGAAGGAGGCGGTGGAGTGTGTCTCTTCCTCAATCTTCTGCTCCTGCAAGCCCTAGCAGTAGTGGGTACGTTCAGTGTTGGTGGGAGAGAGGGAGGAGAGAAATTGAAATCCGAGGGTAAGAGGCTGGATTTGAAAAGGGTTTTGATATTTATATCTTTCACACATAAATCCTTCAAAGTCCATCAAGTCAACAAATCCATTAAAATCCACTGCTGTTTGAATACCCCTAGATTTCATTGTATTGTTTAAAATCCATGATTGAATACCCCATGATTTTAATGGATTATAAAACAATCATTTAAAATCTATATTTAAATACCCATAGATTTCATTGTATTGTTTTAAATCCTTAATTGAATACCCCTATATTTTAATGGACTTTAAAATCTTTCAGACTCTATTAAAATCCATGATTGAATACCCCCTGTTAGACTCGTGTGTTTCAGATGATTATGCAATTTGAATTATAGGGGTGTTTTTTTTTTTCACCACTTATCAGTGGTTTGGTATTTACAAGTGGTAAACCACCTTACAATTGTGTTTGTTTAACAGTACTTTATAAATCTTTAATGACTATATTTGGTTTGATTTCTATAAGCATCAGGGGTGTTGCTTATAGTCACTTGTAAGTGGCGGCACGTCACTTATTAGTGATACAAACAAAACCCCTTAACTTCAGGTTAGAATTTTGAAAATATAAATGGAAAGACACTTATCTCAAATATCAATTTCAAATAGGTGCAACTATAGATGCAAAAATACTTATCACGAACATCGATGTATTTGAGACTGGTGTTTTTCTCATTCTCCCCCATCCTCATTGCTCTTAGTTATTCGTGCTTTTACTATTTGATCCTCTTTACTTGCCTATATATATATATATATATCGTGTTTGCAAGGTCACACACGAGCATTTAGTTAATATTTGATTAAGATTGCAAACATATGCACCCACAACATGGAAACAACCGCTTTATAATGATTAGTTAAGGAATGCCAAGACACCATGAAGGTGTCAAAACCCAAATTCCTAAATAAATTACAAGTCGAACCCATCATCCACAACAATTCTCTAATCTCGATAAAGATAGAATGTTCTAATCTGTTGAGCCCTTCAAATACTCTCTTATTTCTTTCTTTCCACACACACCACATGAGTACGTGAGGAACCCTACGCCATAACCACTCCCCCCGTCGGGAAGGATTAGCTTGGGACCACCAACTTAACCAATCTAAAATGGGGCCTTGAAACATCAAACTCAAACCAAATTCTGACAAGAAACTGCTCCAAATGGAATTGGAGAATCTGAGCATCAAATGATCCAGCGTCTCGTCAATTTCATTGCAAAGCACACAAAGACTCCCTGTGTGGATTCCTCTTTTCCTTAACCTATCTTTAGTCAAGATCTTCTCATGCAACACTGACCAACTAAAGAAATTAATCCGAGGAAAAAGGTTTTTCACCCATACCAGTTAGTTTTTCACTGACCAGTTAGTTTTGCATATTTCAGTGAAAGATTGAAAAATACATTTAAAAAATAAATAAATAAATTTAATACAAACAAAATAACAAGTTTGTGTGTGTTCATTTACCTGGGGTTGACTCATTCACATGTATTCTCATCTACAACTACTCAAGACAAAATCTTAAACCCCCTATTAGCACACAAGCATTGCACCGCGCATTACCATCGAAACTTCTTAACGCGTCTTTTTCAAATGAGCAGTAAAAAATATGTCTTCAATTCTAACTTTACTTTTCCATTTGTCCTTCCTTATTATTAATAACTACATGTAAAATCAATAAACCAATGAATAGGGTATTTGTGTCTTTTAACTAAAAAATACTATTACATTTGTTTTTATAACTTTTGCCATCCCTAATTCAAATTATTGATAATCAGACTCAACTCCTCTCAATATTCACTAATTATATGTCAGCCCCTAACATAATTTATCTGAAGCCCTCTAATTATGTATATATTATAAATTGGCCCTTACGTCTAACTTTTAAAAATTCTCATTTGGCCTTAGACATTTCATAATTTTTATAATCCAAATCAACCCTTCTTAAACATTAATATATTATAACTAAACCCCTAACATAATTTATTTCAAGCCCTCCAATAATCTATAAATTATAAAAAAGCATTTACAAGTAACATTTTTATTTTCCATTTAGCAAATATATTTCATATTTTTACAATCAAAACCATTTTCTCTAAAACATTGATTAATTATACTTAAATCTCAAATATAATAATTTATTTGAAGTTCTCTAATTATTTATAAATTATGATAGGCCTTTAAATATAAAAAAAAATACTGAATATCTGCGGCGTAGAGCGCTTCCACCCCTAGTATTAATAAAGCAGATTGGCTGCATAAATTTAGGAAATCCAACAAATGTTTCATATATTTATATACTATATTTTATTCTTATGTTTTGATGGATCCAAATTTGTTCCTATTGATTTTGACATGCAAAATGAGCAGCGATGAACCAAGACCAGTGTTATGGTGGCCAAAGGCACTCCGATGATAAAGTCAGTCACTTGAACAAGGATGAAGATCGACTGATAAAATTAGGGTTGCATGTGTGTACATTTCTCATTTGTTTGCTCATCTTATATAAATGAGAGTATTTTACTCATTTATTGACTTTACCTGTGAACACGTGATGAAGGGAGGAGATCTCACTTATGATCTTCCCTCATCAAGTTATATCCATGTAGAATTCTTCACCTTTTCATGACTGATTCTTCTTTGACACTTGGCTTTCTTTAGGACTCAATGTTTGATTTGACCAAAAGTGACCTAATGGACTTTGGGCTTGCTATAGTTCAAAAATCTATATTCCAGGCTTAGTGTGCTGGGCCAAACTCCGAGATGCATGTCACATTTGGCTCGCATAATCTGAGTTTGGGGGTCTTACTTAAGGGCTAAATAGAAATGAACTTGGATCAAGCTTGGGCCTTCCATTAGGGTCGACTTGTGCCATGTGTTTGGCTGTGGTTGAATGGTTGTTTTGATGTTTCATCAGTTCCTCCCCTTAGTTAGTGGGTGATGCAGTCATTTTTTGCTCCCTGTTTTGACCTAGTTATGCTGATTTGTTGACCTGCACAAGGAACACATGTGAGTCACAGACCACCTTTGTGGTGGTTGGATGACATTCTGATGCTAAAGTCAGACAGGGATCTGAAGAAGGTGTAATGTTGTAAAATGGAAATTTGTAGCGTACCTTAACTTACCAACCTCATGTCTTATTTATAGTGCAGGAGTCCTGGTTCGACCAGGCCATCGAGGGCGTAGTTTAGGAAGGAGATCTTCGTAGAGATTTTTCTCCAATTAGGAGTCGTGCTATAGAAGGGAATTTCTCTGTTAGCCGTGTGCTCCAAGATACGTGAGAGATAGTTCCCAATCTCAGGGTAATCCGTAAGATATTGTTTTCCTGTGTGATATGTACTTTGGTATTTACTTCCTAGTTGAAAGCGAAGAGCTGATGTAGTTGCCTGTCTAAAGCTTATCCTCGAGATACCTGCCTTAACATGGCTTACGAGTATGGAGGATAGCTGTGAGACGTATGGGCTAAGCAAGTTGTGAGAGTTCGGGTCTATTTGGCGGACTGCATTAGGCGGGCTTAGAACCGCTTGCACCGGATCAGTGTAGGGTTGACGTTGGGGCTCGTAATTCCTCGATATCATCATGACACGTGTACGGCTTAGGGATGTGACCATTTTGGTGTATCATTAGCTACTCCTCTCGAGTTAGTGGGTCATCACATCGGTTCGCTAAGTCATCCCTTGAAAAGATACGCCGCTCATGATGATTGAGTCTGAATCGTTGCTTGAGTCGTGCGCTGTATTTATAGAACGTGGGAACCTAATCCCTATTTAGGTCATCCGTTGTGCGGAGACTGACTTTTCTATTTTCTTTGCTTTTGAAGATATTGCTCTGTTCATCTTCTGATTAAAAAGACTGTTCATTTTCTTCATGGATCAACAAGACCTTATTGATGACACAACCTTGGCCAGGGGCCTTGAGTTTTTTGAAGACAAGCTGCTTTTCTGAACCTGGCCTTTCCGAAATCCGTGCGAAGTTTGGGGTCCCCGAGGACTTTCATTTGTTTGTTCTGAAGGGCGACCAAACGCCAATGTCGCCACCGGAGGGGTTCACCTGCTTGCATCGGGGGATGCTCCAAACTGGAGTACGTTTTCCCTTTCTGGATGTGATTTGGGAATTCCTAAACTTCCTTGGAATTCCTCCAGCCCAGATGGGACCTAAGGGATACAAGATCATCCTCTTTATTCTGATTGGGGCGAAGGAAGTTGGCGCCCGCGTGATCCCACGAGTAATCCAGTTGTTGACTTTTCCTCGGTTGAAGAGTAACGATGTCTGCAAAATGACATCTCTGGCTTGCTTTGTGAATCTTCCTGATGACTTCAAGTTCTGGTAAAAGAATTGCTTCTTGGCCCCTGCGGACTCAAAATACTTCCAGTTCGAGGGTCGTCCACTCGAGTGGGAGTTCAAGCCACTTCGTAAGTATAGCTTTTTCTTCTGATTTCATTGTGCTTGATTGCATGCTAATCGTTGCTTGTGTTTCTTCGCAAGATGGTTTCCCACTACTCCTCTTACCCTATAGGAGCTTTACTATGGAGACGTTATGCGGCTTGTCAACGAGGAACGTAGTGGATGTCATATGCGTTTTCAATTTTGTTCGCAGTGAGCTGTGTGATGGAGTTTTTATTAACCTAAATTAATAAGTTAATAAACCTTACTTGTAATACCGCAAGTGCACGGATGTCTAACTGGTAGATAGTGGCAAATACGGGTCGATCCCACGAGGATTGATGAAACAGGCGAATTATAGGACTTATTTGAACTAATTTAGAGTTGGGGGTTACAGCAGATGAAAATTACTAAATAAAGAAAATGAAATTGACAACTAAAATTAAACTGATAAGATGATAGAGAGGGGACCGAGACATCGAATCCACCACAGGTTCTTTGAGATTTGTGTAATCCAAATTATTGTTTTCAAGAATTAACATGACTAACCTAAAGATTAATCTAAGTTCGCAATTGATTTCAGCAAAGGTATAAACCCTAGCATTGCGTGTCTTCTTACGACACACACAATCATAAGTTTATTTTAACTAATTCTAAACCCCTAGCATTGCATGTCTTATTACGGCACACACAATCACAAATTCAGATTAATTGATTAAAGCAGACTTTGAATATCAATAAAGGGTACTTCTAACTACCGACTAGTCTAGATAATTAATCCAGATATAATCGGTGAAAGCAAATTATTGAAACTCAAAAATCAACTGTGTTTAAAGTTCAAGTATATAGAAAACAATAAATTCAAATACACAAACTCTAGGAAACCCTGTGGTTTCATCTTCGCCTCGACGCGGGATCTAGAAGATCATGGTGGTAGTGGTCACAGCATCAATGGAGGTGGAATTCATATCTGCACGATCACGAATCCCGAAAAAGACTGTTGATGGACTGTGGTAGCTCAGAGCAAGCACCGGGGTGAAAATAACCAAAACTGATTCAAAAATCAGTTTTTTTCCCACAAAAGTTGCGCGGCTGTCTCTGATCTTCGTCTCCAGCGAGCCGCGCTCCTCGCGAGCTCTTTCTTCCTCCGAACGGCTCCGGTACCTGCAAGAAGACAGAGAGAGGGTGAGGAAACCACGATAGAGAAAAATGCGCGAAAGAGGAAGAGGAACAGGGACGGTGAAACAGGGAGGCGCTCCCTGTTTCTGCTACTGCTTGCGAGCTTTGTTCCTCCGGCGAGCTCCGGTCCTTGCAAGATAGAAAGAGGTCCGGGAGAAGGATGAATAGAGAGAGAGACCGAAGAGGGTGAGAATGGAGGAAGGAGACAGGGCGATGGAGCTTTGTCGTGCGGGGGAACAGGGCGGTGGCTGAGAAAGAGGGAAGCAGCAAGGAGGAGGTGGTGGCGTCTGATGGTGGTGCTCGGCTGTGTGGATGCTGGACGGTGGCGAGGTGAAGAGATAGACACGAAAACAGGGGAAGAAGAGAGGGACAGGGGGTCGTGGGCGGTGTTGTTATGGTGGTTTTTTGACAAGGACAGGGCCGGTGGTTGTGTTGACGCAGGAGTTGATGATGTCTACGATGGACAGGGCGTGGCGTCTCCTTAGCGAGCGAGGAAGAGCGGGTGAGGGAGGAAGGCGAGGTGACGGCCGATGATGGAGGACGAGGAGGAGGTGGTGATGGCGGGATGATCGCACTGCCGGTTTTCCTATCGAGCGAGGATTGCCGGCAGGGTGGATTGACATGGTGGCTGGAAAAGAGAGAAGGAAAACACACGTAGGAAAATAGAGAAGAGATCTCTAAGAATGGGAAATACCTAAATAGGGTTCTCTTATTTCCTTGGGCTTGGGTTCTCCAAAAGGCGTTGGGTTTGGATTTCTAGATTAGCTTTTTGGGTTTGGGCTTAGGTTAAATTAGCTGGACCTAGGTTTATTTGGGTTAGGTTTAGATATGTGACCCTCTACTTTGTACCACTGCTAGAATCAATCAATTGATTATTCCTTAAATTGTCGCCTTAATGCGATTTCATCGTTCACGCTCAAATTCCTACAAAGACATGAAAACAAAATAATTAGAATAAAATATAATAATCGAAACACTAACATATATAAATTAAGGGATATATTATGTAATAATTACGTGAATATCACTGTGGGACAACTGGCACGTGGCCCCACTCTTTACCGAAAGTCACGAGTTAAGTCTGAAGATGGGCCCCCCTTCTAGGAAGAGAAATGTCGCTGGGGCCAAAGCTCATATTTTGTCTGATACGGAGGAGTCATCCAAGACGCTTGCCTGATTTGTGAGTTCGAAGAGGTCCTGTATTAAAACTGGGTCAACTCCAAAACGACTAACTCCTGTAAGTGAAGAGCGTGAGTCTGATCGACCCATCAGGGCGGAAGCCGATGTATCTGGCTTGGAGAAGGACAACCTGCGATTTGCAGGGGTTGACGACATGTCGAACCTTAGTGCTGAGCAGGCAAAAGCTTTGAGCGAGCAGTTGATGCAGGTTGCAATCGGATCCTCCCGTTGGTGGGCTGTCAGTGATCATGGTGACACGGGCCAAGTTTCTCATAGTTCGCATTGTTCATCGTCTCATTCTAGGCCACGTCTTGAGGTGTTGAAGGATCCGCTGGACAACTTGCTTCCTCCCCTTTCCCTGGATCTTGTTAAGCCATCTCGCACTAAAGGGTCGGTTGTTCGTGATAAAGGAAATGCTGGAGAGGAGAGCCTGGGAACAGTGGCGACTACAAATAGTGGTGCCAGTGTAATTCCTAATCCGATATAACTTTATTCGGATGCGCAGATAAGCTTGTTTGCCCCGGACTTAGTGAGGATGAGCACTCAGGTCTAGCATCAAAAGGTCGACGTGAGGTATGCTTCGAGGAAGCATATAAGCAAGCGTCATAGCTGGTTGATGGATTTCGCTCCAAAACCCAAGGAGGATACGCTCGAAGGGCGTATGGATAAGGGCTTAAAGTACCTTATGCTGGGTATGTCTCATTTGAGCCAGGTAGTCGTTGTTGGAACAAAAGTTGAGGCTGCTCGTGAGAGGGTGTACACCATGGATCATGTCTTCTCGCATATGTAAATGTTGTATTCCGACACGCTACATGAAATTGAGCGGTTGAAGAAACAAGCTGAGGAGAAGAGGTTGGAGCAGTCAGCCGTGGTTGCTAAGACTCAAAGGATTCGTCTAAAAGCCATTAAGTATAATCTAGCGGAGGCGGTGTCTAGGAGGAGCAGATTCAAGCAGGAGTTGGATCGGACCCGCCGAGACATGGAGGTTGTGGAGGAAGCTGCGTCTGAGGCGCGTTTGCCACTGTTGTCTCTCGCTAAAGAGAAGGCCTTGAAGGAGGCTGACTGGGCTGCTTAGAAGCAACAATTAGATACCAATGTGGGGACCAGCTCGAATTAGAGAAGCATGAGCTCAGTGCTGTAAAGAGCAATTTGGGTACAAATCAATCTCAGGTTGATGCGCTGACTGGAAAGTTGGAGCTGTTGGAGCGTGAACTTACTGATGCGAATGCGCGCGAGGAAGAGCTTCTGCAAAAACAAGTCAAGTGCGAGTTCAGTTTGGTTGTACATGGAAGACTAGAGCTGTTGGCGCTGACGAAAGAGGAGCATTCGGAATGGGGTCTTGGCCGTTATAAGAAGAGGTTGTATGTAGACCTGTTCGTTGCCTTTGCGTCGTCAGTCGAAAATGGCGGTTCAGACCTTGATGTTCAGGCTGTAACGCGTATGGAAACGACTCCAGCTCCTTCCTTTGTTAAGCTTAGCTCTTTTGTTTATGTACCCTCTCCTGATAAGGAGTAAACTTTGTATACTTGTGCTCATTTTGCTTCAACTGTTAATGAAAACAATTTTATCTTAAGTACGTTCTGTATCCATTTTGCGCTCGCTATCACTATAGCGTGTCGTCCATTTCGCCTTGTCACTTATTTTGGCATAGGCTGGTTCCGAGCGATCTTTTTGCAGTCGAGAGCTTGACTGTTTATGTTGCGAGTGACTCAGAGTCACTGTTGCATAGTCATGTCCGACAGCGGGCATGTTGCGGATAGTTTACCCGTGGGTTGCGTTACCTGGGTTGTATCTCGTCCTTAAAATAAGTTGTTGTTGACTTATCTCGCTTGTTTGATTTGTCAGCTGCAACCGTCGTTATAAGCGAGTTGTGATAGCTGAGTGTACGCTTCAGAGCGTTTGTACCGAGCCAAGCATCGTAAGCTCGGTTGGCATTCTATGTAGCACCTGTCCGCGTGTTGGCTGGACAATTTATGTGTTGGCGTGAGTGACCTCTGCTGATAATAGAATGCCAAATCGCTTGAGTGTGAGGACACTGACTGAGTTGCGATTTATCTTTGTGACCACTGCTTCGAAAGATAGCGGTGATCGCGTAGCGAGCTGCTTACGGCTCCTACCTTCTGAACCATTTATGTCGGAAAAAATGGACAACAAGTTCAGGGAATAAGGATTTGGCGGCCATGCTGAAGAGCAGTGGTCCCATGGCGAGACGTCCACATCTATCAAGGACTGACTAGTCTCCCACCTTTCGAACAATCTATACCCGCACAGTAGGAGCTACAAGTTCGAGATGGAGGAGTTCGACGACTAGGTTGAAAAGCAGTGGCCCCGTGGCAAGCAATCGAAATCCGTTTGGGACTGACTAGGCTCCACCTTCCAAATCATCTACACTCGTGTGCATCAAGCTACAAATTTAAGGGTTTTCGACGGCCATGCTGAAGAGCAGTGGTCCTGTGGCAAGTCGTCAGAATCAGTTCGGGACTAACTAGGCTCCCACCTTCTAAACCATCTACACCCGCGCAATGGAGGCTACAAGTTCATGGTTGGTAATTCGGAGGCCAGCTAAAAAACACTGGTCTTGCGGCGAGTGGGAATCAGTTTGGGACTGACTAGGCTCCTGTTTTCCAAAACATCTATGCCCGCGTAGTGGGGTTTACAGGTTTGGGCTTTGATCAGAAGCTTTCGTTGTCAGTCGTCACCAGCTAGGCTTACCTGATCGGGTTCGACGACCATTGATTGCAAAGGGGCAATGATCCCTGGCGAGTCGTCGTCATTAGGCGTGTTAACGCTGATTAGACTCCCACTTCCTAAACCATCGAGATTCATGCTAGACAGACTAGGTGTCGGGATGAACTGTAGTCGTCGTCATCAGTCTGGGCTGACGAAGCTTACCTGGTTGGGGAAAGGTTACGCGTGCGAACCCGTGTCTGTAGGCGTCAGGCATGTGGTAGAATAATGTTTGAATAGTGGGCCGAGCCCATGGGCCCGCAGAGGGAAAGTGAGGGTTTTTTACACGAATTACACTACGCGCGTAGATTATCACATGGTAGCACGTGTATGGCGTAGGCTGTGAGACGGTTGAGTATCGATCACTCCCTCTCAATTGATGGGGTTACGTGCAGCACCATTAATTGGATGAACGTGGTCTGCACAGTTTCCTTGGGAACCATCGTCTCCTCATTTTTCATACGGTATTCAATGTTGAAGCGCCCGTTTGGTGAACTCTCATGTATATAATGATGTTCCTCAATCGTTGTAGGCACTATCATCTGCAGAGTGTATATCCTGTAATGTTCTTGCTGGAAGAGAATGCTTTGAGTTTTCCAAAGGTTGAAGAAGGATTTCCATTATTGGATTATTTGAATGTTCTGACATTTGCACTGATCGGGCACGATGATAAACGCTGTTATACGTAGTCACCTGTTCTGGGTGGGCACGTAGTTGATTTGCTGAGATCTTGTAATTTCTTCTCATATTGCGGAGAAGAAGTACTTATTTCCTCACAAAAGAGGAGCCTTCATGTTACCTTGTGACGTTGTGCCCGCGTGTATGCGGTTCCCGATGCTAACTTATGGTTGATCAAAGTGTTAGCGGATGTGCAATACTTCCGGGGGTTGTATCTCTCAGTCACCCCGGGTACCGCACATGGGAAAAATGTCCTCACTTGACAACATTGTGAAACCTTGACTGTTTCATCGCTTGCGGCCATCCTCATCTGCTTTCTTCTGTCTCCTTCAGGAGTTCGAATGTTGTTCGAGGAAGTATGGAATGAGGTAAAATGTTGTTTGAGGGAGTCAGTAGTCCGTTGTAAGGTCTGCATTGATGTCAGCGGGTCACTTTTCTGGGGTGATTCAACGGAGCAATCGATCGTTCTATGCTTTTAGCCCCTTCTGTCCCTTTGTCCTTGATCTTGGGAAGGGGTTGAGCGAAGTTTATTTTGGGTTCCTTCGCCTTCTTTATGTAGTTTGACTATTTAAACGAATCCTTACTCCATGTCGCATCGGATTCAAATGCTTGTAGTATGTAGTCTTTTGTATCCGCCTCCGGGAGCCCATTGTTACATCTTTCCAGTAATCAATAGAGTGTATTTGCGTAATTATTTATTTATTTCTTGAATGTTTGCAAATCACATAAAATTTTAAGAACTAATACTTTATATTGACTATGGGAAATAAACAACTGAAATAAACTAATTGTTGGCAGAGAGGAACTGATCCCGGCTCTGAAGTGAATTCGTATGGCTCTTGAGTATCGTTCATGCTTTCAACATTGAACTATGCTAATGTCACAGAGGCTACTGAAGAGTAAGCCTTGTGAGGGAGTTAATCTCCGCGCCTACGAAATGTCGGGGATTTGTACTCCTGCTTGCATTAATCTATCCATTCTGCTGGTTTGAAGAGCGGATCGCTCATGTACTGCTTGACTGTCTTGTCTCTCTGAAGCGAGCCACCGTTATTGGGATCTCGGGCGAGTGGAGTGATGCGGCTGCAGTTACTAGACTCGGCTCTGATTCAGATTGCACTGTGGGATCCAGCTGGATTTGGGAACATTCTATTTGCTTCAGCGCATCATAATGACAGCCTCGTGCCGTAGGTTGGTCTCCACGTATTGTTCCTTCAAAGTGGTTAGCAGTGTACTTAACGCATTGTTGAAGGGTGGAGACCACTGCCTCCATCTGGTGGAGCCATGGTCTTCCCAAGATAAGGTTGTAGGTAAACGGTGCGTCTACTACCATGAAGTCCAGAAACATGACTTTTCCTAGTTGTGGTTCTCGTGTCACTACTGCTAACCTTATTTTCTCGATTGGGAAGCATTTCTTTCCGTTGAATCCAATCAGCGGGTAGTCTGAAGGCGTCAAGTTCTCCTCCTTGAGGTCCATATTGCAAAACGCGTTGTAGAACATGACGTTGAACGAGCTCCTTGTGTCCACCAAAGCTATTTTAATTTCCCACCTTGCAATGGAGACCAATATGACTAGGGCATCATTGTGCGGCACTCGGACTCCTTTGAAGTATTTGTTCGTAAAGGTTAATGTGGAAATGTGGCTCTGAACCCTCAAGTAGCAAATGTGGAGACGCATTTTTAGTAGAGTCCGCTTGCGGACCTATGCAACTGGTCTTCATTTGGTCCGACTCCATGAAGGACATAGATTGTGCCCGGGGTATCATTCTCTATTTCTTTGACCGACTCCCGCGGTCCCTAGATCGCTTTTTAGGATTTAGAAATTCTTTTAGCTTGCCCCTGCGGATCCAGTACTCAATCTCATACCTCAGACTTTTCCAGTCATTGGTATCATGGCCGCCCTCCTTGTGATATGAGCAGTACTTGTTGTTTTCACGCTTTGAGGAGTCTCTGCACTGCTTTGGTGGCCACTTCAGATCTTCCTAGTTTTTCATGGAGTTCAGTACGACCGACATGCTAGAATTGAAGGCACATCCATTAATGAAGGCAATAAGATCTCCATAAGTAAGGCTATCATATGGAATATCTCCTTGATATTTTTCTTGTAACTTATTCGTGACAATTTCTGCAAAGATAGCAGGTAAACCTGAAAGAAACTTTCGTTTCCAAAAAGGGTTACTTGCTTCAGATTGCTGCATAACCTTTTTAAGGAAAATGTCCTTGTACCATCTAAAATGGCTAAGAGTAGGACATTTGTGAACCATAAGTAAATCTTTAGATTTACCTTGATATTCACTGGGATTTCCAGTAAAATGTTTAAGTATGCAAGTAATCAAAGTAATTACAGCATCAGGAATAAATTGTCCTTGATCAGTTTTCATTGGATGTCCATCATGGCCAATTTTAACTGCTTGTAATATAGTATGTTTTTCTTGTAAAGTGAGATAATTATCCCACCATTCTTTGATTAACCCACTGAAACCAGCGATGATAATTTGAGCAATGGACTTATCATCCTTGTTTTCACTGCGATGAGTGGAAGCAAGCATAACCATTTCTTGTGTTATTTCAATAAGACCGTCTTCAGATAATCCGTCTATATTCCAAATATAGAGATTACCCGTAGTGAAAGAACCAAATGTTTGCAATGATCTTTCTTCAAACTGCATATCTGGTAAGGATGGTCTTGGATAAAAATTTCTTGTTTTAGGAAGTGGATTTTGTTAATTGCCATAAGACTTTGCTGTTTTAGCATGCTTAATGGGATTGACCTGATAGTTGATAAAATTTAGATTATCAAGTTCGGCCATAGGATCAAAATCAGCACTAATGTCAGATTCAACACTCATATCAGGATTTGACAGAGTTTGAATTCTGAGTTTGTTACCAAGTTGTAATGCCTCAAGTTTAGCGTCAATTTCCTTGATAATTTGACTTGGAGTTGTGAAAACATTTTGAGAAACTGTTGTTGGCTGAAAGAAGGAAGTTTGTTTATTAGTTTATGCAATATGTTTTTCTTGGATTTTCTTGTCTTTAAGAGCATTTTGTAAAAGTTGATCTTGTACTAATTTATCGCCAAGTTCATGGAGAAGAATATTAGTATAATTATTCTGCTGAATAATTTTGCTTAATCCTTTTGATTGATTCTCAGAATTGGAATCTTTCAAGGGAGAAGCAACAAGATCTTGTCCCATTGTATTGAATGTGAATTCACTTAATGGAGGCAGAATTGAATTGATACTTTGATTCTCAGTAGATGTCCATATTTTGGAAGAAACATTCAGGACATGAATATGTGGGAGATGAACATTAAAATACCAGTCTAAGAAATGTAAATTCTCTTTCATTTCTTCACAGCATTCATAAAATTTCTTACCTAAATCTGTTCTCTGAGATTCATTGGTTTGAGCATAGAACGTTTGACGTCTTTGCTTATTAGATTCTGACATGAATTCAGTTTGAATTAATTGTTTGTTAAGATTGAAGGGTTTAGACAGGCAACATAAAGAAGGTGGAAAGTTCATTTCTGATTGAGTAGGAGATTGATGCTCTTGTTCAATTTCTTGTTCAGTAGGATTGTAAATTGGTTGGGGGATCTACGGATATTGGGGGTTTGGTCTAATATTCGCAAGATCAAGGTGAGGTAGAGCATCAGGTGTAGTTGCTCTAGTGATGTGAGTAGGAGCAGTTCTAAAGGATGCTTCAGATCTACGTCCTGATTGAAAATCTGAAGGGTTGAGTCGTGTGACTCTTGCTTCAGAGAAACGCAGTTCGACTGATCCATCAGGAAGAGTGAACACATGATCGAGCTGACTAGAAGGAGGTTTCCTAGGAACAGCTGCTTCTTGAATCTTCCAAGATTCTGGAAGGGTTACTTGATTCCAATGAATTGTCTTTGGAACAATAACATTGGTTTTCTCCTTATTAGCTTGAAAAAGGATTGTGTATCCTTTATCAGACTCTTGTAAAGCTTTTGGGCTCAACTGAGTCTTCATAGCTTTAAAGGTGATCTTGTAAATGAGAGCTAAGGGTTCCGAACCTTCGATCATATCAAAACCAGAGGTCTGAATATTGAGGGTTAGTATTTCAAGGATGTTTAGATCCTTGAGAGACACTGAGAAATTGGGGTAGCAGTTAAAATAAACTGGACCCGAAGACAGAGTTGATTCTGCGATTCCAAGCAGAGAGTCGTGAAACCTATTGTGTCTGCAATCGCGGAGTGCAATTAAGGCACAGGTATCTAACCCTGTTCTTGTAAGGGGGTTGAGTCCGATCTGGATCAACCCAATATGGATGTACTTGTAATCTTGGCTAAGTAAATAGTCAAGTGTTTGAGCTGAAAACAAATGCTTTGAAGCTAAAGATCCATTAAGAGGCACAGTCTGTTCGACTATGTCAATTAAATCTTCAATTTTTTTAGAAAAAAAGGATTGAGAGACTTCGTAAATCTTCTTGTAAGGAACTGCTGGAATAGACCAGTTTTGTAAATCTTTTTCAACTTCTGGAATTCTACATTCCATCTTGTTTTGTAAATTTGGATTGCTTGTCCTAGAACTAGAAGAACGGGAAAGTCTTGAAAACAAAGACATGTTTCTATTTCTTGGGGTTGTAATGGGAACACTGTGCCTGGACCACCTACAGTTGGAACACCGGTATGGGACCACCTCACCCTCTCAACCTGCGCTCAACATGGCGACTTACTTAGGGTTCAAAACGGCTGACCAACAACACCTAGGACTCACCAACTATTCCCCCCGGAAAGATGAATGGCTCTGATACCAATTGTTACCCAGGTACTACTAGAACAAGATTAAATAAACACCAGCTCTGCCATGTATTAAATGAGTATGATTATGCTATAAATAAAGATTTTTTTACATGGTCGGATTCTATTTACTATTGCACTTTTAATAGAAAGTAGATCATTTTTACAAATGATACCAACATAGCTAAAATCAAATGAGTAAAACAAAAATTTGGCGTAGACTTTTAATAGCACTTTTAAAATGTCGTGGTTAATAATTTTACAACTATGTAACAACATTTTTTAAACGCTATAAAAAATGTTACAACAATGTTTAACACTATACAACAACATTTTCTAAGCGCTGCTATAGAAGGTGTTACAACAATGTTCAAAAAGCTATTAAAAGAACACTTTTAAATAGTGTTCCAAAAATGCTATCATAGAGTCAGACTTTTAACAGCGTCGGCTGACATAATGTGTCTGACAAAGCTATCTTATCCAGTTATAGCGGTTTTGGTATGCTATAAATGAGAATTTGTGGTGTAGTGCTTGCTCTGGGTGCTCTCCATATTGGCTATGATGGGAAACATATTTGGCTTTATGAGGTGGATCACAGAGTGAGTTCCATCCATTATGAAGGACTGGTTCTTTTGGTTGGTTAACTGAGCACCGCTTACGGAGAGAACTATCGGGGATCACCTTGATTAGGGACAAAAAACACATGATGCTGGTGAATTAACCATTGTCCTTTAGTCTGACCTCTCTTCCGTTTCCTGCAATACTTAGTGTTCATAGCTTTATATATGTTTTTCGATCAGGGAGTGACCCACTTGAGCTATGGTGGGATGGTGGGGACTGAGGTAGAAACTGCACTAGACTTTCTACGTTTTAGAGAAAGTGTTTGCTGAGCAGCAGTTGCTGCTCTGAGATACTCTCTTCAAGGTAGATTATCTAGAAAAGCAGTTGGCTTCCCAGCCCAATCTAGGAGTTTAGTTGGCTAAGGCACAAGAGAATTTGGATAAGGCGTTGGCTGCTTAGTCCGACTTGAAGAATCAGCTGAAAAAAAATCCAAGAGAGTTTATACAAGGCTATTGCCACCCAGTCTGATATGAGGATGGAGCTGAAGGATGTTCAAAAAAGTTCGGACAAATCGGTGGCCGAGCAGACCATGATAGTTGACCAACTAGATTCTGCTTTGAAGGCTGTTGCTGACGCTTAGAGTATCTGAAAGTGGAACGTACTAAGGTTACTCATCAAAGACACCTTCATAAAGAGTCTGAGGTGCAGATGTTCCGTGTCACTGAGAAGCTGAATTATGAATAGGCGACTCATGGTGAGGCTGATCGTAGGCTGGCGGAACAAGGAAGCCGAGAGAATGAGCTTCTTGAGATAGCTGATACTGTTCAATTATGTCAGGTTGTCATAGGGAAGCAATAGCTACTTGATTTGATTAAGCAAGATCACGTGAAGTTAAAAAAGGATTGGACATGTTACTCAAGTAACGAGCCTTTTTTAGGGCAGTTGAGCTAAATTGGTAAAAACCTTACACCTAGACGTGGCGGGTGTCTAAGTTGGGGATAATATCGTTACTTGAAACATATTCGTTGGTCAGCAATCTCGTGCGCACGTTGTGAGGTTGTTCCGGAGGGCTTCGTCATCTTCACCCCTAAACCCAAGACCCACGTACCAACAAATCCCTTCCATATAAACGAACCTCTATTCTCAAGTGATTCCAATCGAAAGTTTCTTGATCTTTTTCTTGTTTTTGCTTTACTTTGAACCCAAATCTTCATTTCTACTCTTATTTAATTTATCCATCAACAGTGGCACAATCTAGCATCCCCATGGCTACTGTTGTAGTCTTTGTCATCCCAATCTGCTCTATTCTTTATGTTACTTATGCAGTTGGTAAGATAATGTGTTACTTATGCAGCTGGTAAGTTAATAAGAGTCAATAAAAATGGGTGCAGGTCACATTGAGTTTTGATGTGAAATTAGAAGGCATTAGTATAGCTTGTGATTAGGTAAATAAGAAATAATACAGGGATGTGATCGTTCTTACAGACCAGTATATTGCGAAAGCTATAAATGGAGACATGGATCATCTGTCTTGGCAGCAGACATTTAATTGGCAACAAAGAATGGAACACAAGTTATATGTATCTATCCCAATTCTAGGCAGTCAGGTTTTGGGCTTTTTATACTTTTAGCTCTTCTATAGATAATATTTGTGATTGTGTTTTAAAGAAAAGAGGTAAAAGTGTAAAATCACCCAAACCTGACAAAAAAAATTGGCTTTAAACCCAGACTGCCTAAACAAACTCATATATCTATGTTTTAGGCATTTGATCCATAACGATAGAAGTAATAATAGTAGTACTGGCATGTGCTTGGAAGTGGGTTGTAATCAGAATTTGGATGGCTTTAGCTCTTAGTATGAGGTGTTTTAATTTGCATCAAAATAATAATAATTAAATAACTTCTTAAATTCAAAGACCAGTTTGGTGACAATAACAATCCAAAAGAAGCATCATCCAAGGACGGATCTAGATAGGGGATAGCTGCTCCATTGAAACTTAAAATTTTCTTGTTATTATATAGGTTTTTGTTGTTTACTCTCTTATTTTTTTGGTTTTTTGTCTAGATTTTAAAGCATAATTGGTTACTACTCTTCATTTTCTATTATTTTGTCCCTCATCTCTTGCCTTGCCCTTCTGAAGTAAAGAGAAAGCTTGACAATCACTCTTATTTCCTTCCATCATTAAAATGCTTTCTTTTATAGACTTTATAAATCTAATCTTAGCACTTTGAATCTTCCCTCAATTGTTTCTAGTTTACTTTCACAATTTTTTTTTCTAGCAATGTTTCTTTTCTAAATGGAAGACATCGGACACGGAAACAATTAAACCAGAAGCAACAAGATGCAACCTTTGTTAAGACTGGGTTTTAAATTTTAGATTTTGTTTTGTTGATTATGTGTTTAGCTTACGAAACAACAAATTTTTATTTTATTTTATTTTAGTGTTGTTATCTTTCCACTGTTGAAATTTGTTCACAAATTAAAGTAATATTAATAATTTGATATCTTAGAATTTTTAGCGACAATACAACATCCATCAGACAAGTCACTTATTGATTTAAGCAAATCCTTTCTAATAAGAACTTTGGAAACATAAACAAACGACAACAATTTTCAAACAAACAAATAATGCATAAACAGACAAATAGAGAGCAAGAGTGGTTATTGAGTCTAAAAACAATGCATAAACTTCACAAATTAAAAAAAATAATGTAGGCAGTTGTATAATGAGTGAGGAAATAACCTAAGCTCCGTTTCTTCGATACTGAATTTAGTATTGAGTTGGTACGAAGGCTTTGCTATTCCTTGCTGGGTTTTGCAAATGTTGTTTAAAGAAATCTCAATGATTTCTACTCAGCAATGCCCCAGCCAGAAAAGACTACAAAACCAGCAAATAATTGCAAATTAAACGCCCTATTTTGTTTTTGTTTTTGTTTTTTGTAACCTTCCTTGGTGAGTCCAAATCATTCCATATAAATGGAGATATTCTTCTCAAGGATTTGTCATACGACCCAGCTCTCGTACTAGTTCTCTCTCTTTCACTGGTTTTTGTTTCACTACAATCTCCAATCTTCAGTTCATCTGTTCTTGATTATTCATCCACAATGGCACAATCTAGCATCCCCATAGCTGTTGTCGCGGTAATCTGTTCTGTTCTCTCTGTTTCAGTGCAGGCTCCATCACCATCCATGGACACTAGATCAGCTTTCTCACTGCACTTATCTGCTCATCCATTGCAGTCTCTCTTGTTGATGCTATTTTGAAGCATTAATGAGCTATTGCGACTGTCATGACGTTGGTTTTGTTGGATTGATTGTGCTGTCCATTCCTTTATAGATTTGCTAGATTACATGATCACTCAAACAAACCTATATTCTCTTTATTTGTTTGGCTGACTTATTGGGTGCACTCTCTTCTACTGGGTTTCTTGCATTATTCATCTTGATAATCACTTTCATATTCTCCTTTTCACGCCATCACTGTTCCAACATTATTTCACCAAAAATTTAGAGTATTGATCATAATTGTCAGCTAAATTTTGTATAACTAGTACTGTTAAAAATACCTACTGTACCCTTAGTAGTGTATGTTAGCTTGGCTTTACAAATTACCAAAGTGATTGACCATATTATTTTGTCTCTGCTACTTGCCCACCAGTATCAATTGTGCAGGATTGGTATATCAAATATCTCAGTTCTTGACATTTGTGTATTCAAATGAAAACCCTATTTATGTCATAATACATTTGGATTTGTTGAAATCATCATGATTTCATTTGTCATTAATTTTAAGTCTTCCGTTCATGCAATTATTGTGAAAAAATATTTCATTCTTTTAGAACGATTCCTTAATACAAAACTAAGTGTCTATCCTGCTATACCGTAATATAATGTAATTGGCTTTATAATTCGATAAGATGTTGGAGAAACTAAATAGGAAGATTTTATTTAAACCGAAATCAAAGTTTACCACCCCTCAACAACTGAGTTCCTATAGCTAAAATTTATAGTGTCTTGTAACATTCACCGAAGAACTCTAAATTTATCAAATAGCTTTTTAGAAAAAATGAAAATCTTGATGAAAAATTGCTCGCCTTTTAAAACTTATCATTCCCTTTGGGTCTTTCCTCTCCGTTCGAGACTCCCCTTCTACCGCTATAGTCAACTGGAACAACAAACAAAGAACAATCCAAATACACCATCCCCTCGCGGCAGGTCAAGTGACTACTCCCTTTTCCTTTGCACTGAAGAAGCAAGCCAAGTGCATAAACAATGGATATCTAGAGTAAACAAAGTATATGGATGGAAGGGCACTACATAAGTTTCTATCTCAATAGTAACCAAGTAAATCCCTATTGCATCATCACACAATCAAACACTACTACTAAGTACACTACATTATTTTGTTCCAAATTCAAAGCATGGATAATTGTAAGCTAAATTTTGCAAACCTTTTATAAATCATTCACCAAAGACATTATGTTTAAATGCGAAAATTGATTAAATTTTAGAAATATCATTGCACTATACCTGAAGAATAATTGTCATCCCTACATTATCAACTACAATAGGACTTTGTATGTTAACAAGAATCATTTTTTTTTGCAGAAATGCTCATTAACATAGAAGAAAACAACAGATGAAATTAGTTTTTTTCTTACCCCCATCCTAAGCAAATAGCCTATTAAGGATTGGTTCCTAAAAAATATTGTATTGCTCATGCTCGCTGGATTAGCGGTCCAAATCTATTGACTATTTGTTTTCAAACGTGTCATATTTTGATGACAAAAATACCCATAAACTGACCCAAGGGCTAAAGTTAAAATATTGGTCTCGGACAACTCATAATAGAATCTCGAGGCAAATCAATGGTTAATATCAAGGAATGAAATTTCGTGAAATCATGCGAAATTTTGGTTTTTTTTTTAAATTACGAAAAGAAAAATGACGAAAGAAATAATTACATTATTTTCGAGGGTTTTTCCAAAATATTTAAAGGTTTTTTCGTAAAAATACAAAAATCAACTACCAAAAATTACATTTTTTCGATGTTTGTTTTCAAAAAATTTCGGAGTTTTTTCGTAAATTTCGAGATTTTTTTCTTCTAATTATTAATTTTTGAAACCACCCCATAATTTTCTAATTATTAATTTTTTACTTATATAATGATTTTTGAAATCATTCCCTTATTTTCTAATTATATATTGATTTCATGTTTTTTTTTTGATATTTAGACTTCATTTAATGTGTTTAATATATTTATTTAATTATATTTTTTCACATATTTCATATACACTCAAAATTTATTATATATATTTCATGTATTCTCAAAATTCTTACATTTTTTCTTTACACATTGAAATATTTTTTTTCAAAATATTTATTAAAATTAAGAGACATAATTTAATTAAAAAAACGACTCCTTGGTATGAAAATTAAAATATATATATATCTCAAGACACATCGTAAAGTTAAAAAACTATCATTAAACATTTTCTCCGCCCTTCCCTCATCTTCTTCCCCCTCCCTTTTTTTTTTTTTTTCCCTCTCTACTTCATTGTTTCATCAGCGAGCACCCTTGTCTGTTTTTTGTAACGCTGACGAGCGCCTCTCATCATCTTCTCTGCATCTTGATAACGCCAATAACACCCCTCGCCCTCCCTCCTTCCCTCTTCTTCACTCTCTCTGTTCAGAAGCAGAAAGAGAAATATGATGTACATCATTAGCGCCACCCTTCTCATTTCAGAATCATAATCAGAGAGATGATATACATCATCAGATTTTCCTTCCCACCCAGAACCATGAACAACTACACTCATGAAAAAACAAATCATACTTGTTTGTGAAGCAGAAGATCTTGAAGAAAGGTAGGCTATGTTCCTTCTTCTTCTCCTAGACCCTCTGCTCTCAAACAGCTACCATTTTTTTAATCTCCTCCTTCAAAGCTTAATGGGCAGATTCAGCTCCGCCCCCATACCTCAAAACAAACTCCTACCTTTCCAAGAGCTGTTTCTTGACACCAACTCGATAAACGATGAAGAAGATGGCATCGAAGACCCAGCTCGCTAGAGAGGAGTCCAGGCTCGAAAAGGAGATAATTCGGGTGATTCATAGGGGAAGACTGAAAGTTCCTAAAATCCAATTCATTCCAATTTGACCAAGCATGAATTGGCTCCCAGACCATCTACACGCAAAGGGGTAGGATTTTTTTTTTCATGTTTTCTCACAATGGGTTGTTGTTATTTCATCAAATCAACTGTAGGACGTATGAGACTATGGTGGTGTTTATGCTCTTTTTTAAGTGCTTGGAAGCTGAAATTATAAATTCTGAACGGAACCGTCGTTTTGCTAGAAGTGTTTGTTTTCAAGGGGCTGACCTTTTTTTTTTGCTGATTACAAGTTCAAATTAAAAGTGTTTGTTTTTAAGGGGCTGACCTTTTTTTTTATTTGACATTTTTGCCCACTATCACAACTTTGCCTATTACAAACCATCAACATTAATCCTTTTTTTTATCGCATTTTTTCTTTCAAATACCATTGAAATTCCTTTTTACCACTACCAAAAACTACCCTATATTCATCTTCATTCCTCGTACAGTTTTCAATAGAGAGGAAGAAAAAGTGAAAGAGGAATAGGAAGAAGAAGAAGAGGAGGGTGGTGGCAAAGGTAGCGACACTGCTCGCATGATAAAGACAAGGTGGAGAAAATATGAGATGGTTAGTAAAGGAGATAGGTAGCAACAATCATTACGAATTTATTATGAGGTTATTATTGAAATAAATTTTAATTAAGCACAAGTGCTTAGTTATCAGCACCCCATGGTGCTTACTCCAATCATAACTTCAACTTTTGATAAGTGCTAAAAACAAACTCTCTTTTAAAAGTGTCTCAATTAGTATTAAGACTTTTTAATCTATTCAAAATTAAAAAAAAAAACCATTTATGTATTGATTTGTGTGTTTTGATTGATGGGATGTGTGTATGTTTTGTTGCAGAAAACAAGCAAGAGGGTTCAGTTTTTAGGAAGTTCGTCAAGGAGGTTGTTGGGTTCGCTTCATTTGAGAAAAATTACTGAGCTTTTGCAAGGAGGCGGCTGGGGGATGCAAACACATAATTGAAGAATACTAAGACGCAGAGAGGGGGAGGAGGGAGGAAGAAGGGGAAACAAATAGAGGAATGAGAATAGGCGGGAGGAATAATTTGAAACAGAGAGAGGGAAGGAGGAAGAAGAGGAAAAGATAGAGGAAGGGAAGAAGAAGGGGAAACAAAGAGAGAAAGTAAGCAGCCTTATTCTTCACAGTAGAGAGAAAGTAAGCAGCCTTATTATGCATTCTATAGGGGATGGTGAGGACACATTTCTATGGAAAGACCCTTGGCACCCGATGGGTATTCTCATGTCAAGCTTTCCATCACAGTTGCAGTATGATTCTCTTCTTCACAAGGAGGCCAAAGTCAGCGCTCTAATAAGGAATGGTAGGTGGGATGCGCTAGAACATCATCGCGATTCAATCCCGGAGATATATGATGGCCTTGACCCTATTGAACTAGATCAGCGCTTCAAGGATGATGTCATATGGATTGGAGGTAATGATGGGGAGTTTACATGCAAATCAGCGTATCATTCAATCAGGCATAGATCGAATGAAGTTCCATGGCCGAGACTGGTGTGGTTCAAGGGTAAGATACCTCGTCATAGTTTTATCACTTGGCTAGCAATGCACAAAGCCTTGAAAACGCAAGACAAGATGAGGAAATGGAAGACGATAGAGATTTCTAAGTGTAGTCTGTGTAGCAATGCACAAGAGAATGAGGACCACTTATTCTTCCAGTGTTGGTTCTCTAACCTTGTTTGGTCGCAGGTTCTATTTTACTTGGGATATAATCGAAGACCATTGACATGGGAGCTTGAAGTTGACTGGTGCATACAACACTTCATAGGCGAGTCTCCTGGCACATTAGTTAAGAAACTTGCATTCAATGCAGTTGTCTATCACCTATGGCAGGAGAGAAACAAGCGTTTATTTCAAGGTAAGCGCAGAGTAGTCCTTCAGCTAATTGATAAGATTATTGAGGATGTGAAGCTTCGGGTTGCAGTCCTTGACCTTACAATGGAAGACAATGACTAGAATAGACGATTTTGTGAGAAATGGAGATTGGCTGTTCAGTTTGAAACAAAGTTGAGGACCGTACATACGTGGAAGAAGCCTGACTGGGGTTGGTATATGATCAACACCGATGGCTCAATGGAAGGACACCGAGGCGGATATGGCGCACTGATAAGAGACAATAATGGCCTAGTCATAGTTGCAGCAGCTGGATCCCAGGAAGCTAAGTCAGTTATTCTCCATGAACTACAAGGAGTCGAAACAGGAATAAGACTGGCTAAGCAACATAACATCACCAAGGTTGTTTTCTGCATGAATTCAATGAATATGTACCGATACCTTGCTACCGACAAAGTGCCTCCATGGGAAGCTCGTCACATAGTACGCCGTATCAAGATGTTGCTAGAGGAGTTTGAAGATTACAGACTAATGCATGCGGTCAGAGAAACTAACCAAGCAGCAGACAAGCTAGCGAGTCTTTTGCCTAGTGCAGAATACTTAGAGATCACACCTAGTTCCTTTGCCGAAGATCTTAAGAAAATTATTTTTGACGATGCGATAAGTAGACAGTATACACGATTGTAATCATTATCACCTTTTCTGTGGTTTGGGGAGCCCATTTATACCCCGCGCTTGCCTTTCAAAAAAAAAAAAAGAGCGAGAGAGAGGAGGAAGGGGTTGAAGGCGGCTGATGGTTGCGAAACAGAGATGAGTGGGAAGAAGAAGCGGAGTGGGCAGTCGACAGGGCTGCAAACCAAAGAGAGGTGGGAGGAAGAATATGAAGTTTTTTTGTTTTGTTTTTAACAACTATTATTTGATGAAGGTTATTTTTTATAAACATTAGATGATGTATCTCAAGATACCCATTTTAATTTTCATACAATATTAACCACCGATTTTGAGCTTGGATTAGGCGAGGATATGTGGGAAGATCGTATTGCTTGGAGAACCAAAATCCATGTAGCCGACCCCGAAAATCTCGGGAATGAGCTTTGATGATGATGATGATGATGATTAACCACCGATTTTGAGTTGTTCGAGGTCAATATTTTAACCTGAGCACTTGAATCAATTTAGGGATATTTTGATCATCAAAATATGTCCTATTTGAAAACAAACAGTCAATGAATGCGGAGTGCTAGTCTGGGGGCATCGTAAATATGATATTTTTTAGGAACTAATCCTGAATAAGTTATTTTTTGGAAAATAAGTTTAAAAAAAAAACCATCCTTTTGTTATATACAAAATTAGTTTTATTCATCCCGAACAAGTCAGACAATAGTCTCTGTGGTTCTTCAAGCTTTGAAGAAAAAATTAATAAAGTGAGGCATTAAAAAATGGAGACCTTAATTAGCAAAGCTTGGAGAATAATTTGATTAGATGAGCTGTTGGACCAAATCATAGATTACCATTAATTGGTTAGGTAACCTGCCCCATGAGAGGAAATGAATATTGTGTCCATGTGATAATGGTTTGTCTAGTTTTGGGTCATGTGACGAAATTATTGAAAATGATTAACTTGGATTGTCATTTACCAACATTTGGTGCCTGTCTGGTTAATTTTAAGACTAAAACATATAAAATATGATTGATATAGCTTTTATGCTTTAAAAATAGCAGTGTACCTGTATAAACACCGTTTAGAAGATAATCAACTTGCACAATTAAGCCCTACCATGTTCAGGCTGAAGTGAATTTTTAGAAAGAAAAAAAAAATCATGTTGCGTCTTTCAATCCTTGACTAGGGAGGGAGACACCATCTGTGGCTGTGTATTTGCTTAATTAGGTTTCATTTGACGAATTCATTGAAATGATCAACTTAGGTTTAATTTTGTAAAACAGGAACTAGTTAAGGTTAAAGAATAATACATAATTTTATTAACATATACTTTACCAAGAAGCTAGCTGATTTCTATATTTTACCAAAAATCTAAAAAGGTTGAGCAAAATTGCCTGGGTTACTTTAAAATTTAGATTTCAAGGTCTCTTAAACGAAAAAGGCATTGTGAGAAACAGATAGCTTGAACAATTAATCAAATGAATTAATTCTATAATTTATGCCAACCAAGGCAAAAGATCGAATGAATCAAACCAGCACAATTTGAACAATCCCAACACCAAATACTACACATTTCTGCTTATCCTTTCCTCACAACAAATACTAAACATCTTTGGCTCTGAAGTTAATGCTTCAAAAGAGCGTAGAGGGAAAGAACAATAAACGAACAGATCATTGCCCCAGATATTGGCATTGGGAAGGTTGATCCAGTGTCCATTGATGGTGATGGCGAAGGTGCCATCCCACCTTCCTGTGCTGAAACAACTGCCACAGAGAAGATGGCCAAGGAGAAGAAAACTAAAGTAGCCTTTGAAATGCTAGCTTGAGCCATATTTGACAAAAGAAAATGAAGATTTGCAAATGTATTGACAAACAAAAAAGTAGTTTGCTTTTGAAGTTTGAAGAGTGGAGATGAGTGTGTGAGGTTGTGAAACAATAGCCTCCTCTTTATATATACATTCAGAGAAGGGGGTTTCTTAGCTCATTCTTCACTTGGGGCCTAAGGAAATAATGTAGGCAGCTGTAAAATATAAAAACTCGGGTCTGAGTTTAAGAGAAGGAAGAACCAGCTCACTTTACTCAAAAGTTACTTATTATGTGTAGTCTGCAATTTCTTGCTGGTTTCACAGTTGAAGATGTTTTCTCCATCATATTAACCATTAGGCCAACAAAGTAACACGCGTCGTACCACTCCAGATAAGCCGGAAAAAAAAACTAGAAAGCCAGCAAATATTAAAAGTCGGCTGGCTTTTCTCTTGTATTTTAGTTGGCTGATCCAAGTTGTCCTTGCTTCCTGTCAAGCCATTGCTCTCTGGACAAGTCACCAACCAAATCACCTCTCTTCTCTATATAATGACACCTCTCTTCTCAAATGATTCCCAACCCAATTGCAAGTTCTCAAACTACTAGTTTTTGCTTTAGTATATTCATTACAATCTGCAATCTTCATTCCACCACTTCTTAATTTATCCTTCAACAATGGCACAAGTTAGCATCCACAGAGCGGTTGTTGCTTCGGCGCAGATGGCACCATCTCCAGCACCATTTGTGGACACTGGATCAGCTTTCTCACTGCCAATCTCCAGCGTACTTATCTGCTCACTAATTGCAGTCTCTCTTTTTGCTCTTTTGAAGCACTAGCTAAACTAGCTCCAGCATGCACACTGTTTGATGTTGGTTTCGCTCTATTGTCTATTCTTTTGCAGATGCTTAGATGCACGAGTACTAAATAATAAACATGTATTTTTTTTGGAAAGTGAGCTGGGTTTTAAGAATCCCAAAACCTTTATACAATTGAAACAAAAACAAAAAACAAAAATAAAAAAAGAAACAAACTCTCACAAGAAAGAGAATTCTAGTGAGAGTGAACATGGTTACTAGGCCTATAGAAATCTTCAACTAGCATCGGCCAAAGAAGAAACCTCTTGTTTTTTATCCATGTCTCCTTTGTTAAGGAGGAAATGATTCAACCTTTGTACTTTTTGTTTGCTTTCTTAGCCCTAGAGGATCTTCGAGGGCAGAGACTAAAATCTTTAGTGCAAGATTTTGAACACAAATCGCTTGCAACCTCTTCACTAGAAGGATCTTGCTCATGTTCCTCGTTACTACGCTGCTCATCTGTTGTGGTGTTCTCTTTGTCCTGAGTCGGTGTGTGTTCACTTGCCTTCACATTAGTACTACGCTCAAGCATTGGGTTGATAAGAATCAATGGTTGTGGACTCGGCGTTATGGCATCACTCTGGTTATCATTTATGTTATGCTCTGCCACATTTGCAGCCTCTATACTGGTCACATTCCATGTTTTTCCTGTGATAGGCCCTGGACTCCCCTCTAAACTGGGTGGAGTCTTCAACTTGAATGTATGTCTACCCTTGGCGATCGTCCAACCATCGAAGTTTTGTCTTTCTAGTGGTTGGGTCCTACCCGTAGCTTGCCATACCATATGGCCTGGAGTATTAATTTTTTTGCTCTTTGAACACTGCTGTTTTGTATGGCAAAAAATTGCACAAGAACTGCACTTAACAGGAATCCATGCATACTCAACTTCAACTATTTTTTTCTTGTCTCCATTGATAACCACAGGGATGTCTTTGGGTAATTGGTTGTTTACATCCACCTCCACACACACCCTCGCATACGCTAATCTTGTCCTTTCTTCAGTAGCTTTGTCAAGCATGATAGGCACTCCAATAAAACTAGCAATCATTTGAATACCCTCTGGATTCCATAGGAATAAAGGAATTTTCTTCAGTGTAACCCAAATAGGTATCGAGGTAAGCACCTCGACATCCTCGGCCATAGAAGGTGACCAGGCCCTGAGGATGAACAACCTGCTTGCAATATCAGAGGTCACATTTCCAATACCTTACTTCTATCTTCTTCCTTCTTGAATTTGAATACAAAATTCTTATCTCCGTGTATGCTCATATCAAAATCTCGAATTCCCCACGTCCTTATCAGCCACTCTTTGACATAACCATATGCCAAGCACTTGCTCACAAAGGTGCCAATAACCAACCTTTCACATTCTTCTATCCTATTCGCAAAGTCAGCAGTTTGCACTTGTACTATTTTCCTTCCTTCAACAGTACCTGAAGGTTCATACCTAAGTTTTGTAGAGCCCGTATGCTTGCTTTGCTTAAGCTTTGATGCCCAACTCATCCTCGCTGGTGCAACGGCAGGGTTTGTTGCCATTGCTTCTTGAATTTTGCTAGGGCCAGAGGATGTAACACTAGTTGGCATTGTACATTCATCTGCTTTATGCAGAACCTCTTCATTCCTTTGTGCTGCAGCCTGCTCTTGACTGGCTGACACCCTTGCAGTTAGCATTGCCCAGTTTTTGGGGTTTATCATCATTTTCAGTCCTTCTACACCTAGTTTATCTCCATTTTTTACAGCCACTTGATATTCATGTGTGAGTAATTGTAGCAATCCATCGCCATGAATGTTGTACTTCTCCTCAAAAGCCATGAACACCTCCTGTGCAAACACGTTCGCACTGACGGCGTCTCCACCATTTGTTCCTGTCATTCCATAGACCGGAGATGGGGTATCAGATTACGAGATCCACAACAGATGTTCAGCTGCTCTCAAAAGAACTCGATGCTCTGTGCGAGAGAAAGCATGTCTCAGATCTGAACGAGAGCCACCGGATCTGTTTGCAAAGAGCAAGAGGAGACATCAGATCTAGAAGATCAGATCTGTCTTCCCTCTCCCTCGACGAGTCTAGCTGCGACGAGCCCCTCTCTGCTCCCTGCAACGAGCACCTCCTCAGATCTGTGACGACCCCCTCAGATCTGCGACGACCTAATGGCTTCTTATGAAAAGAAAGAAAATGAACATTTTGTATGGTTGGTGATATGGGAATCTGCTATGTAGAAGATTCTTCTGCTGCTCTGCATGACTGTGTTTGAGCTCCGTGAATGAACCCTAGGCCTAGCGAGCGACTGCCAAATTTGAGACTTCTTTGTCGCGCTGTGGAACTCGAACATGTATTCTTTGATTCAACTCATCCTGTTTGGCGGTTTAGCACATTACTTTGCTACTATACTCAATTTTTATGGCACTACTTTTTATGGTTATAGCTTGACTGATCTCCACAGCATATGAGAACATTCAACATATATACTTGGGTTCATATTCAATGTTGAAAGGTTCAGAGCTTCTACCTTTAAATCTCTCCGATTTGGAAGGGGAATGACAATGCTTATGGTTCATTGATTGTTCTTAGAGGCATTTCAGAATGGGACTTCCAACTTCATGTACGTATCTTTTTGTAGCAAGAAATGTTGATAGACTTTAAAAATGGATAAATATTGGAATAACAAGTATTTGGACGTATAAGCTTCGAGGTGACTGAGAGGTTCCCATTTGTATCATTACAAGTTGATAAGTTAAGACAATGTAAGATCAATGTTACCTTATTTCAAATTTCAGGCAACTGATAGTTGTAACCTAAATTTATTCATCAACATTGCTTGGTTTTACAAATAAAACATATATGAACATCATTCAAGAATGTTTGTTGAAATCCAAGAGTATCCTCCCTGCATTATCAACTACAGAGTGGTTGACATTGTTTGGTATTTCTTGACCAAAATGTTAATGAACTACTCAACTAATCATGAAATTCTGGTATACTATAGAATAATACGAGAGAAATGTAACATGAAATTAGCTTTATTTGTCCACAACAAACCAAATCTCAATCTTTATGGTCCTTGAAGCTTTCTTGTTGGCCTAAATGAGACGACATATTAAAATGAACCAATAAATAAGTATTGCATTGAAAAAGGGAGGTGATGATTAACCAAATACTTTGATTAGATGTCCTATTGGATCAAATTAGAGATTGAAACTAATTGGTTAGGTAACCTGCCCCATGATAGGAAGAGAGAATATCGTATCTCTATGTGATTATAATTTCTTTATTTTATTTTTGGCTTTGGGGTTCATGTGATCAAAATCATTACAAATTATCAATGTGCTACAATTGTTGTCTCACTGGTGCTTAATTTAAAGAATAAAACATATAAAATACAGTATAGCTTTTTATATTTTAAATAGACATCCTTAATGGAAAGCGGCTTTTTTACCTGTCAAGTTGTTTCATAATCAAATTTTTGTTCAATTAAGCACTACCCATGTTCTGTCTGAAAAGAATAATAATCATAAAAACCTACCATGTGTTCAAACTTAGTTTACATAATTTATAAGAAACTTTGGAATTTGATTTTTTATGTTTTTATCACAAAATGTCAAGGCAGCATCTCTGGGCTATCTCAGAATTTGAATTTCAAGGCATAATAATGTAATTAATGCAACATTATATTATAGCCATGTGAGAAAAATATGTAACTTGAAAGATGAAAAGAATTTATTGTGTTGTGTCAACGAAGATGGCGAAAGAATTGAATGAATATAATCGGCTCAATCATAAAACCCCAAAAAGGTATTACAAACTAGCCCATATCTGTCTATTTCCTTTCCTCAACTGGGAAGTTAATGCTTCAAAAGAGCAAAAAGTGAAACAACTATAGAAGAAGAGCAGATCATTGTCCCAGAAATTGGCATTGAGAAGGCTGATCCAGTGTCCAACACGCTGTCCTGCGCTGAAACAACCACCACAGAGAATATGGCTGGTTTCAAAGAGAAGATTTGGTTTTAAGATTTCTTCAAGAGTAATTCTATATGTCGAGGGTTTGGGCGAGGTTTTGGGCGAGGGAAGTGCGTCGCACGCGAGCGGGCTGACGTGGTGAAAAAAAAAAAAAAAAAAGATTGCGAGGGAAATGAAAAATTTGGGCGAAAGAAGAAGAGGGAACTGATTCATTCCCTCTCTCGCTCCCTCTGTCTCTCGCTCCCTCTGTCAGCTCGCTCCCTTCAATCCCTCTCTCGCTCCTCTCGCTCCCTCTGTCGCTCGCTCCCTTCATTCCCTCTCTCGCTCCCTCTCCCTCTCCCTCTCCCCATTCTCCCTCCCTGAACGTATAATTTTCTACAGATTCTCCCTCTCCCCCAAACGAAGCTCCTCCTCTCTCCATCATCACTGAAACAAAGGAGAAGAACGAAAATTAGGGAAGAAGAAGGAAAGAAGGAGAAGAGAAGAAGGTCTCCATCGTCCCTTCCCTCTCGCAAAAGGTAAATTTTCCCTCTTATTTTAGGTTTTAGGTTTTAGGTTTTTAGTTTTTGATTTTCCCTTTACTTGGGTGTTTTAGGTTATTGGTTTCGGACAAGAAGTTGGTTTTCATCGCTCGGACGCAGAGGTAAGCCCTTTCTTCTTCTCTTCGTTTCGTCTTCAGATCTAGGGTTCAATTTTTTTTTTTTAATTTCAGTGTTCTTCAGCCGAAGATCTTCATGTAGGGTTCAATTTTTTTTTTTTTTTTTTTATTTCAGTGTTCTTCAACCGAAGAGCTTCATCTAGGGTTCATTTTAATTGTAATTCATGTGGGGTTTTTTTTATGGGTTTTTTTATAATTTCATTGTTCATATCTTTAGAATTTTTTTTTTTGTTTAAGATTTTATATATATAAGCATCTTTTTATCTCTGTGTTTTCATCAAAACTCTTCTTAGATCTATATTCTTAATCGTGTTAAGGCACCACATGCGAGGTAATACTCGGCGAGCCCACGATTATTAATATTAGATTAAAGAAGAATCTTCAAAATCATGAAGTGAGGTGGCGGGGGTGGGAGCCGTTCATCCCACTCGAGATGCGTGTGTTGACTTTTCGCGCGTGCATCCCGAACGGGATGAACGGCTCCCACCCCCGCCACCTCACTCCCCTCGCCCATTTCCTCGCTGTGTAGAATCACTCTTCTAGAATACTCAAACAATTGACTTATCGAATTATTCCCGCATGTCAAACTGTGGTTTAGTTGTGGGAAATAAAAGCTGGAGCTAAATTTCATTGTTTGGTTGTTATTTAATTACATGGAACCAATTTCACTAACATGATTCCAAGTTTTTGGCTTCCTCACATAATCAAATTTTGTAGAATCACTTTCAATTTTTGCATATTTTTTATATTACCAAACATACCCTAAAAAATTAGTAGGTTCTGCAAATCTCATGTGATATGTGTGGGGCTTTTTTGTTTTTAGGCAATTCAATAAATCGTACCTTGTTTATGATTTGTATGTTTGTTATCGTTAAGGATGATAATACGGGGTCACGCGATTTACAACCTGGCAGCGTTGATCAATTCAACTCGCTCCTCTCACAGGTACATATTATGTATTTTGTATGTATCTCTTTGTACAGTTTGTTAGTTAAGTGTTTTGTATGACTCCTATTATTTATTTTTGCAGCCGCCTTTGCAGCCACCCGGAATGGACTATACAAATTATAGGTTATGATAAGGTTAGTCATCGATGTCTGTGTATGGGACAGGCTTACCCCTTAAGTAACATATTAGAGAAACTCTTTATGTTGTTGAGCATCTATTAGAGAAACTCTTTAGATTGGAATGAGTAAAGCGTAAATACGTCACTAATGTTTTGCTAGGGCGTTCAAATGGTTTATGGTCCTGGTCTAGTACGGAAGTTTTGCTTTGCTTGCATGGAAGAGGTAGCAAGCTTTAGTGTGGTATTGCTCTCTTTCATTTTTTTATCTTTTCAATTCGCACATCAATAGCAGATTGATGGGAGTAGTTGCCAATATGGGAAGCTAGCAAGTGTTTGGTGTATGTTAGGCGCGATAAATACGTTTTAATTACCTGCATGTATAGCTTTGAATTCATGTTTCCTTAAAGGTACTTCATGATAAAGGGTCATGTCCTGATTAGTTTTTTCACTATTTTTTTTAAATATGATGGGATCAGTTAAATGCTAGACACACATACTGCAGGCTTCCTATTATCTGTCTTTGAATTCAGTTTATCCATCTTAGATTGCTGCCTGTTCCCTGCAAAGATTGTTATCTGATGCTTCATTGGGTCTAAGAAGGCACCAATATGTATATACAGAGGCTTTTGTAGGAATTTTCAGTATTCTTATTTGATGTATCCAGTTCTCTACTAATACAAATTTACTTGACCAATTAATTCAGTCACCGGCAAAATTACAACCAAGGCAGACGTCTTTAGTTATGGGGTGGTGTTGATGGAGCTGCTTACTGGATTGAAAGCGCTAGATGAGGACAGGCCTGAGGAGAGACGGTACTTGGTTGCTTGGTTCTGGCACATCAAATCAAATAAGGAGAGGCTTATGGGCGCCATAGACAAGGCTCTTGAGGTGAATGAAGATACATTTGAGAGCATTTCAACCATAGCTGAACTGGCTGGGCATTGCACTGCACGGGAACCTCTCTTTCCTTTTCAGTATTTTTTTTTTTTTTCTGAAGATGCTTGCCTTGCAGTTGATGTAAATTCAGTTTTTATCTTCAGTTGATGTTCAGATATTCAAGCTTTTTTTATCTTCAGTTGATGTAAATTCAGTTTGCAATGTGTAAATTCAGTTGATGTAAATTCAGATGATGTAAATTCAGTTTGCAATGTCAGTTGTTTTTATCTTTGAATGTGTATTTGTCGCATTGTTTGATAATGTGTAAATTCAGATGATGTAAATTCAGTTTGCAATGTCAGATATTGAGGTCGTTTTTATCTCAGTTGTTTTATCAGTTGAATGTGTATCTGTTAGGTGCTCTGTGAGTTAGATGTTAGATGTCTGTTAGCTATCTGTTAGGTGCTATATCTGTTAGGTGTTAGGTACTATTAGGTCCTATATCTTAGTTATCGGTCTGCCATATATTTCCTCGTCACCAAAACCAAGGGGTGATGGAAGTGCTAATAATGTCATCCAAACTTTGTAACTTATCTTGTGTAAACCATTGCTTACAATCTTGCTTACAATACAGTCTTCAATTCATAGCAATACAGTCTTGCTTACAACCATTGCAATACAATCTTGCTTACAATACAATCTTGCTTACAACCATTGCAATACAGTCTTCATATCATTTCAATACAATCTCATTTTTTTCATCTGCTATGTACATTGCTTGTTATCCTACTTCTACCTTTCTAATACATTCTCATTTTTTTCATCTGCTTCACTTCTCTGCCTTCCATATCTGCTACTTCTAATTTGTATGTTCCCATATCATTTCAATGACTATCATTGTGAATCACCAACTGACAGTATGTAATCTCTGAAGTATAGTGCTGATCTTGATCACTTCAAATTGCATCCAAGCTCCAAATCTGCAATTTCTAGAATCAAGATAAAGGTCAGTTCTTATCACATAACGAACTGAAGTATTTCTAGAAATTTCCAAATCTGCAATCTCTGAAGTATAAAGGTCAGCAGCCTTATGTAAAACTTCTAAACTTTCTAATCCAATTGAAGAACTGATCCATAATTCAGAAAACTTGTTCCAGATTCCACTTTTATTTGCTAGGATATCTCTTATATATATATATATCCATCTATGCATGCATGTCATCATAACATATAAGAATCACAATCATATCAATATTTCTGAAGAAGTGGCAATTTTTTCTAACATGCACTGAAAAAAAAAACAGAGCAAAATCTGCCAATTGTTAATACAATTAGCTGAATTCAGTGGACGTCTAATTACTTGCAAGAAAACAGAACATGCCATTCCTGCTATCCCCAACTACAGCATCAAATGAACTCTCTGACAATAATTCCCCGTATGTTCTTCAAACCAGACAAAGAAGAGGTGTTGATATTCTCTGGAAAGCAGTCAGTGTGCAAAGCATGAATGCTCAACTCTCATGTGAATCAAACACCCTACATAGACACTAAATAGGAAGCTGAAATAGGAAGCTGAAATATACAAGAATCTCATTTGAAGTCACAGATTATAATGGAACAACTAATGAATATAAGTATGCTCAGTGAAACAACTAATGAATTCTTGAACTTTTATGAAACAACTAATATGAAACAACTAATATAAGTATGAAACAACTAATGAATATAAGTATGAAACAACTAATGAATATAAGTATGAAACAACAAATATAAGTATGAATTCTTGAACTTTTATGAAACAACTAATGAATTTACATCAGTGTTACAACGGCTTGAATATCTCATAGAATTCATACAAGGATGAATCTACCATATCCTTTGCCAAAAAAAAAAAAAATGTCAGACATGAACATCATACATATAAGAATCTCATGGATTTCACTTCTGCAACTTCTTTGTATTTTCCCTTGTCAATTCAATGCAATACTCTTTGCTATGAGGAAAAGTCCCAAGAGGTTCCTCTACGGCTAGTGCAGAGTCTTTGAAGAGTTTTAAGGGTTTATTTTGAGAAATACATAGTCATATGGAAAAAGCTTCTATTCTTATAAATGTGTTTGAAATGTGTGCTTTTGTTGTATTTGCTGTTGCTTTTTATTATCTGGTAGGCATATTGTATCCTAGTTTTTGTTTCTGAATAAATTCATCTTACTGATTAAAAAAAGAAGGGAAATATAGAAGAGACAAACCTCGACTCTTAGACAAGAACCCAGCTCATATTGAGCATCTGCATCACCCATGTCTGCAGCTTCCACAAGTAAAGCAGCTCCACTAAAGAAGAGACAGAAAGAGATAACAAGAAATTAACTATTGGATAGGATTCCTAATTTAACAAACAAAGAACACAATAAGAAACATGAAGCATACATAGACGTACACGGCTTTAGCCCATGTGCTCCAACAAAGCAATACAAATAAAAGGCTAAAGGTTTTTAAGCCTTAATTTTATTTGCATTATAACAACAACAATGGTTAATCACAGGGAGATGATAAGCAGAAATCAAAACAGAAATGAAATGAAAAAAACAAAAAAACAAAACCACATGAACACTGAAATTAAACAAAAAAAATCTAGGACCTTAGTGGCAGGTTCAACTAATTTACAGTTCAAGTAGGAAAAAACTACAGATATGAACACTGAAATTATAAAAAAAAAAGAAACCCCACAATTCATAAAAAAAAAAAAAAAAAAAACCACATGAACACTGATATTATTACAATTAAAATGAACCCTAGATGAAGCTCTTCGGTTGAAGAACACTGAAATAAATAAAAAAATGAACCCTAGATGAAGCTCTTCGGCTGAAGAACACTGAAATTAAAAAAAAAATGAACCCTAGATCTGATATAAATATCATGAATATAGTCATGATTTTGAAGATTCTTCTTTAATCTAATATTAATAATCGTGGGCTCGCCGAGTATTACCTCGCATGTGGTGCCTTAACACGATTAAGAATATAGATCTAAGAAGAGTTTTGATGAAAACACAGAGATAAAAAGATGCTTATATATATAAAATCTTAAACAAAAAAAAAAATTTCTAAAGATATGAACACTGAAATTATAAAAAAAAAAAAACCCCACGACTCATAAAAAAAAACCCCACATGAATTACAATTAAAATGAACCCTAGATGAAGCTCTTCGGTTGAAGAACACTGAAATAAAATAAAAAAAAAAAAAAAAAATTGAACCCTACATGAAGATCTTCGGCTGAAGAACACTGAAATTAAAAAAAAAAAATTGAACCCTAGATCTGAAGACGAAACGAAGAGAAGAAGAAAGGGCTTACCTCTGCGTCCGAGCGATGAAAACCAACTTCTTGTCCGAAACCAATAACCTAAAACACCCAAGTAAAGGGAAAATCAAAAACTAAAAACCTAAAACCTAAAATAAGAGGGAAAATTTACCTTTTGCGAGAGGGAAGGGACGATGGAGACCTTCTTCTCTTCTCCTTCTTTCCTTCTTCTTCCCTAATTTTCGTTCTTCTCCTTTGTTTCAGTGATGATGGAGAGAGGAGGAGCTTCGTTTGGGGGAGAGGGAGAATCTGTAGAAAATTATACGTTCAGGGAGGGAAAATGGGGAGAGGGAGAGGGAGAGGGAGCGAGAGAGGGAATGAAGGGAGCGAGCGACAGAGGGAGCGAGAGGAGCGAGAGAGGGATTGAAGGGAGCGAGCTGACAGAGGGAGCGAGAGACAGAGGGAGCGAGAGAGGGAATGAATCAGTTCCCTCTTCTTCTTTCGCCCAAATTTTTCATTTCCCTCGCAATCTTTTTTTTTTTTTTTTCACCACGTCAGCCCGCTCGCGTGCAACGCACTTCCCTCGCCCAAACCCTCGACATATAGAATTACTCTTTCTTCAATATTAGGCCAACAAAGTTAACACGTATGCGTACCTCTCCAGCCAACATAAAAACACTAGAAAGCCAGCAAGCATTGTCACCTGTCAAACCATGCTCAGTGGGTTCTACTGTACATGCACCAAATCCTTCCTATATATATAATGACACCTCTCTTGTTAAGTGCAATACTCTCAAACCAATTACAAGTCTTAAACTAGTTCTTTTGTTTTTGAAAAGTTAAAGATGAGAAAATGTATTTCTGTTTATTGATATTGATCATTACAAATATGATATATATACATATATAGAATAAAGTCTACATAGAAGGAGATTGATCTAAGGAGCTATACATAGAAGGAGATTATTTTGTGTCTGTAAAGCTTAGAATATTCTGAGATATTCATAGAATATGTTGAGTATTAAATCAAATCAAATCTCAACAAAATATGTTGAGATCTTCACAGAATATGTTTAATATCCAATCAAATCAAATCTCAACACTCCTCTTCAAGTTGGAGCATGAATATCGAGAATGTTCAACTTGCTTATTAACTTCGTAAAAATGTTTCCTCCTAAAGCCTTAGTGAAGACATCGGCCAACTAAAAATATGAGGGAACAAATTTGGTAACAATTTCACCTGCTTTGATCTTTTCTCTCACAACATGGCAATCAAGTTTGATATGCTTAGGACGTTCATGATAGACAGGATTTGCATCAATATGGAGTGTTGTTTGATTATCGCAGAATAAAGTAACCCGTTTCAAACGAACCCACAGATCTTTAAACAAATATCTAAGCCAATTAAGTTCACATGTTGCAGCAGCCATGGATCTATACTCAGCTTTAGCAGATGACCTGGAGACTTTTTTTTTTCTTGTCTTCCATGAAATTAGAGAATCTCCAAGAAATACACAGTAACCTGATGTAGATCTTCTTGTCATAGGACAATTTGCATCACAATAAGCTCTTAATTGTAGAGAGTTGTTGGAAGAAAATAGTAAACCGAGCCCTGATTGTTCTTTAAATATCTCACAACACGAAGAGCAGCATCCCAATGAGGTTTCCTTTGTGCGTGCATAAATTGACTTAAGATGTTCACAGAATACATGATATTCGGTCGAGTAATTGTAAGATAAAGTAATCGTCCCACTAATGTTCTGTAGCGTGAAGCATCATTCAATAATTTACCTTGATTATTTGTAAGCCGCAAATTATGTTCCATTGGAAAGTCAACAGGTTTAGCTCCAAGAAGTCCAACATCATCAAGAATTTCCAGTGTGTATTTTCGCTGAGATATGACAATCCCAGCTTTTGATCTTGCTACTTCCAAACCGAGAAAATACTTGAGATTACCAAGGTCTTTCATGTGAAACTGTTTGTGAAGACAATGCTTGAGATCTTGAATAGCTTTGTCATTGTTTCCTGTGATGATCATGTCATCCACGTAAAGCAGGACCATGGTTAGAGTTGAGCTTTTTTCTTGCACAAAAAGAGAGTGGTCTGATTGCGATTGAGAAAAACCAGCCAGTTTAATGGCTTCTGAGAACTTAGAGAACCAATTTCTAGGCGCTTGTTTGAGTCCGTAAAGGGACTTGTGAAGTCGACACACAAACTTCTCCCCTCGTTGACAAAGTCATGTTGGTGGCATCATGTACACTTCTTCATGCAAATCACCATGAAGGAAAGCATTATTGACATCCATTTGAAATAGTGGCCAATTTCGAACAACTGTCAAGGCAAAGAGACAACGAAATGTGGTTAACTTAGCAACTGGAGCAAAAGTCTCGTTATAATCCAAGCCTTCTTTTTTAGCATATCCCTTGGCTACCAAACGTGTTTTGTAACATTCTACTGAGCCATCTGATTTATATTTGACTCGGAAAACCCATTTGTTGCCTATGGGATGATGATTGTGAGATAATGGAACTAGGGACCATGTCTTTTGATTTTCAAGGGCGGTGAGCTCAGTCTGCATTGCTTCACACCACTTTGGATCACGTAGTGCCTGTTCATATGTGTTAGGCTCAAGAGTGCTAGAAATTGTGTTAACAAATAACTGATGAGAAGGAGATAATGATTGGTAGGAAATAAAGTTTGATAATTGATATTTAGTACCTGACCGAGAAGAGGAAGACTTGCCTGCAGTTGTAGAGGAAGATGACGTACCAACTTGGCCACAATGAAAGTCACGAAGAAGAACAGAAGGTTGTCTAGGTCATTCGCTGCGACGAAGAATAGGAGATGTGTTTAAGTGTGGAGAAGGAGAAGATAATGGCAATGAAGATGTTGTTGGGTTTGATGATGATGGTGAGAGATCATGAGAATAGTGAGATGAAGGAGAAGGTGTCTCGGTTGATGAGTTAGGGGTAGAGGATTAAATTGGAATTGGAATATCATTGAAGTCAGGAGATATGGAAGGTAGAGAGATTGACAGTGAAGAATTGGACGAAGTGGGAGTGGAAAAAGGAAATGTACTTTCATGGAAAACGACATCACAACTAGTGAAGAACTGTCGAGTGGCAAGATCATAAATTCGGTAGGTTTTTTTACCAGAAGGATATCCAACAAAAATGCATTGTCGAGCTCTTGTTGAAAATTTGGCCAAAGGTTGCAAGTTGGTGGCATAACAAAGATAACCGAAAGTGCATAGGTGTCTATATGTGGGAGGTTTGCCATATAAGAGCTCATATGGTGATTTATGGTTCAAAACTGAGGTAGGAAGTCGATCTATGAGATAAGTGGCGGTGAGTGAGCTTTCACCCCAGAATTTCAATGGTAAATTTGCTTGAAATCTCAAGGCACGACCGACGTTGAGAAGGTATCGATGCTTTCTTTCGACAACACCATTTTGTTGAGGTGTGTGTGGACATGAACTTTGGAACAGGATGCCAAGAATTGAGAGAAATGGCTTTAAATAAGTGAATTCTAGACCATTATCACTCCGTATGCTTTTAACTTGACAGTTAAATTGAGTGTTGACAAAAGTGATGAATGTTTTTAACAAGCCTTGTGTTTCAGATTTGAATCTCATAAGAAAAATCCACGTAAAACGGGTGTAGTCATCCACAATAGTTAATAGTGTGCACTAGTGTGTGTTTTAATTTTAGGTGAACCCCAAATATCACAGTATATAAGATCAAAAGAATTAGTACTTTGAATAAAGCTTATAGGAAAAGATAACCTTGTTTGTTTTGCCAAAAGACAAACATCACATGAATGTTGAGGATCACGAAGAAAAGAGGGAATTATTTTGGACAAAAACTGAGAAAGCAATTTGGATGGATGTCCTAGTCTTTTATGCCAAATAGCTACTGATAGGAGAGAGACTTGATAAGAGGTTGGTGAAGGCGGATGCAACTCTGATTGTGATATAAGATAGTACAGTCCCTTACTTTGCTTCCTCGGGCCAATCATCTTCTTCGTAACTAGGTCCTGCAATATACAAAAGTAGGAAAGAAGTGAATGGAACAATTGAGAGAAGATGTGAGTTGACTGACAAAAAAAAAATCACATGAAATGAGGGTGCACAGAGAACATCATGAACACACAATTTTTGTATAATATGTGCAGAACCAACACTTGTGATTTTTTCATAAGAACCATTTCGTAAGGTGACTTGAGAAAACATATGAACATTGACTTTATCTATGACTGAAGTAGCTATATGATTTGTAGCACCACTATCAATGATCCAATGAAGAGACTTTGGGATGTGGATGATGAACAAAAAGAAGTAGAGTTACCTATATAATTGGCTGAGACAGTGGATTTTTCTTTTCGGAAAAAAAGCTTTGATTTGTGAGAATTCTTCATGAGTGAATTGAATAGGTTGATCAGAAGTTTGGGCGGCCTTGATGACTGCGTGAGATGATTCAATTCCCGTTTGATTTGCAGAAACCTTTCGAGCTCGATTTGGAGGTTGTATATCTTTGCCGTGAAGTTTGTGTCCAATGGAAAATCCAAACAAATAAAAACATATCTCCACTGTATGTGTAGTTCCATCACAATAGGTACAATGAAGCAGTTTCTTAGACCCTTGTGTCTTTGATGAGCTAGGCGTCCAAGTTCGAGAAGAATTATGTCGTTGTGAAGCAGAATCTGATTGTCTGACATTCATGGCATGAACTTGTTCAATAATCTTGTATTCAGCTAGTCCTTTTTGTTTTTCTTCCTCACATAAAAGTGAATATGCTTTCTTAACAGTTGGTAAAGGGTGCATAAGCATGATTTGCCCTCTAACAGCTGAATATGTCTCATTCAAGCCCATAAGAAATTGTCCAAGGTTCACCCTTTCTTTTTTGTCTTACAGTTGCTTGAGTCCTCCACAAGTGCATGGAATAGCTTGACTACACATTTTCAACTCATCCCATAGCATATTTATCTTGGTTTAATATGTGAAGATGGAATCCTGATTTTGCTTTTAACTCCACAATGGAACGTTGAATCTGATAGTGATGAGAAAAATCACCTTGTGAGAATCGTTCTTGCAGATCCAACCAGATTTCAGAAGGAGTTTCCACATAGAGGACACTATTGGCAAGATCTTGATTTAAAGAGTTGAGAATCCAATAGAGAACCATATCATTGCATCGTTGCCATAGTGAATATTTAGGATCAGATTCACTTGGTGTAGGTATAGTCCCTTTGATGAATCCCAGTTTGTTTTTGGCACTAAGACTCACCAACATGAAATGTCTCCACATAGCATAGTTGGTTCCATCAAGAATCTTTGGCACAAGAATCATACTTGGATGATCTGAAGCATGAATAAAAAGAGGATCAGATGGGTCAATGGTGAAATAAGACATGGTTTGATGAGTAGTATTTTGGTTTTCTTGGTTGATGGTTTTGTTGGTGTTCGGAGTGTTTTGGATGACACTTATTGAATCAATATCCTCCATAAAAATTTGCGGAAGCTTGGTAGAGACGTTAGGATCAACACTCTGATACCATGAAAAGTTAAAGATGAGAAAATGTATTTTTGTTTATTGATGTTGATCATTACAAAGATGATATATATATACATGTATAGAATAAAGTCTGCATAGAAAGAGGTTATTCTAAGGAGTTATACATAGGAGGAGATTATTTTGTGCCTGTAAAGCTGAGATCTTTACAGAATATTCTGAGATATTCACAGAATATGCAAAGTATCAAATCAAATCAAATCAAATCTCAACAAAATATGTTGAGTTCTTTACAGAATATGTTGAATATCCAATCAAATCAAATCTCAACAGTTTTAGCTTTCAATACAATCTCCAGTCTTCTTTAATTACCTATCAACAATGGCACAATCTAGCATCCTCATCCAGGTCATTGTCGTCGCAATTTGCTTTATTATCTCTGTCTCAGCACAAATGACACCATCTCCAGCACCATCAATGGATACTGGATCAGCTTTCTCACTGCCTATCTCCAGCACCCTTATCTGCTCATCAGTTGCAGTTTCACTTTTTACTCTGAAACATTAAACTACTAGTATCAGAGAAAATTGTTTTATGTACCAGCTGGCATAAACAGAGAGTACCTAGCTAGTTTGTTATTGTTTTTGTTAGATTGGGAGATTATTGTCCATTCTTTTACATATGCTTCGATTACATTGAGTACTCAATAAGAACGCATACATTCTTTTCTTTCATTTGACTTCAGTTTGGCGCATTATTTTCTTACTAGAGTCATTTTTATGACATTACTTTATGTAAGTTATTGATCACCACAATATATCACAACATTCAATTCAATATACTTAATGGAAAGCGGTTGTTTCATACCAACATCATCTAGAATATATCAATTTTTTTGTAGAATTAAGCACTACCCATGTTCAAACTGAAATAAATAATCATAATCACAAATTAAAAACGTCCCTTGTGCTAAAATCCTAGTTAGTTTTTTTATTTTTAAATTTTTTTAGTGCAATAATCAAGGTCCAAAAATGTTGACAAATTAAAGAAGTAAATCCACATCCCTGTATTAGTTATCTTTTGAATTGATCAAGCTCATGTAATTCATATTTCATTATAGAAGAGTGGTTGCGACTAGAAGAAAGATATTGAATAGATTGATTGTAATAATCATACCGTAATACAAATTGTGTATAATCTGCGTCCCTGGAAATATCATGAGCTACGCCTCTGCATTATGCTTAATTATGTTTTACCTAAGCAGCAATGAAAAAACTATTTCTAGAAGGCATTGGCATCATACTGAATTTCTTAAATTCCTGATCTAATAAAAATTATTTGTTTGATTAATAAGAAAACTAGTTAGATTGGCCAGTTGCAAGGTCTGAACAAAGGTTCCCAGTCACGGGGTTTTACTTTGCACAGAATACAATTCCATGAAAAAGAAGGAAATGTTAAAGTGAGTGTATATCACAAGATAGAGGAGAGGAGAGAGACTGGGAAGTAATTGAGATTAAAGATTTTAAGTCCAATATATATAGTGTACTTCACATATTTTTATAAGGAAATATGGGAGTTTAATTTCTGACTTTTTTTGCATAAAATGTTAAGGTTGAGTGTAATCATACATATCTTGCAAATTAAGCGTCTCTAGACAACCTTAGAAATTGACTTACAAGGCATGATGTAATCTATCTATCTAACAAAAATATGGTGGAAACAACATATAATCAAAATGCTAAAGACTTGGTGAATTTAAATGTGATATAGAGAAACAGATATGGGGAAAGATCAAAAGAATTGACTGTATTGAGTAAAAAATGAATAAAATCAGCTCAATGTAACGGCCCCCAAAAAGAGTATTTTCTTTCCTCACTCACAAAGAATACTAAACATCCTCGGCCATGAATTAATGCTTCAAAAGAGCAAAGAGGGAAAGAGCAATAGAGGAGCAGATCATTGCCCCGGAAATTGGCATTGAGAAGGCTGATCCAGTCTCCATTGATCCTGCGCTGAAACAATGGCCACTGAGAAGATGGCTAACACGAAGAAGATCAAAGTAGCCTTTGAAATGCTAATTTGAGCCATCTCTTAATATGTTGATAGAGTTTGAGATAGAAGAAACAATTAGTGAGTGTTAAGTTGTAGAGATGTGTTTGATGTTCGAGATTAATAGCCTCTTTATATAGGCAGAGATAAGAGTTTCTTAGCTCATCACCTGGGGCCTCAGGAAATGTAGGCAAGCTGTATAAACGTGGCTGAGTGGGGGAAGAAACAGCTCACTTTCCTCAACAATTACTGACCTTAATATTACGCGGCTGTTGCAAAGCCTTGCTGATTATTTGTTGCACTGGTATTGTGCACTGGTGCACCAGTGCACTGTAGTACTACTCAGCTACAAATCCAGCAAGTTTTTAAGTAGGTTGGCTTTTCTCTTGTGATTCAGCTGGCTGGTCCAAGTTGTCACAGCTTTCCAACCTCCTAAACCATGTTCACTGGGATCCATGTGCACCAACCATGATCTGTATGAGTAGACCTCTCTTCTCAAGTGTTTTCCCACCCAGTCTCTAAATCTTTTTCTGAAAATGTCGTAATTCGTGTGGTGTGAAGATTTAGGTGAGTCTGGATCATCTTCAACATGGTGAAGAGATTCGGTTTATGTAAGTAACCATGAAAAGAAACACCCAGAACTGTTTTTCAGATTTGTCTCTATGATTGAGTTCAGCCTAAAGTGAAGTCCTAGTGGAGCTCGGAGTTTGTACCATTCGCAATGGTGTAGAAAATCTCAATTCTTTTTAGCTGTGAGATCATTCTGAATAAGGTGTAATTCTGAGTCTTACATCAAGACTGTCATTGACACAGCACATTATGGCGTCAAACAAAAACCAAAGAAATAGGATTAACTTCGGTTTGTAAAAAAATTTAAACCTTACTAATTTCTCCAATTTGGAAGGAGACAAACAAATGTATGTTTGTTGTGTGACTGAATGTTCTTAGAGGTATGTCAGAATGGTGATTCAAATCTTGGGCACAAATAGGTTTTGTGAAGTTCCATGATCATATACTTTTTGAACCAGAAAAGCCGATAAACTATTTTGACCCAAAACCGAAAAGTATCTAGATGGAAGGGTACTCAAAGAAGCTTTCACTTAACAGTAACTAAGCTGCTTTCACTTAACAGTAACTAAGCTATTTCTTCTTACTTTCATACAAATTTCCTCCTGTGTCATCGAACCTTCACATATTAACAGCCACATTACTTCATTCCAAATTCTGAGCAAAATCTGTAAGTTAAAATTGTTAGGACTAGTACTACTTTTAAAAATTCACTCATATCAACTGCTGGAGTGCTTCATATTGTTGTGTACCAATGACAAAACTCAGTTCATCAACTACTGAACTACTCCAGATAACTTTCACATGCATAGAACTACATAAGAAAATTATATATAGAAAATAACTGACTGAATTAACCTTATTGTGCCAACGAAACTATCAACCATTTAATCAGAGTATTAGCACCCATGATCCAGACTACCACAAGCCTAGACTTGAACATCAACATCTCTAGCAGAAACAAATAAAATAAAAATAAAAAAATAAAAAATAAAAACGCCCTCAATGCTTCAAAAAAGCTAGGAGAGAGAGAACGAGGGATGAGCAAAAGACTGCTCCAGACATGGACGTTGAGTACGCTGATCCGGCATCTGGTGCTGGACTCCGTGCCATGGCACCATCCTGTGCAGAAACCTTTGCCACCGAGAAGATGGCAATGGTGAAAATGATCAATGCAGCCTTAGAAATAGTAACTTTGGCCATCTCTGACAACTAGTAGCAAAAAGGAGGAAAAAAACTGCTTTATTTAGAAAGTGAAGAAATCCTTGATGTTTAGAATTCAGCAGATATGGCCTGTTATGTACAAGGAAAAAACAAAGACAGTTGTAAATAAGAATGTCCAACATGCCCAAATCCAGCTCATGGTTTGGGTCTTCACACATTCTTGCTGGCCCAATTTGGTGAAGTAGGTTTAAAATACAAAAAGAAAGAAATTTCTTTTTAAAGAAAACTTACAAGAAACAAAATGACAGCCAGTTTGTCAAGCCCTCAGGACAGATGAGCTCACAAGTCATTTTCTTTGTTCTAAGTTGTACAAAGAATCAAATACAAAAAATAAAAAGAATAAAAAATTTTAAAAAAAATCTGACAGGTTGCCATTGATTTGAAATATTTTCATCATTATTGGGGATCATATTATATTTTTTTCAGCTAATTAATTCAACAATTTATCAGCACATGCATGAACCAAGCTACCTAAAAAGCCATAATATCATGTTAACTCGGCATATACTGTCAAAACATGAGATGGTTTCAGCAATGATACAAAGTAGTGCTACCCACATTTTTGGAATACATTAAGCCAAATCAATTAGCTGTTATAAACTATTCTATGATGATCAGCAACATTAAACTGTAGTCTACTGCTTTCCAAGTCAAATGGTTTTAATAATTGAAGTTTATGCAATTATATGAAAACTAGGTTAATAATTGATGAAGTGTTTTGGTTAAATGTAAAAATTAATTCTTGTAATCCTCCAGTCGAACAATGTTGTGTATTAACTTGTACAAAGCACTTGGGAGGTCCTTCACATGGTTTCATCATTGTTTCAGCTACATGATTGATCATTTGTTCTGAAGAACAAAGCAGTACTAACCCTAAGCGTCAGAGAAACGCCCAAATTAATGGCTGGACAGGGTGAAAAATCGAGTAGGCGCCTAGGTGGGTTTTTTTCTAGTTGTAAATAACAACCAAGTGGGAGCAAATAACCAACCCCCTTAGGTCCCTCTTCTTCCCATCGATTTAGGTTTTGCAATTTGCAATTGCAGAGCATAAGAAAAGAAAAGGAGAAAAAGGAGGGGAAGAAGAGAGGCTACAAGACGTTGTCGCCACTAGGGATGACAATGGGGCGATTTTTCATGGATATTCGCCCCGGACCATTTGGGGCAGATTGGGTTTACTTTAATGGTTTTTGGGGCGGTTTTGGGGATCAAAACTGGATCCGTTACTGTTTTGGGGTGGATTTGGCCATATCCGACCCACGGATATCCGTTTATTTTTTATATCACTAAAATACCATTTTTAAAAAGAAACCCAAATCATAAACCACACTCCAAATCTCACTTTCACATTTCACCCTACTATCTCTCTGCATCTCTTCCTCACAACACTTAACACAAATCTCTCAAGAAGAAGACTCGCTACAATGGCGAAGGAGCAGTGAACTACAACGACCAAGTCCATATCCCCCGCCACCCACCACACAATCCCCCACAAGTTCAAAGAGTTCATCAAAAGTTTCAGAACAATCAGATCTGCACTTACATAGAAGAATTCATCCACAATCAGATCTGCAGTTGCAAGGAAGCACTCATCCACAACCCCAACAAAGAACGCCCAAGCCAGATTTGCCATCAACACCAATTCGTTCGTCCAAGGTCTTGAACGCCCAAGCCAGATCTTGAATGCCCTGTCCAAGGCCTTGAACGCCCAAGCCAAATCCAACCTCAACACCAATTCATCCCTGTCCAAGATCTTGAACTCCCAAGCCAGATCCGCCATCATTGACCTGCAATACCAATTTGCCCTGCCCAATGTCACAACTATCTTCTTGCCTAGCCAAGTGAGGTTAGCAAAAGAAAGCCCGTGACACCAAGCAGCCAAGCTCTTGAACACCCTAGCCAGTTCAGCCATTATTGACCTGGTGAGCGAGTTCAATGACTTGGGTCGGTTGATTGTCACCAAAGCGACTTCATATGGGTATATCTCGACCTCTGTCAGTCATTTATTCAGTCAACTATGACTTATGATGTATCTTGTTGTTAACAGGGGAAATCAATGAAGAGGGGTTTTGTTCTACTTCTTCATTGTCTTTTTTTAAACAATTTAATCGGGGCGGGGCAGATATCCACAATCCATAACGGGGCGGGGATGGTTTTAATGCAAAAACTTAATCAGTTATTCGAGGTGGATTCGGGGATCCATGATCCCTAATGGGGCAGGGATGGAGGGCTGGGATGGATTTGCTCAAATCCGCCACAATCCGACCAGTTGCCATCCCTAGTCGCCACAACCACAAGATGTCACCGTCTCCTCTTCTCCGAGCTTTGTCCTGCCACAAGACGTCACCGTCTCCTCCTCTCCGATCTCTGTCCAACCAGTCAGCCATTGCTTTTCCTTGTCCGATTGTCCAGCGACTCCAGCCACAACACATCCTTTGATCCTCTCCAAGCTCTATCCAACTCCAGCCACAGCACAAGTACTCCTCTCCCAAATTTATTTGTTCCTCAATTTCGGATAGGTTTCAGTAGTGGGGGTATCATTAAGATCCACTCAACTAACTAGCTTCTCAAGATTTCATAAAATTAGTTTATATGTTTTATTTCTTAAATAATCTTTCATTAATTGGTAACAAGTAGACATTTATGCCTACAAATCATCACCTTTTCACTCTTATTTTTCTTATCTTTGATATTTTGAATGTCATTGGCTTGAGTGTATTTTTCAAATTTTAAACTAATTAATGGTGGAAACTGGAATATACTAAACACTAGGACTACAGGATGGAACTTCCTGGAGTATTTTTCATTCTCTACGACTATAACTAGGCATAGTTTGATTATTTGATTGAACAGAATTAGATTGAAATTGAAAGACTTTTTGACATGGTATTATGCTTCACTTTCATAAATTATAAAAGTTATAATACAAAAAAAAAATTGCCTAGGCGCTAGCTCACCACCCGCCTACCGCCTAGTATTTTTTAGAACGCTGCTTTAGAGGAACTCAAACAAAAGACAAATACTTCCACAATGCAACAAAGTTGCTAATGTTAGTAACAATAGGAGAAAACCCCATCAGCCCATCAACAAACTAGAACCTAGAATAGTCATGACACGGAGAACCACCACCCTAGAGATTCAACAGGACATACATCAAACAAAATCATCTTTATCAATTGATCACAAATTCACAAACAAAATGCTTCCAAAGTAATCAACCCAGAACCTTGGCCTTTCCCACCCAACCATGGTTCAGATGCATAAACTTAAAAACAAAGAAAAATTGAAACTAAACAAAATAATAAAACTCACAGAGAGAATAACATGTCTATAAATCATCTAAAATGGCACAAAGCCATGTACAACTAAGAAAATTCCTACATAACTAATCGGACGCTATTCTTCAATCTGGTTAAGCAAGGCTCACTTAATGTAAGAATAACAAACCTACAAAAAACATAAAAACACAAGAATACAAATACAAGTATCAAACAATATAATTCACAAAATAATGGCAGATCATAGCCATGAATCTCTGGAATGAGTATGACCTGAAAACCAATGTCTACGAAGTGAGAAGAATTTATTTTCTTTAGTTCATTTTTGGTTTTTGGACTTTCTTCTTGAGTTGTCTCCTAGGGATGGAATTTTTCATGCCGAGGAAAAAGAGCAATGCCCCCAAGACTGCTAAACTCTGCAAAACGAATTTAAAATGTTAGTGACTTGTACCACATCCTAAAGCCAAAAAATTTAGGAAAATAATAGAATGGTCTATTGATAACAAGCTGCAAAACAAACCTGTGTGTACTTGGAAAAATGTAGTATAAGATCCTTCTTATCGAAGTCCCTGTTGTAGAGATCACAGAGAATAGGGGAAGCAATGACCTGATGCAGTAGCTGCAAGAGAACTATATTCAGCATCTACACATTTCATGAGAATACTAGAGATGCATTTAAGCTCCTATTAGCAAAAGTTAAAAGACCTGCAACAAAAGACCTGCAACGCTGAAAGTATAAATATGAGAGGATACATACCAGGAGATAAGCTCCAAGAGAGCTGCCAAAAATGAACAGAGCACCACCAATTCCCTTAAGAGCTATAGCAGCAGCAACTATATGCTTAATCTGCAAAAAACGTGTTCCAGAGTTGCAAAGGGCACTTCACAAAAGATCGGGTCTAAGAAAGCAGTTATCGCACAAAAGAAATATGGCTTTGTTAAAAAAGAAAAAAAAAAATATATATATATATATATAGTAGTGTTCCTTACTTCAACTTCAGGCACTTGCACCCCAAAATTGGCCGTAACATGACTCGTAAAAACATCAAACTTTGGTTTGAGAGCCTTAGCTGCAGGCCCACCATCAACTCCAAACTCATTGAACCTATACAAGAGTTCAAAACGACATCATATCAGCATATGAGAATTTTCAGCACCAATAACTGAACTTTCATGATACCTTGCATAAAAGCAAAGTTTCCTGCCAAGTCTAACGGTATGTCGACGAATTTCAACTTAATATGTATATAAGTTAACCATTTTTTTTAAAATGGTTTATAGGAAATAAGAAGATGACCATTAAATGCACATACGAAATGAAGATGTTTAGGTTCTGACATAATGAAAAATCTATTTATTTCGTAAATGTTTACAGCTCAGAAACAACGACCAACGATCTTATCTTCATCAAGATAATATGAGTTGTTTGGGATGCCTCTCCAAACAAGTAATCCCAACTTAAACAAAAAGGATGAGGGAAAAGGAAGAAAGGGGCTTGGAGCAAGGATTGTGATTTCGCGAAATTATACGAAATTTCACCGAAATTTTCGTTTTTTTGAAATTACGAAAAGAAAAAGTTCGAAATTTTTTTCTTCGTAAATTTCGTTTTTTGGGTAAAAATACAAAACCATATACTAAAAATTACATTTTTTTTTTAAATTTCGGGATTTTTTCATAAATTGAGTTTATTTTCTAATTATCATTTATTTTAATTATCTATTGATTTTTTAAACCAATTCCTAATTTCTTAATTATCACTTCTTCTACTTATGTATTGATTATTTAAACTACCCATTGATTTTCTAATTATAGGTATTTTGATTTCATTTAATGTGTTTAATACATTTATGTACTTGCATATTATTTTTTTCACATATTTAATATACCCTCGAAACTCATTATATATTTCATGTATCCTCGAAATTCTTACGTTTTTTCTTTACACACCAAAATATTTCTTAAAATCAGGAGACTGAAATTAACTCGAAAAATGAAATCACAATCCTTGGTTTGGAGGGAGAGGTGAGAGAAAGATCAAGAGTAAGATGACCGAGAATAGGAAAATGGAGATAGTCATCCCTTCTGTCTTCTTTGGAACTCCTGTTTGCCATGAATGAGTGGTTTCATCAATTACAGAGAATGTGGAGAGAAAATGCAGGTTGTACGTAGTTGTGACTTGCAAGTTAGTTCCTAGTAGCTGATGTGTCCATAGCATTATCCCAAATTTTGCAATCTCAGTCTAGAGCCAGGTAAGTTCAGTGCCAAAAGGGATGTCTTGGGAGAGCGATACATCCTTGGCCTAGAGAGATCATGGCATCTAGTGCATGTCATCATGGAAGCTCCTTGTGAGAGAATACCTTGGGCACTTTGCTGCAATGTTATTGTTTCCCTCCAAAAACCTACATCCCTGTATGCTCCCATCCTTGATAAAATCCAAATTCTGAGATATGAATATGGACTGGTTCATAGTTTAAAACATCTGCAACTACTTCATCCAATGCATGAAACCCCTTCAATCTTCACACCATTTTCTAGTTGATGTTAGTGTTAGAAATTAACTAAAATGCAAGAAGGCGTTGTTGCTCTAATGGTATGCACGAGGAAGCTAGCCAGAAGCCCACCTTAAACGTCATCAAACAGAACCACACAACCCATTTTGATCCATTAGTTGTATGTGAACACAGTTTACAAAAACCTCATTACGTAGGCTTTTCCAAGTGTCATCTAGTTTATATATATATATATATATAAATATATAATTGGAAAGTTGACAGTTGTTATAACCTCATAATTGCATATTTAAACACCCTAATCTAGAGAATTTAGTTCATTTAATCTAATTAATATGTGTATTGTATTCTCTATGCAGAAGAATCTTCTGTAATTGACTAGTCTCATCAACTCCCTCCTTGTATAGGTTGGAATAGATATCAAGTGGATGTGTTTCTATCTTTAGTTGAATTTTTCTCATAGGGGTAAGTTGTTTTCGCATTGATACTAATTCCTCCTCCCCTAACCTCTCAAGTCTGCATGGGGACAACAATCATCACTAATGCAGCTCAGAAGTTTTTGGAGTAGAATGTAGCCAGATAGTTGTTATCCATCTTCCATTACATTTTGAAGATTGTACTTGTTTTGTCTAGCAAAGTTTGAATTACTTGGCATGGTCCTTTGCATTCTTGTACTCTTCGTCAATGAACTCTGACATGGGAAAATTTCCTCACATTGTTTCTTCGAAGATTGGTTGTCTGCCAAAGCCACGGCCTTGAAAAAATTTTAAGTCAATCATGACCTTGCATTCCATGGATTGACTTTTTCAGCAATGAAAGTTTCAATTTCGTTCCAAGGGGAAAATATAAAAACTATGGACAGCCTCGATGTCAAACTCAAAGGTAGAGTTTGCAAACCAAAAGCACTGGCACTTTTACTTCTTGTAGAACGCTAGAAGCGCTTATTCTCCAAAACAGTAGTTATTTATGTAGTTAGTTTGGTTAAAGAACATTCTGAAAATGGGAACAAACGTTGAGGTGATGTGTGAGAAAATCATGGAGACAGGTAATGGAGATAGGTATTTTCAATATTTGAATTGCTTATAAGTCAAAAACAAAAAAATATTGACTACAAATTTAATCTAAAAAATAGGTTAGGTTTGGACACACACCCACAAGTAGCCTTAGCGCCAAAAACTACCTAAGTTTGGGTATTCCAAAACTTTCAAAGTCGCATTGCTTAAACTCGGAGTCAAGTTTTTGGCTTTTGAATTTAGCTTTTGGAAATAACTAGCCATCACGACCATGTACTCAACTTTTCTCTCTCCCCTATAAATGTTATTTACCAAACTAACCACAAAAACAAATACCTATTTTGTAGCACGAGTTTTAATATGAGAAATAGAAGTGATGAGGTTGGTTTTGGTTGTCAAACATACCCAAACTCATCTTCTTTCAACTTCATATATCAATAATGGTGCGTTGTCAACATAATGTCATGTTTCCATACACATGTAAAAATGTATATGCACCAAAAGGGAGTTCCTCCTTTAGGTCTAGGACATCGCTCGCCTTATCCCCCAAGATAAAAATATGAACAAGGCCAGGTTGGCTAACCTCACAATGAGAAATCTCAAGATTAGTCTTAGGTTCTAGAACATGTTCAAAGTACATTAAGAGATTAGCAAGGGCCTATCCTATGCATTTCTTCCATGCAATATGACTAACTACATTATATTCGATCCCCAGCAACAGCGATATGTTTTTTGAGTATCGAGAAATGAACTTTGATGATGATGAATATGACTAACACTAACTACATTTTCCCGACAATCTTACCGCTCTAATACCACTGGTTGATAATGAGTGAAACCTTCAACAAAGGAATACCAAATAACCAAACAGGTATAATAATAAAAATAAATAAAAAGTATAAGTAAATAATAATAACAATAATAATAATAAGGTCAGGATCCTGAAACTCAAAATTTTTATCAAAATCCAACCCAAACAATGGACTCTTAGATTGGTTTTGACCTGACGGATAACAATAATAACAAATAATGAGTTAGCTTAACCAATTAAAAATGGCAACTTACTTTAGTTGAGCCAATCCAATTAATATTGTTTCTTAATCCTATTAACTTTGTTTCCTAAAAGAATACGTATTACATGATCTCTTTTTTACTCATGTTATATTTCCCATGCTCATGCTTTAGATGTTACAGAACGTCTTTATGTTTTATATATACCAAGTTCATTGCAACTAAAGTTCATTATACTTTTATATCTTGTGCTAAATTTGTCAATTGAGTTCGTCTAATCATTTTTTTCTTCCGGAAGTTCTTGGTTTGCCACAAGTTGTAAAGACACTAGTTAGACTCTAAGAAAGAAAAGACTAATCCAAAAATAAAGAAGATAACAATATAATTTACACAAATGACATTCTAGGTTAAATCTAAGTGCTACAATTAGAACTTTAAATTACATAACAATTGTTTCATACTTTTTAAGTTTTACCAATTATTCATTAATAAAGGAGAAAGTAAGAGAAGTGGAAGAGAAAGAGAAAAATTGGAGCATCATGTTTATGTAATAATTTTTAGGAAAGAAAGTCGATTACTATAACTAGTTGTCATTTTCAATTTGTTAAACCAATTAATTATTTATTATCATTGTTATCCGTCAAACCAAAACCAATCTGATAGCCCGTTTTGGGTTGGATTTTGAGTCCCAGGATCCCGAACCATAATAATAATGATAAGCAAGACAGATTTCACTGAAACTGAAAGGGGAAGGAGTTGTGAAGGTCAACTTCATAACACGTGTCCGAGGGGAGTACAAAGTTAATGAAGTACACTTTAACCGGAGAATTGCAAGAGTGTATAAAATTATCAAAGGAGACATTTTTCATAGTAGATAGACTTTTTTCCTAAGAAAAATGTTCCCACTATCCATGCAAAAAAAATTTAAAAAGCTTTCATTCCTTCATTTCCAAATTTCCCACATAATTAAGTGAGGTTCCAAATTTCCCACATGATTAAGTGAGGTAGCCTTTCCCACATCCAAGAGCCCGCTGGACTAAGATTATGAATTCTATTCCATCCCAACAACCGGTTAAAATTTTAAAAATGAAGCCTTCACTAATCTAATGGCTTGGAATTCATTTAAGAATGCCTTTCAGCAAGGATGCACGGATACAGACACTTGTGTCGTGTCGGACATAGACATCATACACCAACTCGACAATTTTCCAAAAACTAGTACTCAGGGACACGTCGACATGTCATACTATTTCTTTAGCAAGTCATATAAACATAAACAATAATATAATAAAGTGCCTTCCTAGAGTGTCTTCATCTTTGTTGCACATGAAAAAAAAAGTAAAAAAAACGCGAAGAAAAAATAACGTAGAGAAGCAAAGGCGGAGAAGATGATTATTTGCACATCTAAAAGTAAAAAATAAAACGAAGTTAGTTGTCAAGTCTTGACTATGTGTCTGACACGTTAATCACATTGACCAGGTGTCTGACACCTGCCAACATGTTGAACGCGTGTCGAGCGAGTGTCGTTGTTGGATACGTATCGAACACGGATACGACAAGTTTTTGGGCTTCCTTGCTTTCCAGATGTTTTGGGAGCAAGGGCATTGAACAATCAAGTGATCAACATCTTAATTAGAGTGTAAGCATAACCAGCACACATCAGATGATAGACCTGTTAATGATGAGAATTTTGTTGTGACCAGAATGAAGGTCTGGAAGGGGAACTAGTTTTCCAAATCTGTGTTTGCAAGTTTGCTAAAGCAGTGAGGATGTTGTTGACATGAGTGTTTCGATGTTGTTGACATGAGTGTTTAACCAGTGATACATGGAAAGAATGCATTATAAAGACTTTTTATTATTTGCCTCTCATTCCATCTGGGGTAAATATTCCATGAAAAGTTGTGACCATCAAAGACATAGTGATCTGCAACAAAGAATTTTTCTCCTTGTTGAACGGATTACATCGTGAAGCCACAAGAATTATTTATCATGAAACAACTGTAATCTAATCCTAACATAATGCAAACAATAAAACAAGGAAAACAAAATATTTTTCATAAAGATATTAAAACAGATAATCAAATCCTCATCGAGATCCATCCAGAATAGAAAATTTAAGATAAATAAGTTACATCCCAACATGACAAATGACGACATCTAATCTAACCATGTTGTTCAATTTGTAACAAACAACACGAGAAAATACACAATAATCTTCTAGTCCAACGAGGCCCGGTCAAAATGAAATGTTGTCATTCCACCATGAATAAATAGAAAGTTTGAAATCCTCAAAACTAGTTGGCCATATATTCCTTCTACGAATCTACCACCACTAGGCCCGACTCCAAATGGTCCATGATGTTTATTTATTCCAGTCATGTCTATGAAAAAATTTATAACATCACTTACACAACGCTCTTTCAAGACCTCCATTTCATGTCAAACAAAGAAATGTTTAAGAAATAAGTGACTACTAAAAGGAGACATCATCCCATTCACTAGTCTCTTTCTCCTTCGCACTACCTTTTCATATTTTTAAGGGTCACTACCTTTTCATATTGCCTTGCCTATGTACATTCCTTGCCCAGTGGGATTTTGAGACCCCGGGTTTTAACCCACAATAAGCAATTAAAATGGAGTCTCAATACTCCATGTGGGATAAGAGGGGAATATATGTATCACCCCCCGCAAAACATTGTATTTTTTTAAATTGTTTAACCCCCTCAAAACATTGAATTTTTTAATTGTTTAATACCCTTTGACCCACACTGGAAAATGTGCATCAACTATAAGCCAATATCATAAATTGAGTTTAGACTATTGAAAGATGTAATTGAACAGCAACCACATGACCAAAGGTGGTGTTTCAAACAACGCCATTTTGGGTGTTATTTCAACAACACCAACTTTTATCCCCCATTGGGTTTGAGAGCATCCACTATAAGTTGGGTCTTGAGACTCAAGTTTTAACCCACTATAAGCAATTAAAATATCATCTTGAAACCACATGTGGGCTCAAGGGAGATATATCATCACCCCTCGAACTCGACGAGGATAAAGGTTGACATAGTTTGAAACAACATCCAAAACTTGGCGTTGTGACTATGTATTTGATGTTTAGCCATGTCTCACAAAAGCCTTTGATCCCTTTCTCTTTTTCTCCAGCTTTTTGTTGGCATTTTATTTTATGTTTTGTTGTTTCTCACTATATGATATTGGCATATAATGGATGCACATTTTTCAGCTCGGGGTCTGAAAGTATTAAATAATTGAAAAAAAAATCCAGGGTCTGCTAATACTGAACCTTTCTTACCCACGTTTTTGTTCTTTGTTCCTTTTTCTTACCCATTAATGTCATTATGCAAAGACTGCAATAAATAACTAATTTGTGGCTAAGGTATGCTTGCTTATTTTCAGAAATCTAACCAATTAAGAGGCGGGAAAAGAAAAAAAAAACACGACTGCAGTGAGCAATAAACATTTCTGAAGATAAATGCCTATTTTGCAATTTCGGCACCCAGACAAGAAGGTTTTGTAAAACTCCCACTGAACTTAGATACACACAAAATCAGAATAAAAATAATAGAACAAATGAAAACCGTCCATAACAAGTTCAACTCCTGTATATAGAATCAGATCCGAGAGTTTTAATACATCAAACAACGCAATCGAATGTTCCATAGCACGTATATGCATCCAGTTGCTGAAATCAAACTAAAATATAGAAGATGAAACTCAAATTCAGCAGATCCAATCATAATGAACAAACAGCTACTAAAACCCCTAGATTTCCAATCAAGAATTGACAGAGGTTAAATAAACAGAGAAAGGAAGCAGTTGACAGAGTAAACAAATAATTCAAAGCAGATCGAAGAAGAGAGGGTTACTCACTCTTGCCACGCTGAAAAGATAAACACAGAAGCGAAGAGAACTCTTCCTGCAAACGAGGTGAAACCCATTGCAAAAGGCAGAGGACTTCTCGTTCGCTCGCTAGCTCTCTTGTTCCCTCGCTTTCTGAATCGACGAGAACGAAGAGAAGAGAAAAGAAAACAGGGAGGGGGTGCGAGACCTTCAAGATCGAAAGAGGGAGGAAAAGTATCAACTGGAAAATTGCCCTGTAGTGTATAAGAAGAAGAAGAAGAAGAAAACAAGACTTCAAGTTTCTGTTTAGGACACAAATACCCCTGCACGCCACAAGAATTTTTCATCAAGGACATAGACTAGTAATTTGCCATGACAAGTGTTCAAAAATTTTGTGTGCCCACGTGTTTAGCTTGTGCAAATGCCATTCTACTAAAATTACATCCAATGGCAATGGGCTGTTGCAATTTCAGAGCATGAACAATATGTGCTATATCTCATATGGGCAAAGAAAGTCGAGAAACGAGACATTGATGCGCTCCACGACACACATCAAAAGCTACGAGTTCCATTGAACTAACATTATAGAAATTGAATACCTCACAGACTACTTCGGTGAAAGGTAGAAAAAGGCAGGGGCGGATCTACAGCTTGGGTGCCCCCCTTAGGTTTTGAAAAAAATCTACCAAAGTAATATAAAATTTCAATTTTGTCCCTTTTAGAAATTTTATTTTGCCCCTCTTATAAAAACAAGAATCTCAATTACAGATCACATATCATAATTACAATCCCTAATTACAATTACATATCACAATTGAAGAAAACAAAAACAAAAACAAAAACAAAACAATTGACGCTTCTAATCTCCGCCTCCACGCTTTCGGTCTTCAACAATAGATTCTTCTCCATCCCTGTGAAAAATGGTGAGTTTGTTTGATTATAGGTTCTAAATGAAATCAACAGAACAATTGAACAACAAAATCACCTTTAATCTTAACATTTCTTCTTACCTTGGATTTCTCTGATGAATCAAAAACCTAGATCAGAAACTCGAGAGAGAGATCAGAGAGAGAGATGGAGATATTTCTCTGATGAACTCTGAGAGATCGAAACTCTGAGATCTTTCTCTGATGAACTCTGATCAGAAACTCTGACATCAAAACTCTGATCGAAACTCTGAAATCAGAAACTCTGATCTTTCTGATCGAAACTCTGAAATCAGAAACTCTAATCTTTCTGATCGAAACTCTGAAATCAGAACCTCTGATCGAAACTCTGAGATCTTTCTCTGATGAACTCTGATGGAGATTGATCTCTCTTCTGATGGAGAGAGATCGAAACCTATATCAGAAACTCTGATGAACTCTAGATCATAAACTTCTGAGATCGAAACCTAGATGAACTCTAGATCAGAAACTTAGATGAACTCTAGATCAGAAACCTAGATCGAAACCCAGATGAACTCTAGATCAGAAACTTAGATCAGAAACTTCTGAGATCGAAACCTAGATCAGAAACTTTGATGAACTCTGATGGAGATCGATCTCTCTTCTGATGAAGTCGATCTCCCTGATTTTCATCTCCCTGATTCTCAGTGAGATGCAGAGTGAGCTTGACTGAGATGAAGAAGAGTGAGCTTGAGCTTGACTGAGATGAAGAAGACTGACTTTGAGTGAGATAAAGAAGAGTGAGCTTGAGCTTTCTGTTTGAGTGAGATGAAGAAGACTGACTTTGAGTGAGATGAAGAAGAGTGAAGTGAGGCTTGAGTGTGGGTTTGGTTTGGCCGTAGTGTATGGGGTTGGGTAACTTGGGTTTGATAAAAAAGAGAAATGAGAGAGAGATGAATGAAATTATGAAAGGATTGTTATTTTTAAAATTATTCAAAATATTATTTTAATCAATCAAACATAGGGTAAATTCCTTTCTTTTGTACCATATTTGTTTAAGCTTTAATGAGGTATTTCATATTTGTTTAAGCATCTAATTTATTATGTTATCTTTATACATGAATATTTCATATTTGATTTTTATTTTAATTTAATTTGCTTATTTATTTAGGCTTTGACAAAGTGGGTATTTGATCCTTAAAGCTTAAGTGAGTAATTAATTTCATCTGCTAAAAATGCCATTATCTCAAGTTCTTAATATTTGGTAAGGTTTCTTCTCTTTCATGTATTAATTATTGATTTACATTACAAATTTGATAATTTGATAATTTGGGAATTTTGGATAGCATTTATTAATATGAATATTGGGATTGTGTTGTTGTATTTGTGTAGTTAAATATTTGAGCACTTGTGCTGACGAGTGATGGATAGATACTTTAAAAGAATAAATGATGTGATTTCTAGTTATACTGCTCAGGCTGTCACTGATAGGTCTGATAAGGAGCTTCCTAGTTCCAAAAGGAGTTGTATTGAGACTAAGTTTGATAAAAAAACTCTTCCAGCAGACCCTGGATTACGTAAGTCAATCAAGGAGTATCATCCCAACATAAGGGATGAAATTCGAAGAACATACTTGCAAAAAGGTCTTTGCCAACCTCGGACACATAAGTTTAAGCAAACTTTGCAAGGAAAAGTCTTACGGCGTTTCAATCCTTCATGGTTTGATGAATTCCTACATGGTTAGAGTATAGCATAGAGAAAGAGGCTGCATATTGCTTGTGTTGCTACCTTTTTAGATCTGAGAGTAAAGAGCATGTGGGTACTTGTGATGCTTTTGTCCTTGAAGGATTTACCAATTGGAAGAAAAAGGATAAGTTACAAACACATGTTGGAGGGTCTAACAGTGATCACAATCAAGCTTGGAGTAATTGTGAAGCTTTAATGAATCAATAACAACATCTTCGAACTGTTGTGATTAAGCAAACAAATGAAGCTCGAAATGATTACAAGGTTCGTCTAAATGCTTCTGTTGTTTGTATTCGATTCTTACTCCGACAGGGATTAGCTTTCCGTGGTCATGATGAATCTTGTGATTCAAACAACCGAGGGAATTTCTTGGAAATGTTACATTTTCTTGGTGATCACAATAAAGACATCAAAAGGGTAACTTTGGATAAATGTCCTGGGAATCTCAAATTAATAGCATCGGAAATTCAAAAAGATATTGTGAATGCTTGTGCAACCGAAACCACAAATGTTATCATTCAAGACCTTGGAGATTCTTTGTTTTCCATATTAGTTGATGAAGCTCGTGATGTATCAATTAAAAAGCAAATGGCTTCCGTGATCCGTTATGTGGACAAACACGGGCATGTGATTGAAAGACTTTTAGGTATTGTACACGTTTCTGACACTTCTGCTCTATCCCTAAAGGCATCAATTGACGCTTTATTTTTCAAGCACAAGTTAAGCATTTCAAGACTACGTGGCCAAGGGTACGATGGGGCAAGCAATATGCAAGGTGAGTTCAACGGTCTTAAAGCATTAATCTTAAAAGAGAATGGAAGTGCATTTTATATTCACTGCTTTGCACATCAACTTCAATTAGCACTTATTGTCGTTGCAAAGAATGATGATTCCATTGTTTTATTATTCTCTTTGATCACGAGTGTTGTGAATGTGGTTGGTGGCTCATGTAAGCGTCATGATATTCTTTTAGAAGCACAATCTATTAACACTCTAAAAGCACTTGAAAGTGGTGAACTTGCAAGTGGAAGTGGCCAAAATCAACAATCAACTCTTAAAATAGCCGGAGATACACGTTGGGGCTCACATTACAATACTTTGATAAACTTGATTAAGTTGTTCAATTCTATCATCGATGTGCTTGAGTGCATTAAAGAGACCTCAAAATATGCTGAGCAAAGAATTGAAGCATGCACTTTATTAGATTCACTATTATCTTTTGATATTGCATTTGGACTTCATTTGATGAAAAATACATTAGGAATCACAAATGAATTGTCACAAGTATTGCAAAGAAATGATCAAGATATTGTGAATGCCATGAGTTTGGTCATAGTAGCTAAGAAACGCTTACAGTTGATGCGAGATGATGGATGGAATAATTTGCTAGATGAAGTTTCCTTATTTTGTAGCAAACATGTTATAGAAATGCCTAACCTGGATGAATTTTATGTTGCTCGGGGACGGTCATGACGTAATGTTGAAAAGGTGACAAACATGCATCGTTATCGGGTTCAGTTATTTAATGTTGTTATTGATTTGCAACTTCAAGAGCTCAACAACCGTTTCAATGAAGTGAATACTGAATTGCTTTTATGTCTTTCATGCTTGAGTCCAAATGATTCCTTCTCGAATTTTGATAAGGGAAAATTGATTCGTTTTGCTCAGTTTTATCCAAGTGATTTCTTAGAAGTACAACTTGATGCTCTTGATAATCAGTTGGAGACATTTATCATTGATGTGAGGTCGAATAGCGAGTTCTTGAATTTGACAGGAATTAGCAATCTTGCTGAGAAGATGGTAAGGACAAAAAAAAATTGTATCCTTTGGTCTATAGGCTTATTACTTTAGCTTTAATATTACCAGTTGCAACTGCCAGTGTCGAGAGAACGTTTTCTGCTATGAATATTGTCAAGAATCGATTACATAATCGTATGGGTGATCAGTGGATGACAGATAGTTTGATTACATATGTTGATAAAGATATATTTAATGGCATCGATGATGAGGTGATTTGCAGCATTACCAGAACATGAAAACCCGCAGAGAGCTTTTACCTAAATCTACAGCGCATCTACATTGACTCATTATGTATGTTTATCTTGTAACACTTTTAAAACTCTATTTTAATCATATTTATCTATTTATTTTAGGAATTAAATTATCTATAATTTTTTTGCCCCCCTTTGTCTGCAATCATAGATCCGCCCCTGGAAAAAGGTTGATACAAAGCTTATCGTTATGAGATGCAAATTGCATCATGTTTTAGGGATGTCGTGATGAGTCCTCCTTTGTGTTGATGTTCCAGGGATTCCAAAAACTTGTCCCACTCCTCCAGCGTGGCTTAGGCTTAGGCTTAGGTTTGGTATCTATATTGGATAGATAATTACTTGAGGGAGGTGAAAAGACGCCCTAACAGTGTGATGTATATGTTCATCGATAACTGTGGTGGCAGACCAATCAGGAGGGACACATGGCAGATGTGCATTTGATAGTTTTGTAACGGTCACCCTTAAACCACCTAAACAATGCACTTACCCTGACAGGTGTGATGTTTCACCCACTAAATTGTTGAAGTTAATGCCGAGTGTTGCTACGCTGCTTGGTGAGGTTGCCTTACCAAGCACGTGCCATTTGATGAGGTGGCAACTTCGTCAAAATCTAAAAAAAAAAAAAACAAAGTGAAGAACTTGCTCCTCTCCTCTCCAAACACAGGGAAAAGAAAATTAGGGCTTCAAACGCCACTTCCGCCTCCTCCACCTCCGCTACCTCCGCCGTCATCCTCCACGCCTCATCAAAAGCATTGACAGAGAGAAGATCCATGTCAATAGGCCTCCTCCGCTTCCTCCGTCGTATTTCCTTCGGCATCCATGTTCCTGTGCGTGTGCATTGTATAGTAGTGAAGATCCATGTCAATAGGCCTGAATTCTGAAATGATAGGGTTGGATCATGTGTTATTATTTAGATGCTTTAGATATGAACTTGTTAGCCAGCGCGGAAACAATTAAGGATATTATCTGTAGATGAAGTCCATTTCAAGCAGTTAACACCTTGCTATTTGTTGTAAGTTAGAGGTTACATTTCAAAGGAATTTATATAGAAGATCATGTGGTACCCTCTTGTAGGGTTTGAAGCAAGTAATGTCCATAGATGGTCATTGATTTCCTTGTGTATTTGAGATCATCTAAGATTTTGAATATCAGAGTTATTGCAGGTATATAATGTTGGGTAGGTCATGCCTTAGCTGATCAAAGCAGTTCTTCCTCGTTGTTTTCTTTTTTCAGTCTCTGAGAATTGTTATACAATGACATTGTAACCTGAAATGGATTGTAGCAATCCCTTGAATAACAATGGACGTCTCATTTTTCGGGCGTTTATTGTTTATAACATTTGAGCTTCGTTTAATGTGGTTTTAGATTACAAATAAGTTCACGGCTTTTAATATCAAATTGCAAGCCTTCAATAGCATTAGCTTTCACATAATACAAATAAGTTCACAATATTTGAACATTTGTACTCAAATACAAGTCAAAATGTTGCAAACTAGGCTTGGTCAATAGACATTGGTGGCAAAGTTGAGAAAACACTTACTTAGTCCTCCACAAACAACAGATCTAATGATAGATATTCTTTCGCCATATTGGATTCAATATGGATCATAGAACTTGTAACAAAAAGCACTCAAAATATTCTTATCATTTGGACCCCTCAGCATTTCAACTTTAACAAGATTAATCAAAATAGAACAGAAAATGGGACGAGCCTATAATAGAACAGAAAATGAGATGAGTCTGGTAACCTACAGACATCCAATCTATCTAAATGATAGTCATCCCACTAAATACAGAATGAGCTCAACAAATGAAAGAATCTCTCTTTTCTATTTATGAAATACAAGGCCATCTAACAGTCAATACCAAAACAAGACAGCAAAATCAAGCATAAAACATTCACAAAGTAATTCAGTGAATTACTTCTACATCCAAACAAGAAAGCAGTGGAATAGGGGGTATTTGAAGAGAAGAAAGACCCATCTGCATCACCATCTCTCCAATATTAACACCACCAGTGACACCTTCTCTCTGTCGGTGCTTTTGATGAGGCGTGGAGGACGACGACGGAGGTAGCGGAGGTGGCGTTTGGAGCCCTAATTTTCTTTTCCCTGCGTTTGGAGACGAGAGGAGCAAGCTCTTCACTTTTTCCCTTATTTTTTTGGATTTTGATGAGGTTGCCACCTCATCAAGTGGCACGTGCCTGGTACCACTTAACGATGAAATTCCAAAGGATGTGAAGGTTTCATCGCTTTCAACCCCGACAAGTTGACAATGCCCATACTGGAATTACATCAAAATTTATATCGTTTATGGCTTCCTTTAGATCTCTATTTTTAACACTCAAAAGAAATCTTTCCACCACCATAGCCTTTTACTTAAGACACATTACTAATCACCTCGTGATTGAAATTTTGAAATCAGTTCTAATGGGAGAACTATTAAAAATTTGAAGTGAATAAGTTCTAATGGGAAAACTTTCATCTCTAGACTATAGTCTAGCATCCACAGTTCTTTGACTTTTCTCAGCATCACTGAGTGAAAGTTGAAAAGGACCATGGAACTTCGCAATTTTTACATTTTTCCATCAAAAAGGTGAAGATAAAAAAGTTAGGTGCACAAATTGAAACGGATAAAGGGGGATGTTGTTTTGAAGGAAGGGAGTTTTCATACGTCATTCCAGATTTGCTTCCACTGCTATTATTTATCACCATTGAAACGATGGATAGAAACTAGCAACAAACTTCGAAAGCAAGATGTACTGTAACAAGAAAAGAAGAACAGAACTAACATGGATTTTAAAAACCTCAAATCTCATCCATAGCAAGTCATTGTTCCTCTGTCCTTTTCTTAATCTTACAGGACCATTTAACTGGGCGCCAAAATATCTTGTTTTCTATCTCGAGTACATAAAGTAGAAACATGTGACCTGCTTGACATACTCAAAAGCAAACTTTTGGAGTATGGGATCCCTCACATACTTTTTGTAAACTTGGGAAATGCTGAAAGTCGAAGACTTGGATTATACTCCAACCTTCACAACTATAACACAACCATTATTAGTATTTGTCTGAATGTCGACATAAGTCCACCAAATATTGTTCCTCGTCTCTAGTGATTCTATGTATCACATCTATCATATGCAATAACTCATTTGTGTCTCTCTCATCAAGACTTTGAAGTTTAGTTTTCAATAGATCCCAATTACACCAACCTAAAAAATCAAAAGAAGGTTACGACAAACAATAATAATCAGTTTCAGATGAGAATTTGTTAATGCCATGGTCGTGCCTAGGAAAAAAAAGAGGAAAGGTTGAATGACAAGCTTAAGGAAAACCACCCACCCAAAAAAAAAAAAACAGAGAACAATCACACATGCAAAGAAAATCAGGAAAAGAAAAAAAATCCATTCCAACAAAAAATTGTAGAATTGTAAAAGAAAACTCGAGCTTACTCCTTCTTGGTCCACAAAGATAGCAGTAAGAACTCCCTCAACACTAGAACAATATTTATTATGGGTAAAAAAAAAGTCAAGAAACAAGAAGTTGATGTGTTCCACGCCACACATCAAATGCTACAACTACTTCAAAATCGCAGGATAAGAGACAGTGTATGCTCCACACCACGCATCAAAAGTAGTGAAATGGTTTAGGGTTTGGTGTTTATGGTAGATAGATAATGACTTGAGGAAGGTGAAACACACCTTGTTGATGCGACATATATGTTTGCCGATACAGTTATATAACTGTTGTGGCTGACCAACTAGGAGAGAACATGTGGCGGATATGCCTTTGATAGTTTTGTAACGGTCATCCTTTAGTCACCTAAGCAATGCACTTACCTTGACAGGTGTGATGTTTTGCTCACTTAGTCAGTGAAGTTAATGCCACTACTTAAAAATGGAATTCAAAAAGATGTCAAGGGCTCATCGTTGTCAACCTTAATTATTAGCCACGACATATCTAGCACAAGGGTTGGGAGTCACATGTATGGATTATTTGCACCATAGTTTTGGCTGTCATGTTTGGGCAAGAAGCCGAAAAGCATGTGTTAAGCACCTGGTTAAGTTTCAAAAATATGGATATGTTTGGTACGTGGGCGGTACAGACCGTGCACATAATTGACAGAGGGAAATTTTATGAAGGTAGCTAATGTCAAGTAAGTGATCCCAACTATGCTTGTAGTCTAACAAAACAAGTTAGATAGCAGAGCCTGGACCAATATTTGAATAGTAAATTATTCACTTGGAAGTTAGGCCAGCCAATTCGAGAAGTACACATGGATTTGGCAGACAATTTGAATTGGTCAACTAAACTGAATAACGCCTTGAGTCAAATTGCAGGGTTTCATAGTGGCCAATGACAAACCATAAATCTTAGTTTCATATATATTTATATGCATTAAATGCCTAAGATGGAGACATCTACAATCCAAACGTGTGTAATAGAGTAGTCTCCTTGATAAATAAGATTTGAGGGGGGGGGGGGGGGGGGGGATTCCTATGGCTCTACAATTTGTTTAACTAAAATCTTTATTTACTTTGTTCTTGAGTTATTTAGTTCTTAGCTCGTATTGACTTGAGATTTAGATGCTTATAACTTAAGATAAAACCCGTATTTATGAGTTAATTTGCAAGGGTGCACGACGAAAACTAGGCTTAGAAGTTACTGGATATCATGAGGCATACTACGTATATCATGAGATGATATTAAAAAAAAAAAAAAAAAACTATAACCAACACCACTCAATGATTGGATTTTATTGCCCATTTTATCATACTTCATGGGTGAAGTATCTGGTATTGAACAATATTATTATGGATTTTGGCAATTTTATCCTTTGTCAACCTTTCTCATTTCTTTATCCTTCTAAGATCCCTTCCACTACTTGCATCACTTCTTGTTCTTCATACAACTCAAAATCTTCATACACTTTTTTGGTAAACTTTTTTCCATACTCGGGCAATTATTTGCTTTTATTTCTTTGGATTTAATGAACAAAATATTGCAGAATCAAGAGTCGCCCTAATCTATGGTCAAATGAATAAACCGCCTGGAGCTCTCCAGTCCATTATCCTACCCAACCTAGATTAAAATGGATCCATGCAAGTCACAACAATCGCTGATTCATGTAACTCGTGCCTATTAGCTACCCCATTTCTTTCGAGGAATTTGGTCACTAAAAATAGTTCAAACAACTTGTTTGCGTATTTGTCCATTTAGGGAGTTATAACTTAATTGTTAAATAGGAAACACACTTATTTTAGCACTTAAAACTAATCATGGATTTTGTCAAATGTATAAAGTGTTACATTAAATGTTTAAAAGAAAAGTCAAAGTCTCTTTTATTATCTCTAAGTAATGTAAGTTGTGAGTCTCCGGAACCTTAAATCACCATATTATTATCATATTAAAAATTTTGATGATTGTGTAAAATGAATCTAACGAACAAGTTTACGGACTTTGATATTCATTATTAAGAGTTTATTTCAACATTGACATATTCTAGTCACTACACCATTGTTGGCAATATGTAACCACAATTAGCGTCATGTTTTTAGTGATACTAATTATATTATATTGTATCATATACTTTATGTTTCTATTCAAAATTGCAACATTATGAAATTATCATGTGTAAGCATGTGTTACTGATTGGGAAATACAAAATTGGGGAGATTTTGGACTAAAAAAACTCTCAAACTCTAAAAAAACTCTCTGCGCACACAAAAATAATGTCGAACTGGGAAATGGATAGTCGAACGACTTGAATCAATTCGATGGCTCTCTAGGGTTTACAAGGTGATGTCTAATCTTCTTCACATTTGTACAATCGATGTCTCTGAAATCTTCATTTCTCTAATCGATCTCAGAAATCGAATCTCAGAAACAATCGATCTCTAATCTTCTCCAACTCTCCAATCGGTCTCAGAAATAATCACACTTCGTCCTCTCCAATCGTCTCTTTTCCAATCGTTCTTTCGAGTTTCCAAAAGTAAAGGAGTTTGCGAACGAGCGAGGTTAAGAAGCACATCAGGTAAGGTTTGTACCTTGTTCCTTTTCTCTCTGCATATATTTTCTTCTCTTGTTTTGTTTGCTTGCAATATAACATCAAATCATGTCTGGTTTGTTCGTTCCTCGGCTTGCTTGCTTGCTTGCTTATCGTTGTTGTTCTGGCTCTTCATAGATTGTATCCATCCATCAATGTGATATGTTTTGGTTTACCCTGCCTTAGTGATTAGTGTCTCCTTCCTTCATGTTGTATGAAAATTTGTTCTCATGAATTAGAAGCGAAGGTCGTCTTGTTCCATAACTTTTTTTTAGGTTAATCCATCCATGACTTAAGCGAAACAGTTATTAAGCAAATTTTCTTTAATTCACTACCATTGTTGATAGAATTTATTAAATATTTTATGACCTCATGATTCTTTATAATTATAATTACTGAAGAATAGACAGGGAACTTTCAACATGGTCAACATTTTATTTTTGTATTCTTATGTTACCTTGTCTTAACCCTCAAAATGTCCGAGGTGAGACTTCATTAGTATGTCATCAAGTCTATTCAACAAAATTATTTAAGGAATTAAAGGAGATTTGGGTTTTGGGAAGATTTTAGCAATATTATTTAAATCAAAGTAAGGTTTCAATGAGATTTAAGTAAATAATCATTCCTAGCTTCTATTTCAATCACATTTAAAAATTCCTCTTAGGATGAATTTAGCTTCTGATAAGCTAGTTTCGGCCACTGCCACTAATGGTGATTTAAAGGGGAAACTACTCACTACAAATAGAGCTAGCTGAAGGAGTTCACTTGTTTGCAAAATAATCATGTCTGACAGTAACTCTATTAATTGCAATACATGAATCGCTGAAGGACTCTGCATGAATCAGAAATATTATCAATGAACCTTAGGGGTGGGCATCCCATCCCGTCCCGATTTTTTTGGGTTTTTTTGGGATTGATCAAACTCATCCTAATCCCGTTCCGTCCCGATCTAGAATGGAATGGGATCGGATGAAGATTTTCAATCTCGTCTATCCCGTCCCGTCCCGAATTTATTTATTTAATATTTATTATTATTCATTTTAATCAAAATACTCTTCTAAATTAAAGTTTAGGATGTGTTGAAATTAAATAAATGTAAGATGAAATTCTATATGAAATCTAAATGAATTGAATCATTAATTCTAAATGAAATTTAATATTTATTTGCCTTCCAAAAAAAAGTATAATTTTATTTATTTATTTAATATCTATCATTATTTATGATGCAAGTTATATGTATATAAATTTGACATTATTGGTACGTGAGTAATGTGAGATAAATCTTTTTTTGTTATTTTTTATTGAAGGACTATCTAGTACGTGTTCATCCCATCCCGTCCCAATCCTGTATGAGATGGGACGAGGTCGGGATGAGATCTATCTCGTTTCGTCCCGATCCCGAATGAATGGGATGGGATAGGGATAGGGATGGGTCCATCTCGTCCCATCCCGTCTCGTGCCCCGTCCCGTGCCCACCCCTAATGAACCTCATCATCATACTTTCTTTGATCACAAAATATTAAACAAAGAAAATAAAAAATAATGCTTCAAAAACAACTAAGAAAATAGGTTAAAACTTCTAAATCCAAAAGTTTTCATATCCCTGATGGCATATAAACAACTTGAGTAGTCTACATTTTAAAAAAATTAATAAATCCCAGCTGTACCTGTCCACTCATACCTTATAGCCATATGTGGATCATGTTTCTCAACATAGAGATTGATAATTTCATGTGGCTTCACAAATTCTTTAACTGTGAAAGAAAAACTTGTTGCAATATACGTCATTATCTGAAACAAAACATCTCTTGTAACAAAGTAGCATTAATGGTTAATGTAGTATCAGTCGAAAATTCAACCAAGTCATAGATATTGAACTGGTGTACTTGAGCAAGTGTGGTAATGAAAAATATTCCCAACATTGAAAACTCACATTGTCTAATAAGCAATCACTCTATAGCATACCAACTGAGGAACATTGCCATATTGGCATATTACTAGACCCAAGTTAAAAAAAAAATAATTAAGGGTAAGAAATGTAGCATAGAAACTTCTAGAAAATGCATGTATCAAGTTAGAGAAATTTCCATATTACAGTGAGTCGTAATTGCTAACTATCTTCATCTACTTATACTTTATTATAAATTTATAATACTGATTTTCAACCAACTAGGGTTGCCCAATAAGTTACTGGCATAATTCATTTTCTTCATTTAGTGAATGGTAGCAAAATGGTTACATGTTAGCTACGTGTTTATACATACATTCAAACCAGCATAGGTACAAGGTAGACTCTTAGATTGAATAAGACAAGGGTTTACATGTCACCAGAAGGACTACCTTCCCTGGTGAGCACTGAGCATATTTGCCCCTATGTTTTATTGTTCTCAATCATTATAACTAAGTACATAATAACAATTAGAAACCTAATGGTTTTTCCAGTTTACCGCTTCTCATTTGAATTTCAAGTTAATTATTAGTTGGGAATGTCTGGAGAACAAAAACAGGTTGTATGCCTGCCACGCTTTAGCACAAAAGGCAATTAAACATTCACACAAGAATCATACAGTCCTATAAACACCTATTATCACATGCACATCCATCATACTACACTATTATCACATGCACATCCACCAAACACACAATTTGAATTTCTTAATGGATAAGGATCCGCTTAACTTTGGTTTTTACTTATGGCTTTACCTATGTAGTTGTCCATGCAGTTAGAAATTTCAAATTGACTTGTGATCTCCTCAATCATCCTCGCCATCTAGCTCAACTAAATTCCAACTGGGAAATCTTTTGTCCCTTCATATTCGATATTCAAGGTAATGCTAGAACTAAACAGTGCATAGTAATTAGAAAATTATATCTTTTTTAAAATATGATAGATTTGGATGCCAATGGGTGCTTAAGATGTCTAAGGCTTCAACGGTAAGGGGTCGGATTTGAAGCTGAGGAATCTGATCATTGGAATGAATATAGTATAAATCAGGCTCAACAGAACGAGTTGAGAGTTGAGCCCAACCTAGAAAAAAAGGAAGTAACTAGGTTAGGCCTAATTACATAGCTTCTATATTCGAAAATACTGTGTCGTGGCTTTTCCAAGCTTTCAGTCCCCAGCATTAGGGGTGGGCAAAAACCGATTTAAATTCGGTTAACCGATCGAATAGGTTTTCAAATTCGGTTCGGTAATCGAACTGAAATATGAGTAGAAAAAAAAAATTTAAACCGAACTGAACCGGTTATAAACGGTTTGAAATCAATCTACGATTTTGAACCGACTGATTAATTATATAAATAAAAACAGGTAGGTGTCAATATCTGATTAGTGCAACAAATGCACAGCAGTGCACCCTGTTGCAATAAATCACCCCCTTCTCTCTCAGTTTTCAATTTTGGCCTAGAAATTAGGTTTATAAAAAAATTGGACATGTTTTAATGAAAGTCTTTCAAGTGCTTGAGCTCGAAATTTTGGCCCAACCGAACCGGACCAATCCGAAATTTGATTCAACTGATTTCATTGGTTAACAAATACAAAATTCGATTTCGGTTTGGGTTTTGGGCAAACCGAATGAAAATCGGTTCAGGGCTCAAAATCAAACTGAACCGATATTGCCCACCTTAACCCAACATCATAACAAACAGGTAAATAAGAAAGGAAGACCTGTGTTTTCTAGGCTTGGCAGGCTGTATTTTTGTAATGTCACGATCCATCTTATTTTTGGTATATGACTTTTACTATTTATTATTAATTTGAATGTTATAGCCGTATAAGTATGTGGATGATGTGAAGCAGATACTTATGGTTTCTCTTGGGTTTTGTAGACACACATAGATTGCTAGAATTACTAAATGACATGTTCTGTAATACCCGCCTAATTAAATAAATATAAAAATTTCTTATTTATTAATTGTGGCGTATATTGTAATCTCATTTATTGGGAAAAAGATTTTTGTTTGTCATTACTAAATAAAATAAGGTGTGTGTGTGTGTGTATTTCGCCAAAAATTTGTAAACCCCAATCTTGATGGGTTTTATTCAACTTTCTTGGGCTTGAGTTTGGGCTTTCATGAAAGTAATGGTTAGGGTATTGGTTAGAGGGAAATAAAGGTTAAAAGAATAAGAGATGAGTGATGGTTGTGTTTAGCCAAATAAACCCTAATTAAAAACTCATTTAAGCCCTAGCCTCCTTTTTCTCTCTGGATACACACAGAAGAAAAGAAAAACTTACGTTGAAAAAAAAAGTGGGAGGCGCTTGGAAAGAGGAACCTTGGATTCTTGCCAAAAATCAGTGAGTAAAACTCTATCCCTAGACATTTTCATTTTTATTTACATCTTTAATGGAGGAAAAAAAATCGATTTGACATTGTTGGTTTGATTTATATCTTTAATGAAAAATCGATTTGAAATCTTGGTTTGATTTAAACCTTAAATGAAAAAAAAAAAAAAAACAAATTGACATCACTGTTCATGTTGCGGTTTTACTATTACTGTTCCCGTTCCTATTATTGTTCTTGTTTCTATTACTGTTCCTGTTCCTATTACTGTTACTGTTCTTGTTCTTATTCCTGTTTTTATTACTGTTCATGTTCCTATTCCTTTTCTTGTTCCGGTTTTACATCACTGTTTTTGTTCCTGTTCCGATTTTACATCACTGTTCCTGTTTGACATCACTGTTCACTGTTCCGATTTTACATCAATGTTTCAGATCCTGTTCACATATCTACTACTTTTTACTTGATTAAAATCAATCACAGTAATTGTAAGCATGGAATAGGATTACATCCAGTAAGATGGGATGATACCCAAGATTTTGCTAGTGCATCATCATAACACGTGTCATGTGACTAAACGTGGAATCTGGAACCCATTGATAATCCCATTAGAACGCCGATACGTAATCTGATTGTCCCTCTAAAACACCAATTTTTCCTTGGAATTCTGACGTGTCATCTTGAGTATGGCTTTGCTTGAGTGTGAGTGAGGGAAATGAATAAGAGCGTATTTGACTTATAGAATTTTTTCATGTTAGTATGGTCATAATAAATATCTATGTGAATTGGGTGATTCATGTCCTGAGATGCGGCATATCTTCGCCTCTTCGGGTCAATGTAGTTTGGAGGTATGTTGTTGATTTGTTTGGATTGTCTTCGGCAATGCTGGGATCAATGGATGAGCTCCAACCCAAAGGGAAGATGTGAGAACTAGTTCCATTTGATGTGTGTTAGATGGTTTTAGCTACTTGGTTATTCTGAGTGTGCTAGATTTCACCATGGTAAATAAACTTGGGTATTAGTAGTGTTATGCAAGTTAGTATTTGTAATTTAACATTATGACTTGAAATACGTGGTTAGTATCTGATCAGATGATAAACTTGTATTTGACTGATATGCAAATTGTCTTGCTAAGGAGTATCCTTATATTGAATGAGTTTGATCTCTGTTGTGTTATAGAAATGTATTTATGAAAATATTATTTGTTCCCCAAGAGAATGGTGGATACTATGGTTGATTTATTTATGGTTGACAAAGCGTCACCATAAAAGAGTTTTGAGGATTTATTTATTTTTATGCTCTTTTCCACAACTCCGAGGAAAAAAAAATTGTTTTGTATACAGACTTGCTTTTATAAGTGTGATATTATTATGGGTATGCAGACTTGCTTGCATATCGGTGCACCGTTCCATGTGAGTTCGGTTGTACGTGTAGATTTAGGAAGAATACATGCCAGTGATCGAACTTCGGGTGAGATGACATGACACTCGAGGTGGCACCCCACTTGGGTCATGTACGCTCCAAGTGGTTTCGATGGCAAGGGATGCACACTTGGGTGAGGTGTGTTCGGCACATGGAGGATAGTGCGATTGTGGAAAAGAAGCGAGATTTCTTTTTGTATAGGTGCATGATTACCTTAAAGGAAGAAACTAAATGCTCATTCAATCATTGAATGAGAACTACATGTCTTCCTAAAGGTAGAAAATGTGTTTTTGTTAATATTTCAATAATAGCCTAATATGATTATGAATTGTATAGTTGTTGCATTTATGAGGATTGATAACTCATAAATTTTATTTATTAGTAATAAATAATGCATATTTATTTATTAGGACGATGACACCTTTGCCTCATTGAGGAACTACCTGATGGTGTGATTGTTTATTGTTTTGTTTATTTCGATGTGGTCATGTGCGGATTTATTGATTTTGGGATGAAGATTTCTCACACCAGCTTTATTGCTGACCCAAGTGAGCTTTTGCTTCTTGGGTACATTCCTTTTGAAATGTAGCCGATTAGCCTTTCAGGTTTAAAGATTTTGAGCTGCGTTACTGGAGTTCCGCTAGTGAGCTAGCAACGTCAGAGTCTTTCCAGGTTAGATTTTTATTTGTTTTAGTAATTTAATAATGTTTAGTTGTTGCTGCTATTTGTTTATGTTGTTATTGAATTTTCACGTCCCGAGTTTTGGGGGAAACGGATAATCCTACGTGAATTTTGGGATTTTCGTTTTCTTCGAAAATCAGGGCGTGACATGTTCCTAATGTGAAGAAAATGTTATTTTTAGTCCAACATACCACTGTTTAGGATGTGCCTTCGAATTAATCCACCTACTAGTTCTATATAATCTTTTTAAATGATATATGAAAGTCTACATTTCGATTTTGAGAGGACTTCATGAGTTAGCTGTTTTTTATTTAAAACCAAGGAGTTTTGCTTGAGAAGGTTTGATCTTTACAAGGAAGAGATTCTTCTTCTCTGTGATGTTGTCAATCCATAGCAAATTGCATGTTTAGTGGTTAACTAAGACTTAAGATACTGTGTCTGATTATCATCATTCATTATCAATTGCTTGTTCAAGAAAGTTTGATGATTCATAATTTTTTTATCCATTTTCTCTTCTTTCTCCCTATTGTTCATTTGGGACTCAATCAATGAACTTTTCATGCTACATTTATTTTTTAAGAAGATTTTTGGTCTCAAGGAGATTTGAAGTATGTAAAAGGAGATTGTTCGTATTAGTGGATTGGGTAAACTCAAGTAGAAGAACTTGATTTTTTTTTACAGGGATAAGTTTTATTTGTTTGTGTGTATATGTATAGTGAATGTGTTTAAATTTGTCCAGTTATTGGAGTTTACATGCTTTTATTTGGTCCCTAATAACTTTTTTCATGTTTAGTTGATCTATTTATAAAGTAGTAGCAGAGGGGAGGGTGGTCGTAGATGAGACCCATGGAGTTTGTCATGGTCGGCGAGTTGAAGAGCTAGAAGAGAAGGTCTTGGTTGATTCTATTATGAATAATAATGTTGTTTTGTACTTGGGAAGACAGGGAGGTGCAACATGTTTGGGAGATATAGGAAATGGTGGATGTGTAGTGTGTTTGAAGGCACTAATCAAATATGCATAGGTTAGTATTTGTTTCAATTTTTCCCACATATAAATTCAGCTCTAGTATAAGGTTTTGCAACTGTATGTCATTTTCTTTTCCATCAACTGTATGTCATCAGTTGTACCATTTAGATAGTTTTTTTTTGGAAGGAGAGCTGGGTTTTTAAGGATCCCATAACCTATCAACTGGGCGACCTATAGGTCAACACCCATTAGAAAGTAACCATGCCGCAGGTATTCGAAGCTAGGACGTGGGGGGCAAACCCACACAGCCCTAACCACTAGGGCATAACACCATTGGCCATTTAGATAATTATTATTATTCAATTGTCAATTATTTATTGAAGGTTTTCTTTTCCCATTTTCGTTGAATCATATTAAACTCTATTGATTTTTCTTTTTGATATAGGTCAAAGAGTTATTTCATAAAGTACTTAAAGTGTTTTCTTCAGTTACAATGTTGAGAATTTGCAAGGGCTACTATATCTAGGTCAGTGCGTATTTCTTTGTTCTCACTATCCGTTATCCAATATCAATTTGTTATTTTTCCTCACTTTCAATCACTTATTCTTGCAACCAGGATTGGGACCTTGTCCAACCTCCCTTTGAAGGATAACACATGACTTTGTTTTAATTTGTTTATTGGTAAAATTTCCAAAGTTCTTCACAACCAAGTATTGGAATCAAATAGGGTTCCACTACATGCCCCAAATAGTTACAAAATGATCACATTGACTAATAATTTTGGGGGAGAGAAGTCCCACTTAAGTTAGGCTGGTTGGCTATTTGGTCCTACATGGTTGTGCTACGTGGTCATTGCGTTCTAGCAAATTAAGTAACTATCTCACATAATTGAGACAAATATATGATGATGAGGTATCATATGGATTCATAGGGATTTGCATTATGGAAGGGAGTTATCACAAATGGATTTTGTTTTGGTGATATGTAGGTGTTGTATCTGGACAGGTAATATGTTAGATAATAATATGTTTGAAAACTTGGTTGTAAGTTCTAACATAACAAAAACCTGGTCTAGAATTTTCACTAGGAAAAAAGAAAAAACAAAAAGGTTCAAAGCTTCAATGGATTTGACTGGTTGGAGTGTTAAATGGTTGCATTATCCTTTTACTTTAGTGTTAGCAGCTTCTACAATAGAGGTGAAAACATTTTCTACTAGAAAATGTAGTATTGGGAAATATTGTAAGCTATGTGAATAGATGGGAACCAATCAAATTGACTTAACATATCATTCATTAAGCAAAGCATTATGAACATAGGGCATGTCAGAAGCATATTAAGTTTACATTATAATAATTCCAAAATGGTTAATGATATCAAACTGGCTTATGGAAGCATTTTGTTCATTATGTAAGAGGTATCTACTGAAGGCAATTGAACTTCAGGTCTCTGAAGAACTTTTGTTGGAGCGCTTTAGTTTTTCAAAATCTCTTTGGTATTTAGTTCCTCAAAATTTCTCTTTAAGTGTTTTGCATGCGTTGTTTTAATGATTTAATTATACCGAGAAACTCTGGTTATTTGAAGTTTGAACTGGTAATATCACCACAAAACTGTAACTATGGAGGTTGCTACTGAATTTCTCTTCTTCATTTGTTCATCTATACATGATATTGCCGGTATAAGTCCTGTCATAAATAATTCATTTAACTACCACTGTATGGCAACGAGAATGATCACTGTAGCATTAAGTTAGACTAATGGTGATATGTGTTTCAGACAATCAATGTTTGTGTGGCAAGTGCATAGTTTACTTCACTGGGTCAACTTGTGCACTCTATTTCATATTTAGCATTTTGATTGAGCTTTATCTTACTTTATTTGCAGTGAATAATGCACAAGGACCTAGGAGTCCAGAGAATGCAATGGAGAATGTTTAGTATGAGTCTGTCAAAGCATTTGAGCATTTCACTAACACTCTGCATGAGCAACTGATGTTGAAGACCAGACCTGATTGTACTTTTGTTTCTGTTGTTGTAATGACTGTCTTACTGTTTTCACGTGAGCAGTTACGCTGAAAGAAACTTCTTGTAAATTTTGTTGATGTAACTATTGTTATTGTAATTAATGTCTTACTGTTTTGAGAGTTTCAATTCTAAAATGCCCTCAACTTATTCAAGGCTTCCAATCCAAATTCAGTCCTGTATAATTTGAAGTTAGTTTGTCCACTTTGAATTTGAAATTGTTTTTGAGATTGCTAAAATATTCCCAATTTAAGTCAGTGTTTTTTCTTAGTGAACAATTTCTAGCATCAAGTTTGCTCATTTGAGAAAATCATAGAGTGATCCACAAAATTTTCAAGAAATAGTATAATTTATTGTGTGATGCAAATTTACACAATTGCTTTATCTAAGAAAAATCAGTATCATGCACTTTGTGATTCTCATTTTCAATTAGTATCATCTTTGTTGAGATGCAAATTTGTAAAGTTGAATCATTTAGCAAAATTAATATCATTTGCCAGATGATACTATTTTCAAGTAGTATCACTTTCATCATGGTTCTAAATTTAGGATCACCAAGAATAGTATCATTTGATAGGTGATTCTAATATTTTCAGCTATACGTCAAAGCAATTACAGAAACATTGTTTTGGTGTAGTGAGTATAAGTTTTCAATATTAATTTTCAGTATAAGATTTCAGTTTCGACAATATTAACAAACAAGTTCTAAGTTTAACATCAAATAATTTGAGTTATGTTTAATTTGTATTATAGAATACAAAATATAGCTAAACATAAAATCAATAATTGAAAAAAAAAAAATCGGCTCAATCCATCACGGGGGTGTGATACCTTTGATTGAAATTGGATGAACATGTGCACATAACTAATTTATGCACCCCCATGCCTATTAACTACATCCATGATCTACCTAATTATGCCTACATGCCCCTCTTCAACCACCCCCATGCTAGCTTTCATTTCAATCTTTCCAATTGTAATATTGTTCAAATCCAGTGGTCCTGGACATTGTTCGGTTCAAACTAGGTGTGTGCAAAGTTCGACACTGTCGGCTTTGAGTGAAAACCACCAACCAAACCAAGTTACCTCAATTAAACTATGCTGTTAATTGAACCAAACCCAACCTCTGAGCAAACCGAACCGAACTGACCTTAAACCTATCCTAGCTGCAATGAACCGAAAGCTGGCATTTTATCCTAAAACCGACTATATTCAAATTGAATCGACGTTCTTAATGTTCACACAAACACACACATATGGATAACCGAATCAAATGATTTTCAAAATCAAACCAAACCAAACCGACTCAATTTGGATCTCGGTCGATTATTCGGTTATCATCATCATCGGTATGGTCAATTATTCGGTTTTCTTTGCACACCCATAGTTCAAACCAGTAGTCCATAAACTAGCAGACATGCATATGGTTGTGTTCATTTTGAAGAAGATGAGAGGGAGGAGTGACTACTGACTGAGTCACATTGAATGACTACTTAATGAGTCAGTCCGAGAAGAGTGCAAGTGCCGACACTTCCTTGAACCGAAGAGAGCTTCCCACTACTTCACCGGGATGATTGAGTGGCCCCCAGTGGCAATCGGGTAATTATTCACAAACTCCGAGGGGTATTAACAGGTCTTAAAGCGCGTGCTTTGCGTATGAGTGTTGGTTTTTTCTTCAAAGTTCAGCTAGTTTTGTTTTGACTTTAATAGACCGGCACAACAACAACAGAGAGAGAGAGCTGGTTTGTTCGAGGAGGAGGTCGAAGAGACAGAGAGACAGACGGACACGAGAGAGATTTGCTCGTTCACTTGCTTGAAACCGCGGAATGGGGTTCAAATCGTTTGTTGGGAGAGTCTTCTTTGCCTCCATTTTCATCCTCTCTGCATGGCAAGAGTAAGTGGACTTCTTTGATTTCTTCATCTTTAGATCTGCTTGAGCTTTGGGGGCTATGGGTTTCGTTTGTTTTTCTTTGATGTTGGATCTGGGAGTTGCAAGGGCTCTTTTGGGCTCCACTCCCTTTGATCTACTTGTTTGTAGTTAATATTTTATATGTGATTGGATCTCTCTGCTTTATGAGCTTTTGAATTCTTAAGAGCTAAGATTCTGTTTTTGTGGGTCTCTTTTACTTGATTGTCGTGTGGAAGTGATTTTCAGGCTTTTGAGTCATTTGGGTATCTTTTTTTTAGTTCCATTTACTTGTATGGATAGATGTTGAAACATTGCAGTACTTCTTTGATCTAGATTAAGGTTTAATTTTTAGAGGAATCGGATGGTTGGGAGTGTTGGGGTGATGCTGAAGTTGAGCATCAAAGTTGGGTTCCTTGTAGATTCTACAATGGGAGTTGTCTTTCTTCATTCCTCAATCTCAAATCAGGAATCTAATTGAAGAGGTATTACTGTTATTAGGACTAAGTTTGCAATGGGTTTGTACCTTGGACTCCCCGAAAGCAATAGGATGCCAAGTGCCTCGCATTGAAAAGTTGAACTGAGGACATGACTCTGTATTTTTAATTGAGCGCAATGCACTGGATAATTTGTTGTTTGTTAAGTGTGACTAGTGCACAATTTCCTTGATCATGTGCGATGAGAAATCTTCATTTCTGCATAGAGTGAAACCATTTAATCATCATTTTGCAGGTGCAGGTTTCCTTGGGGCATTTGAGAATGGGTTTCACATTGGTTGCTAGATGCTTCATATTAGTGTATACTTGGGGCTGTTCCTTTCTCATGTGCTAGTGTATAGATGGTAGATGCTTCATATTTCCATATATATCTTAGAGGAAATTCTACTAATATTTGTGTGTGATAGGTCTTCTAGAAAGATTTCCTTTTAAATATTTTTAATTGTAAGATAAATATGAGACGGCTCACATCCGTTTGAATTGGGTTTTATTTTGCATATCGTTTAAGAAAGATGTGCTGCCCGGATAAATAGTTGAAGTGATTGAGAAGGTGGATCTCGTAGATGGTGCATGTGAGAGAATCACAGAGAATTTCAAAATCTTTTGGTCTTGCTTTAGGTCTTAACATCAACTTCTCCAAAAGCATTGTTTATTTATGGTATGGTAACAGGGCTACCTGAATATGAGGAAGGAATTAGCATGTTAAGATCCAAGCTGGGTATATTACTGTCACTGAAGCTTCAGTTGCATAAAAAGAAGTAAAGCAATAAGTCAATATCTGTCCTTAGGTTTTCGCCCCACTCCTAGAAAGGAAAATACACATATCTGTTGCTTTGGGATGAAAAGATTGAAGGCCACAATTATCTTTGAATATCCTATCTCATGGGGTAAATTGGACAAGGACTTGGAAGTTTTGACATTTTGGAAGATTTCAAGACTCGAGATTGTGGCTTTATAAGGATTCTCTAAGATTGATTTGGCCTTTGCTTCTGTGTGTGAAGTTGGTTTGTGGTTCGAATGAAACAAAAACCCATGCTTATGGCTACTAGTTTGAGGAGGTTGGTATTGGAAGTTCTTGCGGGCTCTATCTTCATGTCCAGGATATTTTTCTTCATTTTGGGAGAGGTCTTGTTGTTGTCCAGTAATGGCTTGGAGGTTGACCTGAAATGTATGTGTGAGAGAAGTGGAATCATGTGCCATCATTTGGTCTTTCATACTCTTGGCTATCTTTTGGGGAGTTTGGCTTGAAAGTATTGTTCGGCTAGCAATGATCAGGCTGTAATGGAGATAATGTCTGTTCTTTGGTATAGTTTTATTGGGCAATCTGGTTTAAGGGTGTTTAGTTTTAAGACATTTTAAATTTGGTGATGACGTGGAAGAACCGATTTGTGGCCTTGTGGGTGATGCTACTTGTTAGTAAAAAATGTGAGTCAAACTTTTTTGTTATTGAAGAATCCTCAAGGATTTGTACTGTATTGTTCGAAAAGGTTCCTTTATTTTTGTGGTACAAACAAATTCTCACAAGGCATAGTAGTGTTAACTTTGCCCAATCAAATATTTGAATGGAAAAGTGACTTAAATATTCCTAAATTAATTCATAAGTTGCAAATAATTGCATACTATCTAAACTGCACTCGAGGAGAAAAGAACTCATTTCCGTATTCTCACTCTTTGTACGCACTATGGGTGTACCAGTCCTTGTGGATACCCTCAACAACATAATTGACCTCATTCTCTCAACAATACAAAATTTCCAATTAAAAAATGGTAGATGGAAAACATTTAGTGCATTTTGGGGTTTTCAATGTATATATTATATATATACAATATATATGAAAAGTGGATATAACTCAAGGAATTGTTCTTAAAAAAAACTTGTTGTACCAGTGTCCCACTCCGACAGGTGTCAAAAACGTGGTTCGACATTCCGAGACCGAACCGGAAAATTAGTATAGAACTCGCCGGTTAACCGGCCCGACCCAATTATTTAAAAAAAAACAACTAATTACAATTTTGAGCCCCACCTGCTTGGCCTGGCTCAATTGGCTTATTTTTCAACTCCAAAACCCAAGCCCAATTTATCTCTCAAAACCGTCTTCTTCTTCTCCCCCAACTATCTGGATACTTACAAGTATGGTAGATTCAGTGATGGGTGATGGGGACTTCTCCTTTGTAGTAGGATCAGATGATACAACTACAACAACCACAACCACAACCACAAACACCCCCACTCACTCTACTCCACGTTACTTCCTTGATTCATCCTGCAAGGTCAACCTTCACCCAGATCTCAATGAACGAGATGTTGCTACTACTAACGAAGCTAATGGGTCACTTTAGAGATTTTCCTCTTTGTCATCCTTCACAATCAATCAAAGCAATCAAATAAGCCTTGGTGTTGGACCTGGAGATGGACATTGACCACCACCACAGCTGATTCGACACATTAGCCCTCCTGCTAGATTGTTCATCCATTTCATTATTCAACAACAATGGTTAGTTAGTTCCATTGGAGTCAAAGTGTATGTACGGAGAAGTAATTACCTAATCCTCCCTTCTCTCCCATCAATCTCTGATTTCATCTTTGTTATATCTTCTTCATTGTTAGGATGCTTCTTTGAAACCTTTGCCACCACCACCACAACAACCACCTTTTTTACACCTCTTCTCTGGTTAGTGTTCGACCACCATCGCCAATTTATCTGTACTCTCCCCCTTAATTCATCACACCTCACGTGCCCCTCTTTCTCTTTAATTCACCACCTACCTTCTTCTTCTGTGATTTACTCTTCTTCCTCAATTCATCTCAGACCAACCTTCATTACCTTCATACGAAACTCATAGGGGATTCCTTGTTTAGGAGTGCTATGGAGGTCAAGGGGAGAAACAATTGAATGACGCAATGCCATGTTTTGCACCTCACGTGCATGTAAGGATATGAATTGAGGGGATTGTAGAAGAAGTGAATTGAGGAGAATTGTAGAAGAAGTGAATTGAGGAGAAATATGATCTATTGATGGACTGAAAACTGGGCTGGAAATTGGATTGAAAAATGATCGAGATTGGCCCGATCTGAACTTTCGGTTAATCGGGGTTCTAGTTAACCGACCTCACTCGGTTCAGGCTCTGGCCCAAGATTTTCAGTTTTTGGATGATCGGTCCGGTCTTCGATTTTGGCTTTTCGAACCGGTTACCCGGACCGGTCCAACCTTAGTTAATCCATTTGAAGTGAAAGACTCTTTCTATTGCGATTCAAGACAAAGAGTTATGAAAAGTCATTGAAGCATAGAGGTTGTCAATTTCTTTGTCTCCTTTCCTTTGTTCATTGTCTCGTCTACATCTTTTCTCTATTCTACTTCTTTGTTTGTTTTTCTAGCGACAAAGTGTAACTTCTCTAATTTTGTAACTCTTTTTCCTTTCTACTTTATTTCTTCAAGTTATCTTTTCAAAAAAAAAAAAATCTATTTGCAATAGAGATGAAGGCATTGTGTGTGCTTTCATACTTGTTATGGTTCTTTTTTATTTAAATTTTTTTTTATTGAACTGTCCATATGACTTATTAGAAAAAAAAACATCACGTGTCGCTAACACTAAGTCCTAGTTTTTGGAAACTGTCGTGTCCATGCTCGTGCATCCTTAATATAACTATAAGTTTAAAAAAATAGTAAATACATATGCGAAGAACGATGATAAAGTAAATACAAGTTTTTGTTTTTGTGTTTTCAAAATCTTTATTTGTATGGTTTATGACTTTTTTTGTAGGGGTGGGCATCCCATCCCATCTCATCTCCTTTATTTTTGGGTTCTTTTAGGATTGATCAAACCCATCTCGATCCTGTCCTGTCCCGATCTAGAGTGGGATGGAGATTTTCAATCCTGCCCATCCGATCTCGTTTTGAACTTATTTATTTAATATTTATTATTATTAATTTTGATCAAATTACTCTTCTAAAGGAAAGTTTAAGATGTGTTGAAATTGAATCAAAATACCTATTGTTTGAAAACTTACTTGCTTCATTTAGTACTTTTGTTTAGATAGAAACTTTAGTTTAAATATTTTAGGTCAAATAGAACCCATGAAAATTTATGCCTTTTCATATTTTAGATTGGTTATACAACAATTATTCTTGTATCACATAGATGATACTTAACATAAAAATTGTAAGTTCATTGGACCATAAAATTTGATTGGACATTTAATATTGTTATGATGAAAATTATATGTACATAAATTAGGCATGATTTATGTGTGAGCAATGTGAGATGTCATTCTGTTCCGTCCCATCTCGAACCCGTTTGGGATGGAACGAAGTCGGAATGAGGTCTATCCCGTCCCAATCCCGAATGAACGAGATGGGAAAGGGATGAGGTCCATGCCGTCCCATGCCCACCCCTACTTTTTTGTACATATCTTATAGTCAATAGTGTTAAGTACGTATTATTGGATATGTATTATTATTTAGGCGGTTAAAAATTAATAATTGGCTAAAAGATAATAATAAGAAAGTAAGAAACACTTTCAAGACAAACAAAAAAGAGGAAATTAAGAACAAAATAATAATTGACAACACACTATGAAAGTAAAATTAGATGTTATACAAATAAAGTTTTCAAAAGAGGCAAAAACTTTATCAACATTTTTCGGTTTTTAATATCAAATAATTTTATATATTGTACAAATAATAGTATTAAAAATCTAGAAATACATTTGACATAAAATTGTTCACTTGGGCAAACTCAAGGTTGTGATGTAACTGACCAACGTATCTTGGGGTGCATTGGTATATTCGAAGCATTGTTGTGCATTAACCCATCTTATCGTTGGAACTTCTTGTATCTTGGCTAATCGAAAACAAAGAAAAAAAGTGCATCCACCCATTCAGACTGGGAGTTTGTGTGCGATTGAATGGAGCATCCTTGTAGATGCATTGGTGTATCGAAGTGAAGATGTTTGTGTGATTGAGTAGAGTATCCCTAAAGATGCACTAGTGTTCTCAAAGTGTTGATGTATTTATTGGTGAGGCTATGTTGTTGAGAAAATGAGGACCTTAATTATGCTGTGGAAGAGGGCAACCACAAGGACAACGCATCTGAAGAGACTAGACCTGTGTTATGAAATCGCCGATTAATTGGCGATTAAGCTTAAAACGGGAATGGACCGATCCGGATGAGTGAAATCATTATGGGTTTCGCAGACTCACAAAAATCGGTGCTAAATTGGCGTGTCATTGCATAATCGGCCGAGTTGACACGCCGATTTCTTGTTGTGTATAAAAAAAAAAACCTAACTCCCGATTTATTTCCTCCATTTGCAGGCCGCAGAGAAGAATTGAAGAAGAAGAAGAAGAAGAAGAAGAAAGGGAGAGATGATGGAAAACATGTTTTTACCTTTCCAACCTTACCGACTTCCAAAGAAGCCATTTCGAGGACGAAGATGACACCGAACTTTGATTTAGCAGAATGAACAGTGGGCATAGTAGGAATGGAGTGTAATTCAAGTTGGGATTCTTTTTCTTATTCTTCTTCTTTCTCTCCAACTTCAGATATTGTTATTGGCTCTTCTTCAACTTCATCAGGAGTTTCTTCTCTCTTGGCTCTCTTTTTCCCCTTCTTCACTTTCACTCCAAAGGGTCTCACCATTTTTTCTCGACTATATGTCTCTGAGAATCGAGTTCAGTGGAGGAGAGCAGATGGAGCAAGTAGGAAAAAACTTGGCTAGGGTTACTTTAAGCGAGCAAAGTGGAAGGGTCTGGATCTGGGTCAGGCAGGTCTGCTCGGTCAGGGTCAGTCCAGTCAAAACTTACTAGTCAATTAGGGTTAGCAATGGATCCCAGGTTAATCTCATTAAGGAACCAGACTATTGAAGTTTTACCTTTTTCAAATTAAGTTCATTTGATGAATTAGTGAAGTAATATAATTAAAAAATTATGTATTATTAATTATTTATTTTTGTACGACTATGATTAAATTTTTAAAAATATATGCATTGAAAAAATATACCGAATTATTATTCCCGATTAATCGTAATTTGGTCCTGGACCGCGAACCGATTTAACTACCTAGACATTGTCCCAGACTTATTTACTCTGTTGAATTGAGTTTCACACTTCCCCAAAGTATCAAATTGACATCAATTACCTGTCAGTCTGTCACACTCATTCATTTTGAGGCTGCTATGAAATATCAACCAAATAGTTGTCCAGATCCCTTCTCTCTGGCTTCTGGCTAAACAATTTCCAAAGGAAGATCGCTTTTGAGCTTGAGGAAAACTTGCATACTTGTGCATTTCATTAAATGTCTTGTCTGACTTAAAGTTGATGTGTGTGTATGGTGTGGGGTGGGGTGGAGGGCATGACTGACTTCTGAATGGGTTGCCAATCAGATTACGCTTTCAATCTCCAATAAAGGGAGAGAGCTTTTGAAAGTAGCAAGGAAGAACGAAACGTTAATAACTCTATTTCAAAACATAACAACAATAATTTTTTTTTCTCATACCAAATTTAAAAGCGAATATGGTAGAATATGTAGTCGACTGAGTTTTCTGATTTCCTAGTGCTTTATTATTCTGAATTGAAAATTCATTTCCATCATCTTTTCGAAATGTGTTACTTATAATACCAAATTCTGTTACCATTTCAAAATATATTATTAGTAACACCAAATTCTCATCCTTGGCTAAGTTCATGGATTAATGTGTGTAACCTAATATCTTTGTGGTGTGTTTATGTTCAGGTTCAATGAATTTGGAGATGATGGTGGGCCTGCAGCTAAGTTATTTAGACCAAAATACATTACTTTTACAAAACATGTTACCACTTATACAGGCATGCAGGTGCCAACTATAGAGGTATAAATGACTACATAATCATTTCATGCCTTCATGACTATCTTCTTTAGTTTATTTGTTACTCTTGGATTTTTATGGTTTCAGCGTCTTATGACAGATTAAGCCCTTGGTTCTGACTGATATTGCCTTAAAGGGTATTGGAGGCTTTTTGTTTATCTTCGCGAGTTCTTTTGGAGCTGTCCTACTGGTTTGTATTGATATATTATTTTTATGCTTTTACTGCTCTATAAAGTTAACATGATGGAGTTTTGGTTTATTTGAACACCCGTGTTTAGAACTATGTTGATGTCGTCATTGTTCTTGTAGCTTCTCCATCTGGTACTTAGCACTCCAATTTTGTATGATTTCTACAACTACGATATCGAGAATCCACAATTCAATCCACTCTTTATCAAGTTCACAGAGGTTTGTTTTGGCATCAGAGCTTAGGTATTCAGCATGTACATTTCATGTAAAACTCAAACTGCGGATATCTATCTTTATTGGCAGCATGTGGCACTTTTTGGTGCATTGGTCTTCTTCTTGGAGATGAAGAAGTTGATTCGTATGAGACACCCCAAGAAGAAAATTATAAAGGCGAAGGCTCAGTAGGTCCAAAATATGTACGTGGCAGGCATTGTGTCTTGCGGAGGAGTCAGACAACTGAAGTGCAGTATCAGCAATGACGTCCTCAACCTGTTTTATCTACTGTATGAGGTCTCTATTTTTGGTCTTTCTTGTGTTGTTCCTTCTCTCTCATTTGCTGAGAGGTTGTGGATTATACCCTCTTCTGAGAGGAATTGTTAAAATCAAAATTATGGACAGTTGTATAACTATTTTCCCACGGGTAATTTATTGTAATGAGGTTAGAGTAGCTTTTGGATCCTACAATATTGATGGTTCTTTAAAATTGAAAATGAGCTCTATATATTTTTGATTAATTGTTATTAGACTGTGCTGTGACAGGAGAGTCGTTCTAGGTGGCGAGGAAACGGGCGAGGGAGGGGGGTTTGACCCCCATCCCCCTCGAGATTCACACGGGCGCGCATCTGGAGGGGGATGGAGGGTCACACCCCCTCCCTCGCCCGTTTCCTCGCCATTTAGAATCACCGGTGACAGGATCTCCATTGGAGTTCTTATTGTAGCGCAGTTGCCAAAAGATGATGTTACATCTACCATTATTTACTTAAACCCGTCCTATTTTTGTGATATATAAGCGTCTTCAAGACAATTCTCAAATTCATTTTTGGTTATATAAACACCATGTGAGACAAATGCCCAATCTTAACTTCTTCCTCTTATTTTGCTTCATCTCCTTAACATTCAAAATCAATTCATGCTTGAAACCAAGATGAACCTCTCTTAAACAGTTTCATGTTCCTCCCTTTCAATTGCTTTCTTGAGAATTTACACGGTCAAGTGTAATACCCGTACTTTTTCAATGACATTAATAAAAAAATTGTACCTAAAGTTTTGATTGATTATTTTTGTATTTTTATTAAAATAATATAGATATACGCATGTGGTAGCCTCATGTTTTTGAATGTTTAGTGTATTGCTTTGTATGATATGTGAATATAAGACTTCAATAAATTTCCATTTGAAAGTATATTTTAAAACTTCATTTTGTTTGTCAAATGGTTTTTTTTTTTTCAAACTTCACTTAACGGATCTTACTTTTCTAATCTCAGGACAAGATTCCTTTAAAGGTGTGTATAATATAATGACCCCATAATATTACAAGTATAATGTGTTATGGCATTATTGAGTTTGTGACATCTCTTTGAGTTGTATCAGATGAATGTTATTCTTATCTAACCGTATAAAAATAGGAAAAAAAATAAAAAGTATGAGGAGTTAAAAGAAGAAGAAAAAAAGAAACAGAGGGCACATGCATGAGTTCAGGTGGTATGTGATTGCGCGAGTGTGGAAGTTTTTGTGCTAGATACATAATTGTGAGTAATTCTCTCATTTTTTTTAGTTCATATTCACTTTAATGGCTTGGTTTCTTGACACTTTTTATTTTATGTAAATGATTGATTGTTGGCTAAAGAATATGTTGTTTGATTGTTTTATGTGTGAACATGTTAATATGGGTATATTTCGAACCTGATTACTTCCATATGAATTATGATTTGATTAATATGATTATATGGGTTGATAGGTCTTGTTGTGAGCTTTTCGTAGGTATATAGAATATAAAATTTCGATGAGAATTGACGTAGTTATGATCAATCGAAGTTAACTCGTTTTCAGCAAAAATAATTGTTCCTGGTGCATTGGAGAAAATGATGATGTCAGCATGACATCATCTGTTGATCATGACTGACATGTTTAACCAAACTTTGACTAGGTCTAAAAATAACCCATAGCTCCGTTTTTTACACCGTTGGAATCATCATCTTAAGTATAATTTTTTGAATTTAAAAATTTATATGTTACCCTCAACTTTTTCCTCCATATGCGTGTTTTCGGTCTATGTTGTGCTTGGAAATATGTCAGTTGTGATTTTATAGTGATTCTCGAGATGTTAATGGTTGAAGAATGTATGTTAATGCGTTATGATGAATTTGGAGATTTGCATTGTTATATATATATTGATTTGTTAATGCGATACGAACAATTTGAATTGTTATACAAATTGTCTTGTCAATGAGTGACTTGATTGTCTTTTTGTTATAAAGCAATGATTTATGAAAATGATGTATTTTTCCAATAGTATGAGTTGATTATTGTATTGAAATTATTTATAAATGACAAAATGTCATTGTGAAATAATTTTGATATATTATAATATATGATATTGACAACTTTGATTCCTTAAACTTTAATTATCTTGAATTGTATCACTTAGAACTACAATACCTCATGTTGTTGTTTTTTTATTTTCTTCCTATAGAGAAACTAAGTACCCTTCGGGTTGGATCTTGCGGATGTGAGACACTAAGGGTGGACATGGTCCGGATCGATTCCAAATTTTGAGGAACCTAACTCGAACCGTTTAAAATTAATGAATCTGATCCGGTCTGAATTCCCTCATTTTGAACATTGGGATTGAACCTAACTCGAACAGTTTGAAATGATCCGGTTCCTACAGTTCCAAATTACACATCAATTTATTTTTCATTTTTTCATTTTGTACTTATTCAAGATACAATCATAAACTTGGTTATTTGTTTAACTTCAGTGAAGAAAGTGCACTAGTTATTGAGCATCAATCTTCTTTCATTTTAAAGCAGCAGCAAGCAAGTTGCAAGGAATTCAACAATTCCTCAAGGAACATGGACACTCTTCTTCAAATTTCTCAACTTTTTCATGTGTGGGGTATTTGTTCCCACTCTGTATGATCAGCACCATTGGAAGTAAATTGTTTAGTTGAAAGTATGTACCTGTTATTTAAAATCAATTAACAATACACATATCTTCTTTCTTCTTTGACATATCATCAGTAAATGGGTTATGTGTTTACACAATTCAGTCACTAAACAACAAATTGAGCTGATAATATGGAAGCTCCTTTAACAATTAACATTGTAAAAGGAGATGTGAACACAAGAGATCACATACTTGCAGGCATAGTATTATAACTAGGTTTAACCATAATTCAATCAAAACAATGACCCCTAACACAATCAGATTATTCCATCGTGGTTTGGAGTGTTTATTGTCCAAATAGAAGTACATACAAAAACCCTTTTGTTGGTGATGTTCTAAAATAAAAACCCTAGAATCTTGATAATGCCATCGATGATAAACTTACAAATAAGTAGATATTCTTACAAAATCAAAACTATTAACTTTACATAGATGGGAAGTCATTTTAAGAGCTTGAAAGATAGCCACATGTGGTGGATATGAAAAACACAAAATCATCATAAAGAGATAGCATCAATGCTCAACAAACCTCGATGGATTGGCTTAAAAGAGCCCCTCCTCCTCATCCTATGTTCGTCACCTCATACCTTGGTGATGGATATGCGACATCGCTGCCTTTGCTACTCAACCACTACTGATAAGATAATAGCAAAGCGATTGATAGACGTAAAGGGTTCGTTCGATCAACAAACTGATGGTGAGTAGTAAACCCTAGAATCGTCAAACCAACCAAAGGGGTTCAATCAATCAAGTGCAACTGAAATAAGGATCTGTGTGTTTTTGTCCTATTGGATTCTATTCGAGTACAGAAATAGGGTTAGGGTGTCGTCTCTGTGTGATCTGTTTATTGTCGTCACTTTAATCGAAAAAAAATCCCTGTGTTCTACAATGTCATTTAAAACAGGTCCAACCTGGACCATTTCATTTTAAGTAATAGGAATTGGACTCGTACCGTTTTATAATAGAATCAGACCGAATCTAAAATTACAAACTTAAAATTCGGACCGTTTGGAGCAAAACGGTTCGGTTTAGTTTGAACTCGCAATTCCTCGACCCGTTTCCCCACCCCTATGAGACACCCCCTTTCTTATAGAGAAACTAAATCACATTCGGGTTAGTCTTGCTGAAAGGAGGTGGTTTTTATGCCTAAAAGATGTTTGATATTTATCTGTAAAAAATGTGACGTGTTTTATGCGCATTGATAGGCCAATAGTGATTTAGGAGTATCCGGTGATACATATCCGTATGTGATGTGTCTCCACTTAGACACGGATGACGAAAAGTTTCTCATTTATATGAGAGAGGCATACGAACATGTATGTTCGACACGGAGGTGATGCGAATGTGGTATAGTCTAAGGTGATCAATTCATTAAAATGAGTAATCTGTTTAAGACAAATAAGGTATGGACACGACAATATTAGTTGATAATTTATGAGCTTTGGTATGAAGTTTTGTAAATAAGTAAAATACACAATTTTGAACATTTTTTGTGAAATGCATATTTTCGAAATTATGCACTTACTGTGAGTTATTCAGATTTTAAGTAGATTGGACAGTCTATAGAAATTTGGGTCTTTGAGACCTTTTGATTGCTCTAATTACTTGATTTCGTGATTTATAGTAAAGGACGACATTCTGAACACGTTTTATTCTTTGAGTTTTCCCAAATTCTGAATAGTTTGGTCAGAAATTACAAACCTCTGACGCAACAAGAAATTATGAATTTTCATCTACTTATTTCTAACTATTTCGTACAAGATGACAAGTCCATTAATATTTCAACAGGTCTGACTTGCCATGATCAACTTCTATAGCGTAAGTATAAGTAAAATAAATATTTACTTTAAGAACTTATTAGAATGCCGCGATTGACTTATTAAGTAACTAAATGTCTTTTTGTTATTTAACACATTTGCCTCGTTGAGGAACTATATGTATTGGAGGTGTTATGTTATTGTGTATGCAATTTCATATTATATCATATACTTTTTTTATTTATGAGAGTTGGAGATTGCTCATACTAGCTACCTCGCTGGCTCAAATAAGTTTATGTTTCTTGAGTACCTGTTATTGCTAAATGTTATTCTGTTATTGAATTTCACGTCCTGATTTTGAGAGATACGGATAATCCTTCGTGGATATAATGATTTTCGTTTTCTCAAAAATTGGGGACATCAAAGATTCGTGTGTCTCGACTATTACTCCTAAAGATTCTTAACTCTTACCTTGGATGGTATGCTTGGATGCACATAACATGAACCCTTTCAAAAGCTTTCGCAGGAGTATGGCAAGATCAACTTTCAACTTTTGGAAAAATAGAGGAATCATATTTATGAGAAATTCGACCCCGAAGGGTAAGCAAGATGTGTGATTTCTAATAGATAATGATTGAAATGTTAACTTAACTTTTTCGTCATTTCCTATATATTTCCTATCCACTCCTCGTTGATTCCTCTAAATTTTATGCAATTATAGAAAAATCCATATAATCTTATTCAAAATTCTTATGAGAAAATTAAAAAATTAAAAAAAAAGATCAAAGGGAGTTGCTCTGTGTACCCGACTATTTGGCTCGGTTACTCAAACAATTTGTTGCACGACTATTTTGGGATATTTGACTTTGTTGCACCATCCTAAAATATGGAATACACACTTATCCTTTGTTATTAATAAAACTCATTTGGTGGCGAAAATTTTCTTATTTAGAAAACTTTCTCGTTTGGGTAACCTATTAATTCACTATTGAATGAAATAACAAAAATAACTATTATCCATAAACTAAAATTTGGTGTTTGTCAGTGTGTTCATCAACCATAAAAGGGTTGACAAAAGCAATATGTATTAAAAAGAATTAAATTAAAAATACAAATTAATACATAATTCTATGATACCATATTAAAAAAAGTATTTAAAATCTAAAAATCTTACATCAAAAAAATGTACACTAGAAATCCTTCATAAAAAGTTCGTAATCGACGTTATGAGTAATCTTCTCTTCCCAATGTTTTGTTGTAGGGTAACAAAATATGTATGGGTACACCAAACAATTTTTTTAAAGATAAAACGAAAAATATAAAGTTGGTAGCATCAAGCTAAACAGTTGGGTACATGTAATAGCTTCTAGATAATAAAAAAATGAGGAATAGAAAAGAAAAAAGGAAGTCTTCGACATTTTTTTTTTGAACGAGAGAATGGTAATTATGGCATTAGTGTTGGAAGTAGTCAAAGGAAGATAAGGATATGAATGCTTAGAAATAGGAGTAATTTTACAGGGCCTGGGGGGCAAAAATACACTTTTGCCCCCCCTCTTTAAACACCTTTTCCAAAAAGGTTGTTAAAGAGGGGGCGCAAAAGTGTATTTTTGCCTCCCCAGGCAGCAACTTCGCTGGTTTTCCTAGGCCAGGAAGAATTTCGGTAGAAAGAGTAATCGAGAAAGACAATAGAAGTATAGTGGGTCTTATAATGCAAGGGGTGGCATTGGTTATTGGTTAGGCAACAACTACTCCACACCATCAAAAGTGTTATCTCACACCACCAAAACAACTTTTTTTCTCTCCCACACCACCTACTTTATTTCCCACACCACCACTTTTCTCTCACACCACCAATAAAAACTCAAAATTTAAAAATTTTTCTCTCCCCTCGCTTCATCTTATTTTCTTCCCTTTTTCTCCTCCCTCCCTCTTTTATCTACAAGACACTGCCATCACCACCACCACCTCGCCACAATCATCATCACCACCACCTCACCACCGCCACTTCTCTCCCTCTCACCACCGCCACCTTTCTCTCTCTTTTCTCCATCAAGCATTTTACTAAAGTCGCACAAATCTATCTCGAATTGAAAACGGGGTAGTGTCCCTAACTTTCGACAAACTTATATACTCGATCGATACCGATTCTCAAGTTTGTCAACACAAAAATTGTAGTACTATGAGTTATCTAACAAACACAAATTGAATCACTTGAAAATGTTTTGAAATGAGAAAGTTATGATCATTTTACTAAAGTTGTGCAAATTTGTCCCGAAAAAAAGTCTGTTCGCTCCAACCAATGCGAGATTTTTGTTTGTGTTTGTTAGATAACTCATAGTACTAAAATTTTCATGTTTTGATGAGCTTGAGAATCGGTCTTGATCGAACACATAGGTTGGCCGAAAGTCAGAGACACTACACCATTTTTAGTTTTTCGGACAGATTTGGTCGACTTTAGTAAAATGACCATAACTTGATAATTGCAAAAACATTTTCAAGTGATTCAATTTTTTTTTTATTATATAACTCATAGTATTACAATTGTCATGTTTTGATGAGCTTGAGAATCAGTCTCGATAAAGCACATAAGTTGGCTGAAAGTCAGGGACGCTACCCCATTTTGATTGTGAGATAGATTTGCACGACTTTAGTAAAATAACCATTACTTGCTCATTTAAAAACATTTTAAAGTGATTCAAATTTTGTTTATTAGACAACTTAGGGTACTACAATTTTTGTGTTTTGATGAGCTTGAAAATTGGTCTCGATCGAGCATATAAGTTGGCCGAAATTCAGGGTCACTACCCAGTTTTCATTGGGCGACTTTAGCAAAATGATCATAACTTGCTAATTTAAAAATATTTGTAAGTGATTCAAATTGTGTTTATTAGATGACTCATAGTATTATAGTTTTCGTGTTTTGATGAGCTTGGCAATCGGTTTCGATCTAGCATATAAGTTGGCCGAAAGTCAAGAACACTACCCCATTTTCATTGCAAGACAGATTTGCACAACTTTAGTAAAATGACCATAACTTGCTCATTTTAAAACACGTTAAATGATTTAAATTGTGTTTATTAGATAACTCATAGTACTACAATTTTTGTGTTTTGATGAGCTTGAGAATCGGTCTTGATCGAGCATATATGTTGAACCAAAGTAAGAGATAGTACCCAATTTTTCAGAGACAAAGAGGGTGAGAGAGGTGAGGGGGTGGTAGTGGTGCTTGATGGAGAAAAAAGGAAGAAAAGTGGCGGTGGTGAGAGGGAGAAAAGTGGTGGTGGCAAGGTGGTGGTGATGATGGCGGTGTCTGGTAGATAAGAGAGGGAGGGAGGAGAAGAAGGGAAGATAATAAGAAGGGAAGAAAAGAAGATGAAGAGAGGGGAGGAGAGAAAAAATTTAAAATTTTGAATTTTTATTGGTGGTGTGAGAAAATGCTTTTGGTGGTATGGACTAGTAGTCATTGCGATTAAGGTGGGTGCTTAATAATGTCTTTGCGCTCTAATCCAACAACCGGGTGCTCCTAACAGCCTTATGCTGTTTATAATAGGGGTGGGCAAAGTCGGTTCGGTTCGGTTTGAGGCCCAAACCGCTTTCGAACCGCTTTCAATCGGTTAGCCCAAATCCAAAACCGATTTTGTATATGGTAAAACCGAAAATTCGGTTGGGCCGAAATTCGGTTCGGTCCGGTTGGGCTGAAAATTCGGTTTTAGCTATTTCAGCCCATTTTACTCCTTGCCAAACACTGAGAGCTGGTATGCATTGCTGACTGCTAACTTCTAATCTGCCTTGCTGCTTGCGGATTACTGACTTCCTTACTGAACTCTGCTGATTCCTGCCTTGCTAATTACTGACTTGATTCCTGCCTTGCTGATTCCTGCCTTGCTAATTACTGCAACAACTGTAGCAATTCCTTGCCACCATGCCATGCTTAGATCAACCAGGCTGCCAGCAAGATAGTAAGATGGCACATTTACATTCAAAGTTTTCTTGAGCAGTGTAATGGTAATAATGGTATTAATGGAAAGGAAAACATTGTACAGCAAGATAGTAAGATAGAAAATCTAGTGGAATGCTATTAAGTAACTATCCAGTTGAAAGAGACCGAAAATATTATTGGTCCCGAGGATTGGTAATGGATTCCGAACACCCTCTAAATGAGTCAGAACCTGTTGCATCCAAGCCAAGGATGAAGGGTCAATTGCAAATACAATAAAAATGAAGAAAAAATCAACATCATTGAATTACTCCTGGAACTAGACTAATTTAGTCATGAGGCAAAACATGTTGGAATATGATTAGACAAAAAATGACAAAATGTGAATGATAAAATGATTTTCTTCAAACTTCTGAAACTATATATAACACTTTTTATCTGGTATGTTGTTTACATACATTAGATCAAACCATTAGCATAAATAATGAAAAAGAAAACACATAAAAAATAAAATCTTTCAATGACTAACCTGAGTTATTGGAGAATAACTAGAAGCCAATGAGCAACAAGAAAGGGCTTCAGTGGGTGTTTAAAAGGAGGCTTCAATGGGGTTTTAATGAATGATTGCAGAAAAGTTGATGAAGGATTTCGATGAGTGATTGCAAAGAAGAGGAGGCCTTTCATTGCAGAAGAGGAGGAGGTTTTAAGGTTGGATTTAGGGTTTGAGAGTTTGAGTTTGAATGAATCTCAATTTGAGATACGGTATATTGATTGAGAAATAGAGAGATTCATTTAGATTTAGGTTTCCTTTCCTCGCTGGTTTCGTCGCCATTTAGAAATTCTGCAAGAGAAGAAATAGAAAGAAACAGATAGATTTGGGTTTTTGCCTTTGGGGTGTGATACAGTGCAACAGGATGCAGCATAAGAATCAATCGGTCGGTTCGGTTTTTAATCGGACGGTTTAAAATGATGAACCGATTCCGAACCGTTTGAAATCGGTTTCGGTTCGGTTTTACAAATTCTCTTATCATTCCTTATTTGGTTCGTATTTAAAAATCGGTTCGGTTGATTAACCCGAATTAAATCGGTTTATGCCCACCCCTAGTTTATAATAAGCGAAGTCGCGAGCGTTAAATGCCAACTCTTCCACTCTTCGCTGCCCTCAAAACACTTTTTCCGCGGCAATGGTGAGCGTCTCACTCGAAAACGCCAAGACTCGCGTCTCTTCTTCTCCGATTTCAGTTTTTCTCTCCTTCAATGAAGTTTTAACACTGATCGATTGCAGGATTATTTCAAATCCGTGGTCCCTTCTCAACTCATCAACGAACGAGGCGCTAATCTAGTCGTCATCAATCCAGGTTCAACAAACCCTAACCCTAATCTCCTTTATTTTCCCCCTCTTTAACACCTACGCGTCCAGCAATTCTCTATTACAATGTAATCCACCAAAGAACCGAACAATTATGAAAAAAATACTGAAAATTTCCGCTTTTTAAGCTTATTGACACAATGTAGATGTTTTAATTAACATGTTAGCAACACTGTATGGTTTAGGTTCCGCCAACATTAGAATTGGCCTTGCAGCACAACAAGTCCCTTTGAATGTTCCTCATTGTATTGCTCGCCATACGAGTGGAGAGAACCAAGGGGGCAAGCTTTATATGCAAGATCAGGTATCCATTCTTGGAATTAGATAATTTCGAAAGAATTCTATATTGCCAACCAAGGATGCACGGACACGGATACACGTGTCGGACACGGATACGACACGGCGACTCGGCAATTTTCAAAAAATTAGGACTCGGCGATGCGGCGAAACAGTCAAACTTTACTTTTTATTAATTTTTATTTTTTTATAACTAATGAACATCAAAGCTTAAAATTGTTTAAAATTTTTACTTTTGAAGCTAGAAGATGAGAGCTTGACAAGAGAGATAGAAAAATTTACAGAGATGCTCGGATAGTCAAAATTTACTGGGGAGTGTATCTAATTTACAAATTGTTTCAAAATAGTGTGTGTAATTGTGTATCTAAGAGCAAATTAATCATCAGAAACAGATAAATCAAATTACTGAGAAATTATATAGCAAAATACCATTTTTTTGTGTATAGTATCTAATTTAGAGTGAGGGAAGAAACGACCTTGATGATGCCTGATGTACCATCAAATGAAAATGTCAGGCAAGAAGTCAAGAACGCTCAGATTGAGTACGACATGAAGATGTGCTCTAATTAAAGCAATCCCTCTCTCCGACTGAAGAAATCGAAGAATTGGCGATTGCAATTGAGTGCAGTAGAACTTGGTGTTTATTCAAAAACTAATTTCGAAAATCAGCAGAGAAAAACAGGAAAAAACCCCCCAAGAAAAACAGGAAAAAAACACTGTCGAGTCGGGGCCGTGTCGGTCTCAGTCAACGTGTCTTGACCGTTGACCGCATGTCGGATACGTGTCGGACGCATGTCGGACCCGAGTCCGTGTCCGACACGTATCCGACTCTTGAAACGAGGGTTTTTCGAAGAGTTCGTGCATCGGAGTTGCCAACACATTTATCGCGTTTCTTTCTATGGTTCTTTACTATGTTTGAATGTTTTACACTTGTGAACGTAGATGCTTAATTCACAAATTACTCCCACGCAACATTTGGAGCGCGAAAAAGCTTATGACATTGTGAGTAAAATCCCTTTCTCTTGTTATTGTTTGTCAAGTTCTTAATAATTATGGTTTTAATTATTGGTGTTAATTATTCTTTGATCTTTCAGATTGCTTCTTTATTAAAGATACGGTTTTTGGATGAGGAAGTTGCAAACAATTCTTTCCCCCGCAAGGTACACAAATTTTATTATAGTTACTATATTTTGAAGTAGTATCAATATATATATAATTTTTTTCTTTTCTTTTATTTATTTTATTTTTATCTCTTAACCCCTCCCACCCCAAATGTCGCCAGCAGGGTTCGAACCAACCTTTAATCACATTACGTTCAATAACATTATGCTTGGAAGATTACATTCTTACCAGACTTTTTATTTGGCACAGTTACTTCTGAAACACCCATTTTCTCGATAAGCTAGAGTTCTTAGTGAAGGCTGATCTTAAGAATATCAGTCAGAGATGTGGTTGATACTAGCAACGTGGTATGGATGATAAATCAAGGTTAATAAGGAAAAATTGACCATTACACAGTAGATGTTGGTTTTGGATTGGGGTTCGTACTTGGTTACCACTTTGGCACTTATCAATTACCAGGGGTTCAAGCACAATAGCTTGCATTTTTCTAGAAAAAAACCAATTCAATATTGGTATTGTCCAAGTATTAGAGACAATTGAGTTCTGGTCCAACACATTATAGAATTTTTTAAAGGTCTCTGAACTGTAGTAGTGCCATGACTAAAAGCATAAAGCAATGAGAGCAGTCGGCATTAGGAATGTGCTACACAATTGCTCAAATCTCTTGGTTTATATTTCAAAATTTGGAAAACGAATAAGCTACAGAATATAGCTTTCAGAAAGTGAACCTAGGACAATTCCATTGTTATGGAGTAGGAAAACTTGGCTTTTGGAATTATTTGATTCAAATGTAGCTACATCAACCTTAAAGCCTAGTTGAGTCTTCTTAGTTGGTTTAAGTTATTGTTATTGGTACTATTGTTGGTCGTGGCCATTATAAAGCTGGAGTTGTAAGATTTTGTAGGATTAACATCTTTGCCTGTGTGGTGGTGGTGGTGGTGGTGGTGGTGGGGGGGGGGGGGGGGGTTCACATAGGTATTTAAAATAAGCAAGTTTGGGACTCGGATAATATATATAAATTTTTTTATTTTTTATTTTTTTTAATCTCTTCTGGGGTTTGGGCATTTCTTTTCTCTCTTGTTTCTATTTTCTATTCACCCTTGTAAATGGCTGGGGTTGTGGAATACGTCTGGTGTTAGTTAGATATGTGATCGGCTCAAGCCACCGTATGTCTCTATCAGTATGCGACTTTATTTGTGGTCTATTTTGATGTAAGTATTTCATTATGGAGCTATGCACCGCCTATTTATTTCTCATTTATAAAATCTTAACGTTCATCGTCAGTGCGTGAATATTAATATGAAGGAATTTTATGCAGACAGTGCGTATAGATGGATACAATCCTCAAAGCGGCAAGACTGATTCAACTTTCACTTGGACAAATGTCATGGAGAAGAATCAAAATGTGCCTTTAACAATAGGTAAATAGAGTCCCTTAAAGGTTTTATTCGGTTTCATTTTAAGTTTTCTATTTCCACTTAGCTTTGGATATATGTATTTGTGTGTGTGTTTCTATATGTATGTAGTTCTAAATCATGGCGTTGTCAAAATTTAAAAATGAGTTAAATGGTATTATTGTAATTGGCCCCGTGGGTTAGATGCTCTAAAGTAGACACTTCAAATTTTGAAGTGTCTGTGTCGGATATGCCTTTGACATGTGTTAGACACTAAGTCAACATGTCCGTAACGTTCACCAGGTCAGAAATGGTCATGACACTGGCTGGACGCAGTTAAGGCACTTTGCTTTTGTTTACAGTTTTAGGAAGGTGGTGCAACTAAACAAAATGCGTCGGATATGGAAGCAGTTTTATTCTCGAATGGCGATGATGGCAAAATGAAGATGAGGTCTTTGAAGTTTGACTAGGATGCCGATGATTGTTGGGAGTCTTTTTGTGTTTTGTTTATGACTTTTCAAATATAATTAACAAAGTTTGGCATGTTAGATCATGCACGTTCTTTTGACTATTTTAGAAATGACTAGTATAGTAAACTATGCAATTGAAAGAATGAAGAATTTTGAAGGGCAATAGTTGAACATTAATGCCAATATAGTAAGATATTCACTTCTCACGTGAGTTACACTTTTAACTTAGGTCATACAAACTATATCACCATTTCCAACTCCAAATCCTACTTACAAGCAGTGATGACCCCATCCTTCCTAAATCCATCTTCTAATCACACCCCTAATCTCATTACTAATCCCCCTTTTGCTTGCCTCACCACTTCCACCATTTTCCACTGGGTACAGAAGATGGAAATCCAACTGAGCCAACGTGCACCGAACTCACAACGTAATCCTCACCCTTCATCACCTCACACCCCAATATCCCCACCACTAACAGTGACCCTATTCATGTGATCCTCTCTATGCTTTTTGGCTATCAGATCCTTGTAAATAACTTTCATCTGGATAATGGACCAAATTGGGTGGTTCTTCGTGTGCCTAACATTTGGAATGGTCTACCCTTGCCCTCCCAAACAATGCAGTGGTGTAGTCATTTTTGGAAACCAGAACAATTCCTCACCTACCAGTCAGTCCCATGCAATCCACCGACCTAACTCTGGGGGCAACCTTGGGAATTCACGTTACAAATCAAGGAAATTGTGATAATAGAAGGGACGAGACAAACAATTCCACTGGACCACTTACCTGAAAGCTTACCTACAACTAACAACAGTACAACCACGGGTTTAGCGACCAATGCTAAAGGATGGAGAACTTACTCTAGCAAGAGGAAGAAGAACATGCACTTTTCTGCACAAGCTGCTGTAACTGGTGATGAAAATCAGAAAAGACACCCCCTCATATAAAAAAGCAAGCATGTTTGACTTCACGAGTGTCACAAGCCATTGATGGCCGAGGTGCTTAAGACAAAGGTAAGAAAGTGGTGATTCTCGAGATTTAGCAATCTCTCCCAATCGCAGGGCCTCCAGCGCAACACACCATCCTTCGCCTATTCACGAGGAGAGAGTTGTTAGTCAACTTGACAATCATTGCATGCAACCACTTTCTCTCCTAATATAGAAATATCCAATGATGGTCCTATTGCCAAGATCCTGAGTTGTTCTCCCATTGTCTGAGGAACCTGCCATTTGATCATCTCGATCCGCTTCACCCAAGAATCCCAATACATCACAACTTTTCAAGGGTACACCACCAAAGGAATTGAAACCAATTGCACCTATCGCAGTTCCCTCACAACTAGGGATGTCAACGGGGCAGATTGCGGAGAATTTTGGCAAATCTGTCCCCACCCTGCCACGGATCGCGGATTCCCAAATCCGCCCTGAATAATCGTTTAGATATATATATATTTTTAAAACCATCCCTGCTCCGCACAATTGGTGGATATCCGCCTCGCCTTGTTTAACCGTTGGGTTCACCGGATGGCGGATATTCGCCCTGCCCCGCCTATGCCATCCCTACTTTCTACTATCCTCTCCGTTGTGTAATTTGGAATCCAAGTAGAGGAGTTAATTATATGCTCACTTATTGCAACAATTCAAGTTCAATGGATTGGAAGAAGAGAAAGTATATATTTTATGCTTCTTATACAAACAAACACACTCAAACCAAAGTATATATTTTATGCTTCTTATATAAACAAACACGCGCAGGAAGAGTGTTCACTGCAAATAACTACTACCATAAAGTTTAATCACATACAACTTACTGGAACACACATGCTTAATTTAAATTTACAATCAAATGGCTATCCCCTTCTCTCCTCATTTGACAAGAAGAAGAAAAAAATAGCATTTTAGATAAAAACTTTGCATATCTGCGAAGGTTGAGAAAAAAGAAAAAAGCGACAACCAAAAGAAAAAGTAAAGAAAGGGTTTGGTTTGTAATCTTTGCTTGGCTTTCTTGTCTCTCTCTCATATCTCCTCTTTATTTGCCTTGTGTGAAGTAATGGTGATCGAAGGAGAGAACAAGAAGAGATCTGTTGGTGGAGGAATCAGATCTGGTCTTATATTTGGTTTGTTGGATAGGCTTTCAAAGATGAACACAGAAGAAGAGGATTTGAAGAAGAAGATCGATTGGGCAGATTGAAGAAGAAGAGGTGATGAAGAAGATGGGGTTCAACCCCATTCTCCACTCTGACTCTGTTAATCACATTGAGTAGTAAAGTGACAATATGAGAGAAGATGTGATACACCTGGGGAGTTGTACTCCTTAAGTATTGAAAGACTAATATGTTATTGGAATTTGTACTCATAAGGTTTACCTTATGTATAAACAGAAATCTGCATGGCAAATATGCCCAAATCTGTATCCGCCCTAAATCTGTGGCGAATACCATTTGGATCCCCGAATCTGCCTCGGAATCCGTTTAGCAAACCCAAATCCGCCCCATTCGGGGTGGAGCGGATGTCTGTGGAAATCTGCCCACTGTCAACCCTACTCACAGCTTGTTCAGTTGTTTGAATTGAATGGCCAAATTCGTGGATCGGGCCTCAGCCCAGGTTGATAAGACTCAGTTTGTTAAGGAGACTTCGGGTCATTAAATTATGGGTTAGGCTATATCATATAGAAAAAAATTTCTCATTTGTTGGGCTTGCTCCTACACTTCCTAGGCCCATAGCTAAGCTCCACAAGCCCAAATGGGTCAATATGCTTGCAAAGACTTTGACCTCAGTCAAACTTAAGAGAGCACATCAAAAGTTACGTGCCAAATCCAAGAGTAAGTTTATGATGAAACGCCTACTTCACTATCTCTTCTCATCTCATTCACCTCAATCCATACCGACAACACCATTTTGGATTCCAAACTCAAGTTTCAACAGTTCCTCAAGATGGGGGTTCCAAAACGCGTAATCAACCATCTCCTGTTCTACAGCAGCTCCAATTTCACTTGCAAGTGGGTTTATTGGTGGTTTGGAGACGTGGGAGATAGTCGAAGGGGTTGTTGATATCCTCAAGAGGATAGAACAAGGGGAATTGTAACATGGAGGTTGACGCAAAGCAACTGTCGAGGGACTTAGAAGTGTACAATGATGATTAAAACTCTATCGTGGAACGCTAGGGATTTGGGTTCTATGGACAAATTGATTGAGCTTAGGAACTTGGTGGTGAAACACAGTCCAAAACATCTCTTTCATCCAAGAAACCAAGAAAGATACTATTGAAGAGGATTTGATTAAATCTGTATGGGGCAGAGATAACTTCGGTTGGGAATTCATTGTACCAGAAGGCAGCTCAAGATGTATCCTTACTGACTGGAAGTAGAGCAGCCTCACTTTAGTTGATTCCCTTAAAGGTGCCTTCTCTCTTACCCTTGTTTTCAATAATACCTGTGATGATTTCTCTTGGATTGCTTCTACTTTCTATGGTCCAGAAGTTCAATTTTGGGAGGGACTTCAATCTATTCAGGGCCTTTTCCAACTCTCTTGGCTTATGGGCTGGGGGGGGTGGGGTGGGACTACAATGTCATTAGAAGAGGCAGGCAATTATCTCAGGTTGAATGGGAAAACAGGGAAAGGGTAAAAAGAGTTAGCTCAACTTCTAAAAAGAGATTTTTTTTTTACCAAGGAAAGCGTATCTAGTGGGGTAAGTAGGGAAATTTTTTGCACCAAACTCTTCTACATAATTGCCAATCACAAAGCAATTATCAACAGCATTAGGGCTCTCATGCTGGAGAACAAGGTAGAAACTGAGGATGCAGTGATGATCTCTTTCATTGTCAAACACTTTGAAAATGAAAACATGGCTAAAGAAGAGGAGCCTGGGAGACCTAAACTTTAAGGCTTGGTTTTGGGCACTGATGAACTGGAAAAATCTATCACTGAGCAAGAAAGAGTTGCAGCAATGAAGGAGCTTTCTGATGATGTGGCAGCTGGTTTAGATGGGTTTCCTATGGAGTTTTTTTTCGCAATGCTGGAATGTGATCTATGTAGTTAAAACGGATAACGGACCCATAACGGTCTAGGAGCGTTATAGGTTATAACGGTATATAATGAAATATTTTTATACCCCCACTAAGTGTATTAATGTATTATAGACTATAGAGTCAAAAAAGTAAATCACTAAACATAAACCAATAAATTATTGTAATTAATATGTTATGCAAACTTAATACTGATATTAAAATTATATGCACACATAGTCAGCTTTAGCTCCAAACAGGAGTATGTGCCATGTTCATGGATCAGCGTGTTCATCAAGGAACACATTTTGCCTGGTCAAGGCTGATGCAGTTGGACCATTACTGCAGATACTCAGTGACACGTTCTGGTGCAGCAGATGCTGCTCTGATAGCTCTCAACACCCTTCTAAAAGGCCACAATACACAATCACATGCAACTACTGCCACAGTGAACAACCAAGGTGTGGCTGTCATTCTAGAGGTGCTGGAGAGGGGAACAAGTCTTCCTCCAAACTCTCGCAGAAGATAATCTCTTGGAAAAATGTACTCCCAGGCAAAGCTCTTATCATCACCAATAGATGGCCCCTTTGGGTAATTTAGAAAGAGAGAAACAGAGAATGAAGAAGCATAGCAAAATATAGAATGAAGAAGCAAAGCAAAACAAAGATCAGAGAAGAGAAGAAGAGATCAGAGAAGAAGGAAGAAGGAAGAATGACTAAAATTACTTAAAGAGATGAGAGATCAGCAGCAGGTATAACAGAGATCGATTTTTCGTCCTCCTTCTTCTTCTCCCTCTCTTCCCTCTCCCCTTCTCCTCTTCACTTCCCCTCAAACAGATCAAAAGGGATTCGATTGATCAAGGGGGTTTGATCGTTTCCTAATTCTCCTCCTCCTCGTCTTCTTCTTCTTCTTCTTCTTCTGTCTCCAAAATCATCTCCAAGGTCTTAGCACTCAGACTCAAACCCTTCATGACTCAACTAATCTCCCCTTTGCACTCTGCAGTAGTCGAAGGAAGGCAATTGATTCATGGCCTTTAATAGAAAATGAATTAATTTATTCCAGTGCCAAATCATCTACCTCTAGGGTGGTTTGAAAGTTGGGGAAAAGTGTAAAAAAGTTAGCTCAACTTCTAAAAAGAGATTTTGTTTTCCCCAAGGAAAGCTGGTATCCAGTGGGGTAAGTAGGAAAGTTTTTTTGCATCAAACTCTTCCACATGATGCCAATCACAAAGCAATTATCAACAGCATTAGGGCTCTCATGCTGGAGAACAGGGTAGAAACTGAGGATGCAGTGATTATCTCTTTCATTGTCAAACACTTTGGAAACATGGCTAAAGAAGAGGAGCCTGGGAGACCAAAACTTCAAGGCTTGGTTTTGGGCACTGATGAACTGGAAAAATCTATCGCTGAGCAAGAAATAGTTGCAACAATGAAGGAGCTTCATGATGATGTGGCAGCTGGTTTAGATGGGTTTCCTGATGAGTTTTTTTCCGAAGTGCTGGAATGTGATCAGAGAGGACTTTATGGCTGTTGTGGAGTTCAATTCCAACTGTTTCCTTGATTGAAGACTAAATCATACTCTCATCATTCCAAAAGTCAAAGGTGCTACTGCTATCTCAATAGGAGAATTCAGACATTAGCCTCATTTCCTCCGTCTCCAAAATGATCTCCAAGGTCTTAGCACTCAGACTCAAACCCTTCATGACTCAACTAATCTCCCCTTTTCACTCTGCAGTAGTTGAAGGAGCGCAATTGGTTTATGGCCTTTTAATAGCAAATGAATTAATTTATTCCAGTGCCAAATCAAATATCTCTGGGTGGTTTGAAAGTCGGATTTTGCAAAAGCATTTGATACAATCAACTGGGACTTCATTAAGTACCTCCTAAAGATGGTTTTGGACTCAATAGAGAGCTCGGATTCACACCTTTCTATCCACAACTAACTTCTCAATAAAAGTCAATGGCTGCCCTCAAGGTTTCTTCAAAGCCTCTAGGGGAGTTAGAAAAGGTGAGCCCCTCTCCCCTCTCCTCGTTTCAATTGTAGGAGAAGTCCTCATCCAAATGGTCCTTAAAGTCGATAATCTTCAACACATCAGGGGTTTCAAAGCTTCTGCTAATAACATCTCTATTCCAATCCTATCTATACCATTTTTTTTTTCTAGATTCCTGCCCAGACCAGTTCAAAACTATCCACTCTTTTCTCCTTTTGTTTGAAATTGTTTTTCAGCCAGCAATCAATTTCCACATTTCCACCTTGCTTCCAGCTGTAAATGTTACCAATCTCCATGACTTGGTTGCTATTCTTCATTGTGCTGAGGGAAATCTACCTACTAGGTACCTGGGTTTACCTCTTGGAGTTGAACACAAGAGCAGTCAATCTTGGGAGCTTCTTATTGATAGAATCAATTCTAGACTGGCGGTTTGGAAAACAAAATACATCTCAAAAGCTGGGAGGGTCACCCTAATCAAAAGCACTGTCACTAGCGTCCCTGTATAGATGATGTCTATCATGTCTTGTATATATGATGTCTGCCATTACCATGCGCATCACTAGCTAGTGAAATAGAAAAAATCTGCAGAGACTTCCTTTGGGGACCAATGGTAGAGCTAAACATCTTCACCTTCTTAAATGTGCTGAGGTTTGTAAACCCAAGGGTATTGGAGGTCTGGCCATTAGAAGACTGATTCATTTCAACAAAGCTCTCCTCTCTAAATGGATTTGAAGATTTGGTAAGGAAGATCTTTCTTTTGGAGAATAGTGATAGCTGACAAGAGATTACTTTTACTCCTGGAAGGGGAAGAAAGATTGCTTTTTGGGATGACACTGGGCTTTGCCATCAGCCTTTGAAAAACCAATTCAACCTCTTGCACAAATTTCTCTAGAAAATCAGGAACAATCTCTCAGTTCTATGTGGGAATGGCTAACAACACCAACAATTGGGACCTTGCTTTCAGAAGAGGTTTGAGAGATCAGAAATCCCTCAGCTGATGCAACTTATTGATCTCCTTCAGGGTGCACTCTTACTGATGAGTTAGATGATTGGTGTTGGAAAGACAAATTTGGAAAGTTCACTGCCATCAGAAACATTTCTAGATGGAGCTTCCTGTCAGAGTTAATTTCTTCATATGGTCCTTAGCTCATTGGAAGATTCTTACCATGGACAACCTCATAAAAAGGGATTAGGCTGGCCCAACAGATGTGCTCTCTGTGAACTTGGCCCTGTATCTGTTGATCACTTGTTCTTCACATGTCCTTACTCTTCCTCCATCTGTCACTTCTTAGCTCCCATTCCCCTTTGCACCAATTTTCTAGTCTCGGTTGCTAACTGATCCAAGGATGGTTGCTCCACTAGAGGGTCTTGGATTTGGACTAGAGTATTACCCTCTGGGATGTATTTTTGATTGGGAAAGCCTATTCAAGTAGTAATTTTTTGTTTTGCCTTTCTAAGGTTTGCTCTGTTTGTACTTCTGACTTTCTCAGTCACCTTTCCCGTTTGATTCAATAAATAATGTTGTTTGATTGATAAAAACTTGTCATAAAAATTATAGACTGTTTTGGATTTAACCTTTTACCTTAATATGGTTTTGGACCATTTTTTAATTCTGCATAAGTTCTTAGATGCATTTAACATCTTTTTATTAATTATTTTTCTGACATTGTCCTACTTTTTTTTACAATCCCCATGCCATTGTTCCCGTGTCCGCGTCCGTATCATGTCCATGCTTCCTATGTTAGATGTAATTCGTAACTTCAACAATAACCAAAATGGGGTTGGTGGGAGTTGAGTCAATTGGCCCACCACAAATCAGAGCGGACCATTGAACCAATAGCAAACCATTCTGTAGAAACAGATCTAGCTTTCACATTATGCACATCCAAAAACGTCAAAAGTCCCAACTTAAAATCTTTTTGAAGGAATGATCCTCACATTTCTTTCAGTGTGATACTCCTTAGTTCTGAGTCGCATAAGGCAATTGCCTGCTCTAATATAAATCTAAGACCCATAACCTATTATCGGTTAGTGATTCAACAGACACACATTCAGTAGAATGCAAATATTTTTTGTAGTGTTGCGTGTCCCCTCTATGAACAATATTAAGTTTGGGAAATGCTTTAGGACAAAATAGCAGAAGGGCTGCAATATGAAAATGACGTTGTCCACCTTATTGATTGCCTTCCTTTTCCTTTGCTTCAAAATTCACTGAAACATTTGTTGGACTTATAGAGTACAATTGTACAAGAACCTATTTTTCAACTTGTTAATGTCCTTACAAGAGTAACAGATGGGATATTAATCATCTTCTCATTTGTTACTTTGCTTATGAAGCATGATTGTGTTTCCTCAATCTCTATGAATTCTCAACCTCTTACCAGTGCTCAAATTAAAAATTGATCTTGGAAACACCCTATGCACTCTGAAATGATCCAAGGCATGGTGCTCATAATCCAATTAGAAGACATGCCTGGATAGCGGATTCTAATAACTAGATCAATTCCAGTTCCTTTCTTAGATCTTAGTGTGCATGCCTATCCCAAGCAAGCTCATGATTTCCCACTTATGAAAGCCGCCTTTGTTTGTGTTTCAAAACTGTCCCTAGGTCTTGCGGTTTCAGCCAACAAAAAACCGTACTCCAACTTTGAACATTGGCTTCATTTTCTGTTCCTTGTGAGGAAATGCTGGACATGCAGCTTTTTGTTAGGGCTATTTCACCCTTGATGACATAGAGTAACTTGTGCACCAACGTAAAGCTCTCAAAACGTTTGAGATCTGAACAAATGATGCCATGTGATACTTGAACCTCCATATTATAGCTTCAAAAGTTGCATTGAGTTGGGTTTTCCTTGAAGGGATATTCAACTTATGTTTCGTTTTGTGTTATTCTTCATTTCGCTACTGATTTATTTGTTAGAAGATGAGCTTGACTAGAAGAAGTCATTTGTTCAGAAATGTTTGGTTGCCTACTTAGATACCGTTCTTCCAAATTTATTCTTACTATGTTTTTTTCTTTTCTTTCCTCCCTTTGAGATCTGTCAGAGAACAAAGATGAACCCTTGGACCAGCAGGGAAGTGTTGATATCAGGAAGCCTGATTCGGATGCCTATAAATATAGACAGTTCATATGTGGTGAGGAGGCACTAAAAATTTCCCCCAGTGAGCCATATTGCTTACGTCGTCCTATTCGCAGAGGTCACTTAAATATTTCTCAGCATTATCCTCACCAGCAGGTAATTTTATGCTTTATACAATCATATTTAGCTAATGATATCTTAGTTGCTTTACGATCATATAGTATATGGTCTAGATGACTGTTTGATAGGGTTCGCTTCAATTTGGTAGTTGATGCGAACTTATGGCGATTTACCTTAGCCGAACATAGATTAATGGTCGTTTTGCTCTAGACATAGTTTTGGAGTTTTCTCCTTAATTGCCTGACTAACTTTAACTAGTCAACAACATTATTAGGAGCATGGTTCAAAATATTGATATCGCTGCAATATAGTGGCCCCCGAAATCACAATATTTTTTGTGATATTTTCTCGATATCTCATAGGAGTTAGATTTTATTTCATGATATTATGTGTTTTTCAATTTGAAATTAATATTTTAATCCATGGTTAATAGAAGAAGACAACTGTGTGGTATGGTTGAAAGGCTTCACATCACACACAAAGTAGCAAATATCTAATGAGACTACATTGATAATCAATTTTTCTTCTTCTATAAGTGGTTCGTAAGGTAGGGATGGCAACGGGGCGGATTGGGGCGGATTTAAGCAAATCCATCCCCGCCCCGCTAGAGATTGCGAGGCCCCAAATCCTCCCCGCATATCCGTTTATTCAATTTTTTAAAAACCACCCCCGCACTGGACGGATTTGCGGATATCCGCTCTGCCCTGCCCCGAATATCCGTTTAAGATCGATTTCTTGGTGGGTGTTGAATCCCCGCCCCAACTGATATGCCCCGCCTCAAGTACTTTTTGCCTCAATTTAATTTTTGCAGCAAACCTGACAACCTGATTGACAATAAAATTTAAAACATTTGTAAACCAAATTAGACAATCAACTTGTTCAATTAGTATACATAAATATAACATGTATAAATAGATAGCATCATAGCAATAACCTGTATAAGTATTCAAAAATTACAGGCTCAACTTGCACAAGTATTACACATTTTGTTGTCACAATAGTCTAACAAAACAAGAAGTTAATATGTTTGACAACAGTTAAAATATAAAATATTGTGAAAGCAAAACAACAACAAAACGATGACAACCAACAAAATCCTTCACCACGCTTTGTTTTTTTTTGTTTTTACAAAAACTTTTACAACCTGAAATAAATAAAAAATTTCTTAGTTTCTATAAGGAAAAAAAAAACTATATGAGAACTAATAGAAAAATTGGCGTTGTTTTACACCACCTCCGTCAATTCCTTGAAATACAAAAAATATTCAGAACCTTTCATTCATGAAACCAACATGCAACTTTGTTCCTACAACATAAAATAATTCCTTTTAGCAAGGCCTAATATATCATTAGTTCATTATAGGCTCATTTGAATACCTATATACCTCGAGATGATCTGCATCATCTTGAAAAGTGGACCTCCTATACGGTGAAATAGAAGTTTCATCTGTCATAATATAAACAATGTTAAGTTATTAATTTACTCAAAAAAAAAGCAAACATAAAATAAATAAGACATTTCATAGCAAGACTTTATCCTCTAATATCATTCCATAACCAGTTTTGCGCACACATCAAAGCTTCTAATGACTTTAGATGAAGCCTGTTCCGATGTGGACTAACAAACCTACCACCCGTACTAAATGCAGACTCCGAAGCAACTGTAGAAACTGGAACCGCTAAAACGTCCCTAGCAACCTGATTCAAGGTCGGATATTTGCTTCCATTAGTCTTCCACCAATTCAGAATGTCAAAATTTCGTTCTGGAGATAGAACAACATTAGCCAAATAGTAATCCAACTACGACTTGACATTACTATTAGGTCCATCCCTAGAGTTTCGCATAGAATCCACAAAAAATTACTAAGATCATCATCATCAGCTGCATTTTGTGGTTAGCTAACATATGACTATCTGCTGAAGAACTTGCCCTAGTCCTTGAACTCATATATTCACTTTGCAACTCAAAACACAAGTTTCGAACTTCTTGGATTTTTTGTTGTACATCATCGTGATTATATAGTTTGGGAAAGTAATACTCAATCAACTTCATTTTGAAACGAGGATCCAAAACAGTTGCCACAACCATTATCCCATGGATTGCATTCCAATACTTATCAAAATTTTCAATCATATTTGATGCCATCTGTCTTACCACTGGATAACTAGAAGTATGAAACCGATGTAATGACTTTGTAATGAAAGAAATCTTTGGAAAAAAAAGGTTGGCTGTAGGATACTTTGTTCCAGAAAATACTTCGGTTGCTTTATGAAACGATTTCAACTTCTCACACATCTCACATGCAAGCAACCAATCTTCATCACGTGGCAATGATTTATATTGTGAATCACGTTGCTTCAATCTAGGAAAGACATCCTTGAAAATGATAGCAATCTGAAGCATCAAATAAGTGGAATTCCACCTTGTTTTGCAATCTAATGCCAACTTCTTGCCACATTTAATTTTCAACAGTCTAGCTGCCTCTAGAAACTTTTCTTCCCTCTTTGGCGTGGCAGACCAATAAGCAACACTATTCCGAATTCTTTCAATACCATCACCTATAACTTCCAACCCATCCTTAACAATCAAATTTAAAATATGCGTAGAACATCTCGTGGAATAAATCACCCCCTAGCATCATGGTGCCTACCTCTAGCTTGCTTTTCAGAAAAGTGACCATGCTATCATTAGTTGAACAATTATCCACGGTTAATGCAGATAGCTTTCTATCCAAATTCCAATCCATCATACAATCCATTAATGCATCACAAAGAACTTCAGCAGTATGAGGGCACGACACATAAACGAACGAAAATATGCAATAATGTAGAACATATTAATTAATAAATGCCCATTGTCATCAATGAAATGCAAATATAAAAAAATATGTTTACCTTATAATACGACTTTGCAATGCCCAATTGTCATCAATGAAATGTGTTATGATAGCCATAAACCCCCTCTTTTGATTACTCGCAGTCCACATATCAGTAGTAATTACAATCCTACTTTTGTTTCTCTCCAACAATTTCATTGTCTTCACCCTTTCATAATCATAAATATTCAAGATATTACTTTTTATGGTATTTCTAGACACTACCTTGAACTGTGGTTGAATAACACCCATCATCATTCTAAAACCATAATGTTCAACCATTGAAAGGGGGTACTCATGCAATATAATTGCTTTTGCAACAACTTCTCTTGCAAGCTCTTGGTCGAAGCCAGAAACACTAACAGCAATCGACCCAGTCGATGTGGAAACACTCAATATAGATTGTCGTATGTCCACTTGACTACCCCTCTTCCTTGGATATCTTTACTATGGCCAATTAAATGACTTGTGCCATTCCTAGTCTCCCCTCCAAGCAAAGTACCACAATAATTGCATTTAGCTTATCTAAACCGTTAATGGTAATCAATGTAAAGTGATTCCATACTGCAGATGTGAACTTTCTTTTTCTTGTTGGTGGTAGAGGAACATTACTATTAACAATATTATTTTCAACATTGGGAGTAGGAACATCATCATGAGTGGGATTTGATTGTACCTCAGGTGATGGTAAGGCATTCGAACCCGCAGGTGTTTGAGGAGAGTCATTAGCATGACCATCCCAATCAAAAAAGTAGATTGTTGAGTTTCAATTGATTTGGGGCGATCTCCTGCCATATTCTATACATCAAGAAAACAAAAGAAACAAAAACAAACATTGGAGCTTAGATTGTAAGAGGAAAATCAAACATCAAAAACTTGTAAATCAACTTAGCTTTGTTTCTCAAGCAAAGCATATAGGCTAAATGCTAGTTTGGGCATATGTATACCTGAATATTTCTATTTAATTTTTTGCAGAATGTAGAAAAGGCAGTGATGTAGTAGAAGGCAGGGGAACTCTTGTAAATATATAGTGACTTAGTACAGAGTAATAAGAGGATTTCAGCAAAAAGGTTCTTAAAACGTAATGTCAGCCATGCTGATCTGAGTACAACAACAGTTGGAGTGAACTATGTAATGTCAATTTGTAAAATCCATCAATTAACACACTGATTTTGAGTCTAAATAAGCCAGGCCTGCATTCCATAATTTAAATATAAATATAAAAACCAATATCCTACAGTAAAGTGAATTCTAGAATCTTGAAAATGCTCAACCTAACAAACATGTAAATGTTCAAATCTTATCCCTCCACATCCTTTCATTATCTTTTCTGACAGTTTGTTAAGTGCATCAACCACACAGAGATTAGACCTACCCAATCAATAAAAAATATTTTAAATGATACACCTTTAAGGTCCACCAGGCCTGATGCCAAATGGCAAAAAAGCACTAAAAACTTCACTTGTAACAACATAGAATGCTCTCATATTCTTTCCTAGTCATAAAATTCAACAAATGGTGTCATGCATCGTGCTCAAATAAGTTTTCCAGCTCCTCCAGGAAGAAATTTGACCTTCCAACTTTTTCTGTGCATCATGTAAATAGGACAGAAACACCTAAGAGATATCAAACTGATATAGGAAGTGATTCCACACCAATAACACAATCACATCTCAAGAATCCATTGTCCAGTACATTAGCCAGAAAAAGAACAACTCCCCCAAGAGATATAAAACTAACATCGGCAGGGATCAAAACTTGCCAACCCCAAACCTAACCCATTAGAAGGAAGTTGTTGCTTGCAAAGAAATACAGTTGAACACATTACAAACTAGACTACACCCATAAAAATTTTCTTATAAATTAAGCTGGGAGATTACAAAAGCTTTGCAAACAGCAACATTAGAGCTTGTAAATACTAGTAACCAACACAAAACCCATAAAGAAAAACATAAAATTGAGTTCAAAGAGAAGGAATTACTCACATAGGCAGGGAAGAGAGAGACTTTTTAAATCAAAATGCTCAATAATGAAGTGATGATTGATGAAGAACTGTTCTTGACAACATAAACAACTAAATCATACATAAACGTAGACAAATAACTAGAAAATTTTGTTCAAAACCAACCTTAAATCTGAATATTATAGAGGATTGACAAATAGACTCACCTATTTACTGAAATTTGTTGAGATGAAGAAGAAAATAAACCAATCTCCTCTCAAATCCAAGTGTAGCATGTAAAAATATGAAGGGCGAGCATATCAAATGAAAATCAAGCCCAAATATGGTGAAAACTGAAAATTGCATAAAAATCCAGTAGATTTATGCTTTTAAGCTTACTAACCCAAAACATTTGCAAATCTGATTGAAGAGATCAAGTGACATTGAGCGTTGCGCCCTTCATCTTGAAGATCTTATGAGGATTAGAAGAAGATTAGAAGTAAAAGATGAAGGTAACAGAAAACCCTAAAACGAATTTGAAATTAACAGAAAAACGAAGAAGAGAGGAGCCATACCTTGGTGATGTGATCTTGGGGTGGTTCAGCGAATCGCAGAACCCATTCGCTCCCTGTGCTTCACTCGCAATAGTTAAGGGGAAGAGAGGAGTCTGAGGAGGTGGAAGAGAGGAGTGACTCCTTTGCGACTCCTTTTTGTAACTCCGTGTCTGGAGGTGGAAGAGAGGAGTTTGAGGACCTAGACAAACTCGACGGTGAATGAATGAGACTGTGAGCGGCGGCTCTTAGGGTTTTAGTTTTTTTTTTTTTTTTTTTTGGAAAATGGTTTAGTTAATAATTACTTTAGGGTTTTTTTTCCTGTCACTTAAGGGGTGAAGGGTACTATAGTAATTTGAGTAATATAAACGGATATTCGTGGGGCAAATATGGCCAAAACCGTATCTGCTCCGAATATTCAACGAATACTGTTTAGATACCCGAAACCACCCAAAAACTCATTTAGCCATATTCAAATCCGCCTCATACGGATTGGGTGGGGCAGATATCCGTGAAAATCCGGCCCACTGCCAACCCTATCGTAAGGTAACTCTAGCCTTTTTTCATCTTATGGGTGATATAAGCAAAACATTGGGGGTTGCCATGGTATGTCTTGTTTGAGTCCCATTTTCTTCAACTCTTTTTCTCCCCGCAAACCTTAATCGAGATGTAAAGTTTTCGATATGAAAAGTACCTTGGGACAGAGATTCGTAGCCAAATGATGGAGAAAAGAGATTCCAGTATCATTTATGTTTTGTGATGATTTCCTAGATTTGCCTTCAAGTGAAATGATATTATCAAGTGAAATGAAACACTTGCAATGAATTACTCTTTGCTGGCACTGGATTTAAACAGTATGTGATTTGATCTCAACCTCGATCCTATAGCGACTCATCACACAACAAACGACCAATTTCCTGTTACTAATATTTGCAATCGTATGCGAGAATCACATCCTTTGTGTATGCTCTAGGTCAAGAAGGGGTAGTTCCTCTCACACCATCCCTCAAGTGAAGTGTAAGGGGTAGCTTGGCTTAGTCTTACACCAACCCGTGTAAGATGGTTAGAAAATTTTCCATCAGTATCATCTCTAGTTTTACTAAGTTGGATATCTGTGATTTGCATTTTGAAATTCTTATGATATTCCTTGGCAACCAGATTTTGTTTAGATATCATCAAGTTTTACCAAGTGGATATCTGTGATTGTGCATTTTGAAATTTATTGTTGTGTCAGAGTTGAAGCTTTTTGTAGTATTGAACTGTTTTTTTTATCGTATATTCAGATTTTATTTTCACTGCTTTGGTTTATTTATTCTCAGATTTTTTGGGTTTTCTCTTTTCCCTTCCATTATCTAATCAGATGAGATATTTTTCAATTTGTCTTAAGATTATTTTATTATTTTCGTTGCGTTTTTCAGTTATTCTACCTTCATTTGGATATATATTTTTGGGGTTCCATGATTCGTTGAGTGTATGTTACGTTTTTCTTGAAGTTTTAATGTTTTGATTGGTTTGAAGTTTTTTCAATAAATTATTATTATTCATTAGTTGCATCACATTTTAGTGAGTTAGATTGTTATTTATTTCAAACTTTCGTTTTATTAGTTAGTTTTTTGTTTAAAATCTTAGGTTTCTTGAAATCTGTTCGTCATACTTGCATTTGTTTTGGAGCTTTTTTATTTTATTACCTAGATAGTATGTTCTTTTTTAATTTTAGTTGTGATCAGTACTTTGTTGTCATTTGCTTCCTTGAAATATTTATCTAGATTTGTTATTTTCTCAAAGATGCCCTTAGACACTTCTTAATTAGTTAGGAACGTTTCATAGTTGTCTTCTGATATGTTTTTACGTTTTAGATTGTGGCAGGTTTGTACAATGATATTTTGACCCTGCACGTTTTTGTTTCCTAAATTTTGTTTAATACTAAATTATTACTTTATCTATTTATAGGCTTTTCGATATTTTCCGACATATTGATATAGCCACTTAATTTTACTAATAACTAGTTTTACAATTACTTTCGTCTAGAAGAAAAGGGAATGCAACACACCTGATGCTCACTTCAATGACCATGACTAAGCAAGACAAAATTCTATAAGTCATATTTAACTTTAGTGAACCTGTGCTGCACGGATGGTTCTGGTGAGTGCAAATTCAAATCCTTAAGCAGTAATAAACCAGAAATTTTGTGAGGGTTTAGCACGTTTGCTGGACTCTTTCAGTTGACACGTCGATCACCCTGTATTCGGCACTGACACACACCCGTGTGTCATTGTTACATGGTATGGGACCTAAGTATAAAACCACATTTGATTATGGTTTTGCAGTAGTTGATTGTGGTCAACTAAGTATATTTAGAAAAAAAGATTATGTCATGTATGGCATCCACTCTCAAGTCTTGACAAATCAAGTGGGTCCAGATTAGGATCTACAACTTTTCACAGGGGTCATTCACCCTCCCAACCCAACCCAATGTCCGATAACAACTTTACAGAAATGTCCAAGCTTCTTTGATGAAGACAAGCAAAGTATTGGTTCATGCATGTTGGGGGACGGGTATGGACAATCAAGTGGGATGGCTGGGATGTAGTTCATATTATATTAGGAGGTTTGGTCGAGGGAGAGAATTTTGTTTTTACTTGTATAAAATGGTTGCTCGGATCTTAGTTCGCAAGACCTCTATCCAGCTGATCATGGGAGGATGGTCTTTCGTGTGGCTCATTCGGTGATTTTTTTTCTTTTTCTTTTTCTTTTCAAATAAAATAATAATTTTAATAAGCCATTCTGTTCTTTGTTCCATTCACTAATACGTTCATGATACATAATAGCTTATGTAATTTAACTGCTAAGTTATATTTTGTCATCAGTGGAATTACTTCAGTATAATCACTCAAATTTTGAGTGTAATTATGTCTATGATAAATTTTTTGGATGTGTCACGCATGCCATACCAGTGCGGTACAAATACATATTCATGTTCTTGGTATGTTAAACAATATTAGATTCATGTGCAATGGTTATAATAAGTCTAGCGCTTGGAATATGATGGTTTGACCTTACTTGGGAACATAATAATTGAGCAAGTTAGTCACACACTAGACCTGAGTTTGGACCAATAACTCTTACTTGGAATCAACCATGCATGCTGGGAGGTGAGGTGAGGTGAAGGTTACGAGCTGCCTTATGATGTTCTAAGATTATTTAATCAAACTAATGTCACACTTTTACAGCTCCTAATGGAAAGAATCTTCATTACAGGTGTTGGAAGATCTGCTCACAATTTGGGACTGGATTTTAAGTGAAAAATTACATATTCCTCAGGCCGAAAGGAACTTGTACTCGGCGCTTATTGTTATCCCAGAAACTTTTGATACCCGTGGTAATTTCATATGTATATCTGTTGATCTTGGCATCTTTAATATTAATACTTGCTAGAGGGCTTTATCATGATGGATGTTAAGATGTGTAAGAAATACAGCAATTAAGATCTCATTATCTATGCCCGTATGGAAAAGTCACCAGTAGCCATTATTTCCCTTGCTCTGCAGTTTGATAGATTTCAAGCTGGATAATGCTCATTTAAGAACATTTACATTGTTATCAGTTTCTCTATGGTGTGGTTATTTATTTTCTTTTGAACCGGTTAAGCATTCTTCTTGGTAGTTGATAGGAAGACTTAAAATGTGTTCACTAAGTTCTTTTAGTAACATATTTGGTATGCATTTCATTCTTAGCAGAAATAAAAGATATATTAACGCTGGTATTACGTGATTTACGGTTCAGCTCAGCAGTAGTGCACCAGGTATTGTACATATCTCAAAGTTGTATATTTGATATATTGTACGTATCTTCATAAGTTGTATATTTGATATTTTGATTATCTTGAACCAATCAGGCTCGATCAAGTGACACTTGTTGGGGTAGTTTTAGTTTATTAGTGGACGTAGAGATGGAGGCATACAATATACATAGTCATAGGTAAGTAGCAGCTATCTCCGACCGAGCAGGTGTAATAAAAGAAAGTCATGGTTTGGTGTTTTTAGGCTGAAAATACATAGTGATAATAAGCCAACCAGATATTACTAGTAGAATATAGATTTATATACAAGTTACCTGAGTATACAGTGATGCATCAAGAACAACCTATGCTAGGTGCAAAGTCATACTATCAACATGGGGTCGTTTGTTTTGAACCCATTGAGTTAGCTTGTTCATAAACTGTTAGTCGGACTACCTCCTAGCCAACACGAAGTAAATAATCACAACAGCTAAAATATAATAGGCAGTAATTAAAAATGCATGAGACTAACATGTAAATTTTCACACCATCACACCTTAGTCCATGGTACATAACATATCTCACGCTGACATGCCTACGTATGCACAACGCCAATACAACTCTGGGCGTGTATGTTCCCAAGAGAGGTGTCGTCTTTAAGACATACAAACCGTCGTAGAAGACTGATCGTGTGACAAAAAAATCATACTGTATTCGGAAAGCCTTCAACCCGAATCAAAACCCCAAACATTGTCAAGGCCGGGATAGTTATTATAATAACAACTACCAATGGGGGCTCCATTCTTGGATGTAAGGGTAATAACCACGATCTCAAGGCCAATTGCTACTTCCTATCAAGATTTGACATAGTTTCTAGTGTCAAACGGATAAGAACATTCATAGTCATATTGCTAGGATCTGTGGGAATTATACTCTAAAATGATGGAAGTGGATTTGACAGTTTAAGCAGTAGGTACTTACATTCTAATGTATCTATCAGTCTTAAGAGTGAAATCTAACATGCATTACCATTCCAAAAGTTTTAAAGCCAACATTGACCATAAAGATCTGTATCCTTAACATAAATTTGTATTGATAACATCTTCAGTGAATATTTATATAATTAGCAAGATGAGTTTGTACAAGTTAGTTACTGGTGTAGATTTCGTCGAAACCTCCCTAACCACAAACTAACGGCACATTATATATGATGTCACAACTTAAAGTAAAAACTCTAGGGCCCTGACTCTCAGCTCTCATTGGTGTCAAAATTTCAAGCGTTGAATACTGGAATCCTTTCCTCCTTGGATAACCAGAGATGGATACCCTGCTCCACTCTTCCTCATGCGAGCAATGTAATGGATTATTGATTGAAATCCACCAAACCAAATATTGTTTCAGATTTAACTGGAGACCAATTCCCTTAAAGCGACCAATTGAATCTTCCATTGACCTCTCCTTATCCGTCTCCATCCCCGAGCCCTTCATCTCAACAATTCCTTAGTCTTCACTTTTCTATTGTAACTCCATCAAATACCCATTCATCTTCTCATATCCTTGAATCTATCCGCCTTGAATCTATCCGGTCTTCAATAAGCTACATAGATTGAAAAATGGTTTGGCTTCAATTCGTACGTGATTCCATCGAAGGAGATAGAGGAATGAATATGCATTTGATAAGTCGAAGAAAGAATTTGGAAGATGCAAGAGGAGCTAAAGTTGAGAAGAGATGATAGTCGGGGTTTTAATAGTGGCCCTTGGATAATATGGAGATTAAAAACAAAAATTATTGGTTCATCTAGAATATGAGTTAATTTGGGTTTCCTACAAAAGTTATGCTTAATTCAATAAAAAATTTTAAAAAATGAAAGGCATTTAAATTGACAAATGAACTCATAATCATAACACCAACAATTTTACTGACAAATGAACTCATAATCATAAGACCAACAATTTTATTTATTGTTTATTTATTTGTTAACTGAACAACAACAATTGTTATACTTTATGATGAAACAATTAAGCAAACATCTCTTCCATGCATAAATTTGCCAAATGGTGTTTGATCGACCAAATTTTAACATAATTAGTCTAAATCTTTTAAAGATGAAGAGTCAATCAAATTCTTATGGGTTAGATTGTAAATACATAGATCCCAAATTGTGGGTCATGACTTTAACTTTCGCTTTATGTTCAATTTACATTTTATGAGAAAATACAAATAATGTAATAGTGCCATAAACACGACAAAGACCTCAAAAGACATGGTATGACGAACATATCTTGAGGGAAACACAGAAGGTTGTATTGGGAGATTATACGGTCGTGCCAACAGCACGGCTAACACCCTAATAAACATACAAATCGAGTTCATAAGCATGTTTATCCTAAAGATGAGAAAACAATCCACAATCGATCAAAATTTGTAAAAACAAAGAATTTAACTTGCAGATTTTGAAATAATAGACTAACATCTTGTCACTCTTAAGGTCGTAACTTTCTCTACAAAACTCTAAATTGAGAACTTTTTTTCCCTAGACTCGGTTACGACCGTATACCGCACATAATCTGGAGTGCGCCCAAACAACACAGTTTTATCCACAAAGTTTGGTATTCGCAGGTGTTGTCAGACTGATAGCCTGGCTTACACCCTGTTACGACCACCATCATAACTTTTACCACACGTCTCCAAATTCATATTTCTTTATGGTTCTAGAACTAATTTGACAAGGAATCTGTCGATGTGGGGCATAACTATATACAATTAGCCAATTGGTAGAGTTTTAGTTTTGAAGTTAGGAAAGTCTGACACACTTGCAGAAAATTTTGCTGAGTGTTTGGGATGCTTATCGCGCAATGCTGCACTTCCAAACACTTCTAAAATTCAATCAAACTTTCCTTTTTCATTTACTAACATTTGCACAACAGTATACACAACCCTAAATCAACATTCATTGCTCACTTGATCACACTAATGTGGTAACAATAGTGCATTTTTTCCAAATTCTAAAAAATAGCATAGGTCTAGTTTGTGTTGTTTCAAGCATGGAGTCAATTGGTAATAATGCTAGAAGAATAAGCTCAAAATCAGTAGTACATGCATCCCACAAATAATTTGAGCACACTAGCAACATTTACCCTATAACATACACTAGAGTTCATAGTCTACCATCAGTCAAACTTATCCTTAAATTCATCACTACATGTATAAATACCATGTAACATGCATGAGCTGGACTTGCAAATCTCCCACCCAAACACCATATCCATTAAGCCAAAGACACAGAGCCCTAGCAATGGTGAAATCCCGACACAAGCTTGATAATTAAGCAAACATGAGATTTCGCAAATAAGACCTAACCTTTCTTCTCGAGCAAACCCCTCTTTCATTCTCCTAAGGATGGAGAAAATGAGAGAAAGAGCAACCTCCCACTTATATAAATACACATGGGGCTATATGCTCCCCAAACACCATAAAGCACCCAAATTCTATAGTCCAGGTCCAAGTACGCAATCGATGCTCGAACACACCAAACACACTAAATTCTATACATAACCTAATTTGGGTCAAAACCAAACATAGGTCAATCTTGGTCAAATTTGATCGAAGTTGGTCAACTACGGGCATGGAATTCAAGAACTAGAGTAATCATAAGCAATTTGGCTTTGCACACACACATGCTTCGAGGCAACTGAAATAGAGAAAAAATGACAAAAACTCAAGTATAATGTGTATGAAAATACAAAGGCATACAAAAGGAACATAAGTGTGGATACAAAAGGAGTGTTACTGAAATTTCCTTGAACTGGATGTTCCTGCTGGCACTGAGGATGATTTAGAAATTCATGTTCAGACTCAACTAACTAAACCATGTTTAAGCATATTGGTTTTTGTTGATGCATGTGACCACATTAAGTGGCAAGCCAAGGATTTTAGGAAGCTTTGAATATTAATTTATCATTTGGGTTGATGTTTATTGAATACTATTGAATGGCACTCTTGTTGGATTGTGTAATACGGTGTTTAACATTCGGGAGATTCGGAGGCTTGGGTATTAAGATCTAAGGATGAAGAGAAAAGACTGAGTGATGAAGTTAATGATGGACTTGGCCCTTAATGATGATCCACATGAATGCCAATGTGTATGTTCTCATTCACTTATTGTTACTTGCACAATATTTATCTAATTAATCCTCACCATTTGGACCCACAATCTTCTACTTTTATAAGGTGTTTATAACTTATAATTGCTTAATCTGGATGATGAAGATTGATAGGTTTGGGATTGGTTGTCATATGACTCCTTATCATTTCGTTCTTTCTTTGGTCACATGGAGAGCAATTTGCCACATTAGTATGGTGGAAACTGATTCCTACTAAGATGGGTTTTTTGTTTGAAGCGTAATCTGGGTCACACCACTATTAGGAAGTTGGATGTAGGGACCGCTTTATTAGTAGATCAAGGGTTTCCTATACTTGGATAACAACTATCCATTAATTCATTCTTCACTGCCTTGTGGCAGAAGGATGTCTTGTTGCACTTACCGTGTCTCGCTAAACTCTGAAGCGATGTGGTCCTTCTTGTATGGGTAACTGAAATAATTGGAACTTGGCATTGCAAGGGGTTTGTAATCCAAGTTGAAAGATTGACAAAATGTTAGCTCTTCTTGCTATTTGCTAGTGCATTTGGAGGTAGAGGGAAATAAGTGATTTCAACTGCCTATGAATAAGGTGGTCAGAACAATAATTTGTCCCTGAAGGAAATTAACTTGGGTTGTGTTTGATTGCAGCATTTACCATGGGAAAATAAAAATTTCCATTGCAAATAGGATTTGTTATATGTTTGATTTGCAAATTTTCTATTAAGGTGGGAAAATATTTACACATACCCCTGAGTAAATATTTTCTTTAGGCAAACATGGTAAAAAAATTTGAAAAAAATTTCCTAAATAATGGTGCTCTCTACACTTTGGGAGATTCAATCCCCAACTACTCTCTCCATCTCTTCTTTTCTCTCGAACTCCTAAAGAAAAAAAATTATGTGCAATCAAACACAGCCTTAGGGTGTATTAGATTTTTGTTTTCCATGGAAAACCACAAAATGGTGGAAGAGAGAAGGGGAGGGGAGTAAGTTTTAGTAGTTGTGACCTTCCACCCCACATCTTCTTCCAAAATCATGGAAAAAAATTTCTAAGGGAGCTAAGAATATTTTTCCATAGAAAACTCAACAAACATAGCTATCATTAACATCATGGAAATAAACATAAAACTTTTCTCACTATCTCATTTTCACTATTTTTATGTTTTTTCATGGGAAAAAATTCAAACACATCCTTAGATTACGAGGAAAATTTTCTCAAAAGTGAGAACTGAGAAGGGAGAGGAAGGAAAGAGATAGATAGACTGAAGAACATGAATTATGTGATCAACCTCTTCTTGATTTGTTACAAAATGTGGAAAATTTTTCATATGGGGAGAGCTAAGATTTTTTTTTCAAAAGTCATTTTCAACCTCAAGATGGAGAACATTTCCCCCACTTCCTTCCTATTTCTTCTTTCTTTTTGTAATTTTCCATAGAAAAATTTCCTTTGAATCAAACACACCCTTAATGTTTATTTTTTACTTTGAGAAAAATTAGTTCGCACCTTCTTTTTTTCCCTGGTTTAAATTTGTAGTCATTGATATTTGTTAATACGAGTTTTTCTAATTTTATTTCTTTATTTTACTCGCATTTGTCTCTTTCCTTTTTTGTGTGTGGTGGTGGGGGGTGGTTGGTTGGTGTTGCATCTTTTATGCAAAATGTCCCTGACCATTGTTTATTCGATAAACATGTGTTTACATGATTTACCAGGAAGGTCTTGCAGCAGTCTTTGGGAATGGATTGTCAACAGCTTGTGTTGTGAATATGGGTGCTCAAGTGATATCAGTTATCTGCGTTGAGGTGAGACGTGCCTTGTGTTTTCTTGTTCTATCTTTAGGAAAATAGCCAATCCTTGTTGCTGTTTTTTAAGTGATTACACATGTAACTAGTCTTCTGGATCTTGATTAAAGTTTTTACTTTGTAAAAGTTCTAATAATTCACTTCAAAATTTTGAATGAAAATATAAAGCTTATTTTTAAAGCTTATTTTTCTATATGCTGTTATTCAGGATGGAGTGGCTTTGCCAACTACAGGTGTGACTTTACCTTTCGGTGGGGAGGTATGTTTTTATTTATTTGTTTATTTATTTTTTGGGGAGGTATGTTACTATGAATTTTGACATGAAACGTCATCTTTCTTTTGCTTACCATAATTTGTCTGTATGTGATGTAAAATGGTATACATCTTATCAACTATTAACAGCACTGCTTGTTTTTACTGGAGCAATGAAGGAAAGGTATTAGTTTAGGTTGTGTTTGACTGCGGGAAATGCAATTCCATGGAATAAGGAATTAATTTTCCTGGGGAGGGAAACCCTCAAAATTTCTCTTGGGGAAATGTTGATTTCTGCTGTTTGGTTGCACCATGTAATTATGTGGAACTTTGCACTTCTTTGGTTATCCCATAATGCAAACTAATTCAATTCTAATGGTGAGAAACAAACTCCTTTTTTTAATTTATTAATCAGAGATAGAGAGATACCTTAAGAAGGATTTCAGACAGAAGATCTTTCTCTCAATCCAAAGAAGCAGGGAAATAGAGAGCTAACAGATTTTAGGCTGATCAGTATTGTAAGTGAAGTGTATAAAGTGATCGTATATTGCATCTAGGCTTAAGTCTGTGACGGAGTTATCATTTCTCAATTCCAGTTTTCGGCAGTGTGTGATAGTGGTAAAATAACTTTAGAAAATTTATGACTACCAAATATTAAACAAACTCAGAAAGTTCTTCGCTTGTGAATTTCTCAACTACATTGCAGACAATCCTTATTTATAGTAGAGAGAAACCACCATCCTATTGAAAAGAAACTAGCTATAATAGAAAATCCCCCAAAATATTACACTATAAACAATTTAGTTTCCAATCCTATTTAATTATCTTAATGGGCTTATGCTCCTAGGCCCCTTAGACCAAATGAATAGACAAAGTGTGAGGTGGTTGACACACACCCAAGTCAGATTAAATTTGGAGGAGTCATATGCAAAATGATTTTCTATTCGGAAAATGACTTTTAAGGTCTACTTTTTCACAAAATAGACCATTTAGATATCATAATTCATGTAATGGCTAATTTATTCGTACTTTTATACTTTTATGACCAACAATGACTCTTTTATTAACTCAGGTTAACTCATAAAGTTATAAGACATCTTGACCATTCTTAAACAAATAGAAAACCTAATTTTATATTTTTATGACCAACAATGATTGTTTTATTAATGATTCTATATATATATATATTTGCTATTTTTACTCTTTTTTTTTTGTTTAACCCTTAACCTCTCCCACCCCATACCGCTGGTAGGTATCGAAATTAATGATTCTAATTATGACCAACCAATTATAATTTTTTTATAAGTGTTCATTAATCGACAAGTTAATCAAATTATTATGCTAATGTTGTAAACTTTTCATAATGTAGTTAATGATGATTACAAATTTGGTTTTAATTAGTTAACAAATCAATTTTGATTAACTTTTCATAAATTTGATTAGAAAAGTTTACAGGTATCCGTGCATTACCTTTCTTGATGATGATTAGAAATTTGGTTTTAGTTATCATTGCTTCCTATTCTATAATGTAGTTAATAAATCAATTTTTTCACTATCAAAATTTGATTTCGTATTCTTCAATGCATGAGTATCTGTAAAATAATAAATTTTATTCTATGTCGCTATTTAGTCACAAGCTATCTAGCATAGAGCATGATCATAGCCTCATAGGTAAAATGGGAGCCAATATTGAATAAGATAATTTCATGTAAACTAAATAGTGACAGAGAATTAAAGCAACTATTAATTGAAAGAAAAAAAATTGCTCTTCAAACTCAGATATACCTTCACAACCGGTCAAATACAAACACATTTAGAGTGACAAAACATTCATGAATAAAAAAAATACTAACATGAAAATATTAATGCAGTCATTTGTAGCTAACAAATGACAAAATAATTGCTTACACTGTAGTTAAAGAAATTATTTGTAGCCATCTGTTGTCTACAAATAATGGGAGGGGTTAAAGGACAAAAAAAGTAAAAATAACAAAAAATAAAATTATTAATAAAAGAGTCTTTGTTGGTCATAAAAGTATAAAATTAGATTTTCTATTTGTTTAGGAAGGGTAAATATGTCCAATAATTTTATGAGTTAACTTAGGTTAATGAAAGAGTCCTTATTGGTTATAAAAATATAAATTAGGTACAAATTAACCATTACATCAACTACGGTATCTAAATTGTCTATTTTATGAAAAGTAGGCCTTAAAAATTCATTTTCCATTTTCTATTTGTATGAATGGTAGATGAATTCTTCAATAGGCCTTGGGGCGATAGAACAAGGGGATCTTCTTCATAGTGACAGAGGGATTAACTCAAAAGGTGATGAGGGGACAGGCGATACAAAGCTTCAAATCTGCGAAGAACAATTTTGTGATCCTCATTCTCCAATGTGGCTGATATTCGGAATGCATCGTACATGGATGTAGGTCAGAGCCCTTAGGGACATCATCATATGGTTCATAGCGACATCAGGGCTCAATTGCATCTTCTCGTGATGTCAAGTATTTGGTGAGGGTAATATCATCATCATCAAAGCCCATTCCCAATACTTTCGGGGTTGGCTATATGAATTTTGGTTCTCCAAGCGATGCAGTCTTCCCACATATCCTCGCCTAATCCAAGCTCAAAGATGTCTTCCTTCACCGCTTTCAAGTATCTTGGCCCATCTCTTAATGTCAAGTTCAAACAAAAGCACACATGCAATGATGTTTTGAGATGGTAGAGAAGGAATTGGCAACGTGGGGAACCTAATTTCATTTTAGGTAGTCAGACTTATGTTGACCAAGCCTTTTGTTGACCAAATCCACAGTTTCGGACCTTCCAACATATATTATGACATTGATGAGCATAAGTCATTCATGTATCCATTGCCAAGAGAATTGAAAGGTTTGATACACGATTATCTTCCTTTAGGAACTTGAGATTTTGGGCGAAGCCCCGCCACGGGGGTCGAGGTTGGTTGCAGTGCCTGAAAGGTCTACAAAATTGTAGAAGCTTTTAATTTAGTTATGTTGAAAACAAGATAGTTCTCGCGAGACAAGGATAGTGAAACATGAATCCTATCCTATTAGGAGTAGGTTTTCCTTGTTTGGTTTGGAATTGTTTAGTCTTTATATAGTGTTTTTGTACGTTGGTTTAGTCATTCAGTTAAGTTGCTGAAGAGTTTGTTCTTGAGAGGATTGTAATCTTTGTTAGTTATTAAGATAACAGTGATTGTTCTCTTTTATTTTTCGCTCAACTCTAAATATTTCCATATCAAATTGTGATGGTCAGAAAGCCCAACAAGCATTAATGAGAGAGTTTTTGTGGGAACTATTGTTGAAAAGAGTATATCCCTGGTCGAGAAGTGGGGCCACTTGACGCTAAATCATCGTGTGGCTGAGTATGGTGAATAACTCTTGAGCTCGTAGATTCAAGAGGTGAAAGTCTCGTATGGATGCTAAATATGGAAGAGTCTATGAAAGAGAAGAACGCAATAAAATATAGTTGAGGTAAGGGTTAGGGATTTGATAGGAGTTGTTTTGGGGAAGCAAGGAGACAGAGGTCCATCAAATTAGACTTTACCAAAACACCAAACTAGGGCTTGTAGTTTAAATCCCTGAAGTTGTTTTCTTCTCAACAAGTCCATTCTCAAAATTTTAACTTAATAATTGAAGGCTGAAGACCTAGAACTGGTTTTCTTGTTTTTATAATAAGGGGTTATTGGCCCTACTTGGCAAACATAAACTACAATGAGCAGGATTTTGAACCTGTTAGGAGCATGGCCATGGAGGTAGATTACTGCATGCTAGTATATTGATAGTATGGAAAGAAATGCAATTTTCCTTGGGGAATATATATATATATCGAAACCATTGGAACATCTCATCCTCCAAAGTGATTCAATCTTATGGTGTCAGGCTCTCATTACAAGAACAATGGGAAAACTTACTTTGGATGATTTATTTTCAGTTGGCAAAGCCTTATTTTGATATAACTTGTTCCTGCTGTCTTCTTTTTACCTCCATGACTCCTTCACTACTGGCCCAGATTTTCCCATTTTGATCATTAAGTTTTATGTTTTTAAAGAAATAAAAACTGAAAGAATAAGATATTGATGTTGTGACTCAAATGAATGTTACTTAAATTGGTCATCAGTATAAACTATAAAGTCTTATCTTCGTTCATTGTTCGACAAATCCTTATTCCCATGTAAATTGTTCCTGTTCTCTTTTGTGGACCTCCGTGACTCGTCATTACTGATCCACATTTTCACATTTTGATTATTAAGTTTTTTGCCTTTAAGGAAAAAAAAAAAAAAAGAGATTCATATTGTGAATAAAATGAATGTTACTTAAATTGATCATCGGTGCTATAAAGTCTTCTCTTCATCCATTGTTCGTGTCACTCGACCAGCTCTTCCTGATAAGGCTCGTTGCTTGGATTCAAAGCCAAGCAAGGGTACATGATATACCGTGTCCGTGTTTGAAGAGGTGGTCATAAGAGGCCAGTTCCCAAGGGTATTGTGTACGGGAAGCCAAAGAACCAAGGTATAACTCAATTGAAGTTCCAGAGGAACAAGAGGTCAGTTGCAGAAGAGCGTGTTGGCTGGAAGCTGGACAGCCTGAAGGTTCTCAACTCTTACTGGATCACTGACGATTTTACATACAAGTATTACAAGATTATTTAGTATCATGCTGCCTATAACGCAACCTGCAGCAACCCATGGATAAACTGGATCTGCAATCCTGTCCACAAGCACAGAGAGCTTCTTGGGCTTACCTCTTCAGGAAAGAAATATAGGAGTCCCCGAGCGAAGGGTCACTTGCATCACAAGAACAGACCTAACAAAGGGCAACCTGGAAAAGGAACAATACCCCTCACTTTGCGTAGATACCATTGATTCTAGTACTAGCTCATGGTATCATTTTGTTCTTGTCCTGGATTTTCAGTTAATAGTGCTCTGGGTGCAATTTTGAGTTCGTGTGAATCTGAGACTAGTGTTGAATCTGCATTTTTTTGGATAATGTGTTTTAAGTTGCTTTTTTGGGGGTTCATAACAAAAAAAAATGTCTTCATAAATATTGCAATAGAAACAGTGAATTTCTCACTTTTTTAGCATTTGAGTTAGAAATCATGTCGAACCTTGTGGAGTGAAAATATTTTGGTGTATTGAGGATAAATATCTAATTTGATATCAATGGGGAGGTTGTAAGGATTTCACACATGTTCCTTTTTTAGTATGAATGTAATGTACTTCTTATTTAAATAAGTTTTTTTCTTCTGTTTTTTGTTTTTGATTCCCCCTTGAACTCTTTGTTGAGATTATTGTTGTGGTATCATATTGTCCACTTGAGTTACTCTCTGTCCTTCAGGATATATCAAGATGCCTTTTGTGGACTCAGAGGCACCATCAGACCTGGCCTTCAATTCGTACTGACCCTCTGTTGAAACCTATGGATTTGCTGATGCTGAACAAATTAAAAGAATCTTGTTGCCAGATTAGAGTGAGTTTTCTCATAGTAGCTGGCATGGTACCTAGCTCCTATTGATGCTAATGAATTTTATATCCTTGATTTTGACAAGTGTCTTCGTGTTGGTCATACTTGTTTGTTTATTTATTGTTTAAATCCTTAGACAAAAAATCATTTTGATAGATTATGTGAATTCAGTTACTTTTCTTGCACTGTCTTTAACCACCCCATGCTTCTGGCTTAGTTTCAATCTCTTAATGTTTTATACAACTGGCATTGTTTCTAGTATTCTAGTGGCAGTAGACATATTCTATGTTTCTATCTGCATTTTGGTTATAGTTATAACAACAATTCTTAATTTTCTTTAAATTCTATATCATTTTATTTGAAAAGCTTTCGAAGAGAATAAAAAGGAATTATCTTTGACGTGAGATGAAAATTGCCCGTAATTTAGGAGAAAAATGGAACAGAGAAATTTTGTAATGATCTTTTTTGTTTTCCTAAAAAAATATCTTTACCAATCTTAAGGGTGGGACAGGTCTGTTTCTGTGATCCATGTGGCATACAGTGTAGAGTTGATTTTTCATGAGGATGACCTCCATAGTGGAGAGATCGTCATGTTTCAATTCTAAACACATCGAAGGATATTAAACCTAAAGAGTAAACCATCCGTGTTAGTCAAATTTTAATAACTTTGCTCTCGATGTAAGCGTCAAAGTCACAAAATGATAATCCTCCCCAAGAAACATCTCGTAATTAAATGTCACATGGCCAACGGGTACTAGCTCAAGTGGTAAGATTTGTAGCGGGTGGTATGACAAGATTAAGTTCGAACCCTGCCAAAGGCATTTAATCGGTCCCAGGATCTATAAAAGCCCTGCTCTCCCTTAAAAACTGTCACATGGGCCATGGAGGGTGTAAAATGTAGTATCAAACAAATTTGACCACATATACATGGTGTCATAGGAGTGTTGCAGAACACCAAAATGAGTTGAATCCGATCCTTTATGTTTGAATCAATGAGGCAAACTATCTGTAAGCAAGAGATCACATACAAGTATATTGACCTTGATGGAACATGAGACGTACCAGAGATCAATGTTGATTTTTCTCTTTTCACAAGATGAATTTTGATTGAAGAACCTAGCGCTTCCCTAGTGTTGATTTCTCTTTCCACGAGGTCCCATGGTTGTGTGTGTGTGGACGCAACACCAAAAATCTAAACAATGGATCAAGATTTTAAAACTTGGAAATCATTTTTCTGCATGTTGCATAAAATAAGGTTAGTTCAATCAATCGAGTTCAGAGTAAGGTTTGAAAAACTTGAAGAAAATTTCGATTGACACAAGGTTGTGCCATTTTTTCCTGAAATAGCACCTTTGCTTTTGTAAATCCTGCCCTGTTTTAAGCCACAGTGCTAGACCTCAACCACGGTGCAACATGATAGAGGTGTAAGGGGCGCTAATATGTGGCAAAATAAACCAAAAGGGGAAGAAAGAAAAAGGTAGTGGAGCCATGGGAGGAAGAAAATCAAGGAAATTCATAGAAAATTGAAAGAGGGAGAAGTGGGTGTACATTGTTATTCTGCTTAGGAGTCACTGCAGTAATCTGTTTTAATGATTATTCTTGACCATCGCTTGGTTGAAAAAATGAAGCTAATGAATCCACCACAAGATTCATTGCGAGATTGAAAAAGGACACTATCATTAAGATATCATAGTGAAAGTCCCAAATGTTATGAACAAATTAAAAAAATATATATATAATAAATAAAAATTTTAAATCACAAGGCTCGAAATAGGAACACGATGGCGAGTGATGGGGTAACACTACTCTTCATTCTTCATATGTTACAACTTACATGAAGCTAAACTCCAACTATTAAAGGATTCTAAGAGTTAAGTGGGTTTGTTTGTTGGGTGTTGAGTGAAGCTTTAATTTTGCGACCCAAATAAAGTTTACTTTTTGTCCTGGCCCGCTTAATGTCTTTATTTTTTTTTTATCATTTCAGTTTTGGTAAATAATTGTGGTAAATAATTGAAAAGTGTTGTATGCAATAATTTTCTAACACATACTGTAAAAAATGAAAAAAAAAGAAATACGTTTTTAATTTCCTTTTGTTCCTTCTTCTTAAATTTTCCAAAGGTAAAAAATTTATTGCTCCTATTTGTTCTTTTCCTCTGTGTTCTTGTGTGGTCTAGAGGCACTACGAGGTTCCCTAGATAACGTCACAACAAATTACCTACCAATCAAGCTAATGTTTTTTTTTTTACCAATTAAGCGTGCTATTTGATTGCCAGTTGCCACTGATAGACTTTTTGTAGTTTGTGGTATTGAAGGAGTGTGGCTAGGCTGGCAATGTTTTGCATCATGTCTAATCAAAATCCCGTGTCAAACAAGCAAACCCAAACCTTACATGGTTACAAATCGTGTCAAGTTTTCCAAACTCGACTTGGCTTAGGGCAGGTCATGTCCACGTGACCCGTTTTAACATGGTTGACCTAATCAACAAAGTCAACACACTAAAATTTGAGTCACTCTTAATCTTGGGATCAAGGCAAGTTTGTTTTAATAGAGTGACTCAAATGTGAGACTAAAGTTTATTAAGGCTACAATAAACGCACAAGGGAAAGTCCATTTTTATAGAATTCTCAATTCATTAAAATTTCTTTTGTAGTCAATGTGAGGCTAAAGTTTCTTAAAACTATAACGTGAGGCACTAGCAATGCAAATTTATAGTCCTACCTTGGCCATATAACATTATCGGATTTGGCTTAAGAAGGATTGTACATGATCGGTTGGTTACTCATTATTATGGCCAAACAACAATCAGAATTGATTAAAACCACTATTTATTATTTTTCAGTGTCTCCCTTTGTTGGAATAGCAATAGCAACTTTAAGTTTCGCGTATCATATTTTTTGGCATGCTTGTTAAGTTATCGTTTAAGTTTTTGCACCTTTGTTCGTTTTTCTTCTTCTATACTAGTTTATGTATCCACGCCACATGCTAATGAGAATCATGGTATTGGCGTCCATGTGAATAATCAAGTAGAATAATTTCTCAGTTTTATTTCCTTTTGTGTAGGAGGGGGATCTTGAATCTGTTGCGCTAGTTCATTCTTATGATGATAGCACGCAAGCTGGTACACATAAGACAAGGCTAACTGCACTTAATGTACGTACTCCATTTTTTTACTTCACTCAATCTAATGGCAATTAATTTGTTGAGAATTTTATTGTTGTCACGAAACGCGCGTGCAACATATACCATACAATACAAAAAACTCAATTATATAATATATAATACAATATGGTAATTGTTCATCCAACTACTTCTACATGTCTCTGTTGGTGTAGTGGTTGGAAGTTTAACATTTTTAGTAAATGATCCGAGTTCGATACTCTTGGAACGTAATATTTCTTTATGGCTATTGACAATTACTATTAACTATACATTTTATTGTTAGTCGTCTAATTTTTTAATGCAATTTTATTAGTAATTGTAAACATTAAAAAAAATTAGTTTAATAAAAACTTATTTTCGGCCCTCTTGGAACGTATGATTTTTTTATGGCTATTAACAATTACTATTCTAGTCATTGTGACATGCTCATACTTTTTTGTTTTCAATGCAATTTTATTTGTATTGCAAACATTAGAAGATTGAATTGTTTGTTCACAAGTGGTATAAGGTTAATGATATTGTGACCGGCTCCTAATTATTTTGTGATTTTAATTATATTCTAGTTATTTCGCTCATTTGCCCTTGTTAAGACTATCGATATTGTGACCTTATTTTGGCTTAAAATTGAAATACACTGGATTCAATTTGGTATATGCAATGTACTTTTGATAATTGTATTTTTTTATTAGTTACTAGCTTGGGTAGGAAATTTTTTTTCTCCGCCCTTGATAACTACTATTATCAACTAATAATTATTTGTAATTTCACCCCTTTACTAAAATCCTGGGTCCACCGCTGAAGTCACGTAAGTCATCCCATGTTGTAATAGGGGGTAAGCGCATAGCGTTGTGTTGTGCACACTCTTCTTGCCACCAAAGGTTTGCTATCCTTTTCAATTTTGTGGCTACCAGTTTAACTGCTTTCGATCCTCACTTATTCTTAAATTCTAGAATGCGATCTATCTCAAATGACCAGTCGGTGAACGCGACTCCCAATTCAGCACCATCATACACAGGAAAATCTAACTTCAATCCCGTGTCATCCCGTCATTCCATCAAAGGCAACAATTTCGTAAACTTGTCATTCTCCCAAAAGGGCCACCCCAAACGCTGCTTCACCTAATGGAGGTGGATGAAAAGGCTGTTGTAGACCCCTTTATGCATCTTTGCCTCTACCCCAAGGTGATCTCCTTGGTATTCGATCCTGATGTGTCCATTGTGGATGTGGGTCTCTCTGTTGATCTTCTTTTACCCAATGTTTGATATGTTCATTTTGATACAAAGATGGATTTGCAATTGACTGTTGCTGAGAGATGCCAAATCGTTCATGTTCTTCTTGATCTGTGGGGGAACTGGATGAGTCGGAGGTAAGTTGGAGTGATAAGGGAAGTTGGTAATGGGGTAAAAAGCGCGGATTTAGCCAACTACCAGAAATTGGATCGAAGACGGCTTGGCCAAATGTTTGTTGGTGGAAAGGGCAAGTGATTTAGGACGAGGACGTGGGGATAGTGGTGTTGGAAACGTGTGCGGTTGTGGAATAAACCCACCCAAGGATACAGTTAGGGTGGGTGAAACTGTAGGTGGTGGTGGGGTGGTACATGGGGTTGTTGGTGAGGGCTAGACGAGTTGTTGGACGCCTGACACAACCGTTCGGGTGGACGAGTGGTGGTGGCGATTGGCCTGGTGGCACCTGCGACAACACCCTACTGCTGGACGACACTCCTGCCAGCGGTAGAGGCAGTTGGGAACATTGTGGGTTGCTAGTTCTACTTCATGTATAACGTGCACTGCCTCTTTCCGTAGCCATCGTTGCATCTCTTCTTGTTTAGCCTCTCTTCATCCTTGACACGCTTGTCCTTTTCTCTTTCAAGGTTGTACATCTGTTGTATCTTTGCCAACCTCACCTTCTAGTCAGCTTCCATGGTTTCCATTGCAACCTTCTAGGCTTCCCCGGCTTCCACACATTTTTTCCTATCGTCCTCGGTCATTTTCAAGGCCTTCTCTTCTTCAGATTTTGTGTTCTTGGTTTTTGTTGGCATACAATCAATCAGGAACCGATTCAGCTTTGATACAAGAGGATGAAGTCTAACCTCAAAAACAATGGAACAAAACTAAAACTACGAAAAACAAAAGATTTAAAAAAAAAAAAAAAAAAACCTAATTCTTCATAATTATTCAACTAGCTTACCATCAGTGTAGTCAAGGCGATCGCCTAGGTGCCCTCAAGGCATTTTTACAGAATTTCGCCTCAATGTGAGGCAATGAGGCATTCGCCTTGTACCGCTTGCCCAAAAATGGTTGCAGCCAGTCTAATTGCAGCCCATTTGCAGCAAAAAGAGGTTGCAACCCACTTATAATAGGTTTTTATGTTTCTTGGTGTAATATTTGATAAAAACAAGATAAAACTTTTTAAGTTTTGATAATTTTGTCACATTTTTGTTTATTATTTTTTGGAGAAAACATATCATGTTTTGATCAGTCTGTGATCAACATTAATCTTGATTTTTCATAACATAGTTCAATGATTTGTATGCTTTTGGAATACTAATAGTGATCATACTTGTGGATTTTTTTACCAACTATTCCAACAATTTCTTCTAACAAATGCTTAATATTCTCAAGTTTCTATTCTTTCAAGATTATTAATTTTTAATAATTTAGTAGATTTTTGCAAGTTAACACTTATTTAATGCATCTTTTCGCTATGTTATACAACTTTATTATATTTCTATTTCGATTCTATGTAGTTGTGTCACTTTTTGTACATAGTTGCTTATGATACTTATAAAAATGATGATGTATACTACTATGCTAATATACTTCAATTTATTATAAAAAATGAGTTTTTTTGAGTTTGACACTCGTTAGTTTATAGCTATTAGAGTTTGACACTCGTTTTGAAGATTAATTGAGTTTAACACTCGTTTTCTTATGGAAATGTTAAGTCCACGTCATTGACTGTTCAAGATTAGTTTTTAGACCATTTTATCCTTACCTTGGTCAAGGCTAAAAAAAAACCTAAATGGATTATTATTTGATCTCCACAGTTTTCCCAATCCGTCCCTCCCCCCTCCTTTTACTTATCGAAATCTCTCTTTCACAGTGTTTAGTGTACTTCGAGGAATATTGTAGGCTGATCATACATGTTTTATTTTGAGAGTTACAGAGAGAGAGAAGAAAGGGAGGGGAGAGGGGGGAGAGATGAGAGAGAGGGTTTGTGAGAGGAGAAATTATACTCAACTTGGAGGAGGGATGTGAGAGCATTCACATCACGTGAGGCGCTGATATGGAGCAAGTCCAACCACCCCCTTTCTGTCTCCTTCTACCTTCAGTAGAGAAAGAAAACTGACTATCATCCAATCAAACTGATGTTTCTTTCTTCTCAAACACAAATTGCTGTAAAACTGGATTGTCAACGAGCTCTGATGAAACTGATAACAGTGACATGCAAAAGCATCTCTGCCTCTCTATCTACCTCCAACAGTGTTGTCTTGGCTCTTTTTCACAGTCTCTTACTTACTCCTCACATGTTCTTCACTGCAAAATTGGAAGTTATGGTAGCTGTGGATTATGATTTGGGGAACAAAGGCAAGAAGGAAAGGAGATGGGCGGTACACCAAAACCACATCTGCAAATTGCAATAAAAAACAAACTGCAAATTTCACCAAACAAGTAAATATAACAAGAAGGAAACAAAACATGGCAAGTTACAATAACACTACAATTTATTCAAAGATTTCAGCAGCAAAATACCAAATTTGAAATCTGGGGATTAAAGATCTTGCAAAACCAACCAAATCAACCATACCCATACTCCAATTTCACAAAAAATACCACGAATTCGATCTCAAACACTCAAAATTACACCCACAAATAAATCAAAATTTAAAAAAAAAACATAGACGTTGAAACTTTATATAGAAACAGATCAAATGGGTAGGAGAGAAACACAAACCCCAGCTTCTCCTTCATTGTGATTCCTCACGAACTCGTTCCGCTGGTGGGAACCCACTACCATTCCACCTTTGGCTTCCATGGCTTCTTCTTCTGCAGTAGATACAATAAAAATCCCATCTTTGGGTGTAAAATGAAGCAAAGATTGCTGGAGATCAGATGATGAACATGTCCACTGAGAGATTTTTCTCAAAGCAATGAAGGAAAACTCAATGGGCACTCTCTCTCTTACTGTCTTTGCTTTCTCTTCTTCTCAATTTTTTCGCCCATCAATCTTCCATCTCTTTCTCTGGCTTTGCCTTCTCTTCTTCTCAGTTTCTTTGCCCCAGGTGACACACCCAATAGGAGATCAAATTTTGATGGGATTCTAGCTAGGTGTATTCCAACCGGTGGCACTTACCTGAAATCTGTACAAAGATCAGTGAAGAAGGCAGGGGGATCAAATCATAATCAATTTGAGTTTTTTTTTTTTTTTTTTTCTAGCCTTGACCAAAGTAAGGGTAAATTGGTTCGAAAATTAATTTTGATTAGTCAATGACATGGACTTAACGGTTCCATCAGAAAACGAGTGTTAAACTCAATTAATCTTCAAACGAGTGTTAAACTCAATTAATCTTCAAAACGAGTGTCAAACTCTAATAGCTATAAACCAATGAGTGTCAAACTAAAAAAACCCTAAAAAAATGTCAAGACCGCCTCACTTCAACGCATCAGACATTTTCAGGCCCATCCGCCTCGCCTCCGCGTCAACGCCTTAACTACAATGCTTATAATGATGGCTTTATGCCTTATTTATATTGCCTAATAACTTACCTTACAAACCATCAACTAACCCTAACCCTAACCCTAGTATGGCTAGTGCCCCAACTCTATCATAGACCTTAGTAAGCCCAGCTCACATACTAAACATAAATTAACCACTAATTAAATACCCCGTTACATCAGAAACTCTCAAGGTGGGTGTGGTGCATGGATGTGCTAGGAGTTTCTGGTATCAGTGCATGGAGAAAGGACAGTTACCAAGTGAGGGCTGTGCCACGGTCTGGGGTGCTAGCATGCAAGCAGCGGGATTCTTCTGTCTCTGATTTCAGTGGTTATTCATCTGGATCAAGGACTGATGCAAAACTTAGACCAAGTCAAAATCCAATTGTGTAATTTCTACTGAGCTAGTCTTCATAAAATAGCCATGAAACATCATAGGGCAGGCTATTCAGAGATTCGCATTTGTAGGTCGTGAACGGAGTTAGAAAATCCCAATGAATGGCACAGGGTACCTGAAGCCATTTGCATATGGCCTCTGAGCCAAGCTTCTTGGTTAGGAGTTTTCTGCTCAGTTCAAGACCCGAACAATTTTTGCATGTACACTTGGCAATGTAACTGTCTCAAACTTTCCAGCTACATTACTTCTAGTTTCCAATCTTTTATCACGCCAGTATTTATAATGACGATGTCAGCCATTTTAGGTAGTTTATCACTGTCCTTAATCTGTTGCTCAATTAATCATTATTCGTAGAGCTAAATGGGGACCAAACTATAGTTCTCTGCCCCGTCCATATAACTTTCCTGCTACTCTAACCGATCTCCTCCCTTTTCCTGTTGGTTCAAGGGCCAGGAAATTTGGCCATCCTTCTAGTTGTAAATAAAACCAATTGCTTATAAACTCCGTTTCCTTCAAAAGGTATCAAGATAATGCTAATTTGATTTTGTCTATGAAAAGTCAAATACACGAGTGGTTGTTTTTCAATGTTCTATATTCAAATAGGCTGCCTTTCATTGTTATAATTCGAAGCAAAGGTCTAATTCTTCCTGAAAACAGGTTCCTCCTATGGGTGTGTTCTACCCTCTGCTTTTAGTTCCTGATTTGCACCCACCACCACCGCGTTCCTGGTGAGTGGGTTTTCTCCCGTGGTTGTTCTTCTATGGTTTTGAATCATTAGCGAACTCTGATTCAAACAATTTCTTTTCTTGAGTTTTTTTTTTTTTTTTTTTTTTTTTAAGTTTTAATGATTCAACTTGGATACTAGGTTCCAAGATTACGAGGATATGCTAGAAGATACATGGCATATGGAATTTCCTAGACGACCAGACATGTCAGATGGTTTGTTTCTAGGTGTCAATGGCGGGTTATCCATGTGGGAGAACTATCCTGTTCCGACTAAATTAAAGAAGGAAGAAAATCTTGGTCTTGCAGAGGCAATTACTCGGAGCATTCTTTCAACAGGTAGGTTAAAGATTCATTAGTATCTAATTCCAGTCTGTGATGGAAACTTGTGGTATTAAAATATTTGTTTGTTACTTAATTGGCAGGGCGCATAGATCTTCAGAGGAAACTATTTTGTAGTATACAACTGGTTAGTGTTGCTGGTGTAGAATTAACACTGAAATGTCCTACATTAAAGTACTTTATTTGGTCAGAGTTTTTAATATAGGTCTGTGCAGATTGGGGGAGTCGCTTTGACGGGTGGTCTTGTTGCGGCAATGGAAGACAGGTTTGTTCTGTTTTACTATGAGCTTTGAGAGATGAACTTCTTGAGCATCAGAAATTATATGTATTGCTTGGACACTGTTATAAGCATGAGAAATATATGTTTTGCTTAGACACTTAGAAATGCTAGAGTCCTATTTGGGTACAAGTGTCAAATGTGCCAAAACCTAATAAATCAGATCCATGGACTCTGGCAATATATTTGGCACATGAGACAGTTCAATACATTTTGGCATGAAGAGCCGATGTTCCAACTTCCAAGTACTTCAGCAATTCAGCAATGGCTCCTTTAGCCCTTAATCTGGTATCATCATGCTACAGCCAGGGCCCTTTTTCCCAATAAAGCAAGAACTAATAGATTCTGCGTGAGAATATATATCATAATTTTGACCCAGAGCCTCAGTCTGTAGAGCCAAGTCCGAGCGATGTCATTATTTGATATGTCAGAACTCTACCCAATTGGTTTCCTGTTTATTCTCCTGTCCCCAAAAGCACATTTCATGTGCATAATGCAATATTTTTCTGTTAGTTGTTTGTAAATCAGCGTATGAATAGTTTCATGATGCTGATATCTTATTACTTCATTTGTTCATTTACTTTCTTGCTTGCAGAGTTTTGCATGCTATCCCATCAAATGAAGCCATTGAAACTGTAGAGGTTAGTTCACTCTTCTTTCTTTCACCATTGGTAGTACTTTAGTTTGATCTGATCATACTTGGATTTTATGATCCAAATTTCACAAGAATTATGACAACAAGCATAACTACAGTGCATAACCGTCTCTTGTTATTTTTTCTTGGATGGTCTTGTTAATCCAATATTGAAAAGCTTTTAGTTTCTGAAATATTCCAATTATATAGAGGAGAAACTAGATGAGCTTTTCTTCAAAAGTGCAAAACTACGACCAAATTTTATTGTATGAAGCCATGAACACCTTTTGTTAAAGAATTTTTGTTGTCATGTAAATGGGAGGTGCACCATTCTCTGTAATCTAAATGCTTAAACAGCCATTTGAAAACAATGCAAGTTTTTCCACAACCTTGCAAATTATCCTTCCAAATTATACAATTCCTGCAAGGAGCTTTTAAGATCTTAATCTGAGTACTAACTGGTTCTACCTTGCTTGAGGCAGGTCTTGCAATCAAGAACAGATACGACCTTCATATCATGGAAAGGTGGCGCAGTAAGTTGACCACTTACCTAAACCCTAACTGCATCATGCTTGAAGCTTGTAGCTTGTTTATTATCTGTATAACAAGAACCAGGTTAAGTTGTAGACCCTTGATTCTTTATTGATATTTTGATGGCAAGTGTTCTGATGAACGAAATAAAAGCTAAGAAGTATGCTTCTAGCTGAAAACCCAATTGGTTTATGATCCATAGCTATTTATAGTTCTCATCAAGTATGTGGGATAGATAAATAGGAGTTGTCAAGTTTTATTTGTGTGATCTTGAATGAGGTGTTTTGAAATCGGGAATGCAATACAAATAAATAGGTCTTATATGTCAATATTAGTAAAAATTTGTAATGGCATTGTATTCAATACAACTGTTAAATTTTACATGATTTTGCAATATCAACATCAGTTCTCATTTTACCTATGAATTTCATGTCAGATTCTCGGTATTCTTGACTTTGGCCGGGATGCTTGGATCCATAGGGAGGACTGGATCCATAATGGAATTCATGTGGGGAGTGGTAGAAAATACAAGGATTCATTCTATCTACAGGCACAAGCAATGTGCTACATAAATTCCTGAAAGGTTACTTGTTACTTTCACACCATCCACAGCAGCAAGTCCCTTGGTAATCGGATATCGGAGAATGTAAGCTTTTTCTGGTCTTGTTTTCTTTTCTGTATGTATAGTTTCTTGACCAGTACCTGTCCCTTTGTACAAACACATTGACATCATATGCTAAAATAGAATGTACCATTATGTGTACGTACATGTCATCCAACATTTGTCAAACTAGTGAACCTATGTTGATTGGTAATAGCAATTCACATGACAAATTTTATTGTCATGGTACACTGGGTTGCCTGCAGTTTACTTGTTCAATGCTAGATTATTATTTCTAAATATTCATTCCTGTGTACATGCTTCTGATGATAAAAGATCAACAAAGAATCCATTTATCAAAATTCTTGAAAAACCATAATAATGAATACCATATTTACATCATTTCTTTCCTTGCATGAAAAAAGAGAGATTAAATAAGCTTTGAATTGTTGTTATGGCCTGGTCCCCATTTTAAGGTAGAGTGCCATTTGAATTTGGGCAGAGACTAGGTTGACTAATAATGACATATTATATGATGTGCTTGTTGATGTTGATGCAGAATGGGAATTCTTTGAAATTGGTGACGGCCATTAAGTCTTAAGATATACCTCTAGATAATTCTTCTATAACCACAATGTCTGTAATGAATCAAACTTTGTATAATTGACTGTACAATGATAAGAATGAAGTCATGCCTAAATATTTACAGTGAGACCCATTATCTGCAAACATCAAAAACCAAATAAAATCATCTAATGGTGAACAAAGCAACTATGAAACTAGTTTTTCGGGAATGAGGTGTTAATGTGACCTAAAAACAGGTGCAAAAACTGGACCTCAGGAAATGAAAACTTTTCTACTAACACTGATCTATGATGCCTCCTGCTCCTCCAAGTCTCCAATCATGCACAAACTGCGACATTAAGGACGGCGTCGAATCAAAATGAAACGGAGACGATGCGGGATGCTGCCACATCATAAAACTATTAGTCTGCTTCTTTTGTGGGTGACATTGATGGAGATTCAATAGCGGCTTTGAAGATTCATTCTCTTGCATAGACGTCATTGTCGGTGTTGCGGCAACCTTCTCCATCACCACCTTAGTATTAGGACTACCTCCAAATGGCAACCCCGGGGAAGACACATCTAGCGGTGACAAAAGAGGAATGGCCACCTGCCAGTCCTTGGCAAATCTCTCCGGTAGACTCACCCTTATGGCCACCGGCGCCCTCTGCTGGAGCCTGCTGAGGCTCTTTCTCTGCTGAATTTGCACATCTCCGCCGGCGATGTTGATTGTGGTGGCGGTTCTTCCATCTTGTCTCTCAGCCATTTTGTTTTTGACTTTCTGTTTTCAGATCGAGACGTGTTTCTGTGTTGTTGTTGCTGTTGTCGTGATGTGTATATCAGTATATATATATATATATATATTGAGGCGGTGTGTCGCGCACGCTCCAAAGGGCATAAAGGTAGTTTCTTAGACTTTGTAACGGTTACGAAATAACTTTTTTTTTGTTGACGCAACCGATGTCCCTCTTAATGATGCTAGCTTTCTGCGGTCAAAGACTTTTTTTTTTTTTTTTTTTCCTGGAAATATTTATTTGACGGTGGCGATGACCCAAAGAAGCCACCGATCCCCAGAAGTGTATTTTAGTCATTTAATCCAAGTGTAACTCGTGAAACAGGGGGCGGTTCCCAATATCGAATGCAAAGATCAGCAACAGAAATAGAGGATCGGAGTGAAACCGTCGCCAATTCCTTCGTTTGACGCCAAAGTTACTGACCTATTTCACAGGTAAACAGTAGTTTCTAGTTGTTTACTGCCCTTGTACTAGTCATTTTGTTGCAACATTTTTGCGATTAGGTATAAAGTTGAATTAAATTAAGAGGGTGAAGCTCAGCCTCATGTGAGTGTAATTTGTGTCAAGGGGGTCAAATATGATCCGGGCAGCGATGAATGTCCTTAACATGTCCATTACTATGAGATACCAAAAGTTAGGTCTATCTATCCAACATATGGTTAATATGGGTTTAGAAATGTTTGAACAAGTAAGATTTGGTTTATATACGAGTTAAACAAATCAACAATTTTGTGGGGAAGGAATTATGAGCTTGGTACGGTATTTATTTGGTGATATTGTATGGACAACACTTTTACCTCGTTTTTGACCTGTTAATTGTATGACATTGAATGACATGAAGAAGTAGAGAGGTAGTTTATTTTGTTGTTCGAGGTGGAATTTTGGTAAGGGTGACCTACAAACAGGTAATACAACTGTTGGTGGAAAAGTGTGCTCCCGGCTCCATAAGTAATTCACTTCATCAACCTATGTTTTTCATACAACAACAATTAACCATAAATTCACTTCATGAATTTTTTTTTTTTTTCAAATCGAACATAGCAGCAAAAGGAAGTAGGAGTAGATGGCTATCAAAATTGATATGGCTTATTTAACGAGTTTCCACTCCCAACCATCAAATCAACTAGAAGTATTAGACAATGGGAACCACTCTCTCCATATCTTTTTATTATTATGCTTTAGGCTCTTTTCTGTCTACTTTCTCAAGCGGAACATGACGGCCTTATCCAATGGATCAAGATCAGAATGTATTTTCCCTCCATCAACCATCTGTTGTATGTTGATGATCTAATGTTTTTTTTTTTATCGCGCCTCTTTGGTTGAAGCCCATACAGTCAAAGACATACTCCAACAATACTACTTATCCTCTGGTCAAGGGGTGAATTATGACAAATCTTCAGTCTTCTATAATTCTAATGTCTATGCAAGACACTTTAAAATGATCAACATAATCTTTGCATCCAAACTGTATAAACCCAAGGGCAAATATCTCGGATCTCCTCTATTGTTGTCAAAGAAAAATCTAATGACTTCTAGTTTATGATTGATAAGGTCAACAATAGTAGCAGAAGAACTCAAGTAAGCTGCGGAAGGAGGAACCTCCATCCCTCCGTCAGCAAGAGGGGAAGAAGGAGGACAAGACTGCAACTCGGGAACCTGATCTTGACTGCCAAGCTCTTTAGATTGAACAACAACCAATTGTAGCATCTTGTCATCTAAGGATCGATGATCCTCATTGGAGCAATTGACGACATCAAGGCCACCAGAAGCAGAGAAAAGCTTCTTTTCACCATCGTCCAGAGGACAAACAATATCTTTCTCACTCCTCTCCAGAGCCAGCTTCGTCTCTTTCGCCTCTTGCAGAGAGCAGCGATCTTCCCTCGAAGGATCTCTATCAGCAGAACCTGAATAAAGGAATGAGCGACACACATAGTCAACAAGTTGTTTTTTCTTTGACACGCGGTCGAAAAACAAAAACAACCGCTTCGACGGATTAACAGACCTCGCTACTTTTCTCTTTCTAGAAGGAGAATCGATAACATTACGGACATGAGCATTGAGATTCGTAACATTAGAGCTCACTTTTCGATCAATGACCACATCAATACCGCAGCACGGGCAGCAATCTCCGCAACCTGCCTCTCGATCAACGAAGCCCTTTCAGTCTCATTCATGATGTATAGACCACTGCGCCTCACCTTATCATCAGTAAGGTAGGAGTCCAATGGAATTATCGAAAGCTTCCTGTTACGGGACATAATGGCACATGTAGAAAGCTGATCACCAACCAACATGTCACCAGCAGGCATCGTAAACAAGGAAGAATGAACGAGGAAAAAGAGGCAATAGATGAGAAGATATAACACTAAACAACAAAGAAGAAAGAAGAAAAATAGCCACAACACCTTTTAAAAAATTGGAAAATGAAGAGATCGCTCACGGAGCAACATACGGGACATAATGGCACACTAAAAATGTGCACGAAAACAAACAGACAACGAAATAACCGAGACGACCAGACAACTAAAAGTTATTAAACATCAAGTGCAAAAGCGTAATTCGAAATACCAACCATCACACAGTTAGTGGATACGTAAACATACCCACTAACTAAGGGGTGGAGTAGCTGATGATACATCAAATAGACTGATCATCATGGTCGTACACGTGACACGGAGACCCATCACGAGGATACAACGATTAACCTATTGGGCTAGCTCATGAAGCCCAACAGGAATAAAGCCAATTACATAGGCCCAGACGAGCCTGCCAATGAGGAAAACAAATAGGACCTAAATCCAGGCCCAAATGGATCAGAACACGGATCCAGGTCCAACACGAGTTCCCTCATAAAGAAGAGGAACGTTGCACCGGAAATAACCGTGGAGGGAGTTACGCCTCCTCGAACTTATCTCCCTAAAGGAGACTGTTACAAAAAAACATCTCCTTCCGTTGCGCCTCACATGTTTAAGTCACGCAGAGAGTTAACCACGACCATTATAAAAGGAACATTCGACAAAGGTATGCAACTTTAACTGAGTTTTGTCCAGATTTACATCATTCTTCCAACAGAGTTACTGACTTAAGCATCGGAGTGTCTTCGGCTACCAAAAAGGTGGTCTTTGGCAGTCTAACAGTTATTTTGCAAGTCAAATTCATATAAAGACGATTTTTGGACGCATCAGGTAATATTAGGAGACTTTTAAATTTGCACAAAACTTGGGAATGTAAGTTTATATGTAGAGACCTCAATTTTGTGGCTCATAATTTAGCTATTGCAATAGAACACCAATATTGTAACCGTTATTATTAATTTAAGTATGTTGTAGGCTTTTAACAAAAAAAAAAAAAAATCCTAAATAAATAAATCAAAACGATAAACAATGAAGCGATTTATTTTGTTGAGTAGAGACCTATACGAGGCTTACAAGAAATAGATCAAGGATTTGATGTGCAAACAAAATGTGAGGGTATATAAGGATCACAATACCGCTACAAACTGGCAAGCGAGCCCATGACTGTACAGAAATCCAAATAACCACGCTTAAGATAATAGAAGAGGAGTGGTGGCAATGTACCAAATATTTAGGATCCAAGGGATTAGGGATGGATGACCTCCTAATTGATATAAAGGGGGCTTGATCTTTGGGATCAAGAGATGGCAGTCCGACTAATTATCTTGTGGTCATGCAAATGGGAACTCCATGACCAAAACGACAAGGTACACATTATCTCGGAGGGTCATATACTAATATTTTAAGACTTTAATTCAACAAGTTTGTGTTATACCAGCAATTTCTTTCATTCATGGGACTCTGAAGATGACGTGTGCCAACAAATATCATTGCTTGATGGCTTGTCTTGGTAGATCAAGTCCCAATCCTTTGACAGATTTCTGTTGCCTTCAAGCAGTTTGTCCTGTTCAATTTTAAAAATAGTAACTAGTACTACATCATCTTTCTACACCATGCATGTTCTCTCTTTGCATTTTCTTCCCTTCTGGAGAATGATGTTATCACTTTGCTTGACATTGAATGGAGATGGATGTCAATGTTGTTGTGACTTTATTTGAGTTGAGGAACATATACTGCAGTGGTTTTTCGTGACTTTATTTGAGTTGAGGTACTTAAGAGAATGATTGGAATAATATAAGTTTACAAGGAATAGTTCAATCAAATTGTTTCAGTTAACTGGTATTTGGATAGAAGTTCTGAAGAATGGAGGTGACAGTGAATATGGTAATGAGTATTGCTATGATAAAAAAAACTAACTGATGGTGAAGGGAAAACCAGAACTATGCCATCAACATTTTAGATTCAACAACTCTTTAACATAATGAAGAGAGTTTGAATTTCAAAACACCAAAATTTACCAAAAAAAAAAAAAAAGACAGCTTCTATGCACAGGCCAAAATATGCAAAAACCTCCCTTATCCAACTCTTTTCCTCGTAACTATAAATTAGGTACTCATCTGAAAAGCATTTTGAGCTCTTCAATCCTAGCTGATCTAACTTCTGTATCAGTTAGAGCTCCTTCAATCATCCGTTGCTTCCTCGCCTGAACTTGTTGCAAACGCTCTTCAACAGTGTCCTGCACCAAAGTGAGTTATAGATGCCTTTAGAACATCATGGCAGAGAGCCTTACAATAATTGCTTCCCGATATACTGCCTCCAAATATAGATATTTTCCCTTCAAGAGAGGGTGGGACAGTAATCAACAATTCAAGAAACCAATTAATATATTACCTGGACGATGAATCTTTTGACACGGACTGTTCGCTTCTGTCCAATTCGATGAATTCTCATTATAGCTTGCTCCTCTACAGCAGGATTCCACCAAGGATCCTATTTAATTGGAAAATAGATACCATAAGGAAAATATATAAAATAACATGTGTGTTTTGATTCTTTATGCTATGTACTTCAGGAAAAGCTACTAGTGTTTGTATCGCCAAGATATACCATTAGAAAGACATTAGAGGCTGCAGTCAAATTCAAGCCTACACCTCCCGCTTTCAGTGACATCAATAGTACCTGCAAAAAGTGATAAAGTCTTAATAAATTTGCCTGCAGTAAGTGGATTGGAATTTTGTTGCTAGTGTTAACCAAGTAGAAACAAGTGAATCAAATCTATTAAGGCCATTTCTATCCTACACATCTTAAGTAAACAACAGAATAAAATTCATTCAAAATTTTCTATGTTGAAATTAATTGGACAAAGTAGAAGATAAGAGCTACCGTTTTCTCCTTGCTTTCATTGAATTCCTTCAACACAAGCTCCCTATTCTTCTGTGACAATTTCCCATCAAACCTCAAGAACCCAAAGCCTCTTTTCTTCAAAGGGATCTCAAGGAGGTCTAAAAATGAGGTCCACTGGCTAAAAACAATGCTCTTTTCAACAGAACGTGACCCACGCAAATTCTCCAAACAATCCAGGAGTTTTGAAACCTTGGATGATTCTTTCCAGTTGTTCACAACATCAAGACGGAATGGGTTCTCTGATGGACAAGTAATCAGATCATTTTTTTTCATCACTTGCCTACAAATTGGGCACTTCCCACCTGCTGAGGTACGCCAGCTAGAAAGTAGACATTCCCTGCACATTCGGTGTGCACATGGTGTGAACACAGGATCATCTGCAGACTCTAGGCAAATTGGGCATTCTGTGTTTTCTCCTCGACGGACACCCTCTACGACCTCTTCAACATATGCCCGAGAAGGAGCCGCTTGATTTAGACTAGCTGAATTCGAGTTTGTTTCAAGGAGCTGCCTTGCAAGTTTGTTCATATCTGCATACTGTTGGGTATCACCTCGGCTGCAGATTACACAGCACGTGATGAAGAAACATCCTAGATGCAAAAAAATGCAACGATACAACAAAGACTTGCATTTACCTCATGACTAGATATGGATGATTGCAACACTGCCTCAATCGCAGTAGCAGCTCAAGAATGGACGCATAATTGTGGAGAACTTTGCCTTGTGCAACAAACTGATCAAACTTGATCTGTTTTTGGTTTTATAAAATGGTAGAATGGTTCATTAGCAATAAGTTTGATCAACATGCCAGTGCAAAATATTTAGATTTTTTCAGTGTTAATTCTCACTGAGAGACATAATAATGAACAAAATCATGTCAAAAATGAATTCTGCAGTGCACTCACCTTTGATCTCTTGAAGAGCGCATTGTAGAAATCTCGTTCTGCTTCAGATTGCTCACACTCAACAATTTGAATGTCAGTGGGAGGAAGAACAAGTATTGGCCTGAAGTTGATACAAGTAGAACATCATAAGCTAAAAATTTGAGTAGTAATCACCAATTTTAAATAAAGAAAAGCTTAGGAAAAAAATGAAGCTCACCTTCCTTCTTTATCTTTTGTATCCTTGGTTCTCCTCAGCATCAGTGGCCTCAAAATAGCTTTAATCAATCGCATCCCTCTTTCATCACCATTCTCATAAGGTTTCTGAATTAGTTTTTGCCACCTATATTGACAACAGAGATGGCCACCAAATACAAAATGGTAAGATAAAAATATTTTCACCATTACCCCATCTTAGCTTAACTCGTTTTATGCAACATACCAGGCCCAGTTACACCATGGCTCGACATGTAGGAAGCTTATGAGGCCGTATAGGTCTTCCAAATTGTTCTGAAACCATTTAAAAGCTATATTAGCAACAGATTTGGTATGATATACTCAACAACAAGATAAAATAAAATTAAACAAAATTTGAATATTACTAGGCTTTTTCAGAGCAAGAAGTTATTCAGAATAGCCAGTTTATGGAAGTTACTTCACATGTAAATTCTTTTTTGCTCAGATAGAGTGACAAAAATTAATCTTAATACAGAAGTTTCTATTTTTTTATGGCTGAGAGATATCGAAAGCTAAAACTATATGTTTGTATTTCAGTGACATTTGTGTAGACAGGACCCAAAAGCGAGGAAAAGCTGAAGGTTTAAGTCAAACGAACCTGAAGAGGGGTACCCGTAAGACACCAACGGCAATATGAGGACAGAGTACAAGCTGCTTGAGACACTTGAGTCTTGACGGATTTGATGTTGTGTGCTTCATCTAACACAATCCTAAACCACTGTACTCTGTGGAAAATACTCTGGTCTCCATCCTAGGTAAAGAAGAAAAAAAAAATTTAACTATTAACATAATGTCTGCAGAAAGATGATTAATAATATATCATGGAAAAAAAAGAGCACTAAAGATTGACGTCCTTACAGATTTATATGCTGCAGATAGGACTCCATATGTTGTTAAAACCACATCATTCTCTGCAATTGCCATGGGTTCATTGACTCTGTCATATCCGTAGTGCACAAACACTTGAAGACTTCCTGGTTGAGAATGGTTTTCAAGTTCATCCTGTTTTAATGGGAGCCATTAACTCTAGCATTTTGTAATATCTTGAAAACTATGAAAAGTTAGCATTTTTTTCAATTCTAAACAGTATAATGAAGGTAACCACAAGCCTTTTCTGATCAGTGCTGAAAAGGCCCATGGGTTTTATTGATGGTAGAGACTAATAAGGTGGGAATTGGATAGGAGGGAATGATGATCAATGGAACTGATGAAAATGCTGAAACAAAAATAAACAAGCATGTGTATTTTGCACCCTATATGACTGTCCCAAGAAAATGTTTACCTTCCACTGGCCCAACAGAGCCATTGGACACACAATCAGAGTGCCACCTTTAGCTTTTGCTAGCTGTTTTCTTTGTGAGCATCTCCTATCACGTTGTTCTTCAATATCATTGTTGCAAACATTATTGAGTTCATGATCAGGGATTCCCCTGCCTGGTTTTGCAAGTATCAAAGATATCGTCATAACAGTTTTCCCTAGACCCATTGCATCTGCTAAAATCTGTACAGGGCATAGTTGTTAGCTAAAATTTTAGATTGATTGTAAAACAAGTACTCCATGAAAATACTGTTCTTTTCTTCTGTTGTTGTCAATTCAAAGAAGAGCATGAACTCACCCCTCCCCTAGTTATCTGGGTAGCACTGGGAAATTGAATAGTTGCTTCCCCTGAGAAGATGTTCACATAAACTGCAGGAGCTCTCCTGCTCAAAGAGAAAACAGCTGCATTAGTTACATTATATAAAACTGCTTTTTCATCTCAATTAGATAATTTTGTTCTAGATTGTGCACTAAAGTGCTCGTGAAATCAAAACTTATCTTAACATACTTATCAGTTATCTGATATCCTGCCCAGCAAGGGTGAAGGGTTTTAGCAGCCTGTTCAACATCAATACCCTTTTCAGATTCTGACATCCAATACAAGGCCTGCTTCTGGTATGGGTGCAGAACACATGTAAGTGAGGAAGGGGGATCCATCTCCTGTACAGTTTCAAGCATCAACAGTTGATGAATCAATTTTGTGAGAAAGAAATCATGGGTACTCTTACTAGTTTATCAACCTCATGAAATAGTTAAGAGACAGGAACTCTGTGGTTCTTGTATTACCTTCAAGTTGTATACTTCCGCTGTACCAATAAGCTTATTCAAAGTAGACTCTGAGATAACTTGTTCATCACTGCTCTGGTCAGGAATGGGCTTTTTCCGTTTCGTAAGAGCTGGCATGACTAGGTTGTCATTTGCATCCGCCTAATTGTATTAACAGAAAAAAAAAAAAAAAAAAACATTTTTAAGTTAATGGAAATGTTTACCAAAGATATATATATATAAGTTCAACAGACGTAATTAAAAATAAATTAAAATATGGGATGTCATTAGTGAACTAGGTGGTTTTGCTAAGGGTAGATAAACAGAAAATGTTAAAACACTAACACGTTGACGTTGGCATAAGGATCGTTTTCGAGAATCAAGCTCCTCCGGGGTGAATTCTGCCTGTTGCAAGCAAACCATAAAAATCAACGGCCTATCAATCTATAACGTATTCATAATGTGCCAAATTCTAAATGCTTGCTCAGTACTGTAAACAATGTCCATATAAATCACTATGTCCAAAGGAGAATGAAAGAGACCTTTTTAAATGGGGCAAACTTCAGCAATCTGAACAGTGTTAGAAGAGGATGAATAATTGTGTCCACATTCGCACAAGTATTTAAATTCCATGATGACTTATCCCCCTCAGTGAATACAGAATGATGGATGTAGAAGCTGCAAACAGAAGAACAAAAAAACCCCTCGAAACCTTAAACAAGAGCACACTAATTCAAAGTGTTCAACATCACTTGAAATTCAATAAGGTATCAACTAGAAACAAGAAAGAAAGAAAAAAAGACTACGGTCGGATGTGGACATATTACCTTACATACAAATGAATCTCTTGCATTAACTGGAGTTCTTCAGGAACAGCCACACATCGAGCACGAAGTTTTACCTTAGAAGAACTCACAAGAGGAATTACACATTTGGTCCACTCTATGGGCAACCTTCCAATCTGCAATGAATTATTACAAACCAAAAATTAAATCTAAAAGAACTATCAATTCGCTTCAATTACAATTCTTCCAAATGCAGCTAATACTTATTATCAAACATATTACAAACGAAAATCAACAAAATGAACTTACAAGTAAAAGTTTAGAATACGAACCTCTCCCCATCGTCGAGTGGAAAAGCGAACTATCTTATTCTTTGCCCAAGCATCCGGAGGAAAAGTGAAATGAACAACCTCATTGAACTCCAATTTCTTTCCTCTACATGTTGATATCCCCATAACTATACTCCTTCCCACCAAGTACCAATCCGGTTCCTCGGGGAACTCCCCATCTTCTATTGGATTGCTCACAGCCAAATTCTCCTCAACTTTCTTCTCTTGCTTCACATAAATAGGTCTGCCTCTATAATGAGGCTGGTATGAAGGAGTATAACTGGTAATGGTATTAGTAGAGCGCATACTTACAGGCACAGCTGGTGCCATTCGAGACGAGCTAACACTTATAGGCACAGCCTTCACCACCGGGGCCGATCGAGCCAACTCCTTGGGTCTTTCCTCCACAAACCCCTCCTCTTCAATCCCCACATTGGGTTTCTCCTTCTCCTTCACTACCAAGGCCAATCGATCCGAACCCGGATCATCAACTGCCTCTTCCTGCACTGTAGCAGCCTTCTTTTCAACATTCAAATCAGGTTTCTCTTCTTTTATTGGTACCAAAGCCAGTCTATCCAAATCTTGTGGCTCTTCCTTCACACAAACCTTCTTTGCATCACCCAAGTCAGGTCTTTCATCCAACTTCGGCAATGAAGCCGATCGAACCAAATCCACTGGATCCTCTGCTCTCTTTCGCTTCAAATCAACACATGGGTCACCACCAACATCACTCTCTTCCTTCAAATGGGTAGAAATTCGAACACCAGTACTAGTAGCCGATCGCCTCACAGTGACAGATGGGTTGGGAAACTCTTGCGAGTCGAAAAGCGCAAAATTAAGCTCATCAGACCCAAGCATCTCTTTTTCATATTCTCCTTTCACAGCCACAGATGGGGTAGGAAGCACTTGTGACTCAAAAAGGGCAAAACTTGGTCCCTCTGATTCAACCATTTTCATCTTCTCGCCTTCCTCAGCGATGGAATCAGGGACCATCGACATGGTTTCAGGGACGACTGACATGGACTCATCCATGGTTTCTACGATTGAGTCCACCATGAAGAGGGGAAAGAATAACAGAGGTTTGGGTTTTACAGAGCTTCGAAGAACAAGTAAGGGTTTAAGAGATCAAAGAAGAAGAGAAGAGAAGAGAGAGAGATGGAATTACAAGGGTTTGAAGAGGTGATGATGGGTTTTTGTAGGCGGGGAGTTTTGGCGCGAAATGTATAAAGAGAGGTCACTTTTTCCCTCGTTTTTTTTTACAACAAATCTTCCCCCCCCCCCCCCCCTTTTTTTACATTTACTTTGCCTCGTTCTTTGAATATGGTAAAGTTGGTAACTGCCCACTGTGCGCCTTTACGGTATGAGGGCGAGCTGCACGTGTCGCTCACTCACGAAAATTTACTGTTCCTTTCCATTTTAGCTTGACTATATATAATTTCAAAATATTAGGAGGGAAAAAGTAAAAAATGTTAGAGGGAAAAATAATAAAATTTTTCTCCTCTCTTCGATTCAAAGATGATTTTATTTATTTATTATTTTTTAAATGATTATCACTCATACTCAAATTCTCGGTGTTAGTTTGATTTAGGTTGGTTAGTGTAACTAAGTTTATCAAAGTAAAAGTAAGAAAAGCTGACATAAAAATATAGAAAAATACATAGTGGTAATTAAAACCATTTTCTCTCTTCTTTTTTTTAAGTACCAAAAAAAAAAAAAACTTATTTATAATTTGATATATATTTTCAATATTTTAAAAACCTTGGCACGCGAGTTTTTTTTTCCTTCTCATATCTTATTCTTATCTTCTTCCTGATTTAGCACCACCACCACCCCCGATCTCTCGTAACACTAACATGGCAAATCTGGTTATCTCTAGCCACCACCAACACCCCAAACCCTAGATTTGGTCATCTTTTTTCATGATTAAGCCACCACCAATGACCCCCCTCCCCCCAAGTTGATGTAGAACATCTTGAAGAATATCTATTTGTTAGTTTTAAATACTAAATCATGGACCTAATTTATATCTTGTTTGTTTTCCAAATAGTACATAAATTATCAATATCGTGGGTCATTGTCATCATCATTCATCACTAATAGAATAACAGTCATTTAATAATAACAATATTAACAATGATATAACAATGGGTCATCAACGTAACTAATTCATCACCGATAGAATAACCTAGTTATTTATTAATAAGAATAGTAACAGTAATATAACATATACTAACAACAGTGATAATATTATAATATAATAATTCCAATAATATCAATATAACATGTACATTCAATTAAGATCCTCAAGTTGAACCTATGCTTGTACAATGAAATGTGAAAAGTGAGAAATAAGATGTCATACACATGTCACACAATTCAAATATATTGTAAATGATGCGTCCAAATCTCATCCTTCTGACAATTTGACCTGCACAACAAATGTTATACTGCTAAAGACCACCTTTTTGGTGGGCGAATGTACTTTGATGCTAAGTCAACGACTCTGTTTGAAGAAAAAAATAAATTTGGACAAAACTTAATTAAAATTGCATACATTTGTCTAATGTTCCCTTTACCTTTTATAATGGTTGCGGTTAATTCTCTGTATGACTTAAGTATGTGAGGCACAACGGAAGGAGATGTTTCTCGTAACAGTCTTCTTATTTATGGAGACGCGTTCGTGGAGGCGTAACTCCCTCCACGATTTTTTTTTTTGTGCAATGTTCCTCTTCTTTATCAGAGAACTCGTGTTGGGCCTGAATTTGGGCTTTGATTCGTTCGGGTCTGGATTTGGGCTTTTGATTACGTCATCTTTTAATAGGCCATGTTTGGGCTTTTATGATTGGCTTTAACCTTCATGGGTTTTACGAGCTGGCCTAATAGATGTGACGCTAGATCTTCGTGATGGACGTTTTCTACCATGTGTATGGCTTCGATGACAGTCTATTTTGATGTATCATCAACTACCCTCCCCCCCTTTAGTTAGTGGGTATGCTGACGTGGCCACTAACTTCGTGACGGTTGGTATTCCAATTCTATCATTTCCTTGAACTTAATGTTGTTAGCAACTTTCAGTCGGTCATCTTGATCACTTGTTTATCCGTTCATTTTCGCGCACATTTTATGTAATTCCGCACGCCATTATATCCCGCACGTCGTCCCTCGAGCAGTCTCTTCGTTGTTCGGTTATATAAAAGAGAATGTGACGAGTTTGTTTCCTTTTTTATGCAATCTTTGATATTAGGGTTGTTTTTTTCTTTTCTTTGTATTTTCTTGCCTATTCGCGATGGCTGGCAGCAGTGTTCTAAAAAGTGCTAGGCGCTGAGCGGTCTTAGGTTTTGTATTATAACTTTAATAATTTACAAAATTTAAGCATAATACCTTATCAATTACATCCAATTTAATGCTAAGATACATATGCAAAATTTAAAAACATGAAAAATTAACAATCATGAACAAAATTTATTAAAACTCAAATGACTGAAGTTGGTCATGATGAGTATTTTATATAAATTTGAATTTGTGGACAAATATCCAAACCTACTCTTTTATTTTTCTTCAAATTGCATGAATAACCTCAGTCATGCTTGATAAAATCTACATTAGTAAAATTGGTACCGGCAGATCCTTTGAGAATTTCATTAAGTAATCATCATTTGCTACAATTAGACATATACTGAATAAAAAACAATTAAATAATTTATTTCTAAAAAAGAGGAAAGAAAAATAAAATAAGAACACAATCAGCCTTATTAAAAATAAAAAAATCGCCCAGACCCGCCCAGACCTGCCCAGCCATTAATCTGGGCGGTTTTCTACCTTCTAGCGCCTAGGCGTCGCCTAGGCCGATTTTTAGAACACTGGTTGCCAATAACTTATTGGACGGTGAGCAACTTGCTATTTGCGAAGCTCATTCCTCTCACAAGAAGGCTTTTCAAGCGACCTTGGATAGTGTCCATTCCGACTACTCTTTTCCTTCTGACCTTTAGATCATTTTACCCCGGAATAACGACAATCTTTGTCGTTCAAGGAAGTGGTATATTGCACTTTACGCGTATGTTTCAATCCGACTTTCGATTTCCAGCTCCAGAGTTATTCTAGCCTTATGTAGACTCTTTGGGCATTCCTCCTGCTCAGATGGGCCCTAACGGTTGGAGGGTTATGGTCTCCACATATGCAAGAGCCATCATTTCTGGTATTACTTTGTCTGCTAGAATTTTGCACTCGGTAGTTGGTTAGTTGGTGACCAAGAGTACTTATTTTTTCATTCTCCTGCGTGTTTTGGTAATTTTAACAATGATATCAAGGGTTGGTCACAGGATTGGTTCTATGCTTCTGTCCGTCCCGGCTACTTCGTTTGTGAGGTCAGCAATAATGAGATCTTTTTGGGTTCCCAACAAGTAAATGGATCTGAAAATGACTGCAAGGAACGGATTATCAGCAAGCATTTTTTTGCAGCTTCCTGTGGCTCCTTTGAACAATTTCCTTTCTGATGTCATGGTGGAGCACATAGGTTTGTATAGTATGAATGAAGTTAAACGAGCTCTACTGATTGAGAGGTAAACTGTGGAAATTGTTGCCCACGCTGCCCTTATTGATGTTGGTAATGATGTCGTTGATGGGAAAGTGAGCTTGGATGTTACGGATCTCGATGCTCCTATTAACGTTAGCGCAACTGGTCTAACTTCTAAGTAGATAAAGGTTCTAAGGCCTGTTAGTCCGTCAAAGCGATTGTTTATAAGTTTTGATCTCGTTCCAATGAGAAAATGGCTCCTCGATTCTACTCGTCGTGCTTTTCCATTTTCGAGTTCTGTTGATAGGGAGCCTGCGAGGGAAAATCGCTTATCTCTGTAAGAGGCTGAAGAGACGAAGTTGGCATTGGAGAAGAGCGAAAAAGAGACCATTCGTTCGTCCAACTTTCACTTCGTTGGTTCAACGTTCCAGTCGACTCGAAGTTGTTTTTATTTAGTTGACTCATTCGTCCAACTATTACTTCGTTGGTTCGACATCCCAGTCGACCCGAAGTTGCTTTTATTTAGTTGACTCGTTCTTCCAACTTTTACTTCGTTAATTTAACGTTCTAGTCGACCCAAAGTTACTTTTATTTAGTTGACTCGGCCGTCCAACTTTTACTTCGTTGGTTGATTAGACCAAAAGTTTATTATATGTATCCACCTTGTGTCCTGATTTTTTTTTGGCTCTATATGCCGATTGCTTTGTATGGCTGAGCTTTGATGCTTTTATCCTGTTGTCCACACATAAGATGATGATTACAAATTTGTAATTTTATTGATATTCCCTTTTGGATGTTCCGACCGATCATAACGGTTGTTTTTCTTGAGCAGTCCGTTACATTGGAGAGTGATTTGCTTTGTCCTCTTGATATTTGCTTGGTTGATGTCTACCCTCGTGGTAGAGGTTCACGCCTTTGTTGTTTTATCTCGTTTAATCAATGTCCTCAGTTGACGGATCCGCTATTGCTCATGTTTTGATGTTCATCATTGTAGTTAATTGACTCGAGGTGCTTTCTGATATGGTAACCGAGTAGTATTGATTTGACCGATTTTGCTCACATCAGTGCTAAACTGTCCGATCATGCTCATGTCAGTACCGTGTTCGACATTGCCTTATGAGGTTTGATCGAGTCCATTGCCATTAATTCTTTCGTCAGTGATTCGGATTGGGCTTGCATTCGTCGGTAGGGTCCTCGAATTGTGTGAGTTGATTGGTGCAAGCATCTCCAAAGCGTTAGTCTTCTTACTTCGATATAGATCTGCTCAAGCGGGAGGTGATTTTTTGCTTGGGTTGATCGTTTTGCTCCCCCTAGCCATGCAGTGTAAGGCGTTTATTAGTTTCCTAGGTTATTCTTTCGATCCTGTGGCTGAGGTAGATGCCTTTTCTTTTCCTTTGAGCTGTTTGTTTGGCATTCCAATGAATTCTTTGAGTCGTCCTCTTTGAATCCAATGCTCAATTTCATCTTTCAGCTTGTAGCAGTATTCGATGTCGTGCCCGTGATCCCTGTGGAATGAACAATATTTTCTTTTGTTTCTTCCTTCAGGTCTCCTCTTATCCTAGGTGGCCAGTTGACGTTTTCCCAATTCTCCATGTATTTCAGGATGATGGTCCGACTTGTCTTCAGGGCCGTGTATGGTTTGTATGTCCTTTTCATCACGCTGGTTATCCATTCATGTCTGAGCCGCGCTAATTGCAACTTCTCGGATTCTCACTGGTTGGATTCGGTCCGCTATTCCAATTTTTTTTTACTGATTGCTATCTTCCTATGGTCCATCATCTCGTCTTCTCTCCTTTCCTGTTTCCTTGAATGATTTTCTTTTTCTTGGTCATTTTTTGTCTTGGTAGCTTTCATTTCCTCAAGAGAAATGTGTTTTTGGGCTGTTTTCAGCAAAACCGCCATGCTTTTTGTAGGTTCCAGGTTGAGAGCATAAAAAGGGGCCTCTCTTCAGCCCGGCAGCGAAAGTTGCAGCGGCTGTAACCTCGCTACATCTATCGATCATTGTCAGTTCATTGGTGAAACGAGTGACGTATTCCCGTATCGTTTCTTCAGACTTTTGCTTGACATGGCGGATGTAGTGTGGTCATTTCCTCATCTGTTAATTTTCGATGAATCTTGTGATAAAGGCAGTGGCTAACGCCTGGAAGAAGTCTATTGACCTCGGTGGTAGGCTGTTGAACCAATTCATTGTTGTGGAGGTAAGACTACTTGCAAATGTTCTACACAGGATTGACTCTGTAGTCTCCTTTAATGCCATCATGTGGTGGAAGTACTTTAAGTGATATGTTGGGTCGGCGGTGCCATCATATAATTCAAACTTTGGTGGAATGAACTTCTTTGGCATGGAGGTTATCATTATGTTGGGATCAGTGACTCCGATTTTGAACAAGATTTCAGCAAACGCTCCATCACACTATGGAGTCTTGCTCTGGAAGAGTTCGTTTGCTCTCGAGGTTTCTCTGTTGGGATTCTGCTGGAACTTCATCACTTCCTTGAGTTCGGTTGGTGGAGCTTTGCTAGGGCAGTGCCTGGATAGGATCAGCTGGCTGAATGCATTCCTGGGTGAGTTTTTCTAGCATATTCGTCATGTAGTTCATCTGAACCATAAACAGGTCTACCCGATGATCCGTGGCAGCGTCGTCGGATGTCTGAGCTATTGCATGTTGTGGATCTCGATTGTCGGGTGCCATTGGCCCGATGATTTGAGCTGTGTCTCGTTCGCAAGCTGCTTGTGATACATTGTCACCAGTAGGAGAGTTATTGTTATCGTCGCCAGGTTGAGGGTCTGTAGAGTGTGTCATTTATTCTGACAGCTCGTTGATCGTTTATCAGATTTTTGTGAACTTTGTCACTGGGGATCTTCTTTTTAGAAAGGAAACTTGTCATTCCCCACGGAAGGCGCAAAATTGATTGCGTCCAAATCTCGTTTTCCTGAGAGTTTGACCTGCAAAATAAATATTAGACTGCCAAAGACCACCTTTTTGGTGGCCGAAGGCACTCCGATGCTTAAGTCAGTGACTCTGTTTGAAGAAATAAATAAATCTGGACAAAACTCAGTTAAAGTTGCATACCTTTGTCAAATGTTCTTTTTACCTTTTATAATGGTTGTGGTTAATTCTCTGCGTGACTTAAGCATGTGAGGCGCAACGGAATGAGAAGTTTCTCATAATAGTCTTCTCCTTTATGGAGACGCGTCCGTGGAAGCGTAACTCCCTCAACGACTCTTTGTTTTATGCAACATTCATCTTCTTTACGAGAGAACTCGTGTCGGGTCTGGATTTGGGCTTTGATTCGTTCGGGCTTGGATTTGGGCTTTGTCAAATGTGTCATGTTTGGGCTTTTATGGTTGGCTTTAACCTTCTTGGATTTTGAGAGCTGAGATGAGATGCCAGATCCTTGTGATGGACGTTTTCTGCCACGTGTATGGCTTCGATGACAGTCATTTTGATGTATCATCAGTAATGATAACAAATAGATCTTAAGTCACAAATCACTAAAAAGTGAAAAATACTCACAAATCAATTAATGAGAGATATTCCAAAAGTCTCCGATAGCCAAACACGAACATGAAGAAAATCCAAACACACACGTACACGTGGTCACATATGTCCTCTTCCTCCTTCTAATTTTTGTCCCTTATTTCCTATTAAAAATAATATATAAAAAAATGAGAGAGTCAACTATTTTTTTTCTTCTTCATTCGTTTGTCTTTTTTTTTATTCTTTATTTTTTCTCTATCTTATTTTATTATCTAGATCATCAGAGAACATAACTTATCTCATTTATCTCCCTCTATAGTCCATTTCTTTTCTTTTCTCTCTCCCTTTTTCTTCTATTTCTCTTTCTATTTACTCATTCTTTTGAACCAAAGAATAAAACTTATCTTCTTTTCTCCCTTATTTTCTCTTTTCTCTTTAATAATTTTCTTCCACCTCTTTATACTTTTCTTTCTCCCTTTCTCTCTTGTTTGCTTCAATCTCTTCAAGAATAAAACTATCATGTTGGCTATCACCCACACACTATCTCCTTGCCGTCATAAACCAAGCGCATAAATGTGGGTAAAACTCATTATTGCTAGGGTTGGGCAAATTACAATTAAACCCCAATAAAATTTCAAACTACTTAAAACAGTTAGGAAATAATTTTATAATTGCCCAAATACTATGATAAAGTACAAACACCAAAGTGATAATTTTATCATTTATTTAAAACAACTCATTCATTATTTTTTAAGTTTATTAAAGTTGCTCATTCATTATTTAAAAAAAAATAGATTTACGTTTAATGTAACTATGTATGAGATATTGGTATGACATAAACAATATATAAAAAAAGTCAAATCCCAAAATGACGTGGGAGTACAAATCTAGGTTTATCTTTTTTTTAAATGGAGCTGTTACATTATACACGCCTTTAAAGGAATCTTGTCTCGAGATTCGAAAAGTAAGTGCATGAAGTGAATTAAAAAAAAAACTCGGTAAGTGAAATAAAGTTTTTTAAATACGATTTCAGATGAGAAATTATCCAAGTCTTTATATCCACAGAGAAATTCCACGTTATAGAAAGCAACACACCAATCATACACTAACATGAGGCCACTATAAGTATATATGCATCATTTAAACAAGAGCACAAAAATATTAAGTTATAACTTTATACACTAGAATATTTATTAAAGTTATAGAAAAAATATGGGTGTTACAATATATATATATATACCTCAAAGGAATCGCGTCATGAGATTCAATGGAGGAGATATCTAGATAATAATTCTACATGAAAGCTACAACTTACCAAACGAAGCATTACTGAAGTTCAAGCATAAAGAAAACCAATCCGAAATAAAAATTATACTAACACCCTTTAAGAAACAAATCATGCATGACAATAACAAACAAATACCACATGTAGATCCACATAACTTCATAAAGACAAACACACAAAATATATATTATAAAAATTCAGTAAGTAAAAAAACAATACGAGGTGCTAAATTATTGTTACACCCTAGTATGGGCTAGCTGAGGATAACATGATACCTTGTGTGGGCAGGCCGTGAGAGCTGGCAGACTACCTTGTGTGGGCAGGCGGAGATGCTGGCAGGCTACTAAGGAGGGGTTAGAGTCCCACATCGCCTAGGTGAAGAAAATGGGATTTGCTACTTATGTGCGAGGTTGGATCCCTTTTGTACAACTCGTTTTTAAGCCGTGCGACCCTTGGGCCCAAAGCGGACAATATTGTACTGTGTGGATCAGATCATTATCGAATGGTATTAGAGCTGGACCAAGCCAGAAGTATGCTACCAAGGGCGTTTGGCTCCCCAAGGGGGTTAGATTATAACACCCTAGTGTGGGCTTGTTGAGGCTGACAAGCTACCTTGTGTGGGCATGTTGTACCAAGGAGAGGTTATAATCCCACATCGCCTGAGTGAGGGAAGGGGATGTGCTACTATGTGCGAGGTTGGATCCCCTTGGTATAATGTGTTTTAAAGTCGTGCGATTTAGGCCCAAAGCCAACAATATTATACTTTGTAGATCGAGTCGTTACATATTGGTAAAGTCAAGTCAAGGATGAATTTCATTATTGAGTCTAGGTCAAATAGTATTAGGAGATATGATATTTTTTAGTTTATTTATATTCTTAGAGTGATTTTCGTTTTTTTCTATTTTATGGCTTATTTAGAAGCCTTTGGAAGTATCCAGATAGAGTTTAAATAGTCTTAGGAAGTCCTTGTTATAGTCTAGATACCTTAGAAAAGACATTTTCCATGTTTTAGTAGGTTTTTAGTTTATAAACGTAGAGTTACCTATATTAGACAATCAATCAACGAGGCAACTGATATTCAAATCAATCAATTTACAATTTTTCCCGAGTTCTAGGGATAATCTAGCTCTCACATCTCAGATTTCTGAGTTTGTGATTTTGATTTACGCTTGCGCTACGTTACGATCCCTATGACATTAGGTTCGCGCTAGTGGGCCACGTCCGACCACCACCATATCAGCACTCAAAATCCAGATTATTAGAGTTTTAGGGTGAGACGTTCTCCTCACGTGCTACTACTCTACGTGCAGAAATACCAAATTAATAATAATTTCTTTTTTTAACTCTTTTTTGTTTTTAAGTGTTTCACAAGTACCAATCTGACATTTTCCCGTAAAGAAAAGTTAAGAAACACAGTGATGTTGCATGATTTAGAGAGGCTTATTTATTCATGTACATATTGAGCCATCATCCTCCCAAAATCATATTCATACCACATCACCATGGTTGAAAAACCTGGTTCCCTTACAAGAATCAACTTCAAAATAATCCCACATGGCCGCATCATGGAGAAGTAGAAACACCCTAGTTGGTAAGTGTTGTATGACTATCAAGACACACGGCCGACATAATTTGTGGAACTTTATAGGGTTGGGTCGCACCGCCGACCCACCATTTCTAATTTCAAAATTTCTAACACATCACATCAAAAAACCCTACTCAGACGAAATAATCCACTCAATTCAGTGTGCGCGCCGCTGCATTTTGGTTATCTGTGATTGGGGGGTAATTCAACGCTGAGATGCTATTTGGCTGGCTCAAGGAAGGTATGAAATCATTGTTCTCACAAGCTTCCATTTGGATTTTCAATTTTGGATTATGGGATTGAAATCAATGCGAAGCTACACCAGCTGAGAAAGGGGTTAATCACTTGAGAACATCAATGGATTTTGATTGATTTTGTGAAATAATCAATTTCGCATCTTTGTCAAACTAGTCACAAGTGCCCGCTACGTGTGTATAAAATTATTTATTTTCATGATTAGTTAAATGTAAAAAAAATTATATCCTTCAACGATTTTGCATTGAATCTATATGCATTGAGTTGTCAATTGACACAACAATGAAATAGTAATAATACTTAAATTTTGTGTATTGCCTATTTGAGTATGCGTCAGCTATGGGATTTTTTTCAATCAAGTGAATTGTGTAGTGATTAATTATCAGTTTGTAAAAATTAGATTGTTGATATGAATGTTGGTCTAACAAAAATATTTTGAATTTAATTTTGTGTGTGTGTGCTACGCATGCTATTCACACATCCTTAAATATTAAATTGTTTAAATCAATATATTAGGTTTTAAATTTCTTCAAAATGCAATAAAAATTGATGAATAATATAGGGAAAAAACTTGGGGGCTTAGGTATAATTAATCAATGTTTGTAAAGGGCTGGTTTTGATTGTAAAAAATATGAAATGTGGAGGGTGAAATATTACAAAGTTGGGACGATAAAATGGAATAAAAAACAGGTTGAAGACATCGACATTGTTCATCTAGTGCTGCAGTCGTTATTGTAGTACAGATTGGTTTGCTGCATACAGTGTTGGAAGTAGAGTTGAGTATGTTGATATTATCAGGTATTTATTTATTTTTAAATATTGAACAAGGAACTGTGAAACACATGAATAAGTTATACATGCTTTGGATGACAAGAGCATGTGTTTATATTTATTTTTGTGTGTGAAAGTCATGCTTTTTAAGTTGTTAAACAACAAGTAATGAAGCATGAATGCTTATGCTTGATTTAGATGAAATAATCAAAGTGTTGTATGTTTGTCTTTGTGAGAAACTAAATGGGTTGAGTCATTTTTCAACTTTGACTGATGAAAATATGAATGTGTTTCTTTTTGCCGAGAAAAAGTCATCATGGTTTTAAAAATCATTATTTCACGTTAGTTTCAGTTCCACCATGGAATTCTACTTGAAGCCATATCTTGTTAATTTAGGCGGCTTGACTCTTGCTTGCACTACATTAATTCACGTTTATTTGGCTTTTCGTTGTCATAGAGGACCTTCAGTATGCATAGTTTTTCTATACAGTACTATGTCAATGCTTAATTAATCACTTATTGGGGAAAGCACTACATTTTGAAAATTTGCTAATTTATCTTTATTGGTCCTAATTTGTTGCCCATAACTTACTCATCTACCTCATGGTTTTCTATGAAAATGTATTGTGAATTCCTAGAAATTACGTGCCTTACTACAAACTCTACACATCTTTTAATATTGTAGTTGCATTATTTGTGTAGTCTTACTATAACATTACCCCCCAGTACAGACTAACACAACCATGAGAATGTGAGCAAACCACTTATGGCAGGGAAATCGATACAAATTTAGTATGTGTTTTGGTTCTAAAGAAAAATTTTCCCAAGAATTTTTCCAATAATGAAAATGTGGAGGTAAGGGGGAGAAGAGAAAGATGGATAGATAATGGAGAATATGAAGTTGATGATGATTTACACCCTCATGTTTTTTAGAAAAACTGTGAAAAATATTTCTTAGGCTGAGAACATTGAATATTTTCTCGAAATGTAGTCATCTTCAACTTCAAGTGGAAAAAGATCTCCCCTCTTTTTTACTAATTTTTTTTCTTGTTGTTATCCTCTTTGCTTTGGTCATAGATGAGTTGTCGAGACATCTTCAAGAAGATGTACCTTGGTGCATGTTGTTTGCAGATGATATTGTCTTAATTGATGAAATTAGTGAATGTTTAGGTCAGAAATTAGATAGGTGGTGGGAGGCATTAGAGAGTAAGGGTTTTAGAATTAGTCGTTCAAAGACAGAATATCTAGTGGATAACTTTGGTTGTGAATCAAGAGGGAGGAGTAATTCAATTGAAATCGAAGGCGTGAAGGTTCCAGAGTATGAGGCTTTTCGATATCTAGGATCTATAATTTAAAAGAACGAAACTATTGGAGAAGATGTAGACTATATGATTAGAGTTGGTTGGACAAAATTGAGAATGACGTCAGGAGTATTATGCGATAGAAGGATGCATGCAAGATTAAAAGGAAAATGCTATAAGACAATTGCTCGACTAGTCGTGCTCTACGGTTCAGAATGTTGGGCTACTAACAACATTAGTAGCAGAAATGCGTATGTTAAGATTGATGTATGGTAAAAATCGTAAGGATAAAATTAGAAATGAAAAAATTAGGAGATACTTACGTGTAGCACCCATAGAGGAAAAGTTAGATAAAAGGCTTTTAACGTGGGTTGATCACGTGCGGAGGAGATCAAACAAGACACCAATTAGAAAATGTCTAGATCGGCAAGTTATTGAAGTGTGTAGACGGATAGGATGACCGTTGAAAACTTGGATGAAGGCGGTGAAAGAAGACATCATTGAGCTTGGATTAGGCAAGGATATGTGAAAATACCACATTGTTTGGAGAAACAAAATACATGTAGTCGATCCCGAGAGTATCGAAAATGGGCTTTGATGATGATGATGACGATGATCTGATGATGATGTAGATGTAGAACCAAACATACCCTTAGGTTGTCATTTGTTCTAAATGTATTGGTTAGAGAAAATAATTTAGACCATTCAAGTACTTTATTTGAATCTAGAAAATTTAATCATCAATGGTGTTTAAAACCCAATATATAATTATCACTAACTTGGGAGTAAAGATATGTTGGTTCAGATGAGTTAGATGAATTTGTCTGTTGATAATGGTTTTCCGGTTTATGAAATGATAGAGATGAGAGTTTTGAAAGAACATATTGTATTTGATTCAATTGTTAAGATATGTATGTTAATAATAACCGGAAAATAAAGAGTGTTTAAAAAGGGAGACAAACAAAATAAAGAGAAAGAGATTGGAAAAAGGCATTAGAGAAAGAAAGGGAAGAGTAAGAAATTTAATTTATAAACTAAACCCACTATAGTGGGTTCCCTGATACAATAGTGGGTTTTGGAATCATACTATAGGGTACTCAAACTACATTTTGCTTTCCTTTTGATTTGGTTGATATACAAGTTAAACAAATTAAACTTCAAGGATGGGTACAATTTTGGCGGGGATGGAATTATGAGCTTGGTATGGTTGTTTTTATTTGGTGATATTGTATCGACAATGTGCTTTGCTACTTATGATTGACTTAAATAAAGAGTGTTTTGCTTTCACCTAATTTTCGCCTGTAATTGAAGCTCAATGATTGACTTGAAGAAATGAGGCAGTTGATTTTTTGTTGTTGAGAATAAGTTTTGGTAGGGGTGACCTACAAATAGGTGGAAAAGTCATGCTGCGTGCTCCCTGCTCCATAAGAATTCACTTTATCAACCTATGTTTTTCATACAACAACAATTAACCCTAAATAACTAAATAATCTATATTACAAAATGAAGTGATTTATGTTGTTGAGTAGACATCTATACCACGGTGCAAAAGAACCAAACCCAAAGTTACAAGGCTTACAAGGAATAGATTGATTTGATGTGCAAACAGAATGTGAAGGCATCCCCCATGGAAGGAACACAATACATCTACCAAGTGGCAAGTGAGTCCATGACTGTACATAAATCCAAGTAGCGATGCTTAAAATAATAGAAGAAGACTGGTGGCAATGCACCAAATATCTTGGATCCAAGGGATTAGGGATGGATGATGTCCTAAAGAGGGCTTGATATTTGGGATCAAGGGATGGCAAGGTTTAGAAATGGCAAAGGTTTAGAAATGGCAATCGACTAATTATCTTGTAGTCATGCAAATGGGAACTCCATGACCAAAATGACAGGACACACATTATCAGAGGCAAGGGCAGAGCCACATACAAGGTTACGGGGCAACTTCTCCCCTCCACTTTGAGATTTCTTCCTAATTGTATAAAGTTAGCGGTGGGATTTGGTCATTATTGCTTGTTGCATCCCCACCCTCAAATCTCACAAAAATTTTCTGGCCCTATTAGACTTTGAAGCAAGGGCGGACCTACTCAACTTTTAAAATAATTTTATTATATACTTAATTTAAAAAAAAATCAATTTTATAATGTATAATACAATATGTAAATTGTTCATTCAACCATGTTTACATTTTTTTTTGGTGTAGTGGTTGGAAGTTTGTAATTTTTTGTAAACAACCCGAGTTCGACACTCATCGAGCGCATAGCCTAATTTTTTTTTTTCAATACAATTTTATAGTGATTGCAAACATTAAAAAAATTGTTTTGTTTAATAAAATTATATTTTTGGTCATCTCGTTGCGTATGATTTATTTATGTCTATACAATTTTGTCATTGTGACATTCCCCTACTTTTTTGTTTTCAACGCAATTTTATATGTGATTGCAAACATTAAAGCAATGAATTGTTTGTTCACAAGTGGCGTAAAACCTTCAACCAAAAACATATTTGAAATTAATATCTAAAATAATAACTAAATAATTCAATAAAAATATATGCCACTAGCCAACTCGTACAAAATTTGAGCCTCATATAAACATTTTTCGATGAAATTGCATTATTGCATTAGGATCTTATTATGTTAATAAATTTCCGATTTTTTTTAGCTTCAATTAGATATTTATCCTAATTATTTTGTGATTTTAGTTATTACATTCGTTTGCCCCTTGCTAAGGTTATTGATATTGTGACCTTATTTTAGCTTAAAATTGGATTACACTTAATTCAATTTGGTATATGCAATGTATCTTTATAGTTGTACTTTTCTTATTTTACTAACTCGGGTAGAAATTTTTTTTTTTGCTTGCCATTTCGCCTTGACTAAAATCTTGGGTCCGCCACTGCTTTGAAGTTCATATCGCACGTGGTCCCATAACTTTCTGTCATTTAGATTGACTAAGTTACCCCTCAATTTTAAAGTTTCCATTTAAACTATTAAATGTAAGTGGGCTCATAGTTTAATCTCTAACTTATTGCTCCCTCAAATTTTTAAAAACTCTTCCTACCTCCTCACCTTTTAGACTTTTCATTATTTATTATTATTTTTTATGAGACACAAGTCTTAAAAGGTGTTTTTTTGTTCTGAATAGACTTAGAAGTCTTAATAAGAAGTGAGACACTTTAAATAGAGTGTTTGTTTTTAATTCTAATCATAAGTTGAAGTTCTGATTGGAGTAATCACCATGGGAGGTGTTTACTTAGCACTGGGTGTTTAATGCAAATTATTCCAATAATAACCTCACATAAATTCGTAATGATTGTTGCTATCCATCTCCTCTGCCAACCATCCCCTCTTTATCCACGACATCCTTATCATGCGAACAGTGCCGCCGTCACCCTCCCTAGCCTCCCTTCCTCCTCTTCTTCCTATTCCTTTTTCACTTTTTCTTCCTCTCTATTGAAGATTGTATGAGGAATGAAGATGAATATAGAGTGATTTCTGAAAGTGGTGTAAAGGGTTCTCAATGGTTTTTTAAAGAGAAAAAAATAGGTGAAATAGGCTAATGTATGTGGTTTGCGGTGAGCGGTAAGAGTTGTGGTGGTGGGCAAAAATGTAAAAAAAAACTTCAAGTCAGAACCTAAAAACAAACAACTTTTAATTTTACAGCTTTTAATCAACAACCCATTCAAAAGCAAAACAAACAGTTCTAAATTCCTTCATAACTTCTAACTCCAATTAAAAGCCAGCTTCAAAAAACACCACCTTAATCAAATACAAATATTACTTCAGTTGTAACTCTTCTTGTTTTCTGGTTGATAAATCTCCATAAATCAAGTGTGCATCAATTAAACATTTTTTTATAGCAATTCTTTTATTGTCCCCTCTATGATAATTTGAGTAAATTGTATGCATTTTAGCCACTTTGTCATGTTATACGATTTGGATTGCATATTAAAAAAAGGAAAGAAATTACTGATTTTGCATTTGTTTTTAAGAGGTAGTATCAATTAAGATATGTACCACCACCCCCACCCCCCCACCCCCACAGATACATATCCTGGCTCCGCCCTTGATCGGAGGGTCATATAATAAATTCGACAACTTTGTGCTATTTTATACTAGCAATTTATTTCATTCATGGGAACTCTGAAGATGATGTGTACCAACGAATCTCGATGCTTGATGGTTTGTCTTCGGTATACCAAATCCCAATCCTTTTCGACAATTTCTGCTGCTGTATATTTGACAGATAATGATTAAAAAAATACAACCTAACATTTTCAATGTTAAGAATATTAAAACTGCATCTTCATTCTGCACCATTAATGTCGGTCGATAGAGTAAGAACATGACAAGATTTGCCAATGGCATGACAGCTCACGGTTAGAGCTTGGCGGGTGGTACCACTAGGTCATGAGTTCAAACCCAGCTTGCGGCATCTTTAGTGAGTTTTGGAATCCTATAAAAACCCTGCTTGCCCTTCAAAAAAAAAAAAAAAACATGACAAGATTTCTCAACTCTTTGCATATTCTTCTCTTCAACAATGTTATCACTTTTGTTGACGTTGAATGGAGATATCTAGATGTCAATGTTGCTGTGACTGCAATGCTTTTTCGCGACTTTATTCGAGTTGAGGTACTTGGGACAGTAATTGGAACATATAAGTTTGAGTAAAGTGCCCATCAATTTGTTTACAGGGGAATAGTTCATATATACGTGTGTGTGTTGATTCTCTATGGTATGAACTACAGAAAAAGCTACTAGTGTTATATTGCCAAGGAGCATGACTTACAGGAAAAGCTATCTCGATGCACATTTACGGTGCCGTAGATTCAGGGATTGCCAAGACATACCATTAGAAAGACATTAGAGGCTGCAGTCATATTCAAGCCTACAACCAGTGACATCAATAAATACTACCTGCAAAAAGAGATAAACAGAAGTCTAAATGAAATGTCCGCAGAAAGTGGATTGGAATCTTGTTATCAGTGTCCACTCAAGTAAAAACACGTTAATCAAATCTAGTAAGGCCAGTTCTATCCTACACAACTCTGAATAAAATTCATTCAAAATTTTCTACATTGAAATGAACTGCACCAAGTAAAAAATAACAGCTTTATTGAACTCCAACACAAGCTCCCTATTCCTCTGAAAATTTACCGACAAACCTCAAGAACCCTCTTTTCTTCAAAGGGATCTCAAGGAGGTCTAAAAATGAATCCGCTGGCTAAAAACAATGCTCTTTTCAACAGAACGTGACCCACACAAATTCTCCAAACAATCCAGGAGTTTTGAAACCTTGAATGATTCTCAAGTAATCAGATCATTTTTCTTCATCACTTGCCTACAAATTGGGCACTTCCCACCTGCTGAGGTACGCCAGGTAGAGAGTAGACACTCCCTGGTGTGAACACAGGATCATCTGCAAAGTCTAGGCAAAAAGGGACATTCTATGTTTTCTCCTTGGCAGACACCCTCTATGACCTCTTCAACATATGTCCGAGAAGCAGCCGCTTGATTTAGACAAGCTGAATTCGAGTTTGTTTCAAGGAACTGCCTTGTAAGTTTGTTCATATCAGCATACTGTTGGGTATCACCTTGGTTGCAGATTACACAACATGTGATGAAGAAACACCCTAGATGCAAATGCAATGAGTCAACAAAGATAGACTTGCAATCACATAGCAGCCCAAGAATGGATGCATAATTGTGGGTAACTTTGCCTTTGCAACAACCTGATCAAACTTGATCTGTTTTTGGTTTTCATATAAAATGGTAGAATGCTTCATTAGCAACAAGTTTGATCAACATGCCAGTGCAAAATATTTAGATTTTTTCAATGTTAATTCTCATTGATAGACATAATAATGAACAAAAACATGTCAAAAGATGAATTCTGCGGTGCACTCACCTTAGATCTCTTGAAGAGTGAGTTGTAGAAATCTTGTTCTGCTTCAGCTTTCCAAAAAAAAAGAAATCTCGTTCTGCTTCAGATTGCTCACACTCAACAATTTGAATGTCTGTGCAAGGAAGAACAAGTATGGGCCTGAAGTCGATACATGTAGAATATCAAAAGCCAAAAATTTGAGTAGTGATCACCAATTTTAAATAAAGAAAAGTTTATGAAAGAAATGAAGCTCACCTTCCTTCTTTATCTTTTGTATCCTTGGTTCTTGGTTCTCCTCAGCATCAGTGGCCTCAAAATAGCTTTAATCATTCGCATCACTCTTTTGTCACCATTTTCATAAAGTTTCTGAATTAGTTTTTGCCACCTATACTGACAATAGAGATGAACACCAAATGGTAAGATATGAATATTGTCAACATTACCCAATCTTAGCTTAACTTGTTTTATGCAACATACCAGACCCAGTTACACCACGGCTCAACATGTAGGAAACTTATGAGGCCGTAGGTCTTCCAAATTGTTATGAAACCATTTAAAAGCTATATCAACAACATATTTGGTATGATCAAGGATGCACGGCACGACACGGCGACTCAGCAATTTCCAAAAAACTAGGACTCGGCAACACGTCAAAGCTTAGTATTTTTTATAACTCATATGAACATAAAGAAAAATGAATAATTCAAACATATAAATAAACATTCAAATACATCATTAAATGCAAATTGACGAAAAAATATTGGGTACTCACAACACTGCTCTTACGCGCCTACTTTATTAGGTGGGTAAGATAATACTTTATTGGGTGGCTAAGAAAATTCAAGAAATTAAATGCAAATTGACGAGAAAAATACAATATTTTATTCTTTCTCAAAATTAAATAAAACAATAGTGCAATGCATTCATGAACCAACACATTGAAAGAGAAGTATAAAATTTATTTGAAAAACGTTTTTTGTGAAAAGGGTAAGAAAGTAATTAAGACATGTACCCATGAATATATCATGTATTATAGAGGAACTGGAAAGAATGGGCAAAGGAAATAAACCATGTATTTCATTTAATAGAACTCTGAAAGTGGAAATGGATAGCCTAGGGAGTACATACTCCTAAGTCATTACTAGCCTTGCATGAATAAAATAAACATAGTGAGTACAAACACTTTTTTTTTTTAGTGGGTTCTCGGATCCTATAAAAACTCTACTTGCCTTTCAAAAAAAAAAAAAAAAAAATCCATATCTCGAGTACAAACACTTAATACTTGATAGAGACTATAATAGCGAAAGCCAAGAGACACCCTTCAATTATTTGGACCAAAGAAGAAATCCCACTGATAAGATTCCAAGTTTTGAAACTCATAACAGCAAGCAGAAAGAGCCCAAAACAGAATCCCTAGAAGATATGGATGGAAAAAGAAAGAAAAGTACAGGAACCCATGAGAATTCGAGAAAAATCAAAAGTTGGGAGAATAAAGTGACCTGAGATTGAAGCAGGTGAGAGTAGTTTGACTGGGAAGCCAAAGCCATTGCATCCCATGAAGACATGTTGAGCTCACACTTTGGAAGCATCAAAGGAAGAATGGCAGCAGGATTATGTAAAGAACCTGTTGAAGAGGGTTCATTGAAACAAGAACTAAAGAATAAAATAAAATAGAATAAAGTTAGGGAGAAAATAGAAAAGGAGAAGGAATAGAATAAAGAAAAATTTTAATTTATTTAAAACTATCTTACAAGGGCTACTTATAGCCTTAAACAAAGCCTAATTCAATAAGGAAATAAACTTTCTAATCCAAAAAACACCTAATAACTTATTCCTAATAGAATTCAACTCCTAATTTGAAACTTCAACTATTAATTGAAGGAAAAAGATTTTCAATCGAAACAACATTGTATCATTATCAGAATGAGATCCGAGAATCCAAATGCTTGAGAGTCGAGCAACGTAATTTCTAAGGTGAGCAAACGAGTCGAGGAACAGTGGATTCAAACCGAACCGACTCGTTTTACTCCAAACGGTCCGGATCCGATATACAACGGTTCGAGTCTAATTCCAAATGTTTGAATTAATGAATTCAACTGGTTCGGTTCCAACCTGTTTTATAGTGTTTTTCTTTACTCTTTGACACCACTTAGTTGTCTCCACACACCAACACTTCCTCCTTCCTGTTGCCGTCGTTCCTCACGAGCAAAGCAAAGCAATAGGCACCGCCATGGTAGAACCAGCCCCTTGCTACCCTATTTTAAAGCAGCAACAAATTCCATCGAAGTAGGCTCTGACAATCTGTACGGCAACAACAAATCCCTACAATGTATGATCGAATTCAAGGACATCCAAGAAGAGAAATACGATTTGAAGAACTTGAAGAGAGAGCTTCTCCGAGGCCAAGAGGAGGTCAAGTGGATCCAATCGGTCCCACTCGTAATCGGTCAGTTCATGGAGATGATTTATCAGAACAACAAAATCGTAAGCTCTACCACATGCTCCAATTACTATGTTAGGGATTCCTAGCACAATCAATCAGGAACTTCTCAAGCCTTCCGCTTCTGTTGCTTTGCACCGACACTCAATTATCAACTTGATAGTAATCAAGTTAAAGATGGGTTGAAAAAGTTGGATAGAAGATGAGGAGTTGGATGACGATGACTTAATTAATTTTTTTTAAATTAAAATGAATGATTAAATAAAAAAGATAATTACAAAAAATTTAGTGGAACCGAACCGCTCTAAACGGTTCAAGTTAGGTTTGATCCCAATGTTCAAAATGAGAAAATCCAGACCGTATCGAATCCATTAAATTGAAACGGTTCGAGTTAGATTCTTCAAAATTTGGAACCGATCCGGACCGTGGCCAAAGTTAGTTCTTTTTGGATTCTCATGGTGAACGAGAAAAGTGAAATTGAAAGAGATCTCTAGAGCAAAATAGGTGTTGAAGGTTCTTTTCGTCTTCTTTTTCTTCTTCAAGGCTTCAACTGACGATCTGCTATTGCACACAGGAAGAAGACCTAATTTTGGATGGTATTTGGACCCAACAAAAAAAAATATCGTGTCCAGCTGAGTCTTGACCGTGTCGGGCACGTGTCTGACTCGGATTCGGGTTTTTTTTCCAAGAGTCCCTGCATCCTTGGGTATGATATACTCAACAACAAGATAAAATAAAATTACACAAAATTTTAAGACTATTAGGTTTTTTCATAGCAAGTAGTTATTCAGAATAGCCAGTTTATGGAAGTTGTTGCTTCACGTTAATTCTTTTTTGGTTAGATAGAATGAAAAATTAATCCTAATACAGAAGTTTCTCTTTTGTATGGCTGAGAGAAATCAGAAGCTAAAACTATATGTTTGTATTTCATTGGCATTTGTGTAGCCAGAACCCAAAAGCAAGCAAAAGCTTAAGGTTTAAGTCAAACAAACCCGAAGGGGGTACCCGTAAGACACCAATGGCAATATGAGGACAGAGTACAAGCTGCTTGAGCTACTTGAGTCTTGACGGATTTGATGTTGTGTGCTTCATCTAACGCAATCCTAAACCACTCTCTAAAGTGCAGCTGTAAGGAGTTTCAAGAACTATTATTGATTGCTCTTCATGTACTGACTAGGTACTTGTCTACAAGGTGTTTTAATTTCAGAAAGCTATTAAGTCACAATCTGTCTCACTTACCAATCAGTTTGAAGAATTTTGCTCAATCTTTTTATCATCCTGCAAGAACCAAAATGAAAAGCAAAGAAAGAACCAAAATGAAAATCAAAGAAAATGAATAACCAAAATGAAAAGCAGCTTTAATTTTTTTCTTTGTAAGAACCAAAATGAAAAGCAAAGAAAGAACATTCATGATTAATAAGACACAAAATAGAAAATGTAAATGAACTTTAATTTGTTTCTTTGTAAGAAATATGATATAACAAACCAAATGCTCAATCACCTGCAGTACAACTGTTGATACATAGCTGGAGCTACTTTCAGCAAGTTCTCTTTAGAGAGGTAAGGTCGAGTGCCAACTCCAACAGCATAAACAATGTCAGGACTGAACCCAGGTCATCCTTCGTTTTATTCCGGAGCATAATTGCTAGTAGTGAAGCTGCAGCTTCTCCAAGAAAGTGTCCTACTAGTTTCAATTTAAACCCCTGTAGACCAATCAGGCTTGCAAGAAAGAACTGCTAATAAATAACCAGCAATGAAAAGAGTGAGAATTTCATTCACCTCATGTTTCAATATTCTTGCAAAGGAAAAAATGGGATTCAGAGTTTCTTCCAAGTTACCATGAATCATGTGGAGGTTGAAGTGCAGCTCCATAAGTCTTCCTTCAATACCTCTTGAACTATGAGGTTGTACTTATTTCAGTCCAACGAACGGATCTAATAATTCTTTACCCAAGGAACATTGGTCCAATCTTTACACAAGGATCCCCAAAATTGGCCCAATCTTTACACAAGGATCCCCAAACTTCAGCACCATCTGCTTTCAGACGTAGAATGAAGAAATGAATGCATGCGTCTAGCATTTGTTTTTGTTAACGAGGAAATTTTCGAGTTCCTTTTAAAGTTTTTTCCACTTGAATGTTACTCTTGCTACTTGAGAAACTCAGGTCCATTGTTCTTGATGTGCATCAAGACCATCCTTCTCAAGTTAAATCTCCCAGTTGTACAAAAGTGTTGCACAGAGTGGTGGTCAGTGGCTGTTTAATGGGATTGATTATCCATTAACATGTTGCGATCAATGGTGGATAACAATTTTTTAAGACACTTGGGACTACTTACTGCAATCATAGAGTGCACTTGAGGTAAGCCTCCCTGAATCACTAAGAAAGAACATTGCCAATCCATTTTTCAGGTCCAACAGCAGTTTCATTAGCAATATGCACTCATCTCAGTTCTGCTGTTCTGGTACTTGACATGTATTCGAAGTTCAATACCCAGAATACATTTAAAGTATTATAAAATAAGCCCAATTTCCGGGAGGTACTTTCCAAGCTTTAATTGCCCATCTAATTCATCCAACAATTCACTAATCTTCTCAAACATAGGATGAGATTTGTCAGAGGCCACAAATTCTTCAACATGCCCATCCATTTCAATCCAACTGGATCCAGGACATTTCTTCTCTACACCTTGTTCTTTCATGACCGCTCTAACCTTTGCGACCTCACTCCAGCGGTTTGCTTCTGCATACATGTTAACTAGAAGAACATAATATCCACTGTTATCCGGTTCTAAGCAAATTAGTTTATTCACAGCAGCTTGGGCAATCTCCAAATTTCCATGAAGCTTGCATCCGCTCAACAATGCTCCCCATACTGTGGAGTTGGGTTCTACCTTCATGCTATTTATTAATTCCAATGCCTCGTCAAGCTGGCCAGCTCTGCCTAAAAGATCAACCATGCATCCATAATGCTCAATTCCAGGAGAGATGGAGTAGTCTCGGGTCATACTTAGAAACCTCTTACGTGCTTCTTCCACTAGTCCTGCATGAGTACATGCACTAAGCACACTAATAAAACTAACCCCATTTGGCTTGATCTTCTCCCTTTCCATTCTCTTGAACATTTCCAATGCCGCCAATCCACTCCCATGAGCTGCAAGTCCTTCGATGATGGAATTCCAACAAAACAGATTCTTCTCCCATAGCTTAAAGAACACCACAAGCGATCTTTCTATGCTCCCACATTTTGCATACATATCAATCAAAGCAGATCCAATATAAACATCAAGATCAAATCTGTTACACAACAAAAAATTATGTATTTCTCTACCCAGCTCAAGTGCTCCCAAATGGGCACAAGCTGAAATAACAGATGACATGGTCACTCCGTCAGGACTCAACCCGACCTCTTTCATATCTTCAAACACTCTTATTGCCTCCCAGTATTGTTTGTTCTGCGAATAATAAGTTATCATTGTTGTCCATGTAATCAAATCCTTCTCAGGCATCTCATTGAACAACGCCGCCGCTTGGTCCACATTCCCCATCCTTGCATAACCCAAAATCATAGTATTCCAAGACGCAATATTTCTATCAGGCATCTCATTAAACAATCTATTAGCAGAGCTCATATCCCCCACCTTCACATAACCTGCAACCATAGTAGTCCATGCAAAGACATCTCTCTCATGCATATCATCAAACACTCTTTGTGACTCACCAATTTTATCCAAATTCGAGTAGAAATCTATCAATGCAGTCTGTAAAAACACATGATCATCAAACCCATTCTTCCAAATATGACAATGCACCGATTCACCAAACCCCACCGAAGAAACCAATTTAGACGCTTTGATCAATGAAGGAAAAGTAAAACTACTTGGGCGAACCCCAGACCCCAACATTTGCACATAAAATTGCAAAGCTTGAACTGGGGCAGAACACTGAACAAAACCTCTTACCATTGCATTATACACAAAAACATTCGGAGAATCCATCAGAGTAAATGCTACAATTGCCAAACCCATTCGACGGAATGCTGAACAGGAACCAATGAACTGGTTGATCAAATAACAATCCTGGTGAGTACTGGTTTTCACCATTGAAGCATAAATGGACTCTAAAGATTTGAAATTTGAACATCTCTGCAAATGTGATAAAATGGGTTGGAAGTCTAGAGGTGCTGTGTTGGGTTTAACGGATCTGGAAACAATAGAGGGAAGACATGATCTCATCTCTTTGGAGCTTGTATTCATTCATGCATTCATTAAAGCTTAGATTATAAAAAGATAATAGATGGAAGACATGATTTCATCTCTGTGAAGCTTTTGTTCATTCATGCATTCATGAAAGCTTAGATTGTACTAGTACACCATACGACGACGGTGAAGACCGACCCAAGATTTATAAAAAAGCTGCAAAAGAGAACAATGAAAAACTCAATGTCAATATTCTTCATAAATTGGATAATATTCGAAAGGAAAGCAAAAAGTAGCTTAAGTACCCTATAGTATGATTCCAAAACCCACTATTGTATCACGAGAGAACCCACTATTATCTATAGTGGGTTTGGCTTCTAAATTAAATTTGTTCCTCTTATCTTTCTCTAGTACCTTTTTTCCAATCTCTTCTCTTTACTTCCTTTCTCACCCTTCTTAAGCACTTCATCAAGCAATCTTTATTTCCCCCTTATTATTAACATACCTACCTTAGCAATTTTGAAAGAACGTACTTATGTAAAAATGATGTAAACAATATTAGCAATATTATGGTATTAGATTAGTAATATTAATATTAGATATAACTGGGCCTAATTAAGTAAGAGTCCAAAATAGTAGTTAGAGCATTATTAACCAATTAGGGTTAGGTCAATTAACTTGCCAAATAAGCTAGGACAATAAAAAAAAAGGAAGACAAGATTGTTTATTGTTATTTAGTTGATGATTTAAAGAATATTTGATTTCTTATTTATTTTTTCATTAGCTTTTTATCATAGTTATTTCGATTCTTATTCGTTTATTTCGAGTATTGCTTCGTTATTTCAATTTACTGTTTCATTTATTTTAATTTATTCGTTAGTTCTATCAATTGGTATCAGTGCCGAAACGCTCCTTTATGTATGACGCAAACAAAATTAAAGAAGACGCTTGGAAGATGACAGAAGAAGAAAGAACCAAGGTAGTTGAAGCCATGGAAAAATGGAAGACTGTGACAAGTTCCTTGGACACTGAGCTTGAACAGGAGAGAATCAGCAGCGATGAAGATTGGAAGAACAAACTCCCAGTTCTGGAATAATGGATGGAAGAGAAGATTGAGACAAAGGTAATGAAGGCATTGAAAGAGGACATGGAAGAGGAGATGCAGGGGATGAAACTGATGGTCACATAATTTATTAAGGCAAGCATCAAAGAGGCCATGGGACATACACAACACCACCGCCACCGATACAGGGACACTGCCAGAGCATTGACGGCGGCGCTGCACAAGTGAGTCACTCCTCGTCGATCGCCTCCCTCCCCACTCCTTTTTTATTTAGTTGACCAAAAAACCACCGGTCATGGTCGATCGACAGCCCGTCCCACCCTCTACCACAATCGATAGATTCCCACCTGCAACAAATGATCGATCCCATTACCCATCGATCAACCACCCCCTTAACCATCTGTCGATCAATTCCCTGCCACTCTCCCTTCCTTAGTCAATCGACAAACCCATCTAATGGTTGATCACCTCGCCCTCGCCACACACCACGTCGATCGACTCCCCATAGTTAATCACACCTTCCAACCAACTACCACAGTTGATCGACCCCCCCCCCCCCCCCACCGCATACAACAACCGATCGACTCCCAGCCCCAACCTCCCCTTTGATCCCACCCTGCCAGGCGAATAACTCTTCTCTCTTCCTTCAACCCTCTATCGATCAGCCCCCAACCGGCTATATCTAACCCCCTTGACCTCCCTCTCCCTTTTTTGCCACCTACCCTACCCTGTTGGGAGTTTCCCATCACAACCATCAGCATGCAACATCTCTCCTTCCCTCACCCTCGCCCGGAGACCCTCTCTTTGAACCTTTATGCCATATAACATCCTCATAATTTCCAACAAGTTGTATATGACCCAAATTCGAGTAGGTGGTTGAACCCTAATTTCCTCCCACAATATCAACTTCCTACCTACTCCAATTTTCCATTACATAATCCTCTTCCCCTCAGGTTGGATATTTTAACAAGGTACTTGCGCGTTTGGAATCTCCTTTAAACTTTCTGTTGCAGATATGACTGACTTACCACATATACACGCCAAACAATGGGTGGAAAACCCGCTGAGAGATCAAAACCTGCCTCGCTACCTGCGTAAAAGTGAAGACAGTTTCAACCTCTTTTAGGTCAAGGTAAAGGCTTTGGCAAAGGTAGTAATCCCCTTTTTTGACCACCTAACTTAGGCGATCAGAAGTTCGGTAGAGGTACTTATTTTGATAATGATCACTAGGCTTGGCTGATAGCTGTCATGGAGCCTCGGGATGATATGAGTTTTAAACTTAACGTGCCTTATTATGATGGAGTTGCCCTAGGTGATACTTTTACGGATTGTCCGTACCATATACTTGATTTTACTAAAACTTGAGGTATCAAGGCGGTACAATTAGTGGATACTAAGTTAAAAAGTACTACAAACCTTTGATGGCAAGAGGAATATGCACGCCGAACAACAATAAGGTTACCTTCCGTTAATAATTGGGATGATATGCCCAAGTTGATGTGGTCTGCTTTTGTTCCTATGGATTATGAGCGCAAGCTCTTTGGACGGTTAATGGGAGTTACCCAAAACAGATGCACAATTACTGATTATGCTACAAAATTCTGTACATTATGTATGTGTGCTAAGCCCAAGGAACCAGAACGATAAACAACCTTCCGTTTCTACCATGATTTCGATACGCGATTCAGGACTGACTTGGCATTGGAGGAATTTGATACACTTTTAGCGGATGAGAATATGGCCAAGTGTACATAAACCAAGTTACAGTTGCAAGGCCGTTCTGATAAAAAGATTTTGGCGCCCTTATCACGCACTTCCACTTCTTACATACCGAGATTTGCTTTTGTGGGGCATCTTAAGTGCTTTGGATGTGGTCAGCCTGACCATGTCTGAAGTAATGATCCAAAAGGGAAGTTCGTGCTGCTAACAAATGAAGTTGATGAACAAACATTTATGATCAAGTCCTTCCGGTTGATGGTGAAGGCGAACTCATCTCCTTAGTGGCAAAGGACAAAACTTGTGGGCAAGCTTTTTCAACCCGGGGAGATTGATGTAAACATTATTAGCAATATTATGGTATTAATTAGTAATATTAATATTTGAAATAATTGGGCCAGAGATTCAGTAAGAGCCCAAATAGTAGTTAGGCATTATTAGCCTATTAGGATTATGTCAAATAAGTTGCCAGATAAGTTTGGACAATTATAAATAAGTTGTTTATTGTTAATCAGTTGATGGTTGAAAGAATATTTGATTTTTTACTTATTTTTATCATAGTTATTTTGATTATTGTTCATTTATTTTGAGTATTGCTTCATTATTTCAATTTACTATTTCGCTTATTTCAATTTATTCGTTAATTCTATCAGAAAATGTTGGGGTCTGGGGTTCGCCAAAGTACTTTGCTTTTCCTTCATGATCAAAGCGTCTGCATTGGTTTCTTCGGTGGGGTTTGATGAATAGGTGCATTGTCATATTTGGAAGAATGGGTTTGATGATCATGTGTTTGTATAGATTGATAGATTTTTACTCGAATTTGGATTAAATTGGTGTTACCATGAGTGTTTGATGAAATGCATGAGAGAGATGTCTTTGCATGGGACTATTATGGTTTCATATTATGTGAGGGTGGGGGATATGAGCTCTACTAAGATTTTGTTTAATGAGATGCCTGATAGAAATTTTGCGTCTTGGAATATTATGATTTTGGGTTATGCAAGGATGGGGAATGTGGACCAAGCAGTGGTGTTGTTGTTCAATGGGATGTTGGAAAAGGATTTGATTACATGGACGGCAATGATAACTTATTATTCGCAAAACAAATAATACTAGGAGGCAATATGAGAGTTTGAATATATGGTCGGGTGACCATTTATTATTTCAGTTTGTGCCCATTTGGGAGCACTTGAATTGGGTAGAGAAATACATAATTTTTTTGTTGTGTAACGGATTTGATCTCGATGTTTATATTGAATCAGCTTTGACTGATACGTATGCAAAATGTGGTGCTTTTTAAGCTATGGGAGAAGAATCTATTTTGTTGAAATTCCATCATCGAAGGACTTGTAGGTCATGGGCGTGGATTGGCAGCATTGGAAATGTTCAAGAGAATGCAAAAGGAGAAGATCAATCCAAACAAGGTTACTTTTATTAGTGTGCTTAGTGCGTGTACTCATGCAGGACTAGTGGAAGCACGTAGGAGGTTTCTAAATATGACCCAAGACTACTCCATCTCTCTTGAATTACGGATGCATGGTTGATCTTTTAGGCAGAGCTGACCAGCTTGATGAGGCATTGGAATTAATAAATAGCATGAAGGTCGACAATATGGGGGAGCATTGTTGAATTGATGAAAGCTTCATGGAAATTTGGAGATTTCCCAAGTTGTTGTGAAGAAACTAATGTGCTTAGAACAGGATAACAGTGGATATTATGTTCTAGTTAACATGTATGCAAAAACAAATTGGTGGAGTGAGGTTGCAAAGGTTAGAGAAATCGTGAAAGAACGAGGTGTAGAGAAGAAATGTACTGATCCAGTTGGATTGAAATGGATGGGCAAGTTGAAGAGTTTGTGGTCTCTGACAAATCTCATCCTATATTTGAGAAAATTAGTGAATTGTTGGATGAATTAGATAGGCAATTGAAGCTTGGAAAGTACCTCGAAATCGGACTTATTTCATGATACTTTAAAGTGTATTCTTGGTATTGAACTCGGAATACATGTCGAGTACCAGAAGAGCAGAACCTAGATGAAGGCATATGCTAATGAAACTGCTGTTGGAGCTGAAAAATGGATTGGCAATGTCTTTCTTAGTGATTCAAAGGAGGCTTACCTCAAGTCCAGTGTATGATTTCAGAAGTAGTCCCAAGTGTCTTAAAAAAAATTATCCATCATTGACTGCAACATGTTAATGGATAATCAATCCCATTAAACAGCCACTAACCACCATTTCTGTGCAACACTTTTGTACAATAGGGAGATTTTACTTGAGAACGATGGTTTTGATGCACAGTTCGGACAATGGACTGAAGTTTCTCAAGTAGCAACAGTAACATTCAAGTGGAAAGAACTTTAAAATGAACTTGAAAATATCCTGGACAAACACAAATGCTAGAGGCATGCATTCATTTGTTTCACTCTACATTTGCATGCAGATGGTAAGTCTTATAATCTTCAGGCATGCTATGATGAGCTTTTGTCTGCCACTGAGATACCCACCTCTCCAAACTCAAATTTCAGTCAGGCATGCCGCATGCTAAAATAGTTTAACTAGGAAAGTTTTGGATCTGCCCATATTTTTAGTTTTTATACTAATCTCCAGCTTGTAAAAGTGGATAACATAATAAAATTTTCAAAAGAAATGGTAATCGTGAGTACGTCCTCCCACCAAAAGATTACCAAAATGCATTTAAATAATACTTTAGAAGTTTTACCCCAAAAGAAGGGACCATACTCAGTTTTTTTTCATCAATAAAACACTATTATTCACTGAAATTGTCAGACAGTCTGACCCTTTAAGCTTGCTCATAAAGCAGGCAAGAAGATATAAGGAGATACAAAGGTATGGGTAAACCCTTTCCCAAACAGAGCCCAGAAGAAGAAAAAAAAACAGAGAGATAGACCAACTATAAACTGGGGAAAAAAACTCTGATCTTACCTATTAATGCATCAGCTGAGCCCCTTGGAAGCGAGAAACTGTCCCAAAATCCTGTTTACAAATACCCCGCCCAAGTGATAGCCCACCGCCAAAGCAACGTTTTAATTTCACATAGGATCTGGTTGTTATTTATTTTCTTCCCATCGAAAATAAGTTTATTACTCTCTTTCCACAAAACTCTGATGACCGCCATGAACTCCCACAAACACTTTCCTCTAGTGGACAAGGATTCAGAGCCGAACCAATGTGCAATCCAGACTTCCAAAGTAGGTCCAGTACGAAGCCTCTCAACCCAAGTCCAATACCAGCTTAGACAATTAAGAGAGAAAGGATGGGAGAAGAACATGTGTGGGAAATAGATTCCTGCAGAATCTCACAAAGACTGCAACGATTGGGGAGGACAAGGCCTCTTTTCACAAGGTCATCAACTACTCAACTGTGAGAGTATCACCATGTACAATTGACCAAATCAGAGTTCAGGCAGGCAGGAGTGTGTTTCAGCCAAAGGACTTTCATCCACTGACTGAAATTTGAGTTTGGAGAGGTAGGGATCTCAGTGGCTGACAAAAGATCATCATAGCATGCCTGAACTGAGAATATCAGAAACACTGTTCTACAGCCAATCACATGCATCAAATTTACCAAAAAAAAATCCGATTTCACTTAACAGAATCACAATCATGACACAAAATAATCAAACCCTGTTCCTGCCAACCCTTTGTGAATTGTGATACAATAAAACATTAACTGACAGAAAACCCCACTCCAGATTTTTTTAAAAAAAAAGCAAAATTTAGATAATAACGGTTTTGACCATTAAACGGAATCTAACTTACACAGGTCAATCAATTGCCAAAATCTATGAATCCTCCTCAAATATCCTAAAGCTCAGACAAGAAACACCTCTAACTACCGTAAAGTTTCAATTTTCTAAGATCCAACTTGTAAAATAGAACTACAACATTGAAAAGAGTCATTCGAGGTTATCTTTGTTTTTTGATGAACATTGGTGTATTAGATCATCTAGTATAGTGTTAAGACTTAACTGAGTTATTATAGGCATGATTATCAAAGCCTTCAACCCATGTCTCATCTATGAGATCGTAATTTTGTTATTTTCAAGCTTTAGACAGGCCAAATTCTATCAAACAAATAAGGGTTGTCAAATAAGGGTTGGACTAACAAACAATCTCCTTTTCTGCGGTAGTTATAGTCTTATAGATACAACACAGACTGACTTAGTTCAAGATTAAACACTAGGGATATGTTTGGTTAGCCATTTTCCTTGAGAAATGGAATTTGTTTCCCTTGTTATGCAGATTTCTGCTGTTTGGTTGTCTATTTACTGACAGAAAATCAATTTTTCACAAGACTATTTTTCCACTACTCATGGTAATCCAAGTCCGAGGGGGAAGCCTCAGAATTGGATTCACGGAAACGATTTCAATTTCCATGCCTATTTTATGTGCAACAAAACAGACCCTAGGAAGAAACAAACAAACAACATATAAGATGTTAAACATATAAGACATTGATCGAAGTCTTCCGCATGCTTGAATTGGCTATTATCCGAAAATCAAGCATCAAAGAACCGTTAACTATATGGAAATGCAATGTTGGTAACAAGAATAGGACCCCTAATGGATGTCGAGAATGTGGAGATTTTTTATCTGTTTTGCAAAGGTAACACTTGTTGCTCAGGCCCACCTAGCCAGGTTATCTATGGATAAGGCCCTCCCATAAGCAATAATCCATAGTAAAAGGAGGCCTAGAGTGTCAGTATTCGAAACACCGTTAGACCCAACCTATGAGTGAAAACACCACAAATCCTCCAATTGAGTATTCGATATTTTCTAACACTACTTAACAAAATTCTTGAAACCCAAAAAGCTTCAATTTGGGATGACAGTGTGATTACTTCAAAACAACATCTCTTCATTAAAAATACCCATTACATAATTCTCAACAATAACCCAAAAAGCTTCTTTTAAATATAACACTATACAAGTTCTTACAAACAACGGGTCGGCCCAACTCCCTAATTTTAGCCTTTGGGCTAGAACCTCATCAATCCATCTAATCTTCTACTACTCCAAGTTTATGCCTATCTAATTCAAACTTGCAATACAAGCACACATAAACAAACCCTTTGTGCAACTTGAAACTCTCTTTGATACAAATGTATCAATTGGAAGAGTGCATAGAGATAGAGAAGCAAACGTTAAAATCAAAAACACCATTTTTTCTGAAAAAATCCTTCACCAAAAAATAAAGTAAAAACAAATGGGTATCACCAGTACACCAGTAGAATCATTAAACCTCGAAAACCCTAGATTTGAAGACAAATCACCAACAATTTCAATCACCCATAACCCATTACGAAAAACAATTAACAAACAGAACTAGTTACGAAATATTACCCGAGCTTGATCGATGGAGATGCCCTAGTTCTTCCTCAAAACCCTTCAATCAACCATGATGGAGATGCCCTACATAAATCCGAAACTCTCTCTCTAGTTTAGATTTGACCATGGAAGCCTTCCCTGGAGGATGAGAGACCCAATGGAACAATCGAATCAATGGAAGATAGGGAGAGTGGAAGAAAAGAGAGAGAAAGAAAAGAAGCAAACCTGGAGGAGGAGATCGTCGATTTCAGAGAGAAGTTCGAGTGAGAGATTGCAGAGGAGACGAGTGAGAGAGATGAGCGCCAGAGAAGGGGAAACAATTTTTTTCAGAGAGACCCGGGTCTGCTTGGTTGAACGCAAAATAGACATGAAAAATCCTCATCGTTAATTCAATTCCGTGGCCTCCCCTTCGGAATTGGATAACAATTTTTAGGAAGAACCAACTTTCTACGCATCCCGAGGGAGGTGAACGGTCACCACCCCGCCACCTCCCTCCCCTCGCTCATTTCCTCGCTGGTTTCCTCGACACCTAGAATTTCTCATTATATATATATAACAAGAAAAATGGATTTCATTTCCTAAGGAAAATGATTAACCACTCGTGAATAGGGGTGGGTATCCCATCCCGCGATCCCGTTCCCGTCCCGATTTTTCCGGGTCTTAATGGGATTGAATAATTTCATCCCGATCCCGTCCCGTCCCGATCTAGAATGAGATGGGATGGGATGAAGATTTTCAATCCCGTCAATCCCGTCCCGTCCCGAACTAATTTATTAACATCCGGAGGGCCATGATCTGAACCCAGTGAAGATGTCTTTTGGTCAGTGTAAAGAAACACTTTGTAGCATACGGTTGCAATTAAGTTGATTTGGTATGAAAAATCCAATTTCGGTCTCTTTCAGTTGATGAATGTAGATTGTTCCATGATCTCCAGTTTTTTATTAACGAATTATTTTTTTACATTGCTAATGCATTTTGTTGAATATTGCAACTTTACACTAACCTGGGTGCAATGCTTATGTACAGGGTGCTCGATGGCCTCACCTGTTTTACCGTTCACTTTTTAGTGCTCTCTTACCCAACTGCATAGTGTGCATTTTTGAAGAATTTATTCCTGCTCATGTCCCAGATCACATGCCCCTGCTGTGGCTGGTAATTTAGTTCTTTTTATTACAACATCTATTTGCTTGGTTTGAAAAGTAGAAATAAACACTAGCACTGCGTAACTGTGATGCAGTTTGATCATTTTAGACTAGTAGAACTCATGAAACTTAATTATACAGGTTTGATACATAACAACTTCATTCACAACAAGTGATCTTCATTCGCAGAAAATGGTGCTTCTGGGAAAAAAAAATTTACATATGATTAGCACGCTGATCCCTTTCCGTCCCGAACCCGTTTGGGATGGGACGAGGTCGGGATGGGGGTTTTCCCATCCTGTCCCGTCTCGATCCCATATGAACGGGATGGGATAGGGATGGGTATATCTCGTCCCATCCCGTCCCGTGCCCACCCCTACTCGTGAATATGATTTCGAGGCCTCCCCTCAGACTTTAATTCCCATGAGAACAAATTTATAAAAAATTGATTTCTTGTCGATAAATAAATAACCAAATAACGAGAATTTGCATAACAAGAAAAATGGCTAAAAAGTAAAGTTTACTGGGAAAACCAAGCATGTGTTTTTTTTACTCACCCAAACTAAAATCAAATGGTTGAAAATAAGTTTTTGATGATTTTTTTTTTTTAATTATCTTTTTCCATGAAAAACTATAAAATCAAACACACTCTCAAGCTCAATTGAATTGGGTAAAAATCAAAGTTTAGCGAGAAAGATCTTACTGGGTATTGAAGCACTTGCATAGACACTATATCATCCACCGTGAAACCTGCAAGTATTACGAGACTATATTAAAATCAAGCCCATTGTTTCACTAAAGAGTTAACTATATGTTTAAGTTCAAAATCACAAACAGAGCTAACACCGATCAAGACCCAAATTCCATATCACACAACTTAATCGATTGCACCAACAAAAATCAGTTTATTTATTCGCCCTCATACACTGCCATGATAGGAGGGTAATTGATGATCAACGAAGACAAAGACTTGTCTTCGAGGGAGTAGAGCAAAGAGTCGTTTCTTATGTGATGGGCGGTGTTATTATGCATCGTGTTGGAAGAGTCATAAACAATTTAACGCGTTTGTGACTTCTCAATCTCAGAAAGGATGGAAAAATGTAAGAAGAAAATGAATTTGATTAGCTAAGATCGGAGTTACAGATACTTCTCAAGTTCATAATGAACAAAAGACCTTGATTTTTCTCCTACAACTTGTTATCCTTGTTTCTCTCTTCATCTCTATTTAACAACAGAAAAACTAACAGAAACTTGAAGAACCCCATCGGATGAGCGCCATGTGTGTGATTCGTGTGAGCTTAACTAACTCTAAAATTGGAATTACAAAAATACCCTTTTATTTGAAAATTTGATTTTGGCCCCTTTTTCATGCCAAGTTTCTGAATTCTAAATTTTTGAAATCTGATTTATGACAATCGTGACATTTCCCTCATATTCTCCAAATCCTTGTCCTCAAGGATTGAAAGATGGAAATCTTGAGGTGATGTACGATTAAGGAAGGAAGTTGCAAATTATTTCCCTACTGCCATGGCTACTCCATATCCAATTAAGTCCTGAAGCTGGAAGGGTCCCATTGGCATGCCAAAGTTGCTACCACTCTGTCAATTCTGAACACATCCACACCTAGATGAGCCGAGATATGAGCCCAATGTGTATAGGGGAATAAAATGTGATTAACTGTGAAATCTGTGCAGTTTCCAACTATAACAAGAACTTTCTTTATGGCTTTCCCAACTGTCATGAGTTCAAGAATCACTTATGCAGACATCTTGTCCGTCCGAACTATTTCCAAGAGAGGCATCACATGCGCAGGACTGAAAAAAGTGTGCCTCTACTATGCGGTCATGGGAACTAGTTTTTTCTCCAACTAAATTGAGATCAATTGTAGATGTATTTGTAGCCAAAATGCAGTGAGGAAGACAAACATTCTCAAGTTCACTTTTATCGACTGTTTCAATGAGATATTCTCAATAACATCCTCTATCACCATGTATGCATGTTTGAAATATGTGTAATTCAATACACCTTTAATCAATGAGAAAGCTTCTGCCTTATCTTGTGTCAATTTTCCTTTAGTCACTAAACCTCGAAGATTGTCTTTTATTGTTCTTATCCCCATTCTGCAAATAGTATTTGTTAATTTCCTTAAGAAGAACTGATGTGCCACTAAGGATAAGAGTTGTTGTAATCCTCGAACCCATAAGACTGCCACCAATGACAACAACTTGCTTTATTTTTCTTGGTTTGAGTCCAATGTCAGTAATATTTGGAATCTTAGATGTTGACCGTTGAGAGAAGAATACACGGCCAAAACCTTTCGAAGTGCTTGAAAGAGCTAGTTCATTGAAAACTTTTGTTTCCTTTAAAACACCAACATATCCTCAAAAAAACGATTCCCTTCTCAGTCACATCAATGCATGCATGGTGCTGAGGCATTTTTGGAGCAATCTTTTTGGCCTATTGTTTAGCAACTTTTAAAATCTCACGTGCTTCAGCCAAAGAACCAAGCTTATCAGTTCTTTAAAGAGAACTATCCAAGGTTACGCATGTCAGCAATATCTGAAGCCTAGGCACGTGCTACTCTCAGCAAATCTTTCGAAGATACAACTTCATTAATAAGCCCCAGCTTCATCCCTTGCTCACACAAGATTGACTTTGATAATAGCATCATTTCAATAGCCTTTTGACAACTCCACGAGCCTTAGTAGACGTTGAGTGCCTCCAAAACCAGGCATAACACCAAGTGTCAGGTCAGGTAAGCCAAGTTGAGTTTTAGACATTGCAATACATGCATGGCATCCAATTGCCAATTCTAAGCCACCTCCAAATGCAAGTCCTTCAATAGCAGCAATAGAAGGCTTACTTCCATCTTCTATGGTGTTCACCATAAATCCATCGATACATTAGGAAGTACTGAAATATCCCCAATTTTGGAATTTTTTTGGAAGACGTTGATGTCAAAACCACCAGTAAATATTCCGCCCTCACCCGTCAAAACTATAGTTTTAACACCATCTATTCTCATCGCCTCAATCTTCTCATTAGGGGTGGGCATCCCATCCCGCGATCCCGATCCCGTCCAATTTTTTTTTGGGTCCTTTTGGGATTGATCAATCCCGTCCTGATCCCGTCCCATTCCGATCTAGAGTGGGATGGGATCGGGATGAAGATTTTCAATTTCGCATCCCGTCCCATCCCGAATTGATTTTTTTAATAATTGTTGTTATTAATTTTAATATTTTTTGCTTGCACAACACCAACTGGGATTGCCATTGGGTTAGGAATATCAAACGTTTACAATGAAAACAACCCAACAACTCTCATTGTTGAAGATTGTTTGAACTACTTGAGCTGGAATCTTGATTTACATGGCACTTATAGATTTACTGGCTGCAGATTTTATGAGTGACAGAGTGCAAAGCAATGGGAAGCTTTAGGTACAACTATACTTTTGCTTTATTGTAGGGGCATCTTCAATGTCTCTCCTAGCAAAATGGGCTTGCAATCATTTTGATTACAAATCCAATCAGTCACGGTCTCTCAATTTTGATGTATGATGTATAACTTGTTAATGTACATTAGATGTTTTGCAAATTTGAAAAGATTGTTAGTGATATATGTATATTAGTTTCTCTTGCTTTCTTTGACAAGAAAATCATTTGCGACCACATTAAAAATGGAACCGATGGCAATGCCCATTGGCCGAAATCTCAATATCTGCAACATCACAATGTTTCCAGTTTTATCGACGATGACTCATGGATGGTGATGGCCTTGTCTTAATTGATTGCAACATCTAAATCCACTGTTAACATATTTGTCGTACATTGAGAACAACTTCTTTAATTATTAAAAATAGTACATAAATCCAATTAAAAGTGCCAAATCCAACCTAATTATTTCCTTCATGCAGATTTTGTTCTTGACATTGTCTAGTTTATAATTGTATTATATCCAAAAGTCCCAACAAAGTTTGGGAATCAAACCTTTCAATATCAACCTTCGCTTCAAATTTTTTGTATACTTGCTCATCTTGTCCCGAACCTGTTTGAGGATGGGACAAGGTCGGGATGAGGTATATCCCGTCCCGATCTCGAAGGAACGAGATGGGGTCCCTCCCATCTCGTGCCCACCCCTACTTCTCATGATTATTCATCTCCCGGGGTGCATTTTCCTTTGTAAAATCAATCATTTCGACTGTGTATATCACTATTGAATAAGGAGGAATAGTATCAAGATCCAGTTTAACCTCTGTGCTCCCATACTCATATTTTGGTTTTACTGTCACAACGGTTTGTTCACCCTTTTTCATTGTGGCCACCGGCCAATCTAAGCCACCAATAACTTGTTCTTTGTCCACAATGAATTCCAAGAGCTCAGTTCCATCAAAACCTCTTTTCTCAAATATAGTGTCATCTTCCAATTTAGCAGTATACCTAACAGTAACAACTCCTTCTTCATTTGCAGGTTGTGCACCTTCTCCTTCAATTAATACCTTTTTCAGAACCTCATAATCTCTAGTAACATCAATGACATGCTTATCAGGATTCTAAACCCCATATGAGGGGGTAATGTGAGCAATGCCACTTCTCCCTTTGTCATCGTAACCACCACATGATCCAAAATAGTCACCCAATGACCTTCACCAATCTTAAAAGTGAAAGGCACTCATCTATCTCTACTCGAGTCAAATTTGCTTCCATCAAGTAAAATGCCAACATAGTGAAGAACAACTACCAGAACAAAAGGAGCTAGAATCTGTAGACGAATTCCTGCCATAGCACAGAGTGCCCATGCACAAACCAATGGATTAGAATCTGACAAGTCCTTTTGGAAACAGTTGATGGATAACGAAGTTTCGTTCAAATATTTTTCGGCATAATGTAACAAATACAAGTAAACAAACTTCTTGATTTCTGATGATACATCAAAATAGACCGATCATCATGGTCGTACACGTGGCATAAAACATTCTTCACGAAGATATAACGCCCAGTCTATTGGGCCAGTTCATAAAACCCAAGAAGAATGATTTTTATAAATACTAATGAATTATCTCAATTATAGTTAAAATATAATGTTACTTTATAAATACTAATGAATTAATGCATTAAAGTCAAGTAATGAGCCGCCCACATGGAGGGGGTTACGCCTTCACAAAACACATCTCCATTAAGGATGAGACTGTTACGAGAAACATTTCCTTCCATTGCGCCTCACATGCTTAAGTCACGGAGAGAATTAACCGTGACCATTATAAAAGGTAAAGGGAACATTCGACATAGGTATGCAACTTTAACTGATCATGTTTTGTCCAGATTTACTTCTTCAAACAGATGTGATGACTTAAGCATCGGAGTGCCTTCGGCCACCAAAAAAAAGTCATTGGCAGTCTAACATCTGTTTTCCAGGTCAAACTCACAGGAGGATGATTTTTGGACGCATCAGTTTGGCGTCGTCCATGGGGAACGGCGAGTTTCCTTTCTAAAACCAAGATCCACAGTGACAAAGCTCACCATAATCTGATAAAAGATCAACAAGCCGTCAAAGCAAATGACCCACTCTACAGATCCTCAACCCAATGATGATCGCGACAACTCTCCTACCGACAACGATGCATCACTAACAACTCACGAAGAAGAAGCAGCCTGGATCATCGAACCGATGGCACCCGAGAATACGGATCCACAACATGCAATAGCCCAGACAACCCAAACATCTGGCGATGTCTCCACGGATCCTCGGGTAGACCTGCTCATGGTCCAGATGAACTACATGACAAAGATGTTGGAAAAAATCACCTAGGAGCGCATCCAGCCAGCTAACCCTGTTCAGGCACCGCCCCAACAAAATTCCGCCAACCGAACTCAAGAAAGTGAAAAAGTCTCAGTAGAACCCCAACAGGGAAACTTCGAAAGCAACGAACTCCCCCGAGGCAAGACTCCATAGTGTGACGGAATGCCTGCCAAAATCTCGTTCAGAATAGGGGTCACGAATCCCAACATATTGTACGAGTTAGCCAAGCCGCCATTATTCGACTCCCTCATGAAAACAACGATGCCGAAAAAGTTTACTCCACCAAAGTTTGAAGTATATGATGGTACTACCGACCCAACTGATCACTTGAGGTACTTCCACCACACGATGGCCCTGAAGGAAACCACGGAGACAATCTTGTGCATGACATTTCTGATCAGCCTTACCTACACAACAATGAATTGGTTCAACAACCTACCACCGAGGTCGATATACTCCTTCTAAGGTTTAGCCACCGCTTTTATCACTAGATTCATCGGGAGCCAGCGGATGAGGAAATGACCACACTACCTCCTGCATATAAGGTAGAAGCCCGAAGAAACAATACAGGAATATGTCACTCAATGAATTGACGATGATTTATGGATGTAGCGATGACACAACCACTGTAACCTTTGTTGTCGAACTGAAGAGAGGCCCCTTCTTTGATGCCCTTAACCTGGAACCTCTAAAAAACATGGCGGTCCTGCTAAAAATAGCACAAAAACACATCTCCCTTGAAGAGATGAAGGCGGCCAGGAGGAAAAATGACCAAGAAAGAGAAAGTCTTTCAAAGAAACAAGAAAAAAAAAAGGAAAGGAAACGAGATGACGGACAACGAGAGGGTAGCATCCAATCAAAGAAACATCGGAATGACAGAAGGAGTGATTCGCAACAACAAGAATCCGAGAAGCTACATACAGTGCGACCTTAACACGAGCGAGTAACGAGTGTGATGAAGAATACATACAAGCCATATACAACCCTAAAAACAAGTTGAACAAATATACTGAAGCACATAGCAAAATGGGATAACATCAACTTGCCGCTTAGGATGATAGGAGACCCGAAAGGAAGTGACGAAAACAAATATTGTTCCTTCCATAAAGATCATGGGCAAGATACCAAAGACCGCTACAATCTAAAAGATGAAATCGAGCATTGGGTTCAGAAAGGATGACTCGACGAGTTTATCGGAATGCCAGATAAACAACTCACATGGAATGAAAAAACAGATAGCGTTGTGGGATCGAAAGAACAGTCCAGAGAGCTAATATACGCCTTATACTGCATAGCCAGAAGAAGCAAAATGCACAACCTAACAAAAGAAGCGGCCATGAAAATTTCCCATTCGAACTAATTTATATCAAAACAAGAGTACTAACAAAACCAGACAAGCCATTTCACGAATGCACAAAACATGGAGAAGTTTGCATCAACCAACTAATACGATTCGAAGATCCTACCCACGGATGTAAGCTCGACCCAAATCACTAATGACAAAACTGAAAGCACCGGACTCAATCGAACCTCGATGGTTGACACCAAACACGGAGCCAACATCAGCATGATTGGGAATTTGGTGCTGATGTGAGCATGGTTGGACAATTTGGTGCTGATGTGAGCATGATTGGACAGTTTGGTGTTGACATGAGCATGATTGGATATTTTGGTGTTGACATGAGCATGATCGGACAGTTCGGTGTTGATGAAAACACGATCAGACAGTTTGGTTGTGACGTGAACATGATTGGATAAGCATACACTACTCAGCTATTGAATAGGAAAATGCCCTGAGTCTGCTAGTCACGACAACATATATGACATACGAGGACCGACGTCAAACAAAGGAAAACAAAACAACAAAAACATCAATATCTAATGTGAGGATCAACATCAAGCAAATGATCTCTAATACGAAGACCAACATCAAGCAAAGGAAAACAAAACAAATCGTACTTCGAACCAGCATAAATGTTTTAACAGTTAAGGTTGGTGAGAACATCAAAAAGGGAATATCAATAAGATTACGAATTCAGAAACCCCCATTTTTGCGTGGACGACAGAACATATACGTATCTAGTAACAAGAAATCACGACGAAAGTAAGATATATATAAACTTTTGGTCTGATCAACCATGAAGTAAAAGTTGGACACCCGAGTCAACTTAACACTAAAACTTTGAGTCGACCGAGATGTTGAGTTAACGAAGTAAAAGTTGGACACCCGAGTCAACTCAACACAAAAACTTTGAATCGACTGGAATGTCGAGTCAACGAAGTAAAAGTTGGACACATGAGTCAACTTAACACAAAAACTTCAAGTCGACCGAGATGTCGAGTTAATGAAGTAAATATTGGACACCCAAGTCAACTCAACACAAAAAATTTGAGTTGACTGAAAATGTCGAGTTACCGAAGTAAAAGTCGGACACCCAAGTCAACTTAACACAAAAACTTTGAGTTGACTGAGATATCGAGTTAACGAAGTAAAGGTTGGACACCCGAGTCAACTCAACACAAAAACTTTGAATCGACTGGAATGTCGAGTTAATGAAGTAAATGTTGGACCCCCGAGTCAACTCAACTCAACACAAAAACTTTGAATCGACTGAAATGTCGAGTTAACGAAGCAAAGGTTGGACACCCGAGTCAATTTAACACAAAAACTTTAGGTCGACCGAGATGTCGAGTTAACGAAGTAAAGGTTGGACACCCGAGTTAACTCAACACAAAAACTTCGAATCAATTGGAATGTCGAGTTAACGAAGTAAAAGTTGGACACTCGAGTCAACTCAACACAAAAACTTTGAGTTAACGAAGTAAAAGTTGTACAAACAAATCAACTTAACACAAAAACTTCGAGTCGACCAAGACGTTGAGTTAATGAAGTAGATGCTCAACAAACAAGTTGACTTAACACAAGAACTTCGAGTTGACAAAAACATTGAATCAACGAAGTCAGAATTAAAGACAAATCAACATGATTCGAGGAACTACAAGCAAAAGCAAACTCTTTGCAACAAAACGGGAAGGACAACGTCGGCCCACCATTAGACGAATGATGAGCCAAAGCACGAAAGCAGCTACTAAAGAATTCAAAGCAAAATCCATGACAACTACAACTGAACTGAAAAGAAAAAGAAAAAACAAAGTTTATTTTATTGATAATACTACTCTGTTACATCCGGAGAAGAAGATAAAGAAGTGGGGGGAAAAACGAAGGCAACTACAGGATCATCACTCAGGGAATATGGGAAGGACTCTCTTCAAAAGAGGGAGAAAACAAAGACTTTGGGGCGTTTGAGGGTAGAGGAAGCAATGGCTCCTCAACTACTGGAGCAGATTCTTCAACATCATCATCCTTGAAAGCTTCAGCAACCAAGTGACGGTACCTAGAGAAATCCTTGCCAAGCCCCTCGATATAGTCAAGAAGCTCAACCCGTCCGTCAACAACTCGTTTCCAATCTTCAGCTTCGACAATACAGAGCCTATCATTGGAAACAACAAGTTCATTTTTGGCCGCGACAAGCTGCCCCTCACCGGTGGAAAGCATACCAGTAGTATCTGCCTTGACATGATCAAGCGCAAAAGTTATCTGTTCCATCCGCCTCTTAGCAATATCACAAATAATGGATTGCTCCACTTCAGCACAAGAAGCTTCATCAAAAGCTGCATTCTCAGTGGATAACTCTTTTTCCACATCATGTAGACGAGTATAAACCCCATCCAACTTGGCTTTCAAAGAATCAAACTCAGAGGCAGATTTATCCCGCATACTTTTTGCCTCAATCAACTACTTTCGAGCAGCCTATGTAGTTTTCTCTAATTCAGTGCATTGTGCTCTCAACACGTCAAATTGGGAAAGAACGTAAGAAAACACTAGCAACAGTGCTGCCAACCTCCTCTCCAAAGAAGCCACTTGATCACGACCATCTCGATAGACCGAGCCCATCACCCCTGGATAGGCGAGATGATTCATCTTGTCCATTATCTGCTCAAGACCATGATCGATGTGATCAAATGGCTCCAGTACGAGCATCAAAGGCCTTTCCACTAACCGCCCATGCCACTCATTTACCAACCTGCGTGCACTGTTTTGCACTTCAAGTTTAGTGAACCAGCAAAACTTGTCATCTGACTTGATACATATATCTTTTGGGCCAGGCTCAATCTAACCAACCCGTGGATGAAGAACACTAGGATCCAAAAGTACTAAAGAACCACCATCGACAGTCAAAAGGGCAGAAGGAAATGCAGTAACAACAGAAAAATCACTTTTACCCTCCCGTTGAAAAACGTCTGTGGCGAGGGCAGGACTAGCGGTAACGGCAGGAGCAGGAGAACCCTGACGGATAGGAGAAGAAATTAAGAACCCGGCTGCTTCACTAGCATCAATAAAAGGAGAAGGAAAGTCGAACTTGAAACTCTGACCACCACCAATGTCTTTCGACTGCTCCACCGTTAGCTAAAGCATTTTATCATTGATAACTCATAGATCATCATTAGACAACTCAGTAACGTCTGAAACACCATAAGCAGAAAGAAGCCTTTTTTCATTATCTTCCAACGGACGAGTAGTCTCATTCTCACTCTCCTCTCCAATGCAAGCCTCAACTCCTCGGCCTTTTCGAAAGATTCGTGATCCATTTTGCAACATTGTCATGGGAAGGAATTGGACGAGAGGCAGCCTCCGTAACATCCTGAACATGATTCAGACGGGACACAATCCAAGCAAACCACGAGTAAAAAGTCATTTTTTCCTCGGAACCCGACCAGGTCTACGACAATCGCCTTGACAGACTCGTGGACCTCGCAAGCTTTCTTTTTCTAGAAGCAGGAACTGTGACATTAACAGAGCACCGAGATTCATAACACGCCTGTCTAAACTCACTTCCCAATCAATGCTAGCATCACTAATGCTAGCCCGAGCAGCAAAGGCCTCAGCACGAGACTATGTAAATAAAGCTCGCTCCTCTTCATTCATAGTGTACAAACCACTACACTCTAGGAAGCCCTCGGAAAGAAATGCCTCCACAGGAAACCGGTGAAGCTTCAGGAAGTGGTCACTGATCCTCTCTTCCTTAGTAGTCAACTGAAGATTCTTTCGTTTATTGGGAACTCGGAATGATTGAAAAATCAAATGACCTCGCAATTGGAAAAAGCCAGAGTTCACAGAATCATAAAATTAAGACCTTGACCAATCGCGGATGTCATCGTTCAGTTTCTCAAAGCGGACAGGAGAACGGAGGAAACAAATATCCCTATTCACTAACAGACCAACCACATGAATGCAAAACCTTGACGGTCAAAGGAATGCCAGACAGAATAGCCCTCGCGTAAGAAGAAACCATTACCTTCAAACCATTAGGACCCATCTAAGCAGGAGGAATGCCCAATAAGCTCAAATACTCCTAAAACAGCTTCAAAACTGAGAAACGAAAGCCGGAAGAAAACATGCGTGAATGCAGTGCGATGTATTCAGCCTTTAGATTATAAGGACTATCATCCTGTCTAGGCAGGATAATCTCGAGGTCGGGCGGCAAATTATAATCAGAACGAAGACTATCCACCGTCGCCTGAGAAGCTCTATTGGGAAAATAATGAGCCTCACATAGAGCTAGTGATTTACCATTTAGTTTATCACCAATAGACATCGTTGAAGAACAGAGAAGAAGTGAAAATGAAAAAAATGAGGGAATGAGCGAACCCTAATTTCAAAGATAGCGTAAAGAGGGAAAACTAATTCGTCACATCTCCTTTTATAGATCCGAGCAATGAAGGGATGACTCATGGGACAACGTGCGAGATATGATGGATACGCGAATCCCAAAAATATTCGCAAAAATAAACGGGCAAGCAAAGAATTGAGACACCAACCCGCGGAAAGTTACTGACAACATTAAAAACAAGGCAATGATGGAATTGAAAGGTAAATCGTCATGAATTTAGTGGCCACGTCAGCATACCCAATAACTAAAGGGGGAGTAGCTGATGATACATCAAAATAGACCGATCATCACGGTCGTACATGTGGCATAGAGCATCCATCACGAAGATATAACACCCAGTCTATTGGGCTAGTTCATAAAACCCAAGAAGAATAAAGTTGATCACAAAGGCCCAGACAAAGCCCACTAACGAAGAGACATAAACAAAGTCTGAATCCAAGCCCGAATCCAGGCCAGACACGAGTTCTCTCATAAAGAAGAGGAACGTTGCACCGAAAAGAGTCATGGAGGGGGTTATGCCTTCACAGACACATCTCCATTAATGAGGAGATTGTTACAAGAAACATCTCCTTCCGTTGCGCCTCACATTAGTGAGTTGCATTGAAGGAGAGCTAGTAAATCCAGTACCTTTCTTCTGGTTTGCAACATTTAAACAATATGCTCAATCCCTGACTCAAATCACTTTTCTTGAGCCTTGCTTGCTTGAGCGATACGTCTTAGTTCAGTCATTAATACCTCTATTTGTCTGGCTATCTCCGTTTGTTGCTTCCTTGTGTCATTCATAAACATTTTGATCTCTTGAGTTTTGGTTTCCATGGTGGAATGGATCGATTGTGGCTATGATACCAATTGTCACATTCGTGACTTCTCAATCTCAGAAAGGATGGAAAATGTAAGAAGAAAATGAATTTGATTAGCTAAGATCGGAGTTACAGATACTCCTATCAAGTTCACAGTGAACAAGATACCTTGATTTTTCTCTTACAGCTTGTTATCCGTGTTTCTCTCTTCATCTCTATTTAACAACATAAATTTGAAGAGCCCCATCGAATGAAGCCACGCATGCGTTCCGTGTGAGCTTAACTAATTCTAAAATTGGAATTATAAAATACCCTTTTATTTGAACATTTGATTTTGGCACCCTTTTTCGCGCCAAGTTTCTGAATTCTAAATTTCTGAAATCCGATTCATGACAATCTTGATAGAATTTAACTTTTTCAATCCATCGGTCCATAAACCAAAACCAGAGAGATTGAATCAAAGAGTCATAGAAAGAAAGGAAGCCAGCCAAGGACTCGGAGGAACAAAAACTTCTCCATAACTAAGAAGGCATTGCTAATATTCTAAATGCAATCAACTCAATTTCTTGCCCTTCAGGTGCGATGGGCGTCGTAAGGTATTTTTTTTAGAACTCCGAACCTACAAGTCTCACGAGTGCCAAAAATTCGATTGCAATAGCAGGAAGTGGAGTTGTACAAAATCAGTTCTTCGTCCATCAAAACAACAGGCAAGGAAAAAGAAGAGGTGGTGAAGATGTTGTTGGATAAACATGAGAACTCTAGGGATTGTGACCCATCAAAGAAGAAGAAACCCAAGTGCCCAGTGAAGAAAGGCAAACAAATTTTGCCCTCTTAAATAATAGTACATGTAAAACCTACCAATTGAAGGTGTGTTTTGCACACTGATTCATTTCTTTTTATTTTATTGTTTTCTTTCACTCATACCAGTAAGAACCCTAATATTTTTTGTTGGAGAGATAGATTCCGTAGGGAAAGGGAAAATAAGGATGAATGTTGTGAAGCCATGATACATGAGAAGAGAAAAAGGGCTTTTATGACTTGTGCAAACGTGGTTTAGGTAGTGAGGAGTCGTGGGAACCTAAATGGACGATTGGCTTTACATCATCAAGTAAACAAAAAATAGAAAAAAATTGTTGGAGAAACTAAGTAAAAAGTTTGCATAGGCTATACAAAAATCAACCAATCAAAATAACAAAACATATGCAACCACAGTTTCTGTTAACTTGTCCTAACAAAAATAAATTTGAAGAAGGGAATCCATAAATTTGAGGGGAAAATCAAGAAGGAAATCAAAGAGTGAAAACTAACAGGAGGTAAATAAAACTATATTCAATTGTATGGATATTCATAGGCGTGTTCTAATATTCACATTTAAAATTGAAATATTAATATCTAGATTTTTTTTTCAGTTAACCATGAAGTGTCCTACAGAAAACATAATAAACTTTTATTGACAGGACAAACCATCCTAATAAAACTATATTATTCTTGACTAGTTTGACGACAAGAGTCATAAAAGCTTTTTAGTAATTTTGTATGTAATAACCATCCTAAAAATGCTCTTTAAACATTTTTCTTGACGCTTTTTTGAAAATGAAAAAAAGTAATTTTAAAACCGTCATAAAAGTGAAAATTTTTAGTAGTGTTGCTATTCACTTGAGCTTCTGCTAGCTCCCTTGTATGAGACTTTGTTGCTTATTTACTTGAGCTTCTACTAGAATGACAATGCATTTTAAACCAAACTCTCGACATGAATTTGTAACTCTTCAAACTCTTAGACATTTAGAACTGCCAAAGTTGAAAGGAGAGCAGATTAGATTAGATTGAAGCAATAAGATGGAGTTACTGCAAGTGAAAGAACACGAAAAATAAGAAGTTTGAAATGGGTTTCTAATAGATGATAAAAGAAGATTAAAAACACGGGAGGAATACAACAAAAAGGTGCCATGAGTCTCAAAACCAGTTGTGGAGGTACTTTTGAAATCCAAATATCAACTTCTATTTTAGTCATCATTGACGAAATCAAAATCATAGCTTTTTAAGACAAAACATAAGGCTTATATCCAAGTCTGAAATGGTTATCACCATAAACAAGGCAATAGTTATTCTTATTAAGAGAAGATGGAAATGATAACAATATTTGATACTAGCAAATTTAAACTAGACATATAGTACATTGTATTTAAGAGAGCTCAATCCACTTTAAAACAAAACAAACTTTATCCAATATCTAATACAAAAATTTCAAGTAAGATACTTTTAAGGATTTTGATGAAAACTATAGATCCACACCAACACAAGATAAACAACCCATTTTAGGTCCAGAAGAAAAGTAAAAGATAACCAAGCCATTTCAAGTACTAACAAAATTTGGCATATACTTTCATCAATCTTGTGAAAGAATGGCTCAGAGCATTACAACTCCTTTATATTTGATGCATATTGGTTCCTGGCAATTGCAAATTATAATCACTGTAAACAAAGAACAACTATAGTTTTAATGAGATGATTTAATCTATAAAGGGTATAATTTCACTACTAATTTAACCAATTTCACTAATTCAATTAGTATATAGGAAACAAATCCAAAGTTGAGGCCTACACCATGCATATATCCTCATGTTTCTTCTTTTCATAAGCAAGCATGTGCTTATTCCCTAGTTTTTCCCTCTACACTAAACTTTTCTAAGGTCAACAATAGATCTTGCCTCTTTATAAAGCAAGGCAAATCAAACTAACAATATCCTGATTCCAGAAAATTTAAAGTGATAACAGAAACTAAGAATGGAATCAATCCTTATAAGAGGCAAATCATCTCAAACAAAAACAATAATAAAAACGATATCTCAATAAAAGATCAAACAAATATTTAAAGCCCCGAAATCAAAGTGTAAGAGAGAATTGTCCCATATCGTCCAAGCACACTAAATATGACCTCTATATAAGCTCTTGGACAACCCTCACCTTGTAATCAGTCTTCAAGGTTTAGTTAGGCCCATGAGTTTATTCACATGGTATCAGAGCTAGGTCTCGAGACTACGAGTTCTCGTCTAACCTTCCGCCCTCCTCACTATCTGCATTTCGCGCTTCGCAAGAGCGACGTGTTAGAGAGAATTGTCTCACATCGTCTAAGAACACTAAATAAGAATTCTATATAAGGTTTTGTGCAGCCCCCACCTTGCAAGTCGATTTTCAAGGAGTTAGGCCTATGGGTTTATTTCACATGGTATCAGAGCTACGCCTTCGGACTGTACATTCTCGTCTAACACTCCGCCCTCCTCACCATCTGCATTCCATGCTTTGCGTGAGAGAGAGTGTTAGAGAGAATTGTCCCAAATTGTCTAAAGACACTAAATGAGACCTTTATATAATTAGCTCTTGGGCAATCCATAGCTCTTGGCCAACCCTCACCTTGCAAGTCGATTTTCAAGGTTGAGTTAGGCCCATAGGTTTTTTTCACATTGTATTGGAGCTAAGTCTTGGGATTCCGAGTTCTCGTCTAACCCTCCGCCTTCTTCGCATCTGTGTTCCATGCTTTGAGTGAGAGGGAGTGTTAGAGAGAATTGTTTCACATCGTCTAAAGAACACTAAATAATTCCTCTATTATAAGCTTTTGGGCAAACCTTACCTTGCAAACCGGTTTTCAAAGTTGAATTAGGCCTATGGGTTTATTTCACATGGTATCAGAACAAGGTCTCGGGACTCCAGGTTCTCATCTAACCCTCTGCCCTCCTTACCATGTGTACTTATCCTACATCATCAAAGATCACTAAATAAGACCTTTATATAAGCTTTTGGGTAACCCATAGCTCTTGGGAAACCCTCACATTGCAAGCCAATTTTCAAGGTTGAGTTAGGGCCATAGGTTTATTTTACACATAGAATTTAACAAAATGAGTATCATTCATTTCTATCATAAGATTATGATAAATAAAGTTAGGGTTAGGATTTGAAGTTGCTTACTCTTTCAATTGTGAACCAAACTTATTTGTGTGCTGCCCCGAAATAGAACGAAGTGGAACCACTTCTTCCAATAGTCATCCCGCATCTAGATGCAAGCAAAGGGTAGAGAGAGGGGCAAGAGGAAGAGTAGGATGCAAAAGTAAAGAGCCCGCAGCAGATGACACGACGGAGGATAAAAATGGCAGAGATGAGGCATGATTGATTTTAAACTCATTGTCAATACTTTTCATAGATTGGAAAATATTCAAAAGGACAACAAAAAGTAGTTTGAGTACTCAATAGTATGTTTCCAAAACCTACTATTGTATCACGAGGGAACCCACTATTGTTTATAGTGGGTTTGGTTTCTAAATTAAATTTGTTATCTCTTTCTCTGATTTCTTTTTTCAATTTCTTCTCTTTACTTCTATGTTTCCTTTATTAAAAGCTTCATCAAACACTCATTATTTTCCTCTTATTATTAACATACATATCTTAACTATTTGATCTAAACACAATACACAATACGTTCTTTCAAAACTCTCAAACCGTAAAACCATTATTAGTAGAAACTTACATATCTTTACTCCTGTCAATGCTCTTTTTGCTGACCAAACACTATTCCCCCTAGAAATTTAAAGGACAAATGGATCTGATACCAAAATTGACTTAGGACAACACCCAAAGGCAAATAGCACCAAAATAATTGAAATAGCAAGAGAATATGCAAGATTATTGAAATAAAAACATTACACAATTTGACATCTTTGTCAGATCGCCAAACGAATGCAGATGAAGACTCTATAAGACTCAACCAGATTTCTTTTGATAGAGATTGGTTAGAGCAATATGCTTAAACTGACTGTGAAATCAGTCACAAACAACAAAGTTTTTTTTATCGAAGTGATATACTCAAACTGACTATGAAATCAGTCACAAACAACAAAGTTTTATTGTTACAGTGGTAGACTGTTTCTATTTTAGTAAAACAGAAGTTAAAATGAAAATTGTTTATTGTGATGATGGATTCATAATAATAATAACGATGGACATGCATGATGATTAGAACTTGAAATTCATTGATTAGGAGAATTTGGAATACATTGAAAACTGTAAAACTTACAACGTTATTGAACTTCAAATTTATCGAAAATCTTACAAGGAAATCTAAAGAGGGAATATAAAAGGTTTTGGCTTTTGAGAGACTTTGGTGTTCTTCTCCTGAGTGGAATAAGATGCCTTTGTGCTTCGAACTTTGCTTATTTTATAGTAGAGAAAAAGCTTTGAAAAATGATTATTTCTTCTATTATTGCTTGACAACATCATGAGAACTTTGACATATTGGAGATATGGTGGCGTTGGATTCTTGCAATAAGGGAGATGAGGTGGAGAATTACTTTCGTTGAGTTTGGACTTGCGAAATTATAGAGGATTGAAATGACTTGTGGGCATGGTGAGAATGACATGTTTAGTTGTGAAATTATTGGAGGTTTTTTTTCAGTGAATTTTGAAATTATGTTAAATTATTGGGGATGAAAAATGACATGTGGGACATATGACAAGGACATTGTATTTGGATTATGGATTGGATAACATGTTTAAAAATAGTGTTTTGATAAGGACGCAATTGGTGGATGTCATGAATGGAAATCATTACGAGTCATTATCCCAAATTAGCTCTTTTGATGCTGATAACAATGATGACATCACCTCCCAAAAAAATCGAAATGAAGATGATTGCTTTGGTCTGTTTTGGTCACAACAATAATTCATTTGCCAAAATCACAACAAAAATCCCTCTCAAATGATTCCCATTCGTGACATCCACCAATTGCATAATCAATACACTATTTTCAAACATGTCATCAAATCCATAATCCAAAATGATGTCCTTGTCATAAGTCCCACATGTCATTTTCCATCCCCAATAATTTCACATATTTCCAAAATACACCGAAAAGAACCTCCACTAATTTCAAACTAAACATGTCATTCTCACATGCCCACAAGTCGTTTTCAACCCTTTATAATACCACAAATGTCCAAACTTACCAAAAATAATTCTCCATCCTATCTCCATTATTGCAAGAATCCAACGCCACTTTATCTCCATTATGTCAAAGTTCTCATGAGTTGTTGAACAATAATAGAAGAACGAATCGTTCTCCAATGCCTTTTCTCAATTATAAAAGAAGCAATGTTCGAAGCACGAATGCATCTTACTCCACTATGGGGTAACAATCTCTAAACATAAGATCTTACTCCACTTTGGAGTGAGACCTCTATACATCATACTCCCTCTATTGAGCATTTAAAGAGAAAAATCCTCTATACATATTTCCAAAACATGTTTAACAATCCAAATGTCAAACAACAAATGCAAAAGAGAAGAGTGAAAAGAACACTTTTCTGATGATGAAGATTGGTCTGATACAAACCAAATTCCAAATCAAGATGATAATAAAGTTTACATACTTTCTTCTTATGTTCAACCTGAAGAAGACTAAAAAGCCACAAAATTCGAACTAGTTTTTGATAATGATGATTCCTATTCACCAAATGATGATAATCCTCCTTCTGAAGTCGACAACAACTCAGAACAAGAAGACTGGAGTGATTAATTTTAATTTATGACAAAAATTAAAATTATTAAAAATAGATTTCTGCAGGACAAGTGTTTAGTCAGCCAGGAGAGCGTTGGTAGGGCCTCAAAAGCCTTATAGCTAGACGTTGGTAGGTGCTAAAAAGTCTTGTAGCTAGACATTGGTCAGCCGGTAAAGCCTGTTAAGTCGTGAAAAGACGTGTTAGGCATAGGGTGGTATCGTTGGTGGTCCCATCTCAGTTGTCCCATTTGAGGTGGTTCCATTTATCCCTTAAGAAACCTATCTTGTAACTCTTAAGTTTTGTCGTAGATTTAGGATTACGGTTTTCAAGATGTGTTTTTTGAAGTTTAATAATGCTATAAGTTTTTATAGTTTTCAATGTATTTCAAATTCTCTTAATCAATGAATTTCAAGTTCTAATCGTCATGCATGTCCATCGTCATCACAATAAACAATTTTCATTCTTACTCCTATTTTACCAAAAATAGAAACAATCTACCACTGCAACAATAAACTTTGTTGTTTGTGACTGATTTCACAGTCAGCTTGAGCATATCGGTCCGTCCAACCTCTATCAAAGAGAATTTGGCAGAGCCTTATATAGCCTTCATCGACATCCATTTGGCGATCTTGTAAAGATGTCAAATTGTGTACCCTTTTTATTTTAGCAATCTTGCATATTCGCTAGCTATTTCAATTATTTTGGTGCCCGTTGCCTTTGGGTGTTGTCCTGAGTCATTATCAATATACAAACTCATCTAACTTGTCTAAACCAACATACCTTTACTCCCAAGTTAGCAATAATTATATATTGAGTTTCATCCCCAAAATCAAAGTATCCCAAACCCAAATAAACACCATTGACAATTTCTAAATTCAAATCAAGTACTTGAATGGTCTAAATTATTTTCTCTAACCAATACATTTTAGAATAAATACTAACCTAAGGGTATGTTTGGTTCTACAGAATAAGCAAAAAAAATAAATAAAAAATAAAAATAAAAATTCAAGGAGAACTGCAGAAAAAAGGAAGAAATTACTAAGAAATAGGGGAGGATTTTTTCCACTTGAAGTTGAAAATGACTACATTGGGAGAAATTGTTCAATGCTCTCAGCCTAAGAAAACATTTTTCACAATTTTTATAAAAAAAATGAGGCTGGAGATCATCAAGTTTATATTCTCCATTATCTGTCCCAATTGTTTTTCTTCTCCTTACCTCCACATTTTCATTGTTGGAAAATTTCTTGGGAATTTTTTCTTTAGAACCAACACATACTAAATTTGTATTGTTTCCCCTGCCATAAATATTTTGCTCAAATTGTCATGGTTGAGTTAGTCTATACGAGGGGGACAACGTTATAGTAAGACTGCAATAATAATGCAATTATAATATTGAAAGATGGTGTAGAGTTTCTAGTAAGGCAACATGAGGTAGATGAGTAACTTATGAGCAACGAATTAGGACAAGTAAAGATGAATTAGAAAATTTTCAAAATGCAGTGCTTGCCTCAATAGGTTATTAATTAAGTTGATTGGGATGTTAAGTCATGTAATTATCAGTAGTACTAGACAGAAAAACTATGCACGCTGAAGGTCCTCAATGACAAGGAAAAACCAAATGAACGTGAATTAGGATAGCGCAAGCAACAACAAGACACCTAAATTAACAACATATATTGCTTCAAGTAGAATTCCATGGTGGAACTGAAACAAATGTGAAATAATGATTTTAGAACCATGATTACTTTTCTCGAAACACATTCATCATTTTCATCTATCTAAGTTAAAAACTGACTCAAACTATTTAATTTTAAACAAAGACAAACATACAACACTTTGATTGTTTCATCTAAATTAAAGACAAACATACAACAATTTGATTATCTCAACTAAATCAAGCATAACTATTCATGCTTCATCACTTGTTGTTTCAAAACTTAAAAACATGACTTCCACATGCAAAAATAAATACAAACACATGCTTCTTGTCATCCAAAACATGTATAACTTTTCATGTAGCAAACCAATTTGATTTAACTAAAACAAACATACTTAATTGATTATTTCGGAAAATCAATTAAAACCTATTGATGTTCTCAAACGATTAACTTTTTTCTCAGCTGGTATGGCTTCGCTTGGTTTTCAATCTCATAATCCAAAATCGAAAATCCAAGTGGGGAGGCTTATGTGAAAAATGATTTCATACCTTCCTTGAGCCAGAAAAATAGCATCTCAACCCTGAATTACTTCTGAATCGCGGTTAACCCAAATGCAACGGCACACCCACTCAATGGAATCGAATCGAGTGGATCTCTTCATCTGAGTAGGGGTTCGATGCTATGCATTAGAAAGTTTGAAATTAGAAATGGAGTGTTGGATATGCGAGCCATCCCTATAAATTTCCACAAATTATGTCGACCGTATGTCTTGATAGCCATACAACACTCACCAACTAGAGCGAGCGTGACATATTTAGCCAACTGATCCTTTTAGTTTTATTTTGATTAATTACATGGGCTTTAATTTGGACTCGCTCATGTTGTTTCTTGCTTCTCCTTGATGTAGGATTATTTAGAAGTTGAGCCTTGTTAGGGAACCATGTTTTTCAACCACGGTGATGTGGTATGAATATGATTTAGGGAGGATGGTGGCTTAATATGTACATAAGCCTTCCCAAATCATGCAACATCACCTTGTTCCTCAACATTTTTTACGGGAGAACGTCAGATTGGTATCTATTTACAACTTAAAAAACAAAAATGAGTTAGGAAAAAAAAACTTATTATTAATTTGGTACCTCTACACGTGCAATCTGTAGCACGTGCCACCTAAAACTCTGAAAATCGGGATTTTGATAGCTGAAATGGCGGTGGCCCACTGGCGCAAATCTAACTTCATAAGGGGTCGTAACATAGCGCAAGCGTAAATTGAAATCACAAACTCAGAAAATCTGAGATGTGAAAGCTAGATTATTCCTAGAATGTGGAAAATAAATTTTAACTGATTGATTTGAATATTAATTGCCTCATTGATTGATTGTATAAAATTCGTACTAGGAACTCCTTATATAGATAACTCCACGAGTACAAACTAAAATCTTACTAAAACAAGGAAAATAACTTTCCTAAGGTATCTAGACTATAATAGGGACTTCCTAAGACTGTTTGGACTCTATTTGGACACTTCTAAAGGCTCGTACATAAGCCATAAAATAGAAAAAACGAAAATCACTCTAAAAATATAAATAAACTAAAAACATCATATTTCCTAATACTATGGACATAGATTCAATAATGAAATTCATCATTTACTTGACTTTACCAATAGGTATGACTTGGTCTAATGGGATTGACTTGGTCAAACTAACAAAAAATGTTCTTCAATATATTATACATCAGCTCGGGGGGGGGGGGGGGGGGGGGGGTCATAGGTGGTGAGTGGTGGTGGCTGAACCATGAAGAAGAATGACCAAATCTTGGATTTGGAGTGCTGGTAGTGGCTGGAGATAACTAGAGGTGCCTTGCTCGTGTTATGAGAGGTCGGTGGTGATAGCTGAATCAGGAAAAAAGAAGAAGAAGTGGAAATGAGAAAGGGAAATTCACGTGCTAGGATTTTCAAATTTTTTGAAAATATATTCCAACTTGGAAACAAGTTTTTTTGGGTGCTAAACATGAGTGAAAATGTTTTTAGGTACCATTATGTTTTTTTTTTTTTAAAAAAAAAAATTTAATATCAACTTTTCTTACTTTTACTTTGATAGATTTAGTTTACACTAGGGGTGGGCATTTCAGACCGAAAGCCCGGACCGAACCGAAAACTGGACCGGTTCAGATCGGTTTTTTATCTGTTATTCAATAGTCGGTCTCACAACCCGGCCCGGCCCAATATTTCAAGTCCGGTCCTCGGTTACCATTTCTAAAACCCGTCGGGTAACTGGCCCGACCCGAGTAATATAAAACCTAAAAAAAAATTAGGGGTTTATACTCCCAAATCCACTCCGCCCAATTCCCACTCTTCTTCTGCCTCCCATCCGACTCATCCTCCTCCTCTGCTACTCCTCCTCCTCTACTACTCCCCCCTCTGCTGTTGTTATCAATCAGGAGTCAGGACCATCAGGTAACTCCATTCTCCAAACTCTCATCTTCTTCTTCATTGTTGTTGAAACAATCCAAGTGTGTTGGTTCTATTATAGCAAAGCTCATGAATCGATCAGCCACTCATCTCCACCACCATCAAAAACCTGTTAAAGAGATTCAATCATCCCCAACGAAGATGGGGCAGTCTTTCATCATGATCAAGCCCGATGGCGTTCAAAGAGGCCTTGTTGGTGAGATCATCAGCAGATTTGAGAAGAAAGATTTCATCTTGAAAGGGTTGAAGTTGATCACCGTGGGTCAAGTTTTTGCTGAGAAACACTACGCAGATTCGTCTGCAAAGCCTTTCTTCAATGGATTGGTGGAGTACATCATCTCTGGACCTGTTGTTGCTATGGTTTGGGAAAGAAAGAACATAGTTGTTACCGGCCGAAATATCATTGGAGCTACCAACCCAGCTGACTCTGCTCCTGGTACCATCCATGGTGACTTCGCTGTTGAGATTGGGAGGAACGTCATTCATGGAAGTGATTTAGTGGAAAGCGCCCAAAAGGAGATTGCATTGTGGTTCCCTGATGGCCAAGTCAACTCACTCACTTCATGAATCTTTACTCTAGACTCTGCATTATGGCTTAATTTAACTATGTTCAGCACTTGCTTTGACCACAAAAAACTATAATTGAAATGATCCTCTGCATAGTTCTTTACAATACAATTCCAGGATGCATTGGAGGCTATATATTAGAATTACATGGGTCGCCCTTATTATACCATTCGATCTTTATTATACCATTCGATCTTCATGAAATTCAAACCATGGCACAACTCCAATATATAGTATAACGATTATACTAGCACTCAATTTATCAAATTCAGCAATTAGGGCTTTATCAAATTCAGTTTAGGCTTTGCACTTTGGACAAAGACCGGCTCGAGACCAGCCCGGAATTCGGTTAACCGGGACCTCAGTTAACCGGTCAACTCGGTCCGGTCTCGGGCCTCATAATTGCTGGCTTAAAATTATCGGGCCGGTTTTCAATTTTTAATTTTCAGGCCGGTTACCCGGACCTGTCCAGCCCTAGTTTACACCAACCAAAAAGAAAACTAACACTGACTGAGTATTTGACAGTGAGAATCACTTAAAAATAAAAATAAACAAATTAATAAATAAAAATAAACAAACAAACAAATAAATATCAACTTTGAGTCGAAAAGAGGAGAAAAGTTTTAGAGTAAAAGCAAGTTGACATTGCTAGCCTAGCGAAATCATAAGATTTTATCGTAAAATCTAGGTTTCTTCGTTTTTAAGGTGGTGGTGGTATACAACTTGAATTTTATTTATTTATTTATTTTTATTTATTTTTGTGGAAGAGGGGGTCGATCGTAGGGCACATATAACTAATTGCATATTTGCATAAAGTACACTTAGCTATTTCAGTACAGTTTCGTGGTTTTGACTTCATTTGTTACTTTCACTCCACTCGATCAAATTTACAAATGTTACTTAACTAGTACATGTTAATAAATAGTTTTTTTTTTTTTTTTTTTTTGAAAGGCAAGCAGAGTTTTTATAGGATCCCAGAACCCATAAAGATGCCGCAAGCTGGGTTTGAACCCATGACCTAGTGGTACCATCCGCCAAGCTCTAACCGTTGAGCTGTCATGCCATTGGCAATAGATAGTTAGGTTTTCTCGTATAAAAACAAATTTTGAGTTGTCATTATTCCCGATCGTGCTAGTTGTACTTCTTTATTTTCCCCTTCGTTTCTTATGCCATTTATTGATGACTTATTTTACAAAATATGTATGGATCAATTCAACAATTATTTTCTTACCAATCAAAATTTATATTGATTTCAAAATTTATTTGATTGAATATAAAAACTCATGGTTTATGATGGGCCACATAGGTGATGGGCCAGTACTATGCCTAGATGAGTCCTAGAGCACTACCTTTCCCACGCAGATTTTAACTATTACTTTTGATGCAGATGAACCCATCTTTCTTTAGTAAGCGAGGATTATAATAACTTTGTGCTGATGATTTCATTATCACGCGTGAAGTCATAAAACCCCGCATTTTCGAATTTGAAAAAAATGGAAGCCATCGTCCAACAATTCCTATGAATAATAGCCATACCACCTCAAAAGCCCTTTTATATTTTTATATTGTCACCCTGAATAAGAATTATTCAAAGAGTGTATTGTTATTTTTAGTTTGCAAATTTTATTTCAATTTTCAAAGCCCTTTTATATTGTCACTGGAATTATTCAAAAAGCGCATTGTTGTTTTTAATTGCAGTTTTATTTTCAATTTTCAATTTTCAATTGATAACTGATAGGGTGCCCTTATGAATCCTCTTATCCATAATTCTAATTTACTTTAACGGTTCTTTAAGCCAAAACTTTAATTTAATCTAGCTGTTGGTTATATAATGACATTTTGGGGACACAGTGGCTAGGAGAATTTCTAAAAAAACAGGGTCTATAAAATGCATTTGTAATCTCATATGAAATGGCTTTTGTAACCGTAGTATATAATCTATGCTTTATGCTTTTAACAAAAAAAAAAAAAAACTTTTTTGTTTTACAACAATGGACCTTCCCTAAGATTCCATACATTGAAAAATTATTGCATTGATCTCAGGTCCTACTCCAAATTTTTTTTTGAAAGGCAAACATGATTTTTATAGGATCTTAGAACCCATAAAGATGCCGCAAGCTGGGTTTGAACCCATGACCTAGTGGTACCATCCGCCAAACTCTAACCGTTGAGCTGCCATTGGCGTCCTACTCCAATTTCGACCATCCACAAGCGGAAAATGACTTTTAAGGCCTACTTTTTTTTATTTATTTATTTACAAAATATACAATTTAGATACCGTAGTTGATGTAATGACTAATTTGTGCCTAATATTATACTTTTATGACCAACAATGACTCTTTCATTAACCTAGGTTAACTTATAAAATTTTAGGACATATTTACCCTTCCTAAACAAATAAAAACCCTATTTTATACTTTTATGACCAATAATGACTCTTTTATTAATGATTCTAATTTTTTTTTGTTATTTTTACTTTTTTTTTTCCCTTAACCCCTCCCATTATTTGTACAAATAATTTCTTGAACTACAATTTGAGCAATTATTTTATGTTATTTGTTAGCTACAAATGACTGCATTAATATTTTCATGTTAACATTTTTTTTTATTAATGAATGTTTTGTCACTCTGAATGTGTTTGTATTTGACCAGTCATGAAAGTATATTTGAGTTTAAAGAGCAATTTTTTTTTGTTTTAATTAATGTTTGGCTCAATTATCTGTCATTATTTATTTTTACATGAAATTATCTAATTCAATATTGGTTCCCATTTTACCTATGAGGCTATGATCATGCTTTCTGGTAGACAACTTGTGACTAAATAGTGACAGAGAATAAAATTTATTACTTTACGCATACCCATGCATTAAATAATAGAAAATCAAATTTCGATAATGAGAAAATTGATTTATTAACTACATTATGGAATGAGAAACAATGATAACTAAAACTAAATTTCTAATCATCATCAAGAAAGGTAATGCACGGGTACCTGTAAACTTTTCGAATCAAATTTATGACAAGTTAATCAAATTGATTTGTTTAACTAATTAAAACCAAATTTGTAATCATCATTACCTACATTATGAAAAATTTACCAAACCTTAGTATAATAATTTGATTAATTTGTTGATCAATGAAAATTTATAATTGTTGGTCATAATTAGAATCATTGATATCAATACCTACCAGCGACATGGGGTGGGAGAGATTAAGATTAAAAAAAAGAAGTAAAAATAACAAAAAAAATCATTAATAAAATAATCCTTATTGGTCATAAAAATATAAAATTAGATTTTCTATTTGTTTAAAAGTGATCAAGATATCATATACCTTTATGAGTTAACCTCGATTAATAAAAAAATCTTTATTAGTCATAAAAGTAAGCACAAATTAGCCATTACATTAACTATGATATCTAAATAATCTATTTTGTGAATAAACATTCCTTAAAAGTCATTTTCCGCTCCACAAATGTGAACATATGAAACACACTTCCTGATGACAGTGAGTTCCCTTACATATGGTAAGAGAATTAACTCTAAATTGAGTGGCAAACCCCCAAAAATGATCAAACTCAATTTAATTAGGCTTCTGCACCTACTCCGACATGGATCAAATCTCAAAAACTTAAAATTCAAGATTGACAAAAACACCAGAAAATGCAGCTATTCACTCTGGAGAGAGAGTGATTTCATTAGTTAATTATTTATTTTATTTTCTATATTTACATCAGGAACAAATAAATACAATGCTATGAGAAAAGAAGCATCTATCTGTCCGTGATGCCTCTATGATCACAACTGGGTAAACCTTTGAGCACATCTCTCAGAGCATAGTAATGGTTATCGCACTTGTGATCTGAAATAAAGTTGCTTGAGAGCACAATCTTCTCGAAATGTTCACCAACATGTCTCTTCCATAGTGTATAAGATTCCCTTCCTTTGGTGCTGCTGCTGCCATTGCTCTTGCTAATATCATTCACACACCTTTTTAAGAAGTAGAGGGTACCTGGTAGAAAAAGCTCAGGCATCTCACCATCTTGGTCAATGGCAGTAGCAACCGCTGGTCTTCGGTTTTGGGCAAGAACTGCAGATTCTTTTCTGGCAGATGCATCTGTGTGAGAAATAACAAACCAAACTGGAGAAGTAAATAACAATGCACAAGTCGGTAAATACAATGATATACATGACACTGATTCACCTAAAATGAACAAATTATGGTAGCATCAAGGAATTCATATCTATGAGTGGCATCTTGTCACTTGAAAGATAATTCTCACTATGGGAATCACAACAGCCTCAAGTCAGGGCAAGGTTAAGATTTGTGATTTGCCAGCTAAACTGCTTACCTGCCTGCATGACAACATAGTGGCAAAACCCGACGGTTGAGTCAACCATTGGTTGGGTTGTGGCTCCTGTTTTGAATTATCGATCAAATAGACAAGCAGGCAACATAATAGCAAATTCCCTAGTTTGCGAGTAACTAGTAAAGATTCTACAAGTTAGAATATCAAAGTTGTTCAACAGATATTATAGAATGTCCCCATGTCACACAGGATCGCTGGAAATGCTAAAACATTCAGATGGTGGGACTAAACATAATATTTGACAGATTCCAATGCCATATATTCGACGAATACAAGAGTTTTGTGCAAGTAATAGGATAGGTGACCTCCAGGAAAGGTAGTTATCACACTCCACATCTTTTACTAACAAAGGGGGGACAAAAAAAGGCAAGACAAAAGATAAAGAGCAGGCTTACCAGATGGATTCATCTTACTCTTGAAATTCGCATAGTCTGCAAGCTTTCGAGCTGCATCTTGCACTGATGATACAACCTGCTTTGCATTAGTAACCACATCCACGACACTTTTCCAGTCTTCCTTCTCCAAAACAGTCATCCTGGAAAACGTGGTAATTTTCATGCATGCTATTCCTCACAACTACCAAATAAAAGAAGGATTGAGAAAGCATGGCCAGATTAAAAAAAAGCATATGGCGGCTAACACAGAACTGACAAAGATGCAGATCTTCAATCTATGAAAACATCAACAATGGGAAGATCATAAATTTTGATTTTCCAAACACATTGCAAAAGAAGGGTTTCATATGATGTCAAGTGCTAAAGCCCACGAGCATGTTTACCGGCGATAAAACTCAAAACATTAAATCTTTAAAAAATTAATAAGAAACCATGTTACGGAAATCTCTTACATTCTATAATCAGTTTAGTAAATCATAAATTTCACCACTCGAAGAAAATCGCTAAAACAATCCCACCATGAATGTGTATCCATGTTTAGATTTATGCATGTTTGTTTCGTCTGTTAAGATAATTAGAGGTATGATTTTACAAAATATTACACCATTTTGAAGAAACTCAGAGAGGGGAAAAAACCCTCTTAGTATGGTCTATAACTGAAAATGTTACCCTAAAGTGCAGTTGTAACGTGTTTCAATAACTACCTTATTGATTGCTCTTCATGTCCTACTCAGGTACTTGTCTACAAGGTGTTTTAATTTTCAAGAATAGACAAATCATTCACTTACCAATCAGTTTGAAGAATTTCGTTCCTCAATCTTTTTAGAGAAGCCACACTTAGTCTTGGAATTATATCATCCTGCAAGATAAAAAATGAAATGTAAAGAAAGAACATTCATGATTAATAAAACGAAAAAATAGAAAATGTCAATGAATATATTTTTTTATTTGTAAGATAAATCTATATAACAAACAAAAAATGTACAGTCACCTGCAGTACAACTGTTGATACATAGCTGGAGCAACTTTCAGCAAGTTCTTTAGAGAGGCAAGGTGGAGTGGCAACTCCAATGGCAGAAACAATGTCAGGACTGAATCCCAGCTCATCCTTCGTCTTATTTCGAAGCATTATTGCCAATAGCGAAGCTGCAGCTCCTCCAAGAGAGTGTCCTACTAGTCTCAATCTAAACCCCTGTAGATCAATCAGGCTTGCAAGAAAGAACTAAAGACATACTAATAAACAGTTAACAGGTTATGAAAGACGGAAATTTCCATTCACCTCATGTTTCTCCAAGCATTTCCTTATGGTTCCCATCTCATGATGAAGAAACCAGCGAGCAGCTTCACCTGTACCAAAGTGGGCTGAGTAGTCGTCGAACTTTACTTCTCCAGCACTTGAAGAAACAATATCAGTGATAATATCATAAACAGTGTGAGTTCCACGAATTCCAAGAATGACAAGCTTATTACGAATATCAGTCCCAATGTAGTATCCAGGTCTCATTACACTGGAATCTTTTATGAATTTCAAAACATTCTGCTCTCGTAGCATGCTGTTCCTTGCTAAACCTGCAGCATTTTCTCTATAAGCCCCTTTAGCGAGCTCAACGTGATAGATGAGATCTTGAACCTGATTTAAAATTTAAAAAAAATAAAAATACTCAACTGAGCTCTTAGCACAACTGTTTGACATAAATTTAATTGCAAAACCAGAAATGTTAATCTTTAATATGATTTGATATTAAGGGTTTCAAGAAATTACAATTGAGTCATCGGTGATCTGTATGCCTTTGACGTCCTCCACTTTATTAGCAGATGCTTGACTAACATAGATGAGGTATAAACCAACAGTAAGATCACTCAAGCTCCAATCTTGGATACCAAGTTTACTGCGTTGAATGCTCGAGATAATCTCTGAAACAGACCGTGTCCTAGGTGAAGATTTTCTTTCATCTGCGTTCACTGAAAATTAGATATGAAGTCAGTGTTTTCAAATAAACTATTATTATTATTATTATTATTAATATCATTACTACTACTACTACTACTAGTATTAATAATAATAATAATAATAATAATAATAATAATAATAATAATAATAATAATAATTATTATTATTATTATTATTATTATTATTATTTTTCATGACACCTAGCAAATTCTAACAAGTATGTCTAGCGGATGATCTGATAAACCAGCTAAGTTGAGGCAAAGTGTCAAACAGATCAGATAAGTTAAATTGAAAACCAATTAATTTTTTTTAATCAATAAAAACACTAGATACATTTCTAACAACCAAGGGAAACAAAGACCACGAACGAGAAGCTCAGGGAAAGCAGGAACCCATGGAAAACACTCAGAAAAATAACAACAAAGGAAAGAAAACAAAGACATAAACGACGAGAAACAGAAGCAGAGAGATTATTCAGCAAACAAGGACTCCCAATTGTGTAGATGAGTGAAAGGTGGTTGTTCTGTCTGCAGTAGCCAGGCATTGGTCCGTTGAATGACCAGGATCATAATTATTGAACAAAGGTTGTCTTCCTTCATTTTCAATACTCTGTTGTTCGGCTCTTTCCACACAAACCAGACAACAGCAACCAGCAATCGGTCCCAGATCCATTTAGTTCTCTTTGGCAGGGCTCTAGTGTTCCATACAGAGAACCACTGGGGAAGGTCACGCTCATAGGAATAGGCCAGTTTGAGTCACTGCATAGGGATGCCCAAATGGACAGGGTACATGTGTGTAATGGATTCAAGCTCCTTTTCATACATTGTGCACGATCAGGTTTCTCTTTGCTAGATTGTCAATAGCGAGCACTTTGTTGTGCATCAAGGACCAGAGAAAGAAGTTCTGTTTGGGGTGGCCGTTTCTTTCTTACACATCACAGGCATCTGCAAATCAAAGTCGAAAGGATCTGTATATTGGCAGTAGAGCTGTATTTTGATTATCAATAGTGAGCCCTTTGTTGTGCGTCAGGGACAAGAGAAATAATTTTTATTTATTTACTTTTTTTTTTTGGGGTTGGGGGGGGGGGGGGGGGGGGGGGGGGGGGGGTATGTTTCCTCCACATCACACTATCACAGGTATCTGAAAATCAAAGTCGAAATGGATCTGTATATTGGCAGTAGAGTTGTATTTAGATTGTCAATAGTTATCACTTTGTTGTGCATCAGGAACCAGAGAAAGAAGTTTTGCTTGGGGATGGTTTCTTTCCTCCACATCACAGGCATCTGAGAATCAAAGTCCAAATGGATCTGTATATTGGCAGTAGAGTTGTATTTAGAGAATAACCATGCACAAAGAAGCAGCTTCCCAAATCATTGTCGTTTTCGTCCACCAACACAATGGAACTAAGAGCGCCCAATAACCTGACTAATTGCTCCACCTCACTGTCTTTGACGCCCCGCCTGGGACCGAAATCCCACCCATTCGAATCAGCCTGAGATGTGTAGAAGCAGCTTATAGGCCCAAATTTTCTTCACGAGACCCTATAGACATCTTTGAACATCACTAATAGAGGTTTGTCAAATTACCATTTGTCTTGCCAAAAATCAACATTGTCACCATTGCCAATGTGGAAAGACACGCTGTTTTTGTTGTTAACATGACTCATAACACTCCTCCAAACAGAGCACCCATAAGGGATGGAGACTGGTTGGGTATACCGACCGTACTGGGCAAGGCCGTACTTTTGGGCAATTATTAGGCTCTACAAAGCTTGTTTCTCATTTGCGAATCTCCAAAGCCATTTCGTTAGTAGAGCGTTGTTCATATCCTTGACCCTGAGAATACCTAGACCACCTCTGCTTTTAGGAAGGCAAACATGATCCCATTTGACCAGATGGTAGCTCTCATTAGCAGAAACGGTGCCCCACAGATTCTTGCAATTATTATATGAGCAACTGAAGCAGGGATTGTGAATAAAGAGACTGTAAAAGTGGGGATAGTCGCCAAAGTACTCTTGATATAGGTGAGTCTACCAGCTTTTGAAAGGTATCTCACCTCCAAACCGCTAGATGACCGAATGCGTTCAACCACACCATCCCAAGTAGCTTTACTTTTGAAACGCCGTGCAAGGGGCAGACCCATGTAGTTCGAAAGGAGGGAGCCACCTTTGCAACCCAGTAGATTAGCTAGCTCGGCTATATTAGCTACTTCCCCAATGGCGAAATAACTTTGAACCTAGAAACGACTTCAAACCAAATCAAGGGTGGTTAAGACTCCAGAGATGAAGTTTATCTATCATCGATGTTCGCCTCTTTAAACCCCCATTCTAGTGAGAGTTTCCTCCACTAATGAGAAGATAAGGAGGGAAAGTGGGTCACCTTGACATATACCCCTCGAGACCTTAAAGTAACCCACTAGAGCCCCATTACGATTAAATATAAAAGGAGATTTCTTAATAATGGTCAATAACCATTTTTGGAACTTATGCCCAAAGCCCATTTCTCTAAGGACTTAACTGATGAAATACCACTTGACTGTGTCATAGGCTTTCTTGAAGACAATTTTAACTACCACCCCAACAAGAGTGGATGAGTTCATTTACTATGAGCGACTGTCGTCTGTCAATGAGTTGGCGTTTGGACACCCCTGCAGATTGGTAATGGGAGCCATTGTGCTCATAAAAGGGAGTAATGTTGTTGGCTAGTGAGAGTTTCCTCCACTAGTGAGAAGATAAGGAGGGAAAGTGGGTCACCTTGACAGATATCCCTCGAGGCCTTAAAGTAACCCACTGGAGCTCCATTAAGATTAATATAAAAGGAGATTGTCTTAATAATGGTCAATAACAATTTTCGAAACTTAGGCCTAAAGCCCATTTCTCACAGGACTTGACTGATGAAATACCACTTGACTGTGTCAAAGGCTTTCTTGAAGACAATTTTAACTACCACCCCAATGAGAGTGGATGAGTTCATTTATTGTGAGCGACTATCAATGAGTTGGTGTTTTGGCACCCCGCAGATTAGTAATGGGAGCCATTGTGCTCATAAAATGGAGTAACGTTGTTGGCTAGAGTTTTGGATATGATTTTCGCTACCGATGAAATCAAGTTAATGGGGCAATAATCTTCAAGTTTGGGGGCTCCACCAATCTTGGGAATGAGGAATAAAACAATTGGCTATGATTTCGCCACCATTGAAATATATGTATGATGAATGAGTTTGCATTATGACTTCTTAGAAAAACGACCAATTTTTTAACACGGGTTTTGGTTTCTAGATTTGGATCTTACCTGATCTGAACACGTTTGAGGGGTTCTCCCCCTACCATCAACATCAAGAGTTAAACTCGTGATTTCCCATTATCTCTTACATTCCTCTGTAAATATAATAAATTCAGCCATAGACCTTATGAAATTCCCTTCTTCCATGATCATTGTTCCCAAAAGAACAAAAGAACCCTCTTATCACAGAAATAGAACAAATTGCTCATTTGTGGAAACAAATACAAAACTTATTTTTTGGGGGGGTGGGGTTGGAGAATTTGGTTTGGAGGGCAATGCATAATAAAACACCTAGGCACACTAAACAGAGTTGTTTGGTGCACATATGTCTAACACAACCAACACCTTCACAATACATTCATCATGGCAAGGCTATGAGCATATATTTTAGAGGTTCATGTTTCCCTTTTTTAGTTTCAGTCTGTGTGTAAATACAAACCCCCTTTCAAAAAATATATATGCATATACCCAACCCTTAATGGAGGTGAGACAATAACTGTCAGACTAGCTTTCTACCTTTCTATCAGAACGCCGTTACTTTTTCCCCTTGGAGCTGTCACTCTGACCGAAGATGACTTTGTGCCCAACTCCAAGCCTTTTCTCCCCTCTTCCCTTCACTGGTATCCCTCATTGTGTCCGAAGGGAGCATAGGTTGTCTTGTTCCACTTTCATTTCTCTCAAGACAAACCTTATTCACCACAAATCCAACTCATACAATCCATTCGAAAATATTTTAAAAAATCAAAATATTTAACTCGTCCCCGCGCAGGGGGGTGGGGGGAAGTTGTGGTGTGTTGCACGTTGTTGGAGGATATAAGACTTTTGAGATCGCTTATGTTGGAACCTTTTTTAGGCTTCCTTGCAGTTCTTTGGGACGTTTTAAACAAGAAACCCAATGTAATGGTTAGAGATTGAAACCATTGTAACTCTTTTGAGATTCTAATGGAATGGCACACCTTTGTGGAATACAGGCAATATCATGGAACCACATATTTCTCATCTTATTGTGCTCATTTCTTTGCCTCATTATTATTTACATTGCAGTGCATCTCAGAATTCTTATTTGAGAGTGCTGTCACGAGTGTCATAATAAATAATAAGATACAGTAGTTGTAATTTCCACTGAAAAATAAATAAGATAGGAAAAACAGACCTACTAGGGGCAAAGCCCGGCGATACAACTGCAATGCAGGTTCAAGAGCTTTAGTGAGCCAATCCAGCTCCAAATTCCATTTGTTATCCCTCAAATCATCCGAACTATACTTGCTAACATCTTTCTCTGGGGTTTTTACAGGAACTGTCGCAGTGGAAGAAGCCTCTTTTTCTTCTCCTCCGGACCCATTTCTGTCTGGTCCATCCACATTAGCATTAGCCCATTGTGACCGACAGCGAGTGAATATACCATTTATAACTTGTTTATACGAGTCTTGGTTCTTCAACAAACTTATACTAGAGTCTGCACAGCAAAATCCAATCAATAAAAATCCCAACTTGAAACCCTAGATTAGCTGAAATAACATAAAAAAAAAAAAAAAAAATTTGTAACTTAACGAAATGAAAATTGGCGGATTTTTATTTTCTTAATATGGTACCTAATTGAACACGGAGAAGCTTCATTGACCGATTCGCTGTGTCTCGATCCTGATTTGTGTAAGGTTTTTAAATGAAGAAGAAGAGTTGGGGGTGGCCGCTTATGGTGTAAGTTAGTGAAGGTCAAGTGATTTTGTGTAACATGAGCCGCTCCGAGGCTACAGGCAAGGGAAAGTATATTCTCGAGTTTGCAAGTTTTTTCAGTCAAGCACGATGAATTACTTGGGCTGGGCTGAGGTGGGCCGGATCTACATAGTGAAGGGCTTATGCCACAGGGCCCACCAAGGCAGAGATGCTATGGTTCTTCTTCTGATTTCATTTCCAATCTATCCGCCGTCGGTCTAGAGAGCTATGCCCCTAGCGCCTGAAAGGCTCTCTGGCACGTTTTTAGGAGAGATAAAGAGAATGAGGTTGACAAATATAACAGAGAGATTAAAAATAAAAATAAAAACCAAAACAAACTCTATTACAAACAAATTTCTCTCTGTTTATTCCCCTTCTCATCAAAGCCTCACAATTCTCAATGTTCTGAAATCTCTTTGGGGTTTTCTCCAAATTTTGTAGAAATGGCACAGACCCATTTCTCCACACCCCTTCTTCTTTGCTCTATACTAATCATTTCAAGTTCAGTTTCAATGGTGGAATCAACTATTGGTGTCAACTGGAGAGCTATATCCTTGCACAAGCTCTCTCCTATTGTTGTGGATCTTTTGAGAAACAACAGAATACAGAAAGTTAAGCTATTTGATGCTGATCCAGGGGCTCTTATTGCTCTAATGGGGAGTGGGATTCAAGTCATTATTGGAATACCCGATGAAATATTGGGGCTCATCAGTTCATCCCCTTCTGCCGCGGATTTGTTTGTGCACCTGAATGTTTCAAGATATATGGGGAAAGTTGGGACTGAAACAAAAACAAATTTCATCTCCCCTGCATCTCTCAACTCTCCAAAATGTCAAAAGATCATTTAAACCCAGTTGTTGTTTGGTCTCCATCTCTTCATCTCGACTAAATCGCCTCACCTCACCTCACCATCTCTTTTTCCTTTGCATGACAACACTCGATTCCTCATCTGGAGCGGAATCGGGCATGGACGACACCTCACTCCAGAACTCAAACAATAACAACAACAAAATCACTCACTCTCTTCGTTCTCGCGACGGACGAAACGAAGAAGAAGACGGAGTTGCGAAGGGAGATGTGGAATTGTGGGAGATGATCAGTAAGAACCTTCTCCTAATCACATGCTAGAGAGCTTCTCTAGCGCTAGGGGTCTGGCTCTCTAGAATTTTTCATCTATTAGTTAGGGGTGGGCATGTTTCAGAATTGGGCTTGTCCAATCCTAGTCTCGTTTCTGTGAAACAGTTCAGGATTTGAATCTTTTTTTGCAAAATCGGGACGGTCCAGGACTGAACCATGCCATCCCGATTTAAAAAAAAGGCCTAGACCATTTTTTTTAAATCATCTTTAACTGCCTCAACCTTTATAAACCAAGAAATGATTATTCATTCCATTTCTTCTTCTTATTCCAAACTCATTCGATATCTCTCTCTCTGAACTTCTCTCCGCCAACGCTTTGAAATCTCTCTATCACACTCTTCTAACAAGCTTTTCTTGTTGATCGAAGTGAATCGATGGATCTTGGATGCCTGGGTCTAGGTTGCTTGGAGAAGCAAAGCAAGGAAGACATCTCGAATCTGTACTCACAACCGTCAAGGTTGGAAAGGTACCTTCTCTTCGTGATTTGTTTAGGTGTTGATTTTGATTTTGACGAGTATAGAGGCCGAGTGATTGTTGAAAGGTTGAGTAACATAGGTAAAATTAGAGGTAGAACTTGTTTTGCTTTGATTAGTAATGAGATTCATTTCACTCGTCGATTTGGATGTGCGCTAAATAAGCATTTCATGGCGAAATTGTTCATACAGGGAGAAATTGTTGCACTAATGTGTGGGAATCTCACATTAGAATCTATGTACATGGATCAGTACCTGTGAGTTCTTAGAGAGCTAGTTTCACTTCCACAAATTTGTTTTTGATTATTACAAAATGATGTTTTGTAACAAATGTCATCTTAATTTTGTTTTTATTTGCAACGATAATAGTTGGTTTCAAGTAACCCATCTGCAAGCATCCTCGACATTCCTTCTCAGCTTAATTATAACTGTTTTTGGTATTCTATCTATTAGTCATACTTAAGTTTTATACCTTTTTGTTTGTGTTTAGGTTTTATCAGATATCATCACACCACTTAGTTTCTGCATCATCTACTTTTGGTGAAGAGAAAAACAACTCAGATGTTGACTTGCTTGGGAAATCTCTTCCTAGACTTCCACACTCGGTCTCTAAATCGAGAGGCAAAAAATACAAGAGCATGAAATGGAAAAGGGACAACCAAGTGGTTACAGTAGATATAAACAACATCCCATCAGGATTCTGGGTAGGAGAACTACACGGGTCAATTTAGTAAAACAAAAAGTTTGTACCATCTTAGAAAATAGACGTGCCTTAGGTTCCAAAATAAGGTTAGTTAGTCAAAGCAGTTCAACTGACAGAAGGATGCCTGATTCAGTCTAGGGCAAGTTTAGATTTGGAAATAAAAAAAACACCTCAACGTTGAAAGATAGTTTAATTGCTAAAAGTACTTCAACTCATGGGTGGAGCCACTATGGAGACAAAGGGGGCAAATATTATTGATTTACCTACAGAAGAGGTCCACTTGGTTAATACTACTGATTATCCCTCTAAAAATATGCATTTATTCTTTCACCCCCATTTCCCCCCTCACATTTTCTTAAATGGTTAGTACATTACTCCACTAATTTATATAATAATTAGTTGCCCCCCCTTCCATGAGAATTTTGGCTCCACCCTTGCTTCAACTTATGTTGTTGGTTAGGATAAAATGGGTAGGGTTTTGTTAGGATTTGAGTTGGGATGTGTAAATGCTACAGTAACCGGGATGATCTGGGACTAAATTGTTGGAAGCCAATTATGTCCCAATTCCAACTGGTCTGGGACTAGGACCAGGATGAAAAGAGTAGAACCCGTTTTTGCATGGTTTGAAACGGTTCATAACCATACAGTCTGGGTCAAACGTGATGGATCGGGATTCTTGCCCAGCCCTACTGTTAGTTACATGGTTTGGCTGGGGTTAGGGGGTCAGGTCAAGCCCAAAATGTGCTGACCTAATACCCCACTCAACCCATGATGCAGGTTGCCGGCTGGCCTGTCCAAGTTATCACCTTACCCAGTCTGTCTAATGCACATTGCAAGCAACCATAACATAGCCAATGAGCTTGGTGGAATGAATGAGTTATGTGTATGCAAGATCATAAAGCTACCTGATTCAAATTTTATTTTTAGGTTTCATTTGAGTTGGGGCAACGTTTAATCTTTGATTCTTTCCATTGCTTGATTTATCTTGAAGTTCCCTAGAGAATTTCCTTACAAGATAATCCTCCATCTATTCCAAGATTAATGTTCTATTCTACCTTTCAAAATTTCAACCATATAGATTCTCAAATAAACAAAGTATTATTTCTCAACTTGATTTATTTTAAAGGATGCACCCAAGAATTTCACTGCTAAATCCAAATCAACATAAGAATCGGTGCTAAGCTTTTTTCTATGTGTACTGGTGTTGAATTTCAAGATGTTATTTAGTTTCATTATAGTTTGTTTTCTTTGGTTAATACTTTAATTTGTTAATTATTGGTATTGTAGTTGTGTATAGCTTATCATTAGTTTTTAGGTTTTTATTTATTTATTATGTTATTGATTTAATGGACGTCAACATGTGATTGATTTAATGGACATCAACATGTGATTTGAGTTTTATTTTCATGGTTGGTTTTTCATAGATGACATATTTGTTTAATGGTTCATGCTTAGCGTTTTATTATTATTATTATTTTTTTGAAATTTATCAATTATGGAACAAAAGTTATATGAGATCCTCATCTTTTAGCGTTCTTCCACTATTGATTATTAAGATGTTTCTTATCAATTGTAGTTAATGTTCTTCGTAGATTCTTTGATTATTATTTTTTCTAAAGTTTCTTATCAATTGTAGGTAAGGTTCTTCATAGGTTATAACTTTGCTCATGGCTAAAGATAATAGTTTAATTTTTAATTTTTATACTATTTTTTTGTTTGTCGATATATAATGTTTCAATTCACCTAATGTTTTTATTCACCTCATAATCAATAGACGTGTTTTATTTACATGTTTTTTTATTCATTATTTTCCTTTTTTTTTTTCTTTCTGCTTATATTATTAATTATTCTTATTGGTTTCATATATCTTTTTTGTTTTTTTAATAATTATTTTTGTTATGCTAAACATGCTTTCTTTCATAATTAAGTTTATTTTTGTGGAGGTTTTGTGTTGTAGTTTAAGTTTTGTAAGAAGATTTTAATTTGTAAGAAAATTTTGGGTAATTGAATAATGATTTGTGAATTCTAAAAAAATTAAAATTAAGTTGAAATTAACAATAGCATAATTAAAAAGTATCTAAATAATAGTATAATTAAAAAAATCTAAATAAAAGTATAATTGAACTTGATAATAGTATATATTTAATTTAAAAATAATAATAGTATATATTTAATAATAATATAATTGAAATTAGTAATAGTATAATTATATTCAGTTGAAATTAATAATACTATAATTGAATTTAAATTGATATAAAAAATGAAAGATATATTTAAATAATGACGAAAAAGTTAAAGTAGAGAATGTGGTAGGAGTGATGAAGAAATATGTGATCCCTAAATTTAGCTTTGCTTAAATTGGGGTATCAAATTTAACTTATACCCTTGGAGATGCTCTAAGATTAATATATTGTCAGTGAATAAAACACACTTTCAATTTATTCATTAACACTCACCACAAATCTCAATAATATCTTATTACTAATGTTTTTAGAAACTTTCAATTTTAATAAAAAAAAAGTTAATATCTTTTAAACTCAAGTAATAATTATATTTACAATTAATACAATACCCATTTGTATATCTCAAAACAAATATCCTAAGTTATATTAAAAAGTAGTGCCCGTGCTTAGGCTCCAAAGCTAGTAAAAGTAATAATAAACTCACTATTACTCGTTAGCATTTCCTTCTAAATTAGAACTAAAAAATGAATGTATCATCCAGGCGAGTCACTTATTATTCAAGCTTCTTGAGGCTAAATAAATTAAAATAAAATATTTTAATAAAATAACATAAAATAAATAAACATTTTTTCTAGAGAGCCAGACCCGTGCCAGGCTAGATTGGGCCATTTCCAGCATCTCTAGGATGATGGATGGTATTGGGCTGGCCTGACTCTCTAGATTTTTGATAAATAAAATAAAGACATCCCTAACCAAAAGTCCAACTTAACATAGGGTTAGGATCGAGGGATGCAAATTTTGAAAATAAAAGGAAGGATTTACCTAAGCAAAAGTTGCCTTGACATTTATCATTTTTGTCTTTTTAAAATTAAATTTTTTATTTTTTTTTTATTTTTATCATATACACTACCCTTTACTATCCTTAATAATTTAGTACTTTCATAGGCACCAAATGTTGAATTATGTTAACAATATATCGATATTATCCTGAGGATATTCTCCTTTAAGATATGCCAATATTATTCTTTAGATATTCTATTTTAGGATATTCTTGTTTCCTAGTTAGGAGAGATCTGATTGATTTCTTACTTGTAATTAAGGTTGTATACAATGTGTAAATATCCAAAGAAAGAGATCAATAAACATACAATTAAATTCTTTATGGTGTCAGAGTAATAGTAGAAGAACTGAACTAGGCGTAGATCTCACGCCGACGAACCTGACTTGAGTATAGACTCGTCGAACAACCCGAACACGAAGTTATCAAATCTGATAAAAACTCTAATGGGTGCTGAAAGCAAATCCATTGTTGGTCTTGTTGTGGTCCAATAAGACAATGCCAATTTCAATGTTGGTATGATGCTTGACAAGAAGAATAATGATTTGGGGGCTCAACTCATTGGGATGCACATTGCCGGGAGAAAGAATGTGGGGTATCTCTGTGGTACTATCAAGGCTCCTGTCGATATCGATCCAAAATATGATAATTGGTAGTGCAACGATCAGAAGGTGAAAAATTGGTTGTTGTCGTCCATGACTCCTGAGATCATGAAGCGAGATATTCGCTTGCATACTGCAAACGAAATATGGGATGCTCTGAAAACAACATTTGTTGATGAGAACGATGAAGTTAAGGTATTCACCTTGAGTTAGAAGGCATTCGCTACCAAACAGAATGACAGGTCTTTGACAACTTACTTTAGGGAATTGACGAAAATCTTTCAGAAGCTGGATCATCGTGACAAAGTGATGATGGAAAGTGAAAATGATGTCAAACCTATCGGTTGTCAGTGGAACGACAGAGGGTCTACATCTTCCTTGCCGGATTGGATGATGTGTATGAACAAGTACGAGGTGAGGTTCTGAGGAAGGAACCAGTGTTGGGGCTCCAAGCATCTTTTGCCTACATTCGCCGCGAAACTGACAGAAAGGAAGCCATGAATGCGGAAAGAGACAAGACAAATGTTGCTGTCATGGTGGCCAAGGCGACTCGGCCTCCTCAGAATAAATTTGGTGGATTTGGTTTGTCCAATAGAAACAATGTTCAACATCCCACCAAATGTCCCCACTGTGGTTTAACAGGACACTCTAGGAGGCGCTGCTATGAGATCATTGGCTATCCTAACGGTTGGGACAAAAGTCGTGATCCCGTTATAACAAACCTCGTGCCTCTGTTGCTGCAACTAAGGATAACTTTGAACATGTAGTTGCACACGCCTCTGTTTTGGTCACCGCTGCAGGTAACGATGGTAAGATTTTAAAGGTTTCTACATCTATTTTGAATAATACATGGATAATTGATTCTCGTTGCATAGACCATATGACTCGTGATTCTAGACATGTACAAGCCTTAAAACCGTCCAGTCAAACAATGGTACATGTTGCCAATGGTAATGCCGTCTCTGTCCTTGGGGAAGGCACAATCTTCTTCCCCAATGACCGTAGCCTTGATACTGCTCTAGTTGTTCCCTTTCTTGATTATAACATGTTATCTGTTGCTCAAATTACTGTTGCCTTACATTGTATTGTGATTTTTTGGCCTTTTTCTTTTGTGTTTAAGGACATCCGGACTCGTAAGATGATTGGTTATGTTATTAGGAGATGGAAACACTACTACTTGGATTTGACGTCAGCTAGCTCTTGCGTTTAGCCTTATCAGTGGAAGGATCTCAGGGTGAGAAACATAAAAATAATGAAATTTAGTTGTGGCATCGTCAATTTGGCCATGCATCGTTTGGTTATTTGCAAAAATTATTTTCGAATTTATTTTCTAAAAGTAATGTCTCTGATTTCTAGTGTGATGTATGCAAACTGTCTTAGAGTCATCGTGTTGGTTTTTCACCCAGTTTGAATAAGAGTTTATTTCCATTCATGATAGTCCATTCTGATGTTTAGGGGCCATCTAAGATTGCTCCTTTAGGTGTTGCTCATTGGTTTGTTACCTTTATTGACAATTGCACCCGAATGACTTGGGTTTGCTTAATGAAATAAAAAAGTGAGGTTACTTCTTTGTTCCAAAAGTTTCATAAGATGGTTGTAGTGCAATATAAGACACCTACATGTACTTCAGAGTGATAATAGAGGAGAATATGTGAACACTGAACTTCTTACCTTTCTTGATGATCATGACAGACTACATGCACGTACATCCCTCAACAAAATGGGGTTGCTAAACGCAAAAAACGACACCTATTGGAAGTTGTCCGGGCATCTTTACTTGAGGCGAGTCAACCTCTATCTTATTGGGGTGAAGCTTTCTCTTCTGCTGCTTATCTGATTAATAGAGTTTCATTTCAATCTGTTAATTTTCAGACACCCTTCCAAGCACTCTTTTCTCATGCCGTCAGACCCTCTACACACAACCACCCACCATGTGTTTGGTTGTGTGGCATTTGTCCACCTGCATAAGCGACAACGAAGTAAGCTTGAACCTCATGATTTGAAATGTGTCTTTGTGGGTGATGATACATAAAACGGTCACACCCCTGAGCCGTACACGTTCATGATGATCTCGAGGAACTACATGCCCCAGCATTAGCCCAACACTGATCCGGCCCAAGCGGTTTAAGCCCGCTTTACTTCAGTCTGCAAGCGGATCCGGACTCTCACAACACGCTAGGCTTACACGTCTCACAACTGTGCTTAATACTCGTAAGCCCTCCTTAGGCAAGTATCTTGAGGATTAGTTTCGGACGGGCAACTATAGTTGCTCCCTGCTTCCAACTAGGAATTAAACACCAGAGTATCTTCCACACAGAGAAACTCCCTTCTACGGATTGCTCTTGGATTGGGAACTATTTCCCGCGTATCTAGGAGCACAGAGCTAACAAGAATTTCCCTCCTACAAAATGACTCCTAATTAGAGAGGGATCTCCACGAAGATCTCCTCCCTAAACTACGCCTACGATGGCCTGGTTGAACCAAGACTCCTTGCACTATAAATAAGACATGAGGTTGGTAAGCTAAGGTATGCTACAAATTCCCTGTTAGAGCATTACACCTTCTTCAGAGCCTAGTCTGACTTTAGCATCAGAGTGCCATCGGCCATCCCATGGTGGTCTGTGGCTCACGTGTGCTACTTATGAGGGTCAACAGGTCAGCAGGAACCAAGTCAGAGCAGGGAGTAAAAAACGACTGCATCAGTTTGGTGTCGTCCGTGGGGACGACATAGTTCATAACTTTGCACCAATCGTTGTTTCCTTTCAAAACACAAAGAGATGATGACAACCAGGTCAAGTTACAACGGAGAACCTGGGGACACATCGAACGTTTCAGCTGTCCCTATACCGCATCCTTTAGCAGCTCCTATCTTGCACGCGCAGCTGACTCACGCTCCCATACTGACGACAGCAGCAACAATAGATCCAAGAGTCGATACGCTGGTGTCCCAAATACAGCGGATCGCCAAAGCAGTGGAGGCTCTTACACGACAGAATCCACCGCCCGCTAATGGAGACCAGAAGCAGCACAAACCTCCGCCTCCAACAGATAATAGGGAGCAAGCGCAGGAAAGCCAAACACCCGCCAGTTCTTATTGGACTAAAGGAGGTTGCACGGCTAACACTGAGTTCAACGCCAGGACATAGTGGCTCTGCCCAGGGAACCCCCTCCGCAGAAGGACTCACGACCCGAATGTACTGTACAGCCTCTCCGCCCCACCATTTGTGTATCGAATCATGAACAAGGATCTTCCGAGGAAGTTCACTCCTCCGAAGTTCGACTCCTATGATGGGACCACCGATCCTTTCGATCATCTGTGCCATTACCAGCACGTAATGGCCCTCAAAGAAGAGTATGAGTTCGTCATGTGCAAAACCTTTTCCACCAGTCTAAAAGGCCCTGCGCTGACATGGTTCCACAGCCTTCCACCAAAGTCAATCGACTCCTTCAAAACACTGGCGAAGGAATTTCTGACACGTTTCATCGAAAGCCAGCATTTCTGAAAAGGCCCACACTACATAGTCTCTCTAAGGCAGAGGTCCTACAAGACGCTCCGAGAGTATGTCACACGTTTCAACAACGAGCTGACACTCATCGACCGGTGCAGCGACGATACAGGCGTGACGACCTTCACTGCGGGCCTCAGAGAAGGAAAGCTTTTTGAGGACCTCACCTTGGAGCCACCTCTTGACATGGCGGAGCTCCTCAAGAGCGTCCAAAGACACATCACCCTGGAGGAGTCAAGGATCGCTAAAAGGGAAACTGAAGGAAACATGAAGCCTTTATCTCTTAGGGACAAAAAGGAGGGAAAAAAGTCGCGAGGACGAGGAACGGAGCAAAAGGAAGCGCAACGACAACAGGCCGGACCCTGGTCATCCCAGGCCGGAGAAATCATCCAACTATGTTGGATCTAGAGTTGTGACACCCCTAAGTGCTAGCTTGTCGGACGTACTTAACTCCATGAAAGGCTAGGAGGAACTGAAGTGGCCCCCAAAGACACGCGAAAAATATGCGCATACCACAAAGAGGGCGGCCACAACACCAACGACTGCAAGAGTCTAAGGTATGAAGTTGGCTACTGGATACGCAAAGGCAAACAAAAAGAGTTCTTGAAGACTAAGAAGCCAATGGAACAAACAAAAGACAGGGAGGAGTCAGTTAATGAAATAGATAAGGCGTCTCCAGGGATAATCTACGTCATTCATGGAGTCGGACCGAATCAAAACTAGTCATACAAGTCCCGCAAGCGGACACTACTAGATATGTGGACACAATCCGCGAGTGAGGACATGCACATCTACCACTCACGGGTTCAGAACCCCATTCCCACTTTGATTTTGACGGACAGGGACCTCGATGGAGTCCGAGCACCGCACAATGACGCCTTGGTCATCTCTGCTTCCATCGCAAGTGGGAAGTAAAAAGAGTTCTGGTCGACACATGAAGTTCACTTAACGTTCTGTTTTACAACTCGTTCCGTATCATGGACCTCAAGGAGGAAAATCTGACGTCTTCAGAACACCCACTGATCGGATTCAGCGGGCAGAAGTGCTTCCCCATTGGAAAGATAAGGTTGGCTACGATAGCAGGAGAGTCGCAACTAAGGAAAGTCCTATTTCTGTAATTCATGGTGGTAGACGCACCATAATCCTATAATCTCATCCTGGGAAGACCTTGGCTGCACCAGATGAAAGTAGTGGTCTCCACCCTTCACCAGTGTGTTAAGTATACTGCTAACCACTCCGAAAGAACCATACGTGGAGACCAACCTACGACACGAGGTTGCCACTATGACACATTGAAACAGATAGAATGCTCTCAGATTCATTTACATCATGCAGAGCAGCCAGAACCAGTGCAAGGCCAAAAGACGGTAGAGACATCATTTTCAAGCGGTACAAGAACAATTAGCTCTTCCGCCCAACGAGTCGTAAAATCCATGGCAAGCGGGAATACATCCCCTTGACATTCCGTCAGCACGGAGATCTGCCCCTCTGCAAGGTTTACTCTTCAGTGACATATGTAACGCCTCGACATTCCGCTAAACGATCTGCGAGAGCAACCCGAATTCACATCAAGGCCAGGATCGAATTCTCTCCGTCAACAGTTTGTTTGTTCTAAGTTGTTTGTTTCCCTTTCCATAGTCAATATTGAGTTTAGTTCTTAAAAGTTTATGTGATTCACAATCATTTAAGAAATAAAGGAATAATTATGAAAAACAAACTCTATTGATTAACGAAAAGATGTAACAACAAGCACCTTGAGGCATATACAAAAGGCTACATATTGCGAACACCCTGAGGCGGATACAAAGACTAAACACTATAAACGTCTGAATACAGTGTGAACTAAAGTAAAAGACTCACTTAGACAATTCTGCTATGGACAACGTCCGCCATAGACTTGCAAACCCTCAGATGCGAGCAATCTGCAAGTGACAGCAAAGGTAAAAAAAAAGTTGCTCGACCCCTTCCGAAGACAACAAGGAAATGTGAGAGAGGATTGAAAGGACTGAGCAGTCAGATTACTCCGTAAAATCACTCTGGAAAAGTCTCGTACTACAGCATCGTAGACCTCACAACGAGCGACTGATTTTCTCAAGAGACATCCAACCCCTTTCCGACTTTCTCAAACGGGTTAGAAGAAGGCAGATGAGAATGGCCACAAGTAGCGACACAATTACGGTCTCATAATGCTATCAAGAGAGACCACTTTTCCTATATGTGATGGCAGGTGTGACTGAGAGCTACCACGCCCGGAGACACCACACATCAACAACCACTTCGATCAGCCATTGGTCAGCAGCGGGATTCGAGCACACGAAGATACAAGTGATATGGTGTAACACCAAGGCATCTCCCCTTGGTAGGAAATCCGTACTACTCCGCGAAATGATAAGAAATTACGAGACCTCAGCGGATAGACTACGACCCCACCCATATAAGGTGACCACGCATAACAACAACTATCTCTATGCCTGATCGGCGCAAATGTCAGAACATTCGGAGACTCTAGAGATGGAGAATAAACTTCAACCTTTGGAAAACCCAAAACATTTTCCTCAGCTTTTGGAAAACTCAAAGCATCTTCTTCAAGAAAGAACATTACAGAAGATAAGCGCTTTGAAAGATAGTTCCTACAACATTTGGAAAACACCATTATATAGACATGATGGTTCACCAAGCAGGCACTCAAGCATTAACTGCCAGGCATTGAATACCATACGGGAAATTAGATGACAAGAGTTTTCAAGGAAACTGCAAAGACGACGTCAATCAATTAATGGCGCTGCATGCAACCCCATCAATTGAAGGGGAGTAACCAATACTCAACCGTCACTCAGCCTACGCGGTACATGTGTCACCGCGCAATCTATGCCGTACACGCAATGCACCATGTAGGAAACCCTAGCCCTTCATCTGTGGGCTCATGGGCTCAACCTATCATTCAAACAACACTCTGTCACATGCTTGGCACGAGCGCTAAAGATCCTAGTCAACCTTGACATACGAATTATACCTTTACATCACCAGTTGATTTAAGGTAATTTCATCCACTCCAGGCAATGTACGGAGGGAGTAGGTTTGCACGCCCCCTAGCAGGCAGAACCTCTATTCAAACCAGACAAGCTTAATCAGCCAAGACTGATGACGATAGCTTCTAGTTTATCCCGACGCCTAGTCTGCTTAGCATGGGCATCATCGGTTTAGGAAGTGAGAGTCTAATCAGGGCTATCACGCCTGGTGATGACGATTCGCCAGGGATCATTGCCCCCTTCGCGGTCAATGACCGCCAAACTTAATCAGGTAATCCTAGCTGGTGATGACTAGCAACGAAACTTCTGATCAAAACTTAAACTTGTAGCCCCCACTGCGAGGGTGTAGATAATCTAGAAGGTGGGAGTGTAGTTAGTCCCGAACTGATTCTGATGGCTCGCCACGGGACCACTGTTTTTCAGCGTGACTTCCAAATCACCAAACCTGGATTTGTAGCCCCCGCTGCGAGGGTGTAGATAGTCTAGAAGGTGGAAACTCAGTCAGCCACGACCTGATTTCGACGGTTTGTCATGGGACCATTGATTTTCACCGTGGCCACCGAACCCTCCCAAATTTGTAGCTTGGTGCACTCAGGTGTAGATAATTTGGATGGTGGGAGCCCAGTCAGTTCTGAACTGATTCCGATGGATTGCCATGGCCGAATCACTGCTTTTCAGCCTTGTCGCCAAACCTTTCTCGAATTTGTATCCCCCACCGCGCGGGGAGGGTGTAGATATATGGTTTGAAAGGTGGGAGCCTAGTCAGTCCTGAACTGATTCCGACGGCTTGCCATGAGACCACTGCTTTTCAGCTTGGTCGCCAAACCATTACTCCCCGAATCTGTAGTCCGCTCTGCTCGAACATAAATGATTTGGAAGGTGGGAGCCTAGTCAGTCCCGAACTGATTATAACGGCTTGCCACGAGACCACTGCTTTTCAGCCTGGTTGCCAAACAGGAATCTAGCTCAGTCAGCATCTTCACGCTCAAATGGACTGACAATTTAATGCCAAGCAAAGGCCACTCACACCGATACAAGGATCGTATGGCCAGTGCCCAGATAAAAACTACTTAGGATGACAACCTGAGCTTACGACGTCTGACTCGGCACGAACGCTCTGACACATGTGCTCGACCATCACAACTCGTTCACAACAACAACTACAACCGATCGATCAGACAAGCAAAGTAACTGTCAAGCAGCTTACCTTGGGGACATGGCACGACTCGGATGACTCAACCCCCAGCTAAACTGTTCATAACACATGCCCACTACCAGACAAGACTACACCGTGATGACCCTAAGTAATTCACAACACAAAGTGGTCAAGCTCTCTAACGCAGACAGATCAGTCAATGTTCTATTGATTCAACCAGCCTATGCCAAAACAAGATGACAAGGCGAAACGAAAAACATGCAATAGAGATAACAAGTACGGAATGGATAAAATTGTTCTCATTAATGATCAAAGACAAAAAGAGTACAAACACACAACTTTCATTCCTTGTCAGGGGAAGGTACAAAAACGAAAGAGTTAAGCCTAGTGAAAGAAGGAACAAAAGTTGCGTTCACACACGCAGCAGCCTGGACACCAGGCCTCAAACTGTCTTCCTCACTCGATGACGTCGAGGTAACAGACAGGTTCACATACGACATCTTCTTATAACGGCTAAGATCCCACTTTGGGTGCTCCTCTTTCTCAACACCGGCAGCTCCAGCTGTCCATGTACAACCCAGCGAAACTCACACTTGCCTTTCTTCTGAAGAAGCTTTTCCTCCCGCACCTTTGCATCAAAAAGTTCATGTTCCAGTAGCTCCAATTTGCCAGTCAGCGCGTCGACCTGAGATTGCTCTGTGGCTAGACTGTTCTTCATGGCACTAAGTTCATGCTGCCTCAATTCGAGCTGGTCCTCGACCTTCCTCGCTTTTCGAGCATAGAACTCCACATCGGATTCCAACTGTTGCTTCTAGGTAGCCCAGTCGGCTTCCTTTGAAGCATTCTCTTCAGCGAAAGATAACAATTCAGAACTCGCCTTAGCCGCAGCTTCCTGCGCAACCTCGACTTCTCGACGGATACGGCTCAACTCCTGCCTAAGTCCGTCCCTTTTGGACACCGCCTCTACCAGATCTCGCTCGAGGTCCTCCATACGAGCCCTCTGAGCCTCAACGATCACGGTTGACTAATCCAACCGTTTCTCCTCGCCCTGCTTCTTAAGCCACTCAATTTCACGGAGCACATCAGAATACAAAAGCTGCACGTGCGAGAAGACACACTCCAAGGTATATACTCTCTCATGAGCCGCCTCGACTTTCGTTCCAAGAATGGTCGCGTGGCTCATGTGAGACATACCAATCATAAGGTACTTCAGACCCTTATCCATACATCCTTCCAACGTATCCTCTTCGGGTTTAGGAACATGATCCATCAACTAGCCGTGACACTCACTTATATGCTTCCTCGAAGCACACTCTATGTCCACCTCTTGGTGCCAGATTTGAAAGCTCATATTTACCAAGTTAGGTGCGAACAAGTTTATCTGTGCACCAGGATGAAGCTTTCGCGGATTAGAGATTACGCTATCCCCTCCATTCACGGTCGCCACCGTCCTCAGACTCTCCTCCGTGGCCTTCCCTTTGTCGTTAACATCCGACCCTTCATTGCGAGGTGGCTCAATGGGATCCGGAGGAATAGGAGGGAGCGAATTATACAACACTTCTAGCTGTGGCCTAGAACGAGACGGTGAGCAATGCGGACTACAAAAGAGACATGGCCGGTACCTCGGCCACCTTCAGGGTAATCAATAGTAGGGCGATCAGATTCTACCACCTCCGGAGAATCTTCACAGGAGCCTCCTACAACAATGGTCCCACGCGAATCAGCACCAACAGAAACTGCTGTTGTACCCCGCACCAGACGGTCATTTAGAGCCTCGACCTGCGCGTCACTAAGGTTCGACCTTTTCCATGACTCTTGCCAACCACATGTAATCTTTCTCCAAGACGAAAAAGTTAGTCTATGCTTCAACAGGCTTGGCAGATTCACGCTCCTCTCTCATTAGAGGGCTCTTCCTGAATACGGCCCAACTCTAAGACAAAACCTCTTCCTCACAAAGGAAACAAGTGTCTCGGATGACTCTTCTGCATCGGACACAACGGGAACTTTGGCCCCAACATCCTTTATCTTCCTGGAAGGGGCCCCATCTTCCAACTTAATACATGACTCTCGATATATAGTAGGGGCGACGTGTTAGTTGTCCCACAACCCACTACGGATGAAGTTGAAAACTCTTATGACATCGACCGCCTCCCTTTGTGGCAAGACTCAGAATGTTTCCATGGTGTTTTGTTCCTCTAAAGTAAGAGGAGTTGTAGAAAACCTTCCTGCAAGGGAACACAAGTAATGAGTAGTCAACCCGCTACCAAACATATCAAAATCGCAAGAAAATGGTTGAACTTACGAAGCTGCCTAAGCTGTCGCTCGAGCGAACGACCCCCTGCATCGGAAATACTTCAAATCTGCGGGAGCCAAGAAGCAGTACTTCTGCCAAAACTTGAAATCATCAGGCAGTTTACCGAAGTACTTTGGCAATTTCATCTTACAGACAACATTGCTCTTCAGCCGGGGAGAGGTCAACAACTGGATTACCCACGCTAACACCGAACTGTCACAGCACGCTAGGCCCACACGTCTCACAGTTGTCCTCAATACCCGTAAGCCTTCCTTAGGCAAGTATCTCAAGGATCAGCTTCGGACGGGCAACTACAACTGCTCTTTGCTACCAACTAAGAAGCAAACACTAGAGTACCTTTCACACAAGAAAACTTCCATCTACGGATTGCTCTTGGATTGAGAACTATTTCCCACGTATCTAGGAGCACAGAGCTAACAAGGAACTTCCTTCCTACAACATGACTTCTAATTAGAGTGAGATCTCCACGAAGATATCCTCCCTAAACTATGCCTACGATGGCCTGGTTGAACCAGGACTCCTTGTACTATAAAAGACGTGAGGTTGGTAAGCTAAGGTACGCTACAAATTCCCTGTTACAACATTACACATTTCTCAAAGCTCGGTATGACTTTAGCATCGGAGTGCCATCTACCACCCCACGGCGGTCTGTGACTCACGTGTGCTACTTGTGCAGGTCAACAGGCTAGCATGAATCAGGTCAGAGCAGGAAGCAAAAAGCGATTGCATCAGTGGGTTATGCTTCAAATTAGAAGGGACACCGATGTTATTATCCACCCACTAGAAAAATGTTTGTTACTATGGATGTTGTGTTTCATGAAAATGTTATGTATTTTGCCTACTCTAAATCCTCACTTCAAGGGGAGCATCTAAAAGAAGTTCAAACATTGAATTAAAAGAGTGTTCTAGATATTGAAAGTGGTACAGGTGAACCAGACAATGTTAGTGTAGGTGAACCAAATGATGATATTGCAGAATATATTGCTGAATTTGAACCTCCATTGTCTCCATCTGAAATAGAGATTTCACTACCGTTGGATGAAGGTGAAACCCCGAACACTGCAACGCTACCGGTCTCTATGATCCTATAGTCTATAGAGCTAGCTTCCACGACGATAACGCCTTCAAAACCCACGATACCACTTCCGTCACCTGAACAATTTTCCTCATCGTCTATTTCGATCCTAGATGCAGTACAATTTGATTCTGAAAATCATAATCAATCGTCTCTAGTCTCGGATGTACCTCTACCCAAGTGTCTCCCAAATTGCATCAACCGAGGTATATCTAAACCCAACTATGATGCTGACCCAAAATGTAAGGGCAAATATGTTTTTAATAAACCTGGTCATGATACCAATATGATATCCTTTGAGTAACTATTTATCCACCAATCACCTTTCGGAATCGAATAAGTCATTTGCGCTTCAATTATCTACTATATCTATTCCTAATAGTGTGCATGAAGCTCTAGTTAACCCTCGTTGGCATGCAGTGATGAGCGAAGAGTTGGAGTTACTAAAGAAGAATGCTACCTAGGATATTGTGAACTTACCAGTGGGTAAGAAACATGTAGGATGCAGATGGGTGTATACCATCAAATATAAAGCAAATGGAACAAGTGATCGCTTCAAAGCAAGACTGGCACCAAAGGGGTATAATCAGAAGTATGAGATTGACCATACAAACACATTTTCACCTGTAGCGAAGATTAACACAGTTCGGGTTCTGTTATCTTTGGCAATCTATCATAATTGACCATTACATCAATTTGATGTGAAGAATGCTTTCCTACATGGCGATTTGACCGAAAGAAGTCTATATGGTTCTACCTTCAGGGTATAACTCTCCAGATGGATGTGATCAAAAAGTGTGCAAACTGAAAAAATCCTTATATGGGTTGAAATAATCTTCTCGAGCTTGGTTTGGCAGATTCACAAAATCTATGAGACAGTTTAGGTACTTGTAGAGTAATCCAGATCACACATTGTTCCTGAAGAAACATAAGGGTAATATTACTGCTATGTCAAAGGTGTACCAACTGAGTTGGTATAGGTGTGGTGGTTGGTATCACATGTCACGGGTTCAAAACCGGCTGGTAGCATGGGGTGGGGAGGGTTAAGGGTAAAAAAAAGAAGTAATATTATTGCTCTTATTGTATATGTGGACGATATGGTGGTGACAGGAAATGATCCAGAAGAACGTATAACATTGCAGAAGTACTTATCTATAGAGTTTAAGATGAAATATATGGGTCCTCTAAAATATTTTCTCAACATTGAGGTTTCTAGGTCCAAGGCAGGGATTTTTTTGTCACGAAGAAAATATATAATTGATTTGTTACATGAAACTAGAATGTCAGCTTGCCAACCAACAACAACACCTTTGGAAGAAGGACAGAAGCTTGGAATCAATCATGATCAAATACCAATTGACAAAGGAAGATATCCGATATTAGTTGGACGGTTAATGTATTTAGCGCATACAAGGCCTGGTCTTGCTTATGTGTTGAATATGATCAGTCAATACATGCATGATCCCAGAGAATCACATATGAACGCGATTACGAGGATTTTGTGATATTTGAAGGGAACCCCAGGAAAAGACATATTATTTAAGAAGAACGACCACCTCAGAATTGAGGGATACACTGATGCGAATTGGGCAGACTCAGTTGATGATAGGTGTTCTACATCAGGATACTTTACTTTTGTAGGCAAAAATTTAGTCACGTGGAGGAGTAAGAAATAACTGTGGTCTCTCGTTCTAGTGCAGAAGCCGAATATAGAGGAATGGCGCTGGAAATTTTGTGAGATTTTATGGCTCAAGTTGTTATTACACGACTTGGGGTATGCAGATAGTCAACCAATGCAATTTTTTGTGATAATCAAGCTGCACGGGCTATTGTCCACAATCCAGTACAACATGATAGTACAAAGCATGTTGAGATTGACATATAGTTTATCAAAGAAAAATTGGAAGGAAGAATCATTGAGTTGTCCACTATCAGGACGAAGGATCAACATTCTCACAAAGACTGTGTCAAGAAATGTTTTCTTGAGTTCTTTGGACAAGTTAGGCATGTGCGACATCTATTCATCAACTTGAGGGGAAGTGTTGAATTATATGTTAACAATATATCGATATTATTCTGAGGATATTCTGCTTTAGGATATGCCAATATTATCCTTTGGATATTATCTTGAAGATATTCTCCTTTAGGATATGTTGATATTATAAGGTTGTATACAATGTATAAATATCCAAAGAAAGATATCAATAAACATACAATTGAATCCTTCTCCGAACACAATACCTTTCACCGCCTCGTTTGAAAGAAATTTGCCATTTCCTTTCACTTCAACCTTGAGCCAATAACCACCGCATTGTTTCCATCCAAACTCTCCATCAAATCCAAAACTCTAAAAAACTTGAGGCTAATTGTAGCATTGCTAACTAGATGGATTTGCATGGTACAATTTCATATCATTCTTTCTAAGAATATTATGTAATTATTTAATTTTTCCCTTTCAAATGTTGGAATGCAAGAAAGAGCGATCTGGATTATTATAACCCTTACCTTTATATATAAATTTATCAACTTTTATTGAAGTTCTATTGAAATATTCTTAACCACCACACTTAATTATTTATTTTATTTTACTTGTTATTATTTTTTTTTTTTTTTGCAAACTATCCCCTTGAAATGCCCCCTTTAGCCTTCCTGCTTATTCAAGTGCAGATTACCTAACAAGCTAATGATGTAAGCCACAGAAAACTTGCCCCCTGCTCGAAGTACAAAACCAATCTAATCCAAATATAAATAACCACACCAAATGCACAAGAAAATAATGCAAAAGATTTGACCTGAAGCTTGAAAATGAAGAATGTTGCTTATGTCTCTTAATCATTTGCCAATGCATCACAATATAACCCCTACATGTCTTTGATATAAGGACCCTGCTGAAAGAAATATTGCATCAAAACAGATATTTAATCAAGAAATTCATCTAGACTACAAGTAATCCAATCCAAGATAAGAACCTTTAGCCCCTAAACAAGGGGTTACCGAATATAATTCAATCGATTGTGTCCTTCCTTGATCTATGATTATTTTAGTTTGGCCATTTTTATGGTCAAGTGTTAAGTCTCAGATGGAGCCCATTGCAGTCGTGAATCTTATAGAATGAAGTTATAAGACAAAAATATTGGAGAGATGTCGCATTATGATATTTGATTAGAAGCTTAAATTCGGGTACGAGGAAAAATGTACTGGAAAGAAACAGTAAAGATGTGATAAATAATACAAGTTTGGTGATATATTCTGGTTTATGGAAAACATATACAAATGAGAAAATGTAGGGGTATTTGGTAATCATCTATACACGTGCAATGGCCCCATATGCAACCATGGTGTCTCCTTGACTGGTTTAAAGAAAATAAATTCTCTATTCGGTTTTGGGATCTTGTACATTTTCTTAATCATCCAATTAGAGATAGTTCAAACCCAGATGTCTAAGCATCTTGACAAGGCAATAACAAAATAATAAACCATATGTTTATTATCGCGTGCTAAGCAAAGATGAATTTCTTAGGTTAGAAAACTAGTGTATTACTGTAATAATAGGGTCAAAATTGGTAATGTTTTTATTAGATGAAAAAAAAAGGATTCAAATGGAAGTGGAGTCCTGGTTCTTTGTTTAAATATGCATTGAGAAACCATTCTCATTCCTTTGAAAAAGATTGAAAATATTCTTGGAGTGAAACGCATTAAATTTTTTTTAAATGCATAGGGTGTGAAATGTATATTTTAAAAATGTAAGTGTTTGTATTGATTATTGTTTTGTTAGAAAGATCTTCAAATATGTATTTCAACGATACAAAGTTTACCAAAATCCAACAACTTAGTAGGTAGTAATGGTATATTTCACTCATTTTAAGTTTCATGTTCATTTTCTTTTGCTGTTCTATAGAAAATGAATTTCAACCTTCAACATCTTCCTTAACTCTCAGTTTTAGCCTTCTTTTATCTGTAAATCCTTATAAACAGTAAAACCCCTAGCTCATTTGTAAGATAGATGATGAGTTGCTTGATAGAAGAAGAAGTCATATTTTAAAGGGTTAAGATATGGTCAGCTAAACTTGAGTTTTCTTATGTGGACTTGCAAATATCGAAATATTATCATTTTAGGAATGATTTTCTCATCATGTAAAAGAACCTCTACAAACTCTTAGACTTATTTTGAATTTGTAGTCAATAAATTTGTTCAAACAGGTTTATATAATGATGCAAATCAATGGTTGTGCCTCAACCTGTCAAAAACTTGTTGTAAAAATCTGTTACGAGTACAAACATGTTGCAAGAATCTGTTAAGAGCACAAACTAATGAACTATGCCCCTAGTGAACAGTAGAATGCATCGATTCAATTTTACTATTAACTTGAGGACAATATTTGAAGGATTGGAAATTTTGTTTTTTGTCTGAATCCCATGTGAAGGATTGGAACAGTAGAATGCATTGATCTCTTCGTAAAACATCTAATTATGAAGAGAGCGAAGCCCCTCAGCACCACCTCACATGTCTCAACTACAACGATATTGTCTCAACGATATTGAGAAATGTCCAATTCCATTTATACTTCAAATGATGTTACTCACTACTAGATATGAGACTATGTTGAGCCAACATCTCCAAGTTAATCTCTCCATGTTTCTCTCATACAATCTAAGTGCATGGTCTGTCCTATTTTGCAAAAGTTGATAAACTGAGACTAGGGATGGCAATGGGGCCGATTTGGGCAACCATCCCCGCCCCGTTGGGGATTGCGGATCCCAAAATCCGCCCCGAATAATCGATAATTTATTTTTGTAAAAACCATCCCGATCCGCACAGATTGGAGGATATCCGCCTCGCCCCGATAATTCGTTAAAAAACCCCTTGATTTTGAAAAATCCAGGAGCTGAAGTCAAAAAAAAATTAAAGGAAGAAGAAGATGCAACACAGATCATCACAATCAACATTTTGTACCACAATCAACATTTTTGTACCACTAAACTTAAAAGATCAAATCATTGTTGCATCAAATATGACGTCGGGCAGAATAGCGATTATTCTGCAGGCTAATAGCAACAAATAATTGACAGGGAAGAACACAAGAAGATTACCCAAAAAACACAGAGAAAATAACTCTAATGTTTAATCAAATTACTCAAATAAAAGGTATCTCGAAAATCAGCCACAAGCCGGGATTTATAGCTAAAACTCGTAATTATTAGAATTTTACCAAAATTAGCAAAACCCCAATAATCACGCTAAAACAAAATAAGTAATAAAAGAAATAAACTGCCAGAAATCTGGCCCAAATTGGGTTCAGAATCACTTCCTAAACAATAATTAAAATATTATTATAAAGGGAAATAAACTACTAAAATTAACAAGAAGTCTATTCCTAAAAGAAAATAATGCCTAATCATAACCGAAAACTAAAAGATTCCTAATTAAATTGAAAGATTACTCAAAGTTATTTAGTAAATAACTTTGAGAGCAAATTAGGAACTTTAGAAACCCAAATTAGGAACCCTAGAAACCCTCCTGCATCAAAATACTTTAGATCTGGCCTAAACTAAAACCAGATCTGTAGAGATTACCAAAGAAGATGAAATCACCAAAGAAGAAGTAGAACCGAAGAACAAATCAAACATTACATTCAAGATCGATTTGGATCTTCCTCTTCAGGATCGATTTTGGATCTGTGGATCTTCATCTTCAAGCTCAATTTGGGGGAGGCGGAGACTTGATGGAGACATACTTGAGTCGGTAACAGTTTCGCAAATCGCAATCATCGCTCACCGATTGTCGTAGTTGGCGTGCACTGCCATGATCGTCTGATCCTCATCATGAGAAAACGACTCATCAGCGAGCAGTTACTTGGCGTGCGTTGCCTTGATGTACCGGCTTATCAGCGAGCAGTTCCTTGCGTTGTGCTCGTCCATCTGCCGCGTCAAAATCCGTTCCTCCTCCACGCTCCATGGCCCGAAGTGGTTGAAGAGAAGGATTTCAAAGAAGAACTGAAAATCTTTTTCTTTTCTTTGAAGAGAGGTGAAGAAGATTTCTTTGAAGAGGGATGAAGAAAAGTGAGGCGGAGTGAGAAGTGATAGCTTAGGGTTAGGGTTTTTTCTTTTTAAAGGCCAAGGGTATTCCAGTAATTATCATGATTAAACGGATATCCGTGGAGCGGATTCGTCTAAATCTATTTAAACATACCCAAAACCGCTCCAAATGGATTGGGTGGAGCGGATATCCGTGAAACCCCCAAAACCCCCAACGAATGGAAGAAGAACAATGTAGCACATTTGTAGCAGAATAATAGTGCTATTATCATTCTAAAGAACCTGATACAGTAAAAGGGGTGAAGGAAAAAGTAAAAAGTAGAAAAAAACAAACAGTATGAGCAAACTATATATAGCACCTAGAATCTAAAAAGTTTACATGCTCATATATAGAGGCCAATTAGAGATGGTAGGATGTGAAAGTGGTGTTTGATTAGCTTCTCTAAAAAAAAGTCACTTTGGACGGTTAAAAAGTTTTGTCAGGGAGAGTTGATGGGGATCATAATGCATTAAACAAATATATATAGTAGTTAGATAAGTTTTGGTGTGTTGTGTGCTCTATATTAAAGATCACTTGAAACTCCAAAAGTTATTCTCTCTATGTGTGATTATTTTAATATACTCCATTAATTAACTTTCTTCTTTCTTGTCCCCAAGATCGCTCTTCCTTCCTTCATCTGATGAGTTAAGTGGCAAACAAGTACACATGACTGAAAACTATTACAAATGTGAGAATAGGGGATCCATCGATAATGGCCGCCAGGTAAACAGGTGCCATGCACAAACCCCTGTTGATAATAAGTCGACGCTGTTAACCAACGCAACAACCCATAGGTTAGCCACTAGTTATCATTATTAAGCTATAACACGTCTCTTTCGCTGGTGAAGACTTGGGGAAGGTTTACAGTACATAAAAGATCTAAACTGGGTTAATGGTGGCATTAAAAAAATGGTTTACTTGGTTGATTAAGGATGTTATTATTAGACTGTGAGAGTGGGGTCTAGTGCAAGGTAGGCAAGGTCTACATGTTGGTGCCTATAAGTGACACAATAAAGTGACTCCAAGGGATTAATGATTGTATTTGAGATTAGTTAATCATAATTAATACGGTATTGCTCGACAAGCTCTGAGGTGTGCAACACTAAAACTAATGGAAAATTAAGCTCAAAAACATGAACCTTTTCTCTGTTTCTACGAAGTCTCTTGGTTTAGTGTTCTATTTCAGTGTCACTCTCTTTTGTTTGATTCGCCTTTCAAATATGCTTTTCTCTCTGCAGATTAATGTTTCTTCATTTGTTAATCACTGATTTTAGTACTACAGATCCCATAACTTCTCAATATCCACGTTGCACTTTGATGGATTACACATGTAGTTAGGATCTCCGAAACTCATTAAACAATGTGATCGTCTGATCTGGGACTCTCCGAGAACATGTTTTTGAGTTTTCTAGACCTGTATCACACGGTTGAAATATAGTAAACTACTCTTAATCCAGATTGGTTACTTAAGTTATCACAATAATTAGGGCAACATATCAAACTAAAATGACCTAAAACATCAAACAATTAGAAAATAGAAATGGGGTTGGTTTGTGTTAGCTCTTTTGTATTTTGACGATATTTTAAGGGTATCTTAAGCTTGAGTTTAATAACATTTCAGAGGAGATGAAAGAGGGATGTATAGAGAAAAATAATGATGTGTGCAGCCCATTAAGGGGACCAAGGCTAATTAAGTATTGATTAAGAGATAATCCAACATATTTATAAACAAGGTGATCAGTGTGCTTGCACTGGGCAGCTTGTTAGTAGAATCAACATAATCACTTATCCAAGATGACAGGATTTGGATCTCCTTGTGGAGCATGTAAGTTCTTGAGAAGGAAGTGCGCGAGGGGATGTGTTTTTGCGCCATATTTCTGTCATGAAGAAGGAGCTACACACTTTGCAGCCATACACAAAGTCTTCGGTGCAAGTAATGTGTCAAAGCTCCTCACACACCTCCCGGTTGCAGACCGCTGTGAGGCTGCAGTTACTATCTCATACGAAGCACAAGCTAGGGTTCAAGATCCTATATATGGTTGTGTTTCTCATATTTTCGCGCTTCAACAACAGGTGTATAGTTCCCCCTTTAATTGAGTTGTTGGTATTGTTTCACATTCACTTACTGATCAAGTCCATGATTTGATGTCTAATTAGCTTTGATGTTAATTGATCAGGTTGTTAATCTGCAAGCACAATTAACCTCTCTCAAGGCTCACGCAACTCAAGGTGCGAGTAGCTGCAGTAGTACTTCAAGCTCTCAAGAAAACAACTTTCATGGAAACTATCCTATTTACTCACAAGATGTTCATTCTTTGTTTCCACCAGAGTATTTGAGGATGCAAGAGCAGCTCTATCTAAATCAGAGCAACAATGCTCAAAGCACTTCATATTACGACAATGAGTTTATCGATCCAAATAACCCTATGGTTGGCTATCAGAATACATCCTTGCCTGAAGAGAATGTCTCATTTAACAGCTTCGAAGACTCTTCTCATGCCATGCACACAAACATCAAAAAATGGGCATACCAAGACGCCCAAGACCTTCATTCGGTAACCTTTGCCTATCTTCAGCATTCATGAGATGATCCTAAAGAACTGCCGAGAAGACATCTTCGCGATTTTATAAGATTTTGAGGTGCTACTTATTGAGTTGCACTTTTGAGCCCTAAAAGAGCTAGGAAACCCTAGAAACCCTAGAGCTGCAGATACAATATTAGCAACCTTATTTCCAATGATCTAATGATAGTTTTATCTTGTGTGTATCCCTGGATATAAGTAGAGTATCAGTGTAATCTTGGATAACTATGCAGAAAATCGTGCTTTATGATTTGAGATAAGTAGCTTATGAAGTAATGAAGATGTAAACATTTGACCTAATGATGAGCCAACTAATACCTATTTCAACTTGACAGACATAACTAGGTGATGAATCATTTCTTTACTTCAACTAGATTGATCAAAACAAATGAAATTAGAAGGGCGGTGCCGTACAAATTACTGTACTTGATATAACCTAGCTGTTAAACTGTACACGCTCCATCAATGGAAGAAAGACTGGTTGATTGAGCACTGTACTCTACATGCGTAATTTGTTAGCTCAGTTGATGAGCAAAACAAATGGTAGCTTTGAGGCTTATCATATGCTAACAAAAAATGTATATGTAACTCTGCATCATTTGCTGATCTCATTGAAACGACACTAGATAAACAATTGATATTGGTAAAATTGTGTAGTGGTAAGAGTCAGTGAACTGTTTTGTGATGGAAAATGTATAACCTCGCACCCCTCATAGGTTCAACATTATGAACTCAAAGGAGCTGAAGAAGGATGTTCGAGTTAGTAAAGAACGTCAATTTAACATTCATGGCGTTGTTTCAATGTGGGAGTGTAGCATTTTATACCAACAAACCTATTGGATTAAGTAATCCTCTTTCGAGTATACATACACTACTAGTCCTTTAATTGTTTGGTCATCAGATGGAAAACTCACCAATCTCAAAATCCAAACTATGTTTCTCCATGGCGAGCAGCTCATTTGCTTCTAAATCTTACAAGATCGTCTTTTTTCTATCAACTCCGTCACTTGAACCCTTTTACAAGGCACCACTCAAAGTAGTAATTCCTTTGGTGTATCTTTATATAACAGAATACTAGGTTTTTCGCCGATCCTGAATATTCTTTGAGAGCTATCACCATAAAGCTGAAACATAACAGCTCAGGATGGTTTTTGAAAGATTTAGTTTCTGAAACATTGTCTGCTGATTGGAGTTGATAAAATACAAATAAAGAGATGCGATAAGAGGACCACCTTTGTCTATAACCTAGTAGACCGCCCTAATACGCACCATCGATCTTACTTCAAGATCACAACACCGCAAACTCTCAAAAGATCGATGAGAAATTTTAGTTTCTGTCCTTGTGTGTATCCTGTTGCATTCTAAGTTTATGAGTTATGAAGTCGTATTCAGGCTGTCTAGTAGTTCATAGACGATGGCATCCTCTTACATTGCAGAAATATCAAAATTCCTACTTACATTTTTAATTCACATGACAGCCCTAAAATTAAGTCAGTACTAATGCCTGAAATGCCAATGTACGTGTAATGTTCTATTCGTTTCCAGTTTGTTTTATGACAAAGCTTGGTGTTAGATTAACAGTTTTTGCATCAATCCTTTTTTTAAGAAATTAAAGTGTTTGTTCAACCTTTTCTCAATAAACCATTAGTTACCCATTACAACCTTGGCCTGCACCCAACATTGGTTGCAAAACTTGAAAACATTATCAATATATGTATGCATCAAGTGGTTCCCATATCCAAAACTTCTTAGCTCCTTGGATTATATATCTATATTCATTCCAAATCAGGATAAAAGTGATGAACTAAGCATGCATGACAGATGTCTATCAATCCAAACTAAAATTTCGTTCTGGTCAAGCATTTTTAAGACACAACACCATGAAACCCTCTTGTTTGTCATTTCTTTATGAATCCACTTTGGTGTTACTAGCTCACCAATTGCTTGAGGGGAGAATACACACACTGGGGTGTCATTGCAAATTGTCTTTCTAAATTTATTGATATTATTAAACTTGATCTCTTTCTCAATGGATGGAAAGAAGAAGACACTGTAGGCCCTTAATGGGAGTTGTTAATATAACTAGTTGTTCCGCTTAAAGGTTAAAATTGGTGCACTTTAGGCAACCCAATATGTTTGTTTGCTTTTAATCTTAGATGCATTGCTCCAGGTCAGGCTAGATGTATAAAGTTCCCCCAAAGAGGATGAAGGGTTAACAGGTTGATGGTACAGTCCTTTGTGCCTTTTGTTTTTGTTTTTCTTTGCAAGTATGATAGATCTAGGTAGGGGATTCATGGAGCATTCAATTCATTATTGTCAATGCTGCCGACATGGATGAAAAAGAAACTGGTTTTTAGTTAATATAGGAGATGAAATCATTACGAATTAAAAAAAATTTCCATTTTCACAATTGATTTCCATGGCATTTTTAATAAGACAAAAGCTCCATAGGGGTTCTTTTGTGGAAGGCAGTGTGGAAGAAAGATGAGAAAGTATAAAAGTGATACTATTAGTTTGCTGGCAATGTTTATAGGTGAATGTAGAATACGTGTGATATTTCTACTTGAATTTTATAATTGTCGGATATATTATCATCAGTGTCACTTCAGTATTACTGGGGGGGAAAATTCTAGGGGTCGAGGGAGGGAACGAGGGAGGGAGCGAGGGATGGGTGAAAGCCACCCATCCGCCTCGAGATGAGCGTCATCGCACATCTCAAATCTGATGCGCTCATCTCGAGGCGGATGGGTGGTTACCACCCATCCCTCGCCCCCTTTCCCTCGCTCGCTCCCTCCCTCGCTCTGTAGCAAAGCTCTACTGGGGGTATGAAGGTTATGATTTCCAGCATATTTTAATGTACACGAGGTCTCAACAAAATTTTCTACAAATGCACGAGTTTAAAAAAAAAAAAAAATTTATAACAAAAGTTAGATAATTTTGGCCTGGCAAACAATTAAAAATCATCTTATGGTGAGTGGCATAAGGGTTGATCTTCATCATGGATGTCAACCACAAACCAATTTGATATTGTCATTGGCATCCATAGGACCTAAGGGTGTGTTTAGTTGCATGGAATCTTATGCCATGGGAATTTATATATGAAGAGACCCCTATATTTTAGGCTAATTAGAGGTATAACTCTACAAACACTATTTGATTTTGTTATCAATGGTGAGAATGAAATTCTCATAAACATGAGAATGACATGCCTTGGGGGACCAAGGAGTAGGATTTCCATGTTCATGGGACTTTAATTCCCACCATTGATCACAAAAACAAATGGTGGATGTAGAGTGATATATCAATTTAGCCTAAAATATAGGGGTCTCCTCATGAATTTTCATGGCATAGGATTCCATGCAACCAAACACACCCTAAGAAACTTACATGCTAAAATTGAATAGTCAATAAACATGGTGCTAGCATGGGGGGTGATATGAGGTGCAACTTAACAGATCAACCCAAATTCAGAAGCCAGGTCAGGTCGCCAACAGCTTAAGACAAGAGACTCATGAGAAACATCAGTAAACGAGCTCAACTTGACCTTCGAAAAGATAAAGCTGCATGAACATCCAATTGATCCGCATTACAGTCTACATTAAATCCTTCACAAAGTAATAGATATAGATATATAACGCACATCCTTCCACTAAAATGGGTCTACATCAAGCTGACTATATGCCTAACCAGGATGCTCTGCATAACTTCTCAAAGAATTTCCCACATTGGGTTAACTCTTTCCCAAAGTTTACTTTTGGCAATTCTTATGTTGAGAGCGACTAATTTGATTAGACCACGAATTACAAACATTGGGAAAGGGAGTTGCTATGTAACACCACCATTCCACTATGTTACACCACCACCCTCAATGTAACATTAAAAATGCAAATTCGTTCCCCCTCTCCTCCTCCTTTTTTTTTTTTCCTTTCTTTGCAGTCTCGGCACCTGCAACTTCTCTTGCGAACTCCTCATGTGAGATCCTCCTTTTCGTGCGACCACCTCCTCTTCTTCCCCTCTCAAACAACACCTTCCTCCTCCTGTAACAACCATTCCCATCTCCCCTCCAACAATCTTCATCCTCCTCCAACAACTCTCCTTCCCCACCCTGCCGTTGCTACTTCGCCCCCATCTCACCACATCCCCTAATCTCGCAGGTGATTGAATTTTTTTTTTGAAAATGATGACCTAAAAAAGTCTTATGAACTATTGAAACCTGCAAGATTTTGGCTTAATCTCATAGAACGCCGCGTTTGGGCAAATTTTATTTTATATTTTATTGTAAATTTTTTCCAGAAAATCCGAGTTCTGTGAGATTTATGCAAAATCTTACAGTACAATCTGGAAATTTCAGCTTAAATTTCGTAGCTGTACTAGGATTTCTAAAAATTACTGAGTAACATTTCAATTTTGAAATCCTGCGAGATTTATGCAAAATCTTAAAGTATAAGCTATGAGATTTAGGCCGGATTTCACAGACTATATTGCGAAAATTTGCATGAATTTCACAGAACTCGGATTTTCAGTAAAAGAAATTTTTTTTGCCCAAATGCAACCCGTTTGTGAGATTTAGGCTTAATCTCTTAAATCTCGTAGGATTCACATTTTTGATGGTTCATAATTTATTTTAAAGTCATAATTTTCATTTTTATTTTTGCAATCACCTGTGAAATTAGGAGAGACGGTGAGATGGGGGTGAAGTAGCAACGGCGGGGTGGCGAAGGAGGGTTGTTGGAGGAGGTGTAGGAAGAGGAGGGGATTGTTGGAGGAGGAGGAAGATGAGAATGGTTGTTGGAGGAATAATGGGGAGGAAGAGAAGGTGGTCATAAGAGGAGGATGAGCACGCACGAGGAGGTCACAAGAGGAGAAGTTGTAAGTGAAGATATCGCAAAGAGGAAAAAAAGAAGAAAGGGAAAAAAAGGAATTTGTCTATTAAATGGTGGTGTTACATTGGAGTGGTTGTGTATCAGAAACATAGCAACTCCCATTTGGAAAATCTTGCTATTACGCAAATGCAGTAACTAAATGACACCACCAATTCTAATGAAAAACACCACCATTGCCCTACTTTCTAAAGCACACCACCACCTGCTGAATGACACCACCAATATAAAAAAGACCCTACCATTTCTCTTTTCCTCTCTCACTTTCTTCTCCATCAAGCATCACTACCGCCACCTATCTTCTTCTCTTTTTTCCATCAAGCACCACCACCACCACCCCACCACCGCCACCTTTCTTCTCCATCAAGCACCACCACCACCTCACCACTGTCGACTGCACCTATTTTTATCCACTCTTCCTCTTCTCCTTTCTCTCTCTTGGAGAGGAAGAAGAAAAAGAAAAAAAAGAAAAAAAAGAAGAAGAAGAAATAAAAGAGAAGAACGAGAACAAATGAGAAGAGGAAGAGATGAAAGGTGGTGCGGCCGATGGTGGACAGAGCATGGTGATGCGGCTAGTAGTGGAGACGTGGTCCTACTCCTATGAAGAGAAAAGAGAAAATGAAGGTGGTGGCATTCTTTAGCAAACGAAAAAAAGTTGAGGTGGTGGTGGACTTCAGCAGAAGTGGTGGTGCCATTTAGTCACTATCTTTTGTAAAACGACGGATGATGGTCAACTCATTGGCCAAATAGAGTCTCACTTCTTCCCTCTTTGCACTCAACTAACTTACAAATACAACTTATAAAATTTATTGTGTACATCATTGGTTGTTTGCACATCGCATTTTCAAGAAGTCTAAGTGCTTCTTAGGGGTAGTTAACCCATGTAGATATGATGCAATTTGGAATTAGACAACCCATGAGTTGTTCTGATCGGACTGAACTTCAAATTTGGATTGGGTCTAGGCTGATCCTCAACCTACCTTCAGTATAATTCTTAACTAATCCATATTAGCAAGGCCAAAGAAGTGTTATAGAGAAATAATCTCCAAGGATACTTGAGGCTGAAGATGACCACATACTTTTATTTTTATTAATTTTTTCGCTGTGCAAATGATCGGTACTTTTTTGGATATTGCATATGAATTTTGCCTTCGGACATGGATTAAAAATAAATAAAAAGATTCAACGACCCAATTTTAAAAAATAATAACAAAATAAAATGATCAGTACTTTTTTTTTTTTGGAAAGTAAGCAGGGGTTTCGAGGCTCCCCAAACCTTATAATAATTGATGCAGTCGTTTTCCGCTCCCTGCTTTGACCTAGTCTTGTTGACCTTCTGACTTACACAACTAATGCACGCGAGCCACAGACCACCATTTTGGTGGCCGATAACACTCCGATGCTAAAGTTAGACAGGGATCTGGGGAAATTGTAATGATGTAAACATGGAATTTGTAGCGTCTCTTAGCTTATCAACCTCATGTCTTATTTATAGTGCACGAGTCCTTGTTCTACCAGGCCATCGAAGGCGTAATTTAGGAAGGAGATCTTCGTGGAGATCCTTCTCTAATTAGAAATCATGCTGTAGGAGAGAACTTCCCTGTTAGCCCTGTGCTCCTAGATACGCGGGAGATAGTTTCCAATCCGAGAGAAATCCTTAGAAGGAGGTTTCCTTGTGTTGAATGTACTCTGGTATTTGCTTCCTAGTCGAAAGCGGAGAGTTGCTGTAATTGTTTGTCCGAAGCTGATCCTCGAGATACTTGCCTTAATAGGGCTTACAGGTATTGAGGATAGCTGTGAGAGGTGTGGGCTTAGCAAGCTGTAAGTGTTTGGGTCCGTCTGGCAGACTGCATTGGGCGGGTTTAGAACTGCTCGTGCCAGATCAATGTTGAGCTGAAGCTGGGGCCCGTAATTCCTCGAGATCATCTTGACACATGTACGACTCAGAGATACGACCGTTTTGGTGTATCATCAGCTACACCCCTCGAGTTAGTGGGGCGTTTAGTCGGTCCATTGACTTTTTGAAAAAACAACCGTACTATCGTGATGATTGAACTCGAAGCGTTTGTCTCAATCGATGCATAACATTAATGGTACGTGATTGCTCAAGGAGGTAAGGTGTGATTTGTCTTCCCTATAAATATTTGTTGCTTTGATGAAGATTTTCTTATTCTCATCTGAGTTGTTCTTTAAAGCAATAGTGTTGCTGTGAAGTTTTGATTCGTTTTTTCTACCGATGGCAGAAAATGTTGAACTTTTTCCAGGATTTGTTGTCCTTAACTTGCCTCAAGCTCTTTGAGGGTAGCTTGGTTAATGAAACCGAGTTAGTTAGGCTTCGCAGTTTGTACCGTATTCCAAGGGATTTGGAAATCGTTCCAGCGTTTGGAGATTTTGCTCCGAATACACCCCCTCAGGGGTATATAAGTTTGCACCGGGGCATGTTCGAGTCTGGGCTTCGATTCTGCGTGTCAGATGACGTTTGGCGATTATTTCTTTCTTTCCGCATGCCTCCCGCTCAAATGGTCCCGAGCGGGTTTAAGATTCTATTTGCGATTCTTCTGAGGGCACATGATGCGAGCCTTTGTTTGACCCCAAAAATGATTCATCACTTGACCACTGCTCGGTTGGACCTTAGGGGTCTCTGCATATTGAACTGCCCTGTTTGTATTCGTTTAGTGGCGGATGGCACTAAACTCTGGGAGAAGTATTGGTTCTTGGTTTCGGTGAATTCGTCGTACTTCAAGCTCGGGAGTCGTAGAGTTTCCTGAACTTTCAGTTTTATATCTGTAAGTTTCTTTGCTGCTGGCTTCGTATATATATTACTTCTCTATTTTAGGGAAGTTTGTTGTTCCCTTTCTCACTGAGGAGAAAAGTCGGATAGAGAGGGAGTTCCTCAAGCTTCCTTTGATATCCGTCGAGGAAGTTATAATTCCTAGCAATGTTGTGCATAGCAGGTTGCTGTGATGTTCTCATGATGTCCACGTCGTGCCAGGTTCACCGGCTGAAGGGGTTGTCAGTTGTCGTTCGAGGAAGAAAAGTCTGGCCATGCCTAGCCTGACTAGGCTTGTCGAATTGGAGGCGAATGTGCCTCCTGTTGTTGTCTCGAGGAGGAGGCAACCCTCTATCCGTGCGATTTATCCCCCGGCAGAAACCTCAAGGGATCGTTGCTTCCCTCTTGATGATGCCACTTCCCCAGTTGACTTAGAGGGGGAGAATGTCGGGCCACGAGTTGACGCTTCGTATTACCATGGTCCTGAGATAGTCGTCTGTGCTCTTGAGCCACACAACTCTGTAGCGTTGCACCCTGAGGTCCGCGAGTGAGTTCTTGCTTTGGAAAAGGCTTTCGCGGATCTGCGAATGTCGCATTCAGATGCTCTATACCGGGTGGACTCCTTGGCCGGTCAGCTGCAAAGTTCTGGTAATGTCGTGAACTTGGGAGCTCTGAGGGCTGCGGTTTCCGCCATTGAAGCGGAGTTTGCAGTTGATGAGGGGTTTCGCCGCGTTTGTGAGAGGAAACACTTATTGTCGGATAAGCGTTTGCATTATGCTGCTTTGGTCGGTGTGGTGGATTTTGACATGTCGGGAAATAGGCTGTTAATCTCGTCAGAGGTCATTTGAGGCAGGTTGGAGCTTCTGGAGTTGATCAGAGGAAAGCATCCTGATGTCGACCTTGATTTTGCCCGTTATAGGAGGGCTGCTTTCGGACCAATCTCTCGAGGGGAGGGTTCTGGCTCCATAGGACTAGCTGCAGAGGAGGCTGTTTCTCCTTAAAATAGTTGTAACGTTCTTCCTAGGAAAGAAAGACAATTTTTACCTTTATTAATGAAAGTATTGTTTTGCCCTGTAATGTCGAGTTTTCTTTAGATGCTTTGTCGATCGTAGAATTTGTATTATTGGATAGAGCGCCTGTTTTTGTTAGTCAAAATGTATTGGCTGCCTTTGACTACTACGCCTGTCGATGAGCCGTTGTTGCCTAGGCGTGCTGACTGTGTTGAGGTGCCCTAAAGACTGTTATCTTTCGGGGAGCGCTGATCGTTTGACGGGTTGTCGCCGCTATACATTGGCCCTGTCTTTGCCCCTTGTGTGACTGATTAGGTGTTTGGGCAGCAAAATCCATTGTCGTCAGTCGAGGACTGACTAAGCTTTCTTGGTGAGTCCGGCGATCATCGTATATTGGAGAGAAATGATCTCTTGGTAATTCACCGTTATGAGCGGGCAAGAGCTGATCATTGCCTGTTGGAGAGTTGTTGTCATCAGTGGACAAGCACTGACTAAACTCTTGCTTCCTCGGCCGTTGTGGTTCGCACGCGGTGGGCTAGGCACTGGGTGCCAGAAGCCATCGTCATCAGTTGCGAACTGACTAAGCTTGCCTGGCATGTTCGGCGATCATTGTTTGTTGGAGGGCAATGATCCCTTGGCGAGCCGTCGTTATCACCAGACAAGCGCTAACTAGACTCCTACTTCCTCGGCTGTCGTGGTTCGCATGCAGCGGGCTAAGCGTTGGGCACCAGAAACCATCGTCATCAGTCGCGAGCTGACTAAGCTTGCCTGGTGAGTTCGGCAATCATTTTCCGTTGAAGAGCAATGATCCCTTGGCGAGTTGTCATCATTAGCAGACAAGTGCTGACTAGACTCCCACTTCCTTGACCCTCGTGGTCCGCATGCAACGGACTAGGCGTTGGCACTAGAAGCCATCGTCATCAGTCGTGAAATGACTAAGCTTGCCTAGTAACGACGATCATTGTCTGTTGGAGAGCAGTGATCCCTTGGCGAGTCGTCATCATCAGCGGACAAGCACTGACTAGACTCCCACTTCCTTGTCCGTTGTGGTCCGCGTGCAACGTATTAGGCGTTGGACACCAGAAGCCATTGTCATCAGTCACGAACTGACTAAGCTTGCTTGATGAGTTCGGCGATCATTGTCTGTTGGAGAGCAATGATCATTTGGCGAGTCATCATCAGCGGACAAGCGTTGACTAGACTCCTACTTCCTCGGCAGTCGTGGTCTGCACGCAACAGACTAGGCATTGGGTACCAAAAGCCATCGTCATTAGTCGCAAACTAACTAAGCTTGCCTGGTAAGTTCGACAATTGTTGTCTGTTGGAGAGCAATGATCCATTGGCGAGTCATCATCATCAACGGACAAGCGCTGACTAGACTCCCACTTTCTCGGCCATTGTGGTTCGCGCGCAGCGGACTAGGCGTTGGGCACCAGAAGCCATCATCATCAGTCGCGAACTAAATAAGCTTGCCTGGTAAGTTTGGCGATCATTGTCTGTTGGAGAGCAATGACCCCTTGGCGAGTCATCGTCATAAGCAGACTAGGCGTTAAACACATATTAGAGTCTGGACATAGCCGAGTTTGTCGAGGGTTGTAATGGACAACATTGGAAGTTTTAGTAAAAGCAAATATTTTATTGATAATATTTTTTGAGATGCTCTACATTCCATGGTCGTTTAAGCATGTCGTCGTTTGCGTCTTTCAGTCAGTACGTTCCCGGCCTGTTGACCTTGGCAACTCTGTATGGTCCTTCCCAGTTTGGATTTAACTTTCTCGTGCTAACTTCTTTGTTGTTTTGCTGGGTCTTTCTGAGTACCCAATCCCCACCTTGAATTCGCGTGGCTTGACCTTCTTGTTGTAGTATTGCGCCATTCGTTGTTGGTAGGCGACTATTTTGGCGGAGGCTAGATCCCGCATCTTGCGCCATTCATTGCCGTCTGGTTTGAAGTCTTCCGCTCGGAAGGTTGGCACCTCGAGTTCTACCGGGACCATAGCTTCTGACCCATATGCCAGGGCAAAATGTGTCTCTCTGGTAAGAATTCTCTTGGTTGTTCGATATGCCCAGAGTATTCCTGGTAGCTTTGAAATCCATTTTCCCTTGGCCGCATCAAACTTCCTTTTGATCGCCTCGAGGATTGTTCGGTTGGTAACCTTTGCTTGGCCAGTGGCTTGGGGGTGCCCTAACGAGGAAAAGTGGGATATATTCAAAATTTTGCACAGTTTTTTACCTTGATACCTTCAAACTGAGTTCCGCTGTCACTGACCGTACTCTGGGGATGCCAAATCTACAGACGATGGTAGCCCATATGAATTTTTTGATCTGGACCTGCTCTATTTTGGATAGGGGCTCAGCCTCGACCCACTTGGTGAAGTAGTTGACGGCCACAAGAAGAAATTTTTTACCGGCTGATGCTGGGAGTGGTCCGACAATATCCATTCCCCATTGTGCGAATGGCCACGAACTAGTCATCGGAGTCAGTGGCTGGGCAGGCATGTGTGTGTATGGTGCGAACCTCTGACATTTGTCGCACTTGTGGGGAATATCTTTGGCGTCTTGTTGCTTGGTCGGTCAATAGTATCCTAGAGTTAAAACTTTGTGGGCGAGGGTTCTTCCACCCGGATGATTCTCGCATACCGTTGTGGATCCTTCCCAAGACCTGACTCGCCTTTGAAGGTGACAAACATCGGAGTAGAGGCCCTGTCACAGATCTCCTGTATAATTTGTCGTTTAAGAGAGTGTGCCTTGCTGCTCTGTCGTCGAGGCTCGATTTCTCTTGGTATTCGATGAGGCCGCTTGAGACTTTGTTGGAGGCTGAGGCTTCTCTGGCTAGCGCCTCAGCTCTTTTATTGTCGTCTCGAGGGCACTGTATGAGTTCACACCTCTTGAACCTGCCCATTACGCCAAGTAACTTGTTGCGGTAGGCTATCATGCGGGGTCTTCAGTGTTGAAATCCCATTTGACCTGGTTGACTACCAATCTTGAGTCGCTACATGCCATTAGGCGATCTATACCGATCCCTAATGCTAGCTTTAGGTCGGACAGGAGGGCTTCGTACTCGGCCTCGTGTTTGAAGCGGGGAAGCCAAATCTGACTGCCTTTTCAAGGGTGAAGCCTTTGGTGGAGTGGAGCGTGATCCCGACTCTGCTTGCCTTCCCAGTCGAGGACCCGTCGCAGCGTAAGATCCACGCTTGGGCATTCGAATCCGAGGGCTGGTGGTCTGTCTTCGACTTTTCTCCACTGGTGAACTTAGCAATGAAATCTAACAGCGCATGGGCTTTGATGGCGGTTCTTGGAGTGTAGTTTATGTCAAACTGTCCGAGCTCCATTGACCATTTTACCATCCTGCCGGATAGCTCGGGTTTATGTAATACCGAGCAGAGCGCGAATGCTTAGTTAGGACTGTTATAGAATGGGCCTGAAAATAGGGCCTCAGTTTCTTGGAGGATACAACCAGTGCTAGAACTAGCTTCTCCAAGTCCAGATAGCGTGCCTCCGCTTCCACGAAGGTTTTACTGGTGTAATACACTGGTATTTGGGTCTCTTGATCGTCTCGTACGAGGGCTGAGCTGACAGCGTGCTTGGAAACAGACAAGTACAAGTAGAGTGTTTTCCCTATCGCAGGTTTCGAGAGTAGCTCTGGACTCCCCTTGTATGCTTTCAGGTTCTGAAAGGCTTGTTCGCACTCTTCGTTCCAAGAGAATCCTTTGCTCCAGCTTAGTATCTTAAAGAAATGGAGGCATTTGTCGGACGACTTTGATATAAATCTGTTGAGTGTTGCTACCCTCTCAGTCAGGCTCTGAACGTCTCTGATGTTGGCTGGGGCTTTCATGTCGAGAAGGGCCTGAAAATGCTTTGGGTATGCTTTGATTCCCCTCTTGTTCACTATATAGCCTAGGAATTTTTCAGACAACTCCGAACATGCTTTTTTGTGGGTTGAGCTTCATCTGGTATTTTTTGAGTTGGTTAAACGCTTCGGAGAGGTCGTGTATGTGGTCGGGGCTATGGAAGCCCTTGACTAGCATATCGTTTATGTAAACCTCCATGTTCCTGCTGATATGTTTTTTGAACATTCGTTTGACCAGTCGTTGGTATGTAGCGCCCGCGTTCTTTAAGCCAAATGGCATTACCCTATAGCAGTGTTTCTCTTGATCTGGGGGTGTATTAATATTTGATTGTAGCCTGAATAGGCGTCCATGAAGCTGAGTAAATTGTGCTCAGATGTGGTGTCCACGATCTGATCGATGTGGAGGAGTGGTAAGTTGTCCTTCGGGCATACTTTGTTCAGGTCCGTGTAGTCCACACATACTCTCCATTTCTCATTTTTCTTTTTTACAAGAACGATTTTTGCCAGCCAATCGGGGTATCGTGCTTCCTTAATCATGTCCGCATTGAGTAAATTTGTACCTCCTCGTTTATGATTGCGTTCCTCTTGGGCTCCACGGGCCTCTTCTTCTACCTAACGAATTTCCTCGTGGGATCCAATTCTAGGCGATGAGTGATTATTGACGGGTCGACCCCCACCATGTCTCGCATGGTCTAGGCGAATATGTCCTAGTCACGTTGTAGTAGCTCCGAAAGTTGCTTTACCAACTCTTTGCTCAAGCAAGAATCAATATGGACAACCTTTTTGTTGAAAGGGTTGTCGAGGTAGACCGTGATGGTTTCTTCCTCGGGTTGACCGACATTGGGGCTGTCCCGAGGGCTTATTGGAGCCTCGTCATCTGGGATCGGTTGTTCTCCTCCTACGTCTCTGGTGAAACAGAGAGTCATCTTAGTCGCGGGGCTAGCCACCGACTGAGAATCATCAAGTGGTAGTACTGTCATGTTCTGGCATTCCCTGGCAATTGTTTGATCGCCCTTTAGAGTATCGACTGCTTGGTTTGCTGGATACTTGATGCACTGGTGCAGAGTGGAGACCGCCACTCCCATTTGAAGTATCCAGGGCCTCCCCAGGACTGCATTATATACCGAATGTGCATTGATCACTACAAACTCTTGAAATAGGTTTTTGAGTTGTCTTTTCTCCCGCTGTTACATTAGTTGTATCTTTCCCACGGGGAGTCGCTTTTCACCACTGAGGTCGATCATTGGACGGTTATCAAGGGTTAACGCCCTCTCATTTAATGGCATGTTATGGAACGTGCAGAAAATCATGACATTCAATGAGCTATCAGTATCAACAAAGGACCTCATTACTTCCCAGCTTGCCAGGGAGATGGTCACTACCAGGGTGTCATTGTGTGGGAGTTGTATGCTCCGGACGTCTTTCTCAGTAAATACTAGCAGCACGGCCACGAAACGGTCACGTTCTGAGCATATTGCACCAGTTGTTTGCCGCGTATCGCTTGGATCTTCATACCTCGGAGAGCCTTCTTCCTGGATCTGTTTGACAGTTCGGACTCGAAGTGAGCTCCATGAAGTACGCATATCCCGTCATCCAATTTCTCCCTGGACCCGATTTTGCTCCTGGCTGCTCGTTCCTCTTTTAGGGCGATGTAGCTCTTCGCTTCCCTCACAAGGTCTGTCATACTGGCCGGTGGGTCCAGATTCCGGAAGTTGTAGAACCTTTCTTTCCCCAGACCGTCAATGAAGGCGACGATCGTTGTGTCGTCGCATACGTTGACGGTGATTAGCTCACTGCTGAAACGGGTTAGGTATGCCTTCAGTGTTTCGTTAGGTTTTTGTTTCATCGATCTGAGCATCTTTATCATTGACAAAGCTTGACGTATAAACTGTGATCTTAGACCTGACTCGGGGTCCGTCGGTGCTGTCGTTGTTCCAGGAACGTCAGTTTGACGCCTACGGGCTATTTGCTTTGTCGAAGGTGGTGAAGCAGCGCTAGGCCGAGCTCTCGACGTTTCCTCTTGGTCTCCACCATTGCGTGATCTAGTAGTCACCATCTCTCTGTATTTCAAAGGGAAACGATGTTAGTGAAAGGTTAGGAACTTTGTCGTCCCCACGGACGGCGCCAAACTGATGCAGTCGTTTTCCGCTTCCTGCTTTGACCTAGTCCTATGACCTGCACAAGTAACGCACGTGAGCCACGGACCACTGTTGTTGTGGCCGATGACACTCCGAAGCTAAAGTTAGACAGAGATCCGAGGAAGGTGTAATGCTGTAAACAAGAAATTTGTTGTGTCCCTTAGTTTACCAACCTCATGTCTTATTTATAGTTTAGGAGTCTTGGTTCTACCAGGCCTTCGAAGGCGAAATTTAGGATGGAGATCTTCGTGGAGATCCTTATCTGATTAGGAGTCATGTTGTAGGATGGAACTTCCTTGTTAGCTCTGCTCCTAGATACGTTGGAGATAGTTTCCAATTCGATAGCAATCCGTAGAAGGAGGTTTTCCTGTGTGGAATGTACTCTGGTATTTGCTTCCTAGTCGGAAGTGGAGAGTTGCTGTAATTGTTTGTCTGAAGCTGATCCTCGAGATACTTGCCTTAATAGGGCTTACGGGTATTGAGGATAGCTGTAAGACGTGTGAGTTTAACAAGCTGTAAGAGTTCGGGTTCGTCTGGCGGACTGCATTGGGCGGGTTTAGAACTGCTCTGGCCGAATCAGTATTAAGCTGACGCTGGGGCTCGTAATTCTTCAAAATCATCTTGACGCATGTACGACTCATAGATGTGACCGTTTTGGTGTATCATCAATATTACTAATAATAATAATAAGTTTTCCAAAAAAAAAAAACAATTATAATAAAGGATGACGCAGATTACAATGGCTCCTATTCATTACTTGTTTATATGCATTATCCAAAAAAAAGGCAAATTTAACTGATTTGAGGGAGCATGAGGTAAAGAATTTAGCAGACGCACTTCTTTTTTCTTTGAAGTGGACTTTTCGGTGTTGAGTAGTGTAGGATTTCCAATTGGTTTTCTCTTCCTTTTGTTACATGTTAAAGTAGAAGGAATTTTGTTGGTTTTCAGAAACATGTGATCACCTTCATGTTTTCTCTACTCTTTGGTAGGACTAGGTTGTTTGTTTTAGTGTTATCTTCAACTTTACTGCATCACTCCAAATCAAAGACGATACCGATTTGTTAAAAGATAATACTGTTCAAAAGGGAAAAAGAAGGGATGAGGTTGAAGATTCAAATATTTGTCTCGGTTCAAAGTTTGCACATGCTTTGTCCTCCAAGCAAAAAAAAAAGCCCTTTTCCTTTTTTTTTTGTTTTCTTGTCATTTCACTTTTACACTCGATCAAGATCACCATGGTTCCTTCTGGGCTATCAGAAGTTCTAATGCATTCAAGAACAGAGTTTTAAAAATAAATACATAAATGGGAAATGGATGTTTATGCGCCTCGCATCTGTTCTATGTTTAAAAAAAAGTAGATTTAATTTTTTTTACGAGTTTACCTGGAACAAATTAATACTGAGTTTTTTACATGAATGCAGGAAGAAAGAAGATTTCTAGATATTTTTCAATAGAACAAATTGTCACACATCGATTTTTGAGAAAACAAAAAAAAATTCCTTTTTTTTTTGAAAGGCAAGCGCGGGGTTATATATGGGCTCCCCAAACCACTGAAAATAAAAGGATTAGATGATCAGATTACATTCTCAAGTATTTCCTTCCACTCGCATCATCAAAAATAATCTTTTTAAGATCTTCAGCAAAAGAACTTGGGATTAACTCCACAAACTCATGAGTAGGTAACAGTTTAGATAGTGTATCAGCAGCTTGGTTTGTTTCTCTTACTGTGTGTGTAAGCTTGCAGTCTTCAAAGCCGCCAATGGCTCGCTTCAATCTCCTTGTAAGGTGTATAGCTTCCCATGGTGGTACTTTATTGGTAGTAAGATACTGGAGAGCATTACTAGAGTTCATGCAGAGTTCTACTCTTTGTAGGATTAGGATTATCCGTTTCTCCGAAACTTGGGACGTGAAAATTTAACAACAGAAACATTAAATTAATATAAATAAAAAATTCTAACAAGGTTAACTCTTTGGAGATTTTGTCCGACAAGTAAACCTCTCATATCGCCGCCTCAATGACTTTCTAACCTGTGAAAGGCTAAATGGCTGCGTTCCAATAAGAACGTACCAAAGAAGCGTAAATTTACTTGGGTCAGCGAAGTAGTTGGTATGAGTAATCTCCATCCTTATAAAATAAAATAATTTACATGATTTAACATGAAAGTTTCATAAACAAGAAAATAACACTCAATTAAAGTCTTGTAGTTCCTCAACGAGGCAAACGTTACATACTAATCGGTTTTATCATGCTTAAAATATAAATTTACTTTGCCAACACTTACAAAGTGAAGGTTGAACATGGTAAGTCCGACCTGCAGAAATTGTTAGTAGACTTACCCTCCTGCACAAAACGGCTAAAAACAAACGGATAAAATTTCTGAGTTTTCAATCCTCATTAATGCAATTTATTTTCAAACAACGATACAAATCGTAGTCATATTAAACTATTATAAAAATATCAACAAAACACATTTTCTACCTTTAGGAAGACATATAGTTCTCATTCAATGGCCGAATGAGCATTTAGTTTATTCCTTTAAGGCAATCATGCTTATACACAAAAATCTCGCTTCTTTTCCACAATCGCACTATCCTCCTTGTGCCAAACACCCCTCACCCAAGTATATCTCCCTTGCCTTCGAAACCACTCGGAGCGTACATGTTCCAAGTGGGGTGCCACATCGAGAAACATGTCATTTCACCCGAAGTTCGATCCATGGCAAGCATTTCCTAAATACTACACGTGCTACCGAACTCACATGGAACAGTGCACTGATATGCAAGCAAGTCTGCATATCCAAAATTATATCACATGTATATAAGCAAGCCTGTGTACTAAAATAATTTCTTTTCTTTTTTTTCACATTTTTTGTTTCGGAGTTGTGGAAAAGAGCATAAAAAAAATCAACTAAAACTCAAAACTCTTTTATGGTGACACTTTGTCAACCATAATAAATTAACCACAATATTAACCCCTTCTTTTGGGAAAACTAGCATTTTTCATAAATAAATTTTTCATAACACAATAGAGATCAAACCCAATCAATACGAGGATACTTCTTAGCAAGTCAATTTGCATAACAATCCAAACTACACAATCAGTACTAGTGCCATAATCTTTAGTAGTCATTGCCTCCATTCGTGTATATGTGAAGAAAAATAATTCGGACAATATACAAAAAGTGTTGACAATCTGGACATGAGTAATAACACATTCAACCCAAACTGCACAACTCAATCTACATGATGCCATAGGCTAACAAGACAACAATACCAATTATGAACCAACACACAATCATTATATATTTTCTATACCAAAAGTATTGTATCCCTACATATTTAGTGTACTTGAATAAAACAAACATCAAGTCTTCTACATTCTTCTACACACATCACTACTCCATGGAAATAAATAAAACAAAACAATTTATTTATAGAACAATCGAAGTTCTTAACTCCACTGCCCATTCCACATCCAAGGAAGCGTTGAGGAAGATGATTGCTGCAACAATTCAAATCACATTCTCCGAAGCATTCAACTACAGTTTCACTACCCAACCAGAACCTAGTAAAACCCTCTCCAAGCCTTCCGACTTCCTAATCAATTTAAACAACCCCTAACTCAGTTGTAACTAGCTTAGTTTTATTCGCCAAACATTCAGGTAAATAACCCTCCAAACAATACTGAAATGAACAAGCTGTCATAACTAGACAACTTGTTAAGTCATCACTCAAATGTACATAATTCTCACATTAGAACTCCAAATTGACTACCGTTAAGGGCTATAGAAAGTAGATACAAATAGGTTTCCAACCATATATAGCATACCCCCTGATTATGTCTGTAACATTACAGATGTTATAAACAAAATAGGTCATCTGTCAGCATTCGTCCAGATTTACCTCTTGTCACTAAAACAAGTATATCTTTCCGCACAAAATTCAGATTGTGATACCGTAAAATCCTTTAGAAACTAGACTTCATCAGGAAAATTTTGATATATAGCATGTTACAGTACACCCTAAAGAATCCAATCAAAACTAGCATCGAAAAACTACATAGAATCAATACTGATAGGATACACAAACAAGTTTTAGCTCATAATTGAAAAATGTTTTCGACCTTGATTTCTCAAACTCCACTTCATCAAAAATATAATTTTCAAGCTTATTAGGAATAACAAAAAAAATCCATAACACTTACAAAAATTTTTCCAAGCAAAAATATATGAAAAGAGAACGGAGGAAAACTCACTAAAATCTACCAAAACTTTTATATACATGAATTTCTAAAATTTAATCAGTGACATTTGTTCTGCCTCGAGTGAGATCTAACCGTTGGATGAACTCCAAACCAACGATATGTTTTTCATACGTGTGTTATTTATATACGGTATGTTTTTCATACGTGTGTTTGAAGATATTCTGACCTCTAGAAGGTCTCGATCCACTGAAAATACTAAGACTGCGCAAAGCTGTATTTATTACGGGATTTAAATAAAAACCTAGTTTTAGGTTTTCTCTTTTAACTAATCTGATTTCTACGAAAATACAATAAAAATTTCATGTTTAGGATTTATATTTGTATTAAACCATAACCTTAATCAATTGATTAATCTAAAAAGTAAAAGATAACGAAGAAAACTCGCTGGTGTTATGCATTATTATTTATTTATTTATTTATTTTTTTTCTTCTTCTTCTTGTTTCACCTCTTTCCCCTAATTATTTACGTGAGTTCCTTCAATTATTTTGTGTGTGTAAAAGAAAAAAAATGAGGCTAGGTTTTTCCAACTCTTTTATAAAGCTCTAATTAGGGTTTCCTAGTTTTATTGTTTTGCTAAATGTACACACACTTTCTACTCATTTAACCACTAAAAATAAAACAAGTTTTACACATTATAGAATTATAATACATTTCAAATTTATAAGTAAATATTATTTATATTTGTGTAATTAGGCGGGTATTACACAAATGGAGCCAAAGAAAATATTCATATACTTCCACATGCAAAGCGGATAATTACTTATTTTGATAGAAGCCAATTAATGACATTTGCAGAAAATCCTTCCTTACGGTTAGTGTAGAAGTGTGAAACTAATATTAGCAATGGTAACGATGGAAAATCAAATAGGGTTAATTATTATGGTAGCATTTTGAAATGCTTATGATAAGTTATCCTAGTGACATGTACATAAAACAAGGGCTCTTCATCTTGTACAACAAGAAGAAGCTTATGGTATAGGTTTGATAACTATGAAACATTAAAAAAAAAATACAGTAAATAAGAGGTAATTAAGAAATAAGAATGGGTGATTATGAAATACATATCTGCAAGAAGGTTGATCATATTCCCTTCAACAAGGGTAACATTTTGTCTGGTTCTTTATATACACATATAATTCCTTGTATTAAAATTTGTTAGAGTGTAATGTTAGGAAAACGATTTTTTAAGATAAAATGTGGTCCACGGAGTCTTTAAGGATGTGGTTCCCTCGATTAAGTGTACTTATTACTAAATAAGCAATGGTTACATAATTCGTTTTGATTTTGAGTTTGCTAACAGATTTGTTTAAATAATTGTACCAGATATAACCAACGAGAGCAAAAAGGTAGTCGCGATTCTAACGATAATAGATCTAATTTTGAATATGATGATCATCATTCCGATTCACATTTAAATCAGCTAGTCGCGCTTGGAAGGAACAAATTCACCCGACATTTTCATAAAAATATTTCATATTTATCAGGTCCCCCCTTCATTCCCTATCTCCGCGATGGCTGTTTATTTCTTTAGCTTCCTTTTAATAAAAAAAACCTAATAAATTTGAGTTAATATGTACTATAGCAATGCCTGGCACCCGCAACTCACATCTATTTGTCACAATGCTTAAACATAATACCAAATAATTAACCAAATCAATCCAATATCTTATATGGCAAAAGGAGAATAAACAGTACAAAAGCATTCATATTTTACAAATAAGATTCTTCCATAACCAAAATAAGAAAACTTTTGCAATGTACCTTGTAAATTATAAATTCGCAAACTAAATTAACAAAAATTAATTTAAAAACCACTAAACGCCAAATTCTTAAGCCCTTAGTGGTCAAACCAAGTACTTCTATTATTGTCTCAACAGTAGCAATTAGGTCACTAATTACCTAATGCATATATATATATATTTTTTTTATTTTTTATTTTTTATTTTTTTTTTATGTTTGAAAGAAGAATAAGTGGCTTAAGAGTAACCTTACAAAATTTATTCATACTCTTTTTCTTTGTGTTTACATCATTGGGTGGCTCATAGAGATGAATCAGTCCCTCATTATCCCAAAACCCATATTTTGAAGCTCACTGAAATCATTCTGGGACAAATATATTTTCTTATGATCATAAGGCTGGAGCAGGAGATCATCACAGTTTTGCATTTGTTGCATTTTTAGTCCTTCAGTACTGTCACCACCAGATTCAAGCGAACTCTGAGGAGAGATTGAGTGCATAGGCGTTGGAAAGTTCAGGCTTTGAGATCCTCCAACAAGGTTTCCGGTCCATTGGTTCTCAAAAGGCCGTGGCTCTACTAGATTGCTGGACAGTCGAGCTTTCACCTGCATCAACTGAGTTTGCAAGTATGCAACCTGCCCATGTAGATCCATATATTTATTAGCTAATATGATCTTATAATAGACAACTCAATGGAACGGTGATCATGTTTTTCAATCTTGTTTTCATATATATATATATATATATATATATATATGTAAGACTGTTTATAGCTACATGAAGAGAACTAGTTTTGGGAAACAATTGTTCATATAGGTGCATATATGAAGAACTATATCTTTTAGTAAACTAAAACAATTGGTTTGTTTGGAAGAAGAACGAACCAAAGAGACATATATCGATGGAGAATCACCTGTTGTTGGAGAGCAAAAATATGTGCGACACAACCATAAACTGGGTCTCTGATCCTAGCTTGAGCCTCATACGCAATTGTGACAACAGCTTCACACCGATCAGGAATAGGCAAATGCGACAACAATTTTGATACATTACTAGCACCAAACACCTTATGAATTGCTGCAAACCGAGCAGTACCTTGCTCCGAACAAAAATAAGGTGCAAAAATGCAGTCAGAGGCACACTTTCTCCTCAAGAACTTGCATGCACCACATGGGGATCCAGTCCCAGTGTTAGCACCTGAAGCCATAGTCTGAAAATTTGATCAAACAAAAAGATAGGTTGGTTACTAAAGGGTGTGGGGTATTAATCTTTAAGGGACACAAGGGGTCTTATAAGGGATGAAAAGGGGGACAAGAAGGTGTTAGAGAATTAATCTAGACTAGTTCTAGAAGAGTTGTGTCTTTTGGTGTTCCAATGTGTCTTTTAGTATTACTAAGTGTCTTTTACTAAGAGATGTGTCTTTTACTAAGTGGTCATGTGAGTCCTATTTAAACCCATGTATTATTTGGTTTCAATCAATGTGAATCAAGTGAGTTCTCTACACATAAGAGTTCTAGTGTTATCAAGAGATTACAATCTCTCTTGTTTTTTCTTATTCTTTTTCATTCACATAGTTGGTTAAATCCCAACAAATTGGTATCAGAGCCTAGTTGAGAGAACCATGGCGTCCAACAACAACAATTCCGTCCAACCTCCACTTCCTTTTCTTACCAGTAAAAACTACAATCATTGGAGAATGAAGATGATGGCCCTATTTGGTTCACAAGACCTATTGGAGATCGTAGAGATTGGTTTCCAAGAGCCCGAAGATGAAACAACTCTTAATGCACAAAACTTGGCCGAGTTGAAGTCTAACCGCAAGAAAGACTACAAAGCCAAGTATTTCATTATGCAAACAATAGATGAAGTTATTTTGGACAGAATTTCAGTAGCCACAACGGCTAAACAAGCTTGGGATATTCTTTATTCTTCATACAAAGGAGATGACAAAGTCAAGATGGTGCGTCTACAAACTCTTCGAGGGGAGTTTGACACACTAAGAATGAAGGAGTCCGAGACTATTGAAGACTACTTCAATCGGGTTATCTCAATTGTCAACCAATTGAGATTGAATGGTGAGAATCTAGAAGACCAAAGAATTGTCGAAAAGATCCTTCGGAGTTTGACTCGAAAATTTGAGTCTAGTGTTGTTGCTATTGAAGAATCCAAGGATTTATCTTCTTTGTCGGTGGAGAGTTTATTGGGATCACTACAATCCCATGAACTACGAATGAAGCAATATGATTCTAGTTCTATTGAACAAGCCTTTCAAACGCAAGTCTCTTTTAGAGACACCTCTAAAGATGGCTTGAGAGGAAGAGGTCGTGGAAGAGCCACTTCTCGTGGTAGAGGAATAGGCTATGGTGGACAAGAGAAATCTCATGATGGTGAGGCTTCATCTTATCGAGGAAGAGGGAGAGAAAGATCTTCCTTATCAAATATTCAATGCTATCGTTGTCATATGTATGGCCATGTCAAGAAATATTGTAGAAAGAAGATGGAGGAGGACAACAAAGAATCCAATTTTATGCATGAGGAGGAAGAAGACAATCTTTTCCTTACATGCAATGTTCATGGCGCTTCCTTAGAAGATGTGTGGTTCGTGGATAGTGGTTGTAGCAACCACATGACCGGGAACAAGAAGGCCTTTGTTGAGATAAATGAGACATTTCAAAGTGAAGTTAGAACCGGAGATGACAACAAGCTTCATGTCAAAGGAAGGGGTGATATTCTTGTCAAAACCAAGCAAGGAATAAAGCGGATCTCAAATATATTTTATGTTCCAGGCCTTAAGCACAATCTCTTAAGTGTTGGGCAACTTCTTTTGAAGGGGTATGAAGTAAATTTCAAGGGAGCTTTGTGTGAGATCAAAGATAAGAATGATGTTATCATTGGAAAAGTGGGAATGACCAAAAGCAAAATGTTTCCTTTATCTTTCCAAAGTAACATTAATTCTTGTTTATATACTATTCAAGACAAGTCTTGGCTATGGCATTATCGATATGGTCACTTGAGTTTTAAAACTCTATCTCTTATGGGCAAGAAGAATCTTGTGGAGGGCTTGCCTACAATTCAACTTCAAGATACAGTATGTGAAGGATGTGTCTTGGGTAAGCATAGTAGGAATTCTTTTCCTAGTGGGAAGGCATGGAGAGCATCAAAGCCACTTGAGCTTGTGCACACCGATCTTTGTGGGGCAATGCATACTACTTCAATTGGCGGTAATCGTTATTTTGTTACCTTCATTGATGACTATAGTAGGAAGACTTGGATATACTTTCTAAAACAAAAATCGGAAGTATATGGTTGTTTCAAAAATTTCAAGGCTTTTGTTGAAAAGCAAAGTGGTTTCCAATTGAAAACTCTTCGCTCGGATCAAGGGGGAGAATATATTGATCATGGGCTTCGAGATTTCTTAAAAGAGCATGGTATTCGACATCAATTTTCAGTCCGTGGTACCCCACAACAAAATGGAGTCGCCGAAAGAAAAAATCGCACAATTATGGAGTTGGCTAGAAGTATGTTGAAGGCCAAGGGATTGCCAAATTCCTTTTGGGCGGAAGCGGTAGCATGTGTTGTTTATCTATTGAATCGTTCCTCTTCTAAAAGTGTGCAAGATAAGACGCCACAAGAAGCTTGGAGCGGACACAAACCAAGTGTTGATCACTTGAGAATTTTCGGAAGCATTGCCTATTCACATGTACCGGATGAAAGAAGGAAGAAGCTAGATGACAAGTCCGAGAAATGCATTTTTGTTGGATATAGTGAATGTTCCAAGGCATACAAGTTGTATAATCCCCTCACCAAGAAACTTATTATAAGCCGTGATGTGAAGTTCAATGAAGGAGAATCTTGGAATTGGAAAGAAAATGCAACCAAAGAAAATTCAAGTTGCATAGAAATCGAAGAAGAAATTGAAGCTCCAATTGAAGAAAACGAAGAGGATGGTGTTCCACCTTCTTCTCCCAATTCTACTTCATCACCCTCTTCATCTTCAAGTTCAACTTCAACTTCAAGTTCCCCTTCGAAGAAGACAAGGAGTATCCAAGATCTTTATGAACAAACAAGTAGCAATTTGGGTGACGATTTGGCCAATTTGGATGATGATTTGGTTAATTTTGCTTTGTTTGTTGATGCCGATCCACTTATGTTTGAAGAGGCTTCTAAAGATGAGAAGTGGAAGCTTGCAATGGATAATGAAATTGATGCTATTCAAAGAAACAAGACTTGGGAACTTGTTGATCTCCCAAATGGCAAGAAACCCCTTGATGTGAAGTGGGTTTACAAAACAAAATTGAACTCAAAAGGCGAGGTTGATAAGCACAAAGCACGCTTGGTGGTGAAAGGCTACAAACAAAAGTATGGTGTTGATTTCCAAGAAGTATTTGCACCCGTGGCTCGCCTTGAAACAATTCGAACAGTACTTGCATTGGCAGCTCAAAGAGAATGGAAAGTCTATCAAATGGATGTCAAATCGGCATTCTTGAATGGCTTTCTTGAGGAGGAAGTTTATATAACTCAACCACCTGGTTATGTGAAAATTGGAGAAGAAAAGAAAGTATGTCATTTGGAAAAAGCCTTATATGGGCTTAAACAAGCACCAAGGGCATGGTATAGTCGTATTGATGGCTATTTTTTGAAGAATGGTTTTAAAAGATGTCCCTTTGAACATACTCTATACACCAAGGAAGGATCTCATAATGATTTTTTGATAGTATGCTTATATGTTGATGATTTAATCTTCACCGGAAGTTGTTCAAGTATGAATGAAGATTTCAAGAAAGCTATGATGAATGAGTTCGAGATGACCGATATGGGACTACTCCATTATTTTTTGGGCATTGAAGTTAAACAACAAAGAGATGGGGTTATCATCACTCAACGGAAGTATGCACAAGAGTTATTAAGAAAGTTTAGAATGGAGGGCGCACTACCAATTAGCACACCTATGGAGGCTGGTTTGAAGCTAAGCAAATGTGAAGACAATAGGCATGTTGATGGAACTCTTTATAGAAGTCTTGTTGGTAGTCTTATGTACTTGACTTCCACTAGACCCGATCTTATGTTTGCGGTGAGTATGCTTAGTAGATTCATGGAATCTCCTAGGCAAAATCATTGGGAAGCTGGAAAAAGAGTCTTAAGGTATGTGAGTGGAACAATTCATGAAGGCATTCAATTCACGAAAGTGGAAGAACCAAGTTTGGTAGGTTATTGTGATAGTGATTGGGGAGGAAGTGTTGATGATAGTAAAAGCACTTCCGGATATGTTTTTAATATTGGTTCCGGCGCAATCTCATGGGCATCTAAAAAGCAAGCTATTGTGACTCTCTCTACAACCGAGTCCGAATATGTCTCACTGGCTTTTGCATCTTGTCAAGCACTTTGGTTGATTTGGGTTTTGAGTGAACTCAAGCATGGACCTGTTAGTTCTCCTACACTGTTTTGTGATAACAGTTCGGCTATTTCACTTACAAAGAATCCGGTTTTTCATGGCAAAAGCAAGCATATAAGGATCAAATATCATTTCATTCGAGACTTGGTTAAGGAGGGACATATCAATGTGAAATTTTGCAGATCTCAAGATCAAGTTGCCGATATTTTCACTAAAGCTTTGAAGACCGACACATTCAACAAATTGAAGAAGAAGCTTGGAATGGTGATAGTCTAGCTTAAGGAGGGATGTTAGAGAATTAATCTAGACTAGTTCTAGAAGAGTTGTGTCTTTTGGTGTTCCAATGTGTCTTTTAGTATTACTAAGTGTCTTTTACTAAGAGATGTGTCTTTTACTAAGTGGTCATGTGAGTCCTATTTAAACCCATGTATTATTTGGTTTCAATCAATGTGAATCAAGTGAGTTCTCTACACATAAGAGTTCTAGTGTTATCAAGAGATTACAATCTCTCTTGTTTTTTCTTATTCTTTTTCATTCACATAGTTGGTTAAATCCCAACAGAAGGGTCTATTTGTAGGGGTTTAAGGAAGCATTTGGGAAGGGGAAAAAAAAAAAAAAAGGAAAATTGGGGCATTTTATTTTGATGAGGTTATGGTTGTTCACGAGTCATATTTTAATTGAAGTGTTTGAGTTACAGATTTTATAACAAATTTGTCCGCCGAACGCCGCACTTAGGGACTGATTTTTAAGTCTGATTTCTTGTACTCTTGTATTTTTGAAGGACACCTGTGGGTTTAGAGTGTCATCAAACAGCTGTTAGCATTTTATTTAGGTTTTGAAATTTGTTTGTTTGTTGATATTTTAGTGTTGGTGATGATAATGGAAGGTCTGAAAAGTCTATGAGGTTTTTGGGATAATTTAAAGGTTGAAGACAAACTTGCACGCTTTGATGTCAATGGGAGCTTTGGAAATTGAATAAAAATGGTCATCAGTCAATCCATCCGGATGAATCTTTTTTTTTTTTTTAAATGTTCTTGAGAGGTTTGTTGATCAGATTTACTGATTTGGGTTGTATATAGAAATAGAGCGTTATTTGTATGTAGAATACATTATATTCTATTCTCCAATGAAATGAGTTTGGATCAAATGGTGTATAGAAAAGTAAATGAGAAAATTGGAAATGTTTGGTTCACAATGATATTATTAGAAATTGACATGCCAAAAAAAAAAAAAATGCTAACTAACATATCATTGTACGTACTAATATTTTTGCCATCAAAATCAAACTAGCTTAAATTCAAAGGTTTCGATTCATAACATCTGAATTACAAAAAAGCTGGTAAGCATTTTAGTATCTTATTGCAACGAACTAATACTTCCATTATTGAAAACCAAACTTGGACAAACCAAAGGATCATATATTTGTTAGTTATATAGATTGATAAGTTTGAATTTGGGTTTGATAAAACTGTCTTTTCTAGATGTTCATATTCTGGATACCATCACCCTTAATTGAGAATTAGGAGCATCACGAACATACCGAGGTCATATCACAGAGCTTTCCCCTCAGTACAGTTCCATTCACATTGTTCGTTAGACCATTTTGGTACTTAATATGATGTAAGTTTAAGCTTATGGAATTCCAAAAAAAAAAAATGGTGATGAGCTTGAGAGATATAGACTTGAAAAAAAAAAAAAAAAAAACTAGTTGGTTTCGTATGACACCACACAGATGTATGCTTTCAAATATAGGGATGTGCCATTGGTGGATGATTACCGGAATGATTTTCCGAATATGTATTGTAAGGTCAAATTAGGAGGAACATTCAATTTATATGTTGGAGAAATACGGTTTACATTGGGAGAAATATGGCTTGACAAAAAATGGGGTGACTTAGCGGGTGTTTTTTTTTTTTAAAGTGGTTAGAAGCTCACTTCTAAGTTGAGTTAGAAGTTTTGAACAAGTTTCTGAATGAAATGTTTATTTTTCTTCGGAATGAGATACTGATTAAAAGATGTAAAATTAAATGATGTTTATTTTTAGATGCTGACTTGAAGTTTTTTTTTTTTTTACATTTTTGATGCACCACCACAAACCACTAACATTAACCCCCTTCTCTACTTATTTTCTCTCCTCCAAATACCATTGAGACAACTTTCCACCACTACTTGAAACCACCCTATATCCTTCTCCATTCCTCATACAATTTTCAATAGAGAGGAAGAGAAAGAAAAAGGAATATAAGCAAGAAGAGGGGAAGCCATGAGGGTGTGGCGGCATTCTTCGCATTATAAAGAGGATGTGGAGACAAGATGGGATGGTTGGTAAATGAGAGGGGTAGTAGCAATAATTATGAATTTATTGTAAGGTTATTATTGAAATAAATTTTCACATGGTGCTAATTACTTAGCACTAAGTGCTTAATGAAAAATCATTCCAATAATAACCTCATAATAAATTCATAATGATTGCTACTACCTCTTTCTTCTATCAACCATCCATTTTTTCTCCACATTCTCTTTATCATATGAGCAATGCTGCTACCATCGCCACCACTCTCCCCTTCTCATTCTCTTGCTCCTATTCCTCTTTTTCCCTCTCTATTGAAAATTGTATAAGAAATGGAGAAGGATATATGGTGGTTTTTGGTAGTGGTTAAAGTGGTCTGAATGGTATTTGGATGAGAGAAAACAAGTGAAAAAGGGGGTTAATGTTGGCGAGTTTTTGTAGCGGGGCAAAAATGTTAAAACTTTTTGAGTCAGCACCTAAAAACAAACACCATTTAATTTTACATCTCTAATCATCAACTCATTCAAAAGCAAAACAAATAGTTCATTTAGAAGCTCGTTAAGAACTTCTAACTCCAAGTTAGCTCCTAACCACTTAAAAAAACACACACCCTCTTAGGGTACCGCCTGCTGATACATAAAAATGGTCACACCCCTTAGCCGTACACGTGTCATGATGATCTCGAGGAATTATGGGCCCCAGCATCAGTCCAACACCGATTCGGCCCAAGCGGTTCTAAGCTTGCCCAATTCAATCTGCCAAACGGCCCCGAACTCTCACAGCATGCTAGGTCCCCACGTCTCACAACTATCCTCAATACATGTAAGTCCTACTAAGGTAAGTATCTCAAGGATCAGCTTCAGATGGGCAACTATAGCAACTCTCTGCTTCCAACTCGGAAGCAAATACCAGAGTATATCCCACCTAATGAATCTATCTTCTATGGATTGCTCTCGCATTGGGAACTATCTCTCACGTATCTAGGAGCACAAGGCTAACAAGAAACTTCCCTCCTACATCACGACTCAAAATTAGAGAAGGGTTTCCACGAAAATCTCCTTTCTAAACTATGCTCTCGATGGCCTGATAGAACCAGGACTCCTTGCACTATAAATAAGACATGAGGTTGGTAAGCTAAGGTACACTACAAATTCCCTGTTACAGCATTACACCTTCTCAGATCTCTGTCTGACTTTAGCATTGCAGTGTCATCGACCACCACAACGGTGGCCCGTGGCTCACGTGCGTTACTTGTGCAGGTTAGCGGGATTAGGTCAAAATAGGGAGCGAATATCGACTGCATCAGTTTGATGCCATCCGTGAGGACGACAAAGTTATTAATTTTTTATTAGCGTCGTCTCCTTTTAAAGCCCAGAGAGATGGTGATGACTAGGTCACGCAATAACGGAGAATAGGGGGACACATAAAATGCTCTGGTTGGCGCAACACCATCGCTTTCAGTGACTTTGGTCATACACGGGCTACAGACTCAAGCCCCCGCGCCGACGACAGCAACAACGGATCCCCGAATCGATAGGATGACATCTCAAATATAGCAGATAGCCAAGGCGGTAGAGGCTCTCACGCGACAAAATCCACCACCTGCCAATGGAGACCAGGAACATCACGGGCCTTCCTCTCCGAAAGATGACAGGAAACAAGCACAGGAAAGCCAAGCCCTTGCTAGTTCTCCCAAGACTAGGGGAGGTTGCACGGCTAACGATGAGCCCACCGCCAGGGCAGAGAGACTCGGCCCTTATAACCCCCTCCGCAGAAGGGGTGCATGACCCAGATGTACTGTACCGCCTCTCCATCCCACCATTTGTGGACGAGATCATGAATGAGGCTCTTTCGAGGAATTTTACTCCCCTGCTCGACTCCTACGACGGAACCACCGATCATTTTGACTATCTGCGCCACTACTAGCACGTAATGGCCCTCAAAGAAGGATCCGAGTCTGTCATGTGTAAAACTTTTTTCCACTAGTCTGAAAAGCTCAGCATTGACATGGTTTCACAACCTTTCGCCAAGGTTGATCGACTCCTTCAAAAGAGTGGCAAAGGAGTTCCTGACACATTTCGTAGGGAGCCAGCGTTTTCGAAAAGGCCCTCATTACATACTATCTCTAAAGCAAAGGTCCCACGAGACTTCTAGAGAGTATGTCAGGCAGTGTTCTAAAAATCGCTAGGCGCTGGGCGGGCGGCGAGCAGGTGCCTAGCGCCCAGGGGCCTAGGCGGCACCTAGGCGGTCTTAGGTTTTGTATTATTACTTTAATAATTTACAAAAGTTAAGCATAATACCTTATCAATTACATCAAATTTAATGCCAATATACATATGCAAAATTTAAAAACATGAAAAATTAACAATCGTGAACAAAATTTATTAAAACTCAAATGACTGAAGTTGGTCATGATGGGTACTTTATATAAATTTGAATTTGTGTACTCTTTTATTTTTCTTCAAATTGCATGAATAACCTCAGTTATGTTTGATAAAATTAAAAATCTACATTAGTAAAATTGGTACTGGCAGATCCTTTGAGAATTCCATTAAGTAATCATCATTTGCTACATTTAGACATATACTGAATAAAAAATAATTAAATAGTTTATTTCTAAAAAAATAGGAAAGAAAATAAAATAAGAACACAATCAGCCTTATTAAAAAATTAAAAAAAAAGTTAAAAAATAAAAAAAAAATTAAAATAAATAAAAATCGCCCAGACTGCCTAGACCCGCCTAGAGTCCGCCTAGACCCCGCCTAGACCCGCCCAGAATGCCCAGAACCGCCCAGACTGCCCAGAACCGCCCAGACAACCTGCCCAGCCATTAATCTGGGCGGTTTTCCACCTTCTAGCGCCTAGGCGGCCATCTAGAACGATTTTTAGAACACTGATGTCAGGTGCTTCAACAATGAGTTGACTCTCATCGACGGATGCAGCGGCGACACGGCCGTGACAACCTTCAATGCGAGCCTCAAGGAAGGAAAGCTCTATGAAGATCTCACCTTGGAGCCCCTTCTGGACATGACAGAGCACCTCAAGAGTGCTCAGTAGCATATTACCTAGGAGGAGCTGAGAACCGTGAAGAGGGAAACTGAAGGAGAAAAGAAACCATCCTCTCCTAAGGACAAGAAGGAAAAAAATGATACTGAGGAGCCGAGCAAGAGGAAGCGCAATGACAACAGGTCAGACTCTAGTTGGTCCAGGCCAGAGAAATTATCCAACTACGTTGGATCCAGAGCTATGACACCCCTAAATGCTAACATGTCAGGCGTGCTAAACTCTATGAAAAACTGGGAGGATTTGAAGTGGGCACTGAAGCAGCGTGAAGACCCCTCCAAGTGTGACAACGAAAAATACTGCACGTACCACAAGGAGGGTGGCCACGATACCAATGAATGCAAGAGTTTGAGGTATGTGGTTGAGTACTGGATCCGCAGAGGCAAACTGAAAGAATTTCTGAACTCTGAGAAGCGACCAGAACAAACCAAGAACATGGGGGAGTTAGTTAAAGAAATAGTGAAGGAGACTCTAGGGATAATATATGTCCTTCATGGAGTCGAGCCGAATGTAGACAAGTCGTACAGGTCTCGCAAGCGGACTCTATTGAAGATTAGATGCAACCTGCGGATGAGGACAAACACATTTGCTACTCATGGGTACAAAGCCCCATTCCCACATTGACATTTACGGACAAAGACCTCGAAGGAGTCTGAGCGCCGCATAATGACGCCCTAGTCATCTCGGTCTCCATTTGAAGGTGGGAGGTAAAGAGAGCTCTGGTGGACACAGGAAGCTCACTCAACGTCCTGTTCTACAACGTGTTCCGCAGTATGGACCTCAAGGAGGAAAATTTGACGTCCTCAGACTACCCGCTGATTGGATTCAGCGGAGAGAAGTGTTTCATGATCTGAAAGATAAGGTTGGCAATAGTGGCAGGAGAGCCGCAGCTAAGAAAGGTCCTGTTTCTGGACTTCATGGTTGTAGACGCACCGTCGACCTACAATCTTATCTTGGGAAGACCATGGCTCCACCAGATGGAGGCAGTTGTCTCCACCCTTCACCAGTGTGTTAAGTACACTGCTAACCACTCAGAAGGAAAATACGTGGAGACCAACCTACGACACGAGGCTACCATTACGCCGCACTGAAACAGATAGGATGCCCCCAGATCTAGCTACATACTGCGGGGCAGCCTGAACCAGTGTCGGGCCAAACGACGGCAGAGGCATCGCCTTCAAACAATGCAAGAACAATAAGCTCCTTCGCCCAGCGAAATGGAGAGGCCTAGGCTAGCAGGAATACATCCCCTTGACGTTTCGTCAGTACAGTAATTGACCCCTCTACAAGGTTTACTCTTCAGTAACCTTTGAAGCGTCTCGACAATCCACAAGAGCAAACCGAATTCACTTCAAGGCCATGATCAATTTCTCTCCGTCAACAGTTAGTCTACTTTCAGTCATTTGTTTCCCTTCCCATAGTCAATGAAGAGTTTTAGTTCTTAAAACCTTATGTGATTTGCAATCATTTAAGAAATAAAGGAAGAATTATGGAAACGAACTCTATTGATTATTGGAAAGATGTAACAATAAGTGCCTTGAGGCGAAGTAAAAGACTACATACTACAAACATCTGAATACAGTGACACACGGAGTAAAAGGCTCGTTTAGATAATTCTACAATGGGGGGCAACCGAAGAAGACTGAACTGAGCAAGATTAGGAGGAAAACAACATGTTCAAATGCTTCCACAAACATACCCCTCAAATATGGTCTGAGATGGTACAAAATCTGCAATAGGGAGCACCGACAAAAATTGGAAGGCCAACCCACACACTCTGTGAACTAGGGACAAGTATCAGATGAGCTCGGATCGCTTATACCTTCCCACGCAAGGAAAACATGAATATTTGAGAATCAATGGCCTATTCCGACAGGCCATGTCCAACTCTGCCTCAACCCAGATGCCGACTTCAAGCGCAAGGTGAAGCGACTGAACTAATCGAGAAGTGATGGGGGCAGGCGCTCGGACTATGGCTGCTAATGCTATCTCTGAAATTAAACATTCAGGAACAACGATAAGGCATCAGCAGGCGGACGACATAGTCTTCCCTTGAGAGAGAATCCGTACTACTTCTCCGCGATATGAGAAGAAGTTACGAAACCTCAGCAAATCAACTACGTGCCCACCCAAAACAGGTGACCACGCATAACAATAACTATTGTCGTGCTTGATCAGTGCAAATGTTTGAACATTTGATGACTCCATTGCTAGAGATCTCCCTTCAACCTTTGAAAAACCCAAAGCATTTTCTTCAAACAAGAACATTAAGGAGATAAGCTCTATGAAAGATAGTGCCTACAACGATTGGAAAACACCATTATATAGGCATAATGGTTCACCAAACGGGCCTCTTGCATTAACTGCTAAGCAAAGAATACCGTGTGGGAAATGAAGAAATGACGGTTCCAAGGAAAGTGTGCAGACAAGTTCGCTCAATTAATGGTGCTGCACGCAACCCCATCAATTCAGGGGGAGTAACCAGTATTCAACCATCCCGCAGCCTACGCCGTACACGTATCACCGCGAGATCTATGTCGTACTCGTAGCGCAACCATACAGGAAACCCTAACTCTTCCTTTGCCGGCCCAAAGGCTCGATCCATTCAGCCCACCATTCAAACAGTATTCTACTACATGCTAGGCATGAGCGCAAATCCAAAAAAACCTTGATGCATGGACCGTACCTACGGATCCCTGTTTGTTTTAAGGCAATGTCATCCACACAGTGTGCGACACTAGTGGCATGGGTTCGTACGCCCTCAAATGGGCGGAACCCCTCTCCAACTGGGTAAGCTTAGTTAGCCAAAGCTGATGACGATGACTTTCGGTATCTCCCAACACCTAGTCTGCTCAGTGTGGATCTCAATGGTCTAGGAAGTGAGAGTCTAATCAGCGCTATCACGCCTGGTGGCGACGACTTGCCAGGGATCATTGCCCCCCTTTGCGGTCAATGATCGCCGAACTCAATCAGGTAAGCCTAGTTGGTGATGACTGCAAACGAAAGCTTCTGATCAAAGCCCAGACCTGTAGCCCCCAATGTGCGGGTGTAGATGATTTGGAAGGTGGGAGCCTAGTCAATCCCAAACTGATTCCGATGGCTCGCCACGGGACCACCACTTTTCAGTGTGGCTGCCAAGTTACCAACCATGGACTTGTAGCCCCCACTGTGCGAGTGTAGATAGTTTAGAAGATGGGAGCCTAGTCAGTCCCAAATTGATTCTGACGGCTCGCTATGGGACTAGTGCTTTTAAGCGTGGCCATCAAATTACCAACCCTGGACTTGTAGCTCCATTGCGCGGGTATAGATAGTCTAAAAGGTGGGAGCCTGGTCAGCCGCGAATTGATTCCGGCGGCTTGCCACAAGACCATTGCTTTTCTGCGTGGCCGTCGAAAACTCCCAAATTTGTAGCTTGATGCACACAATTGTAGACAGCTTGCCACGGGACCACTGCTTTTTAGCGTGGTCACCAAACCCTTTTTACTTGAATTTGTAGCCCTCACCACGCGGGGCAGGTATAGATGGTTCGAAAGGTGGGAGACTAGTTAGTCTTTATCTAATGTCGACGACTCGCCACGGGGCTACTGCTCTTTAGCATAGTCGCCAAACCTTCACTCCCTGAATCTGTAGCCCACATGCTTGGGCATAGATGGTTCGGAAGGTGAGAGCCCTAAGCAGCTCGCCACACGACCACCACTCTCATTCGAGACAACGATCGCAAACATGAATCTAGTTGAGTCAACGTCTTCACGCTCAAGCGGACTGACATTCTAATATTAGCAAAGGCCACTCACGCCGATACAAAGGTTGTACGACCAGTGCCCAGATAAAAACTACTTAGGATGCCAACCCGAACTTACGACGCCTGACTCGGCACGAACGCTCGGCCATTGCAACTCTCTCGTAGCAGCAGCTGCAGCCGACCGATCAGACAAGTGAGGTAAGCCTCAAGCAACGTACCTTGGGGACAAGACAGAACTCAAACAAGTCAGCCCTCAGCAAGACTGTCCGCAACATGCCCACCATCGGGCGTGACTACACAAGGATGACCCTAAGTCTTTTGCAACGCAAAACGGTCAAGCTCTCTATCACAGACAGACCAGTCGACATCTTATTGTTTCAACCAGCCTATGCCAAAGCATGACGACAAGGTGAAATGAAAAACATGCAATAGAGACAACAAACATGAAACGGATAAAACTCTTTTCATTAATAATCAAAACAGAAAGGGGTACAAACACACAAAGTTTACTCCTTGTCACGAGAAAGTACAAAAACAGAAGAGCTAAGCCTAGTGGAAGAAGTAAAGGAGTTGCGTCCACACACGCCACGACCTAAACATCTGGGCCCAAACTGTCTTCTTCGTCCGATGATGCAAAAGTAATAAACAGGTCTACGCATGACATCTTCTTATAATGGCTGAGATCCCACACCGGATGCTCCTCCTTCATCAGCGCCAGCAGCTCGAGCCTGCCATGTACAACCCAGCGGAACTCGCATTTGCCTTGTTCCTGAAGAAGCTCCTTCTCTTGCACCTTCGCATCAACAAGTTCACGCTCCAATAGTTCCAACTTAACAGTCAGTGCGTCGACCCAAGACTGCTCTGTGGCCAGACTGCTCTTCACAGTACTAAGCTCATGCCATTCCGATTCGAGCTGGTCCTTGGCCTTCCTCGCTTTTTGAGCATAGAACTCCACATCGGATTCTAATTGTTGCTTATCAAAATGACCCTCCAACACTTCTAGTTGTGGCTTGGAACGAGACGGTGAACAATGCGAACTATGGGAAACCTGGCATACGACACCACGACCACTATCAGAAAGTGCACCAATGGGACGATCAGATTCCACAACCTCAGGCGGGTCTTTGCAGAAGCCTTCTATCGGAATAACCCTAGCAACCGTAGAAGCCGCCATTGCGACTCCTAAGATTCGGCCTGCGTGTCACTAAGATTCGACATGTCTACAACTCCTGCAAACCGCAGATAATCATTCTCCATCCCGACAGGCTTAGCAGGATCGCACTCCTCTCTCACTGGAGTGGGTCGTGCTGAAGGCAACCTAGTTCTAACACGGGACATCTTCCTCACAAAAGAGGTAAATGTTTCAGACGACTTCTCCACGTCAAACACAACGTGATCTTTGGCCCCAACAACCTTCCTCTTCCTTGAAGGGGCCCCATCTTCCAACTTAATTTGCGATACAAGGTATAAAATAGGGGCAATGTGCCAGTTGTCCCACAGTCCACTACAGATGAAGTTGGAAACTCTTATGACATCGACCACGTTCGTCTTTGGCAAGCCGCGGAACATCGTCATGGTGTTTTGATCCTCTAAGGTTAAAGGAGTAGTGGGAAACCGCCTTGTGAAGAAACACAAACAATGATTAGCTAGCCCGCGATCAAACATATCGAAGTCACGAGAAAGTGTTGAACTTACGAAGCGACCTGAACTCTAGCTCAAGCGGACGACCCTTACATCGAAAATACTTCGATTCCGCAGGGGCCAAGAAGCAATACTTATGCCAAAACTTGAAATCATCGGGCAGATTCAGAAAGCAAGCTGGCGACGTCATCTTACAAACATTGTTACCCTTCAGTCAGGGAGAAGTCAACAACTGAATTACTCTCGGAGTCACGCTGACGTCAGCCTCCTTAGCACTAATTAGAATCAGAATGATGATTCTATATCCATTAGGCCCCAACTGGGCCGGAGGAATCCCCAGGAGATCCAAGAACTCCCAAATAACGTCCAGAATCGAAAAACACACTCCAATTTGAAGTATCCCACGATGCAAGCAGATGAAATCGGCCGGATGTGACATTAGCGTTTGATCACCCATCAGGATATACAACGGCAGGTCCTCAGGGACCCCAAACTTCGCACGATTTTTTACAAGGCCAGGCTCGGACAACAACCTGTCTTCGAAAAACTCCAAGCCCTTGGCCAAGGTTGCGTTGTCAAGAAGGTTTTGTTAAGCCATGAATAAGATGAACAATCTTTTCTAATCATAGCGGTATCTTCAAAAACAAATAAAGTAAAAGGGCCAGACTCTACACTGCGGATGACCTAAATAGAGATTGGCTTCCCGCCTCTTTTTCGCTGGACCGACGCACGTTCAATTAATGTAGCGCATGGCTCAAGCAACGATTCAGACTCAATAACCATGAGTGGCACATCACTTCAAGAGATGACTTAGCAAACCGATGTGACGACCCACTAACTCAGGGGGAGTAGCCGATGATACATAAAAATGGTCACACCCCTAAGCCGTACATGTGTCATGATGATCTCGAGGAATTACGGGCCCCGTCATCAGCCCAGCACTGATTCGACCCAAGTGGTTCTATGCCCGCCTAATTTAGTCTGCCAGACAGACCCGAACTCTCACATCATCCTAGGCCCCCACATCTCACAACTATTCTCAATACCCGTAAGTCCTACTAAGGCAAATATCTCGATGATCAGCTTCGGGCGGGCAACTACATCAGCTCTCTGCTTCCAACTAGGAAGCAAATACCAGAGTATATCCCACACAGGGAATCTTCTTTCTATAGATTGCTCTCGCATTGGAAACTATCTCCCGCGTATCTAAGAGCACAAGGCTAACATGGAACTTCCCTCCTACAGTACGACTCTTAATTAGATAAGGATATCCATGAAGATGTCCTTCCTAAACTATGCCCTCGATGGCCTGGTAGAACCCGGACTCCCTGCACTATAAATAAGACATGAGGTTAGTAAGCTAAGGTATGCTGCAAATTCCCTATTACCGCATTATACCTTCCTCAGATCCCTATCTGACTTTAGCATCGGAGTGCCATCGACCACCACAACGGTGGTCCGTGGCTCATGTGCAGGTCAGCAGGTCACGGAATTAGGTCAAAGCAGGGAGCAAAAATTGACTGCATCACCACCTCTTGCCTTAGTCTTCAATGGTTGCTCTGATAGCCTCGTCGAAGAGCTGATGAAGCCCGATCCTTCCTTCTCCTTCCTCTTTTGTCTCAGTTGTGTGCTCCGGGATTGATAAAGGTGATCTTTTCTGTCCTGATACCACTCTTCCTTTGAAGATGGTATGCAGAACATCACCTACTCTCCCACCGACTATTCTACATCTAGTGGGTTCCTGAAAAATGCTCTAATTTTATGGGTAAAAGATCTTCAATCAAAAAGTTTTGAGAATTTATCAATCTCCATTTGGATATCCCGGGAAAAGGTGTGGTTGGGGTGCCTGTTTACAAATATATCCTTCTCTAGTTCAACAATTAAGATGTTGTGATTAGGGATTTTTCAAGGGAGAAGTTTCAAATCAAAGGGCTTTGATTTTGATTGTTTTGATGGAACATTGACTTAGATTTCAAATAAAATTTGGCTATTGCACTTATGCGCATTGAGTTGCCGGATTTTTCTTTGAACATGTTTCATCCTAGCATGCTAATGTCTATTGGAGATTTGTTAGGCCGTTTCTCTCAATGGACAAAGCGACTATTACTTTATTTTGTCCAAATGTGGCTAGGTTTGCAATGAGACACATTTAAGGAAAAAGCTTCCATTTTTCATTAAGATCAATGTACCAGAGAGGGAACCATAGATGCAAGAAAATGTATATCCTTTAAAACCTCCCTACTACCTTGATCTGAGTTACAAGGGCATGACTTCACAACTTGCAGACAAGGTAAATGTGGGAACCCTATTCAAATGAATATAGGTTAAAAAAAAACTATGGGTTCAAAGAACACTACTACAATAAAATTTGTAGAGTGAGAAGCTTTCAAAAAGAAAAATAGTCTCCGAGGGAATAACTATTGGGAATTGGAGAAGATACAAACTCTAAGAATAAAAAACCAATGATCAAACGATTATAGAGTAAAGAATGTTGAAACAGGACAAACGGGTCGGGCTGTATTGACCCATTTCCTAACTGGCCAGTTACATATTTTATCTTTCTGACTCAATAATCAAATGGGTCGAGTTCATATCCTATATATGTGACTTGCCAACCCAACTGACCTGATACGAACCCGACATGACCCGATCCGACCTGTTGCCAGGTCTAGCTCAAATGCAATTCAAAAGGAGTAAGTGAAACCAAAGAAAACCAAGGTAAGGTGCGATATCCAGAAAGAATTATAGTGTCAAATAAATTTGCAGTGTTTCATGACGTAGGAAATGGGGAAGACAGTGATTTGAAATAAATAGAAAACAAGGAAGGGTGCTAGAGTGCAACAGAAGAACATATGAGTAATAAAGACTCATAAAACTCCGTGAAGCATGGGTTCAGAACTGCTCATAGAATTGGTAGGTCTTGTATGTTGACTGGTTTGTCAACAACTTTGTTCTTTGTGTGGTAAAACATAAAAGAGCAATTGTTAGAGTGCAACTAACAAGATATGTGGTCAAGCATATAAACACATATGTGGTAGAACATATGGGTAAGATGTGATAAGGTTGTATGAGTGGTAGAACTCAAGAGAGCAAAAAGGAGAAACTTGTAGAGAGTGTGAGCTTGGAGTGATTGTAAAAGGAAGAGGTTGTTCTTCTCTTGGGTAGATCAAAGCTCCTTCTTGGGACGAACTTGCGGGTTGTGCAAGTCGTCGGTGTTCTTCATTATAGTGGAATCTCTCGTCACCCCGTGGGTGTAGGCATAGCCGAACCACGTAGATCTCGTGTGTGAGTATTTCTACTTGTTATTTACATTCGTAGGTAGTTGTTTACTTTGATTGGTTGCTAGTTGTGTAGTTCATTGCTTGTTGGTTGTGGAACTTGGTGTAAGTTTCGGTACAAGGTGTTTCTCTTCAGGTGGTTAGCTTCCGCAGTGCTATAGGGTATCTGTCATGCCCCGACCCGCCACGGAAAATGCAGCGTGCCGATGCGTGAACTAACACGTACATAGGCGGATCGTAACCGGCCACAACATCATAATATAACACATTCTTGATACGAAAATGAAATGGAAATAAAAACTATGATAAAATTTTGAACAAAATAAGTATATTTGATTCGCCCCGCCAGAGTCATAGCGACAAAACTAGTATACAAACATCTAGTATAGCAATATAGTACATCTGAAACACAGAGGAAGCAAAACATACCCGTACAGGGTGGACACAACCAAAAAGCACAAAACGCGCCTACAACGGAAACCGGGGCCTACTCGCCACGATCAGCAGGAACTCCAACACTGCCTGCACTCCAATAGAAGCACACCCCTTGCGGGGTCAGCAAAGCACAAAGCTAGCTGGTGCGAGCGAACTAAATACAAATAACGGAATACTATACCAGAAAAATTCATGCCAAACAATAAATGATAAATAACAAGTTCTAAAGACTAAATCACACCGTGTCTCTAAAGATAATATTTCTAAGTTCAAGCAACAACACTAACATTTCAGATTCAACAATAACTACCATTTTACGATATATGCCGATCATTACACGTGATTCAAACATGGTAAATATCAAGCAATGGAAATAAAGACAATCTCATAATTCTTCCTAGTCTCCTAGGTATAACAATCAGGTTGAAACCAAAAATCTTGTAAAATTCTGTATAAGTGTCTCATATCGTAGGTATCCGCATACCCTACGAATGTGTCTCACCCAGACACATCCCACAACGTGCACCAGTACCACTTCGGGCTTGTTTGTATCCTAATGGGGTGCCATCTGCCAGGATACAAACTCAAACATCCCGAACGACTGGCCTAACACGGCCAACCTAACATAATCAAAATCAAGCGCGCTGGGAGGGAAAGCGAGTAATCTCCTAAGCATGTCCTCCGGGACCCGTCCCACTGCACTCTATAGTGGCAAGTGCGTGCGGGAACTCACCGCACCTCAGCAAGCTTGCCACATGCAATAGCGTCCACAATGTCAGGTGCGAGTCATCTCAAGCACCATCCAACTCACGATGCGAGCAAGCTCCTAAGCATCGGCACAACATGCATTATAGCGGGGTAAAGACACTTATACTACTATCCACATGCACAAATGACGAGTCTGTACATAACCAAAGGTAACAGACGTGCAATCATAAATAATTCGGCAATTTTTTATAAAACCACGACTATGTCAGGGTCCCAACATGACCGAATTCACCACAATAAATTTATTCGAGTCGATTATCAATATCATACATGCTCAAGGCTCGGAAATCCACGGTAAAACATGACATACTATGCAAACTTGAAAACAAAGCATACTAGTCTCATGTCATTACACCCAAGCCTAATCACACCAAAATTCCTTCACTATTCGATTTCATTAAAGTATATCATGCTTTCAGGAAACCCAATACATAATTCACGGTATGATGTAAAACTTAAATTCAGGATTTCAAATACTTATTTCTTAAAATAAAAATTATAGTTCCACTCACCTGGGCGGAATGGATTTTCAAAACCCAATTCCTACCGGTCGAAGCTCCTAACTCGCAAAACCACGAATGCGGGACCACAGAAATTTTAAAACTGCAAGGCGGACTCGAAAATGAGTAAACTAGCCGAAAACTGAAAAAATAAATAAATTACAAGCGGCGCGTGACGGAAAGAAAACTTACCGGCAATAAAAATCGGCAAACACCCTGCCGCAACCCAAAGTTTGGCGAAAACGCGCCGAAACCCTCCCTACTCCGGTCTGATCGCTTCCAAACTGCACAACAGCCCGCAAATGAGTCTAAGGACACTCGGAGTCACGAATGTGAGGCTCACCCACGCACCCAAAGCCCGGATTCACACCGAGGAACCCTCCAAACAAACATGCACCCTGATTTTTGAAAAATTTTCGGCCTACCCCAAAACAACCTTGCATGTCGGTTCTAAGGGCTCCCAAGGACGCCACCAAGGCCCCAACACGGCTGATCGGAGCTATGGAAACCGATCAAACCCCAAACCCAAATGAAAACTGAAAATTTTTTTTTTTCGAAAAAACAACAGAGAAATGAAGAGGGGAAGGAAGAGAGGAAGAAATGAGGAGGAGGAGGTGAGCTTGGGGGAAGAAATCACCCAAAAATGTCGAAGAAAATCGGCTGGAGACGAAGAGTGCTTCGAAGAACTTCGCACTCTGTAAGAAAAAAGAAAAGGAAAGAGAAATAAGAGGGGGGGGGGGTCGTTTTCTCTTAAGGGGTGGGTGGCTATGTGCCCCCACCACCTTTGCTGAGTACACCCCGACCTAAAATCTTTTTTTTTTTTTTTAAATGCAGGTATTACATCATACACACCTTAAGAGAGATCTCGTCCTCGAGATCGGACAAAAGCCACGACAAGAAAACCTAGGGAAAAAGCTCGGGGTATTTCTGTCTCATCTGGTCCTCCAGCTCCCAAGTCACGTCACCCGCTCGGTGACTCCACTGAACCTTCACTAACTTCACTGTCCTTCGACGAAGTTGTTTCACATCATCATCAACAACGGCTACTGGCCTCACTGGATACGTGAACTCATCCAAAATCTCCACCTCAGCAGGCTCTATAATCTGTGACAGGTCTGCCAAACACTTACGCAACATGGATACGTGAAACACGTCGTGGATACCTGACATACTCTGCGGCAAAGCCAATCTGTAGGCCACTGGTCCAATCCGCTCAGTAATCTCATATGGCCCTACATACCTCGGTGCAAGTTTTCCACGACTTCGGAACCTAACAACTCCGCGCATCGGGGAAACTTTCAGAAAAACCCTGTCACCAACATCAAACTCCAACTCCTTACGCCTCCTATCAGCGTAACTCTTCTGTCTACTCTGGACTGTCAACAACCGCGCTCTAATCAGCTCAATCTTCTCAGTAGTTTCTCTGATCACATCCGGCCCCATCACAACTGACTCTCCAATCTCTGCCCAACAAACAGGGGACCTACACGGTCGTCCGTAGAGTGCCTCAAACGGTGCCATGCCAATACTTACATGGTAGTTGTTGTTGTACGCAAACTCGCATAACGGTAGGTGATCTTCCCAACTGCCCCCAAAGTCTAAAATGCCTGCTCTAAGCATGTCTTCAACTACCTGATTCACTCGCTCAGATTGGCCATCTGTCTGTGGATGATAAGCTGTACTCATGTCCAATCTAGTACCCATAGCTTGCTGAAAGCTCTGCCAGAAGTGGGCTGTGAAAAGCGGATCTCTGTCGGATACAATCGAAACAGGCGACCCATGAAGGCGAACTATCTCCCGAATGAACAACACTGCTAGACTGTCTGCCGTCCGATTCATACTAACAGGAATGAAATGTGCACATTTCGTCAACCGATCAACAATGACCCATATCGACTCATTACCTTTCCTCGACCGTGGAAGTCCATCGATGAAATCCATAGTGATATACTCCCACTTCCACGTCGGGATATCCAATGGATGCAATAACCCAGACGGTCTCTGATGCTCGGCTTTCACCTGCTGACAAGTCGCACACCGTGCCACAAACTCTCCAATGTCTTTCTTCGTGCCATGCCACCAGAAAGAACGTCTCAAATCTCGATACATCTTTGTTCCACAGGGGTGAATGGTGAAACGAGATCTATGAGCTTCCTGTAAGATATCTCTTCGCAACTCCTCATCACACAGAACACAAAGCCGCCCACGAAACCGCAACCCTCCATCTGAACCCACTAACCAATCGGTAGGGCACTCATCCAATCTGTCCACTACCAAATCTGCTATCTGCCTCGTAATCACTGGATCAGAGGTCTGTTTCTCCACCACTCTACTGATCAACGGCGGATAAACTACTAAACCCGCTATCATGCTGCCTTCTGTACTGGAAGTAGGCTGAACTGCAAATGAAACCAATGTCTCAAGTGTTCGGTACTCCTGAATCATCATGGTTGCCATCACTGCATGTCGCCTACTCAAGGCATCTGCAACCACATTAGCCCTACCAGGCTGATACTGTATCTCGAAGTCATAACTGCTAAGGAAATCAACCCATCGTTGTTGCCTCATATTCAACTCCCTCTGAGTGAATAGGTACTTCAAACTCTTGTGATCTGTGAACAACTCGAACCTCTCACCATACAGATAATGTCTCCAGATCTTCAAAGCAAAGACTATGGCTGCCAACTCTAAGTCATGTGTTGGATATCTCTGCTCGTGGGGTTTCAACTGTCGAGACGCATAGGCTAAGACCTTCTTGCCTTGCATCAACACTCCACCCAATCCTATACCGCAAGCATCAGTAAATACCACAAGTCGGCTACCAGGTGTCGGAATAGTCAACACTGGTGCTGAAGTCAACCGAAGCTTCAAAGTTTCAAAAGCTTTTTCACACTTTTATGACCATACAAAAGGAACATTCTTCCCAGTTAACTGAGTGAGTGGTGCCGCAATCAAGGAAAATTTCTCGATAAACTGTCGGTAATAACCAGCCAAACCCAGAAAACTACGAATCTCCGCCACACTACTCGGTCGTCTCCAAGACTTCACTGCTTCGACTTTCTTGGGATCCACTGCAATACCTCCACTAGAAACGACATGCCCAAGAAATCAAACTTCAGGCTCCCAGAAGTGACACTTACTGAACTTTGCATACAACTGATTTTCTCTAAGTGTCTGCAAAACAATGCGAAGGTGCTCTCTGTGCTCCTCTAAACTCCTCGAGTACACTAAGATATCGTCAATGAAGATTACCACAAACTTGTCCAAATACGGACTGAACAATCTATTCATCAAATCCATGAAGAAAGCTGGTGCATTTGTCAATCCAAATGGCATGACTGGAAACTCATACAAGCCATAACGGGTCCGAAAAGCGGTAATTGGAACGGAATGTTCCTCAACTCTCATCTGATGATACCCAGACTGCAAATCTAACTGTGAAAACACTACGGATCCCCTCAACTGATCCAATAGATCATCAATTCGCGGCAATGGATACTTATTCTTGATGCTCACTTTATTCAGATCTCGATAATCTATGCACATCCTCAATGATCCATCCTTCTTGGATACAAATATTGCTGGAGCTCCCCAAGGTGAATTGCTCGGCCGAATAAACCCCTTACGAAGCAACTCATCAAGCTGTACTTTCATCTCTTCCAATTGCTTAGGAGCAAGCCTGTACGCTGATTTAGATATAGGTGCAGTACCAGGAACCAGGTCAATCCGAAACTCTACCTCACGACGTGGAGGGATACCAGGAATCTCCTGAAACACATCAGGGAACTCACACACAACCTCTACAGAGCTGGTGTCGGGACAAGAAATCTCAAGAGAGCTAAGAAAACTCGACATCAAAGAAACTGAATCGGGCTCACAAGCCAACACACGAGGCGAAACATCAGGTGGTGCTAACATCACCGACCTATGCAAGCAATCAATGATCACCGGATGACTGGACAACCAATCCATCCCTAGAATCAAATGATAGCCCTCAAAACCCAAAACAATAAAATCAAACACAAAGTTGTACCCCAACAAGGAAAACTCGAAACAGGGACAATATTCCCACAACCAAACCGAACTGCCCAAGGGAGACACAACGCACAGGGGCTCCGGCAAAGGCACTACCTCAAGGTTGTCTCTAACAACCAACTGTCTAGAAATAAAAGACCTAGATGCTCCTGTATCGAAAAGAGCCCTCAACAGGGAAGACGACGAATGCACAAAACCTGGCACACAACACATGTATCCTGAATCACATAACAACACACTAACATGCAATTTTTCCTACGCATAATGCACATAACACAAATCTTACTACATCTGGCACACACAAAACGACAATAAAAATAATAATAACATACCCTCAACATTTCCCTGACCGGGAATAGCTGCTAGGCGAACAGGCGGTGCTGGGAGAGGGACTTTCTGACCAATTCCAGGCGCAGGTGCTAATTGTCCCTGAGGCGCCCTATGTTGTGCTGGTCCATCCCTAATATGAGGACAAAGTCTAGAAAAGTGCCCCAATTGTCCACAAGTATAACAAACTATATGATCCCATCGATTTGTCTGACCTCTTGGACAATCACGGGCTACATGTCCCTCCTGACCACAAGTGAAGCAACCGCTCCTAGTTCCTGTCTGACCACCCCACCTAGGCTGTCTCTGTTGCTGTTGTCGATGATCTCCTCGGGAACGTCTGTCGCCTCTGCGGTCTCTGCCAGTCCTAACTGGTCCCCCTCTACCAGGGTCTCTCTGCTGGACAGCGGCACGCTCTGGCTGTTGTGCCTGCTCAATTGTCTGGATTCCTCGGCCAAACCTTTGACTACGTTCTGAACCTCTAGCTCGTCGAACCAAAGTCTCTTGTCTACACTCGGCGTCCACTCGCTCCTGACTCAAAGTGACGTTCACTAATCTCTCAAAAGGACGATCAATCATCACCATCAACTGTTTCCTTAGAAACGGGTTCAGACCACTAAAAAATTTCCTGTTCTTCTTCTCTCGCGTGTCTATAAAATAAGTGGCATAGCGGCTCAACTGTGTAAACTCGGCCAAGTATTCAGAAACAGATCTAGAACCCTGTTGTAAATGTAGAAACCTGTCCACTATCTCAGCTCTTGCAGAATCAGGAACAAAATGTTGTTCAAACAGCTGGCAAAATGTATCCCACTGCATTTCCGACACATCACGGCTCTGCCTCATTGAATCCCACCAGTACATAGCCTCTCCGTCAAACTGGTGTGCTGCTAACTCAGTACGCTGTATAGGTGTCAGCACCATCCTCTCAAATATGAGCTCTACCTTACGGATCCACCTATCCGCAGCTAGAGAATCTCCAGTACCATCAAACCTTTCACCACCCAAGCTGACGAAATCCCTGTTGCGCCGAGTAAACGGATCCTCTGACTGACTGCCCTGCCTCATATTCTGTGCCAACTGGGTCATCATTTCCATGAAAGTCTGAGAGATATCCTCCCCAGCAGTGCCTGATCCCTCACCCTAGGATCTCTTACCACGTGCCATCACCAAACAACCTCTACGAAAAAAAAAGAAAACACACATACCATACATCAACAACACAACAAAAGTCCTAACTCCTCTACCCAATCCACTCAAGAAAGTGGTATACGATGATGTTCTATGTGAACCAGTAAACAATGGCTCTGATACCAAGCTCTGTCACGCCCCGACCCGCCACGGAAAATGCAGCGTGCCGATGCGTGAACTAACACGTACATAGGCGGATCGTAACTGGCCACAACATCATAATATAACACATTCTTGATACGAGAATGAAATGGAAATAAAAACTATGATAAAATTTTGAACAAAATAAGTATATTTGATTCGCCCCGCCAGAGTCATAGCGACAAAACGAGTATACAAACATCTAGTATAGCAATATAGTACATCTGAAACACAGAGGAAGCAAAACATACCCGTACAGGGTGGACACAACCAAAAAGCACAAAACGCGCCTACAACGGAAACCGGGGCCTACTCGCCACGATCAGCAGGAACTCCAACACTGCCTGCACTCCAATAGAAGCACACCCCTTGCGGGGTCAGCAAAGCACAAAGCTAGCTGGTGCGAGCGAACTAAATACAAATAACGGAATACTATACCAGAAAAATTCATGCCAAACAATAAATGATAAATAACAAATTCTAAAGACTAAATCACACCGTGTCCCTAAAGATAATATTTCTAAGTTCAAGCAACAACACAAACATTTCAGATTCAACAATAACTACCAGTTTACGATATATGCCGATCATTACACGTGATTCAAACATGGTAAATATCAAGCAATGGAAATAAAGACAATCTCATAATTCTTCCTAGTCTCCTAGGTATAGCAATCAGGTTGAAACCAAAAATCCTGTAAAATTCTGTATAAGTTTGGATAAGTGTCTCATATCGTAAGTATCCGCATACCCTACGAATGTGTCTCACCCAGACACATCCCACAACGTGCACCAGTACCACTTCGGGCCTGTTTGTATCCTAATGGGGTGCCATCTGCCAGGATACAAACTCAAACATCCCGAACGACTGGCCTAACACGGCCAACCTAACATAATCAAAATCAAGCGCGCTGGGAGGGAAAGCGAGTAATCTCCAAAGCATGTCCTCCGGGACCCGTCCTACTGCACTCTATAGTGGCAAGTGCGTGCGGGAGCTCACCGCACCTCAACAAGCTTGCCACATGCAATAGCGTCCACAATGTCAGGTGCGAGTCATCTCAAGCACCATCCATAACTCACGATGCGAGCAAGCTCCTAAGCATCGGCACAACAGGCATTATAGCGGGGTAAAGAAACTTATACTACTATCCACATGCACAAATGATGAGTCTGTACATAACCAAAGGTAACAGACGTGCAATCATAAATAATTCGGCAATTTTTTATAAAACCACGACTATGTCAGGGTCCCAACATGACCGAATTCACCACAATAAATTTATTCGAGTCAATTATCATACATGCTCAAGACTCGGAAATCCACGGTAAAACATGACATACTATGCAAACTCGAAAACAAAGCATACTAGTCTCATGTCATTACACCAAAGCCTAATCACACCAAAATTCCTTCACTATTCGATTTCATTCAAGTATATCATGCTTTCAGGAAACCCAATACATAATTCACGGTATGATGTAAAACTTAAATTCAGGATTTCAAATACTTATTTCTTAAAATAAAAATTATAGTTTCACTCACCTGGGCGGAATGGATTTTTAAAAACCCAATTCCTACCGGTCGAAGCTCCTAACTCGCAAAACCACGAATGCGGGACCACAAAAATTTTAAAAGTGCAAGGCGGACTCGAAAATGAGTAAACTAGCCGAAAACTGAAAAAATAAATAAATTACAAGCGGCGCGTGACGGAAAGAAAACTTACCGGCAATAAAAATCGGCAAACACCCCGCCGCAACCCAAAGTTTGGCGAAAACGCGCAGAAACACTCCCTACTCCGGTCTGATCGCTTCCAAACTGCACAACAGCCCGCAAATGAGTCTAAGGACACTCGGAGTCACGAATGTGAGGCTCACCCACGCACCCAAAGCCCGGATTCACGCCGAGGAACCCTCCAAACAAACATGCACCCTGATTTTTGAAAAATTTTTGGCCAACCCCAAAACAACCTTGCATGTCGGTTCTAAGGGCTCCCAAGGACGCCACCAAGGCCCCAACACGGCTGATCGGAGCTATGGAAACCGATCAAACCCCAAACCCTAATGAAAACTGATTTTTTTTTTCGAAAAAACAACAGAGAAATGAAGAGGGGAAGGAAGAGAGGAAGAAATGAGGAGGAGGAGGTGAGCTTGGGGGAAGAAATCACCCAAAAATGTCGAAGAAAATCGGCTGGAGACGAAGAGTGCTTCGAAGAACTTCGCACTCTGTAAGAAAAAAGAAAAGGAAAGAGAAAGAAGAAGAAAGGGAGGGGGGTCGTTTTCTCTTAAGGGGTGGGTGGCTATGTGCCCCCACCACCTTTGCTGAGTACACCCCGCCCTAAATTTTTTTTTTTTTATTTTTAAAACGCAGGTATTACAGTATCCCTCCTAGGGGGTAAAACAATTGGTATCAGAGCCCTTTGTCAGATTTGGGTGGTAAAGCTCCGATTTGAGGTGTTTGGGTTGTGTCTTGTGTGGTGCACACAAGGTGTTTGTTGAAATTCCTGAGAGAAGCTAGTTTGTGAAACAAGCGGAGAAATGACTTCTACAAGCGGCACAGTTAAAGTTGGGAAGTATGAGATAGAGAAGTTCAATGGGAAGAATGATTTCTCCTATTGGAGGATGCAAATGAAAAATTTGCTAATCTCACAGAAATTGCACAAAGCTTTGGCGGGTAAAGAAAAGAAGCACAAAGATATGTCTGATGAGGATTGGGAAGAGTTAGATCTTGAAGCACGAGCGTCGATCATTCTATGCCTTGAAAGGGATGTTGCTTTCTTGGTTGATGGTGAGGTAACGGCTGCAAATGTGTGGTCAAAATTGGAGGCAAACTTCATGACGAAGACTCTAACAAATCGGATCTATTTGAAGCCCAGATTGTATACTTGCAAGATGGAGGAAGGTTCATCAATCAGGGAGTACATCAACAAGTTTGATAGGTGTATATCAGATTTGAAAGACATTGATGTGAAGGTAGATGATGAGGATCAAGCACTTCTACTGCTTCTTTCGTTGCCGAAGTCTTATGAGAACCTAGTACAAACATTGATGCTTGTGGGTGAAAATCTTACCATGGATGAGACTAGAACGTCACTTCTAGTGGGTGATCTTTGGAAGATTGCAACTAGTGGCATGGCTACTAGTGGTAACAAGGAGCAAGCACAAGGGTTGTTTGTAAGAGGTAGAAGCAAGGAACGAGAAAAATGCAAGGGAGGAAAGTCTAGGTCAAGTTCTAGACCTCTTGCGAAAAGTCCGTGTTTTAAATGCAGTGAGCTTGGGCATTTCAAAGCAAGTTGCCCTAACAAGAGAGCAGGATGGAAGAAGAACAACAAGAACAACAACAGAAAGGCAGAAGGGAAGCAAGAGGTTGGTTATGCTTCGGAAGAAGGGAGCAATGATGATTGTTTCTCCGTCACATGTGAAGAAGAAATCTCCGGTAAGTGGATTCTTGATTCTGGTTGCTCGTACCATATGTGTCCAAATAGGAAGTGGTTTACTACCTATAGAAGCATTAATGGTGGAACCGTGTTGATGGGGAATAACAATTCTGGTAAAACGGTGGGGCTTGGTTCTATTAGAATCAAGATGCATGATGGACTGGTAAGAACTTTGATGGATGTGAGACATGTCCTTGATTTGCGGAAGAGCCTTATTTCTGTTGGTGCTTTGGACTCCGGTGGTTGTAAGATAGTTACATGGAATGGAGTGAAGAGGGTTGTTCGTGGTTCTTTGGTAGTGATGAAAGGTATTCGTCAAGGAAATCTTTATGCTCTTTTGGGTACGATGGTGACAGGAAGTACATCAGTTGGAACTAGTGGAAGTGATGGAGACCCATGTGAGTGCACTCGGTTATGGCATAGGCGGCTTGGGCATATGTCAGAGAGAGGTCTAGATCTGCTTGATAAGGAAGGTTTGCTGAAGAATATGAAGAAGCCTTGCATGGATTTTTGCGAGCATTGCGTGTACGGTAAAGCACACCGGATTCAGTTCAAGTCAAGCAAACACAGAAGCAGAGGTATTTTAGACTATGTGCATACAGATGTTTGGGGTCCAACTTCAGTTACTTCCAAGGGTGGTTCCAGGTACTTTGTCACGTTTGTTGATGATTATTCTAGGTATGCTTGGATTTATTTCTTAAAGAATAAGAATGAGGTATTCAGCACGTTCAAGAAGTGGAAAACAATGGTTGAGAACAGAACGGGCAAGAAATTGAAGACTCTGTGATCTGATAACAGTACAGAGTATACAGAGGGTGCCTTCAAGGAGTTTTGTGATCAGGAAGGAATTGCTAGACACTGGACAGTCAGAAAAACACCACAGAAAAATGGGGTCGTGGAGAGACTGAACTGTACAATGCGGGAGCGAGCAATGTGTATGCGATCATATGATGGTTTGGGCAGAGAATGGTGGGCAGAGTCGGTTGCTACAGCTTGCTACATTTGCAACCGGTCTCCTCATTCAAAGTTAGATGGAGATGTACCTTACAGGGTATGGTCAGGAGAACATGCAGATTATGAGAGACTCGGAATTTTTGGGTGCACAACTTACTACCACGTCAACGAGGGAAAGCTTGACGCGAGAGCCAAAAAAGCAATATTCTTGTGGTATGCAGCAGGTGTAAAAGGCTATCTCCTTGGTATGTAGAAGATTCTAAGTTCATAATCAGCATGGATGTTACTTTTGATGAGAACTCCATGGTAGCTTCTTTGAAAGCTATGGTGCCCGAGGATGATGGTGTTGGGACTTCTAAGTCTCAAGTAGTTGAGATAGAACCTAAAGACCAACCAGGTTCTAGTCGTGTTCAAGAGGAGGATCATGGAGACACTCATGATGAGAGTGATGATGAGCTTGAACATGAGACGGTTCAGCAAGAGAATGTACATGCAGTATAACAACAGCAGCTCGAGGATAGTTTGGCTTCCACTAGGCCAAGGCGAGCATACAAGCAGGTTCAAAAGCTGGGGTCAGACCAGCCTTTGAAGCACTATGGGCAGGTGAATTTGGTTGAGTACGCACTCTCGGTGGAGGATGATGAGCCGGTCTCCTTCAAGGAAGCTATACAGAACAGTAATAGTGAGAGTTGGTTGGCTGCGATGGAAGAAGAGATAGAGTCTCTTTGGAAGAACCAAACATGGGAAGTCGTCCCATTGCCCAAAGGGAAGAAAGTTATTGGTTGTAAGTGGGTGTACAAGAAGAAAGAGGATCCTTCCAAGCTCGGTGGTACAAGGTACAAGGCGAGGCTAGTGGCTAAGGGGTTTGCACAAAGAGAGGGAGTGGACTACAATGAGATCTTTTCTCCGGTGGTGAAGCACACTTCCATTCGGGTGCTATTGAGTATTGTTGCTCATGGTGATCTTGAGCTGGAACAACTCGATGTCAAAATAGCCTTCTTGCACGGAGACTTGGATGAGGAAATCTATATGCATCAACCTGAGGGCTACAAGGTTGAGGATAAGGAACGTCAGGTATGTCGCTTGAGAAAATCACTATATGGATTGAAGCAATCTCCTCGACAGTGGTACAAACGATTTGATTTGACTCCTTCATGCTAAAACATGGGTTATCCAGAAGTGAGTATGACTGTTGTGTTTATATTCGGAAACTTCGTGGAGGTGATTATATCTATCTTCTTTTGTATGTGGATGACATGCTTATTGCTTCGAAGAGCAAGGTGGAGATAGGTAGGCTGAAATCTTAGCTCGGTAAAGAGTTTGAGATGAAGGACATGGGCGCTGCTAAGAAAATACTGGGTATGGAGATCAGAAGAGAGAGGTCGAACCGTCGATTGTTCTTGAGTCAGAAAGGCTACATTGAGCGGGTTATCGCGAGGTTCGGGATGCAAGATGCTAAGCCAGTGGTGACTCCATTGGCTCCACATTTTAGGCTCTCTTGTAAACAATGTACCACTACAGCGGAACAGAAGGCACACATGGAGCGTGTACCTTATGCTAGTGCAGTTGGCAGTTTGATGTATGCAATGGTGTGTACACGTCCAAATATTTCACAGGCGGTCAGTGTGGTCAGTAGGTTCATGGCGAACCCGGGGAAGGCACATTGGGAAGCAGTGAAGTGGGTCCTGAGGTACTTCAAAGGTACCGCTGATACGGGTTTGTGCTTTGGTAGAGATACATGTCAGATCACTGGGTTTGGGGACTCAGATTATGCAGGCGATTTAGATAGACGACGATCTACTACTGGTTATGTGTTCAGTATACATGGTGCTCCAGTTAGTTGGCGATCGATGTTACAGTCTACAATGGCACTTTCTACTACAGAGGCCGAGTACATGGCCATGGCAGAGGGAGTGAAGGAAGCATTGTGGCTGTGGGGTCTTCTAGGCGACTTGAGGATTAAGCAGGATTGTGTGGACTTGTGGTGTGATAGTCAAAGTGCGATCCACTTGGCTAAAAATCAGGTCCATCATGCTCGGACCAAGCATATCGATGTCAGGTATCACTTTGTGCGGGATGTCATAGAGAAAGGTGATGTTTCTCTAATGAAGGTGCACACAGATGAGAACCCAGCAGACATGTTAACCAAGGTGGTGACATGTAGCAAGTTTCAGCATTGCTTGGACTTGCTTCATATCAGCCCGTGTTGATTGCCCATGAGGGCGAGGCCTTGCGGGGCGGTGTTGGGGTGAGGTGGAGTCTTCACCCGGTTGTAAGAACTACGGTGGCTTTATCCTTGTGAGGGTACGTAGGCAGCCATGGTCAGAATGGTGCAGCCGGTTGGGTCTACAGATCAGTCTTGTTGAGGTACAGTTCTAAGGTGTTTGCAGCTTCTTCTGGAGTTCGTCCAAAATTTGAGGTCTATCAAATGATGTACGAGGTAGAGAATTGTGAAGCATGGGTTCAGAACTGCTCACAGAATTGGTAGGTCTTGTATGTTGACTGGTTTGTCAACAACTTTGTTCTTTGTGTGGTAAAACATAAAAAAGCAATTGTTAGGGTGCAACTAACAAGATATGTGGTCAAGCATATAAACACATATGTGGTAGAACATATGGGTAAGATGTGATAAGGTTGTATGAGTGGTAGAACTCAAGAGAGCAAAAAGGAGAAACTTGTAGAGAGTGTGAGCTTGGAGTGATTGTACAAGGAAGAGGTTGTTCTTCTCTTGGGTAGATCAAAGCTCCTTCTTGGGACGAACTTGCGGGTTGTGCAAGTCGTCGGTGTTCTTCATTATAGTGGAATCTCTCGTCACCCCGTGGATGTAGGCATAGCCGAACCACGTAAATCTCGTGTGTGAGTATCTCTACTTGTTATTTACATTCGTAGGTAGTTGTTTACTTTGATTGGTTGCTAGTTGTGTAGTTCATTGCTTGTTGGTTGTGAAACTTGGTGTAAGTTTCGGTACAATGTGTTTCTCTTCAGGTGGTTAGCTTCCGCAGTGCTACAGGGTATCCCTCCTAGGGGTACAACAAACTCATACAAAAGTTTTTCCTAATGCCGAAAAATATTTGATAGATTTAACACCTCAAGAGAAAAATCTATATGAAGTAGAAGATGTGCAACAACTTGTGAAAGATTATGGGAACGAAAAAATAAAACCAGCATTTATGAGAGCGATTGATAGTGATGGTAATCTTGTTATGGTGCAATTGAGCAATTAAAAAAATAGAAAAATGTAAGAGGCAAATGTATTCAAGATGAAAATAAATGGTAATGTGAATACTACTGAAAAAGATGATAACATCGAAGAAGATAGGAGAAATGTCTTTGATCTAACCATTTGTGGAATAGAAATCAATTTGAAGAACAAGACATCCAAGCTGAATACTATAATTAGGTGCTCAACTTCAAGTCGGGTAAATGAACCTGAAATTTGCAGCAACAATACCCGTATGAAGATTATGCTCAATACCAAAAAAAAAATGTCTCTTTTGTCAAAACATGTTTGGAGATTTCTTTCAAATCCTTCTGGTCTGTGGCGTTTACTCATAAAGTCTATTTACTTTCCCTCCACTAGCATTTTACTGGCAGATTTCAAAGTTAGAAACTCCTCATTTGTTTTGGAAACATATTGAATCCACTATTATAGTTATGACTGAAGGTTGTCTTTGGCTGGTAGGTAATGGTTTCCTCTCAAACATTTTGTGAATTCCGAATCTCATTACGTTTTACAAAAGGTTCCCCACGTTCTTATCCGGGACAATTGTAAACTTTCTTGGAACAAAAACCTTATCCTTGATCACTTCCCCAACTATATTGCAGAAGATATTTTATTAATTTGTTCCTATTTTGCCTATCTAGTAACTAAAATACCAGATAAACTGATTTTGGCTCATACCAAAAATGCTAACTCCACCGTGAAGTCTGCTCACAAATCTTTTATACAATCCACCCTCAAAACCAATAGAGCTTCCTCTTCCATTTGTCTCAATTGAAAAAACACCATCATCTCCTTTGGAGTATCTTTTAGTCCTATGCCTCATAGAAATCAACTCCTTTTATGGAAAGTCTTGAAAGCTAGGCATCATTCATGTTGCTGACATCCTTAACCAACATCATATCAAAGCCAACCTTGATTATTCAGTCTGTCTTAAAGATGTTGAAACCATTCATCATCTCTTTTTTATTTGCCCAGTTGCTATCAGTTTGGTTTCTTTTTACCATCCCTATTAAATGAGAATCAATTTCATGATTTTCATCTATTACCCACTTGACTGCTTTGGTTATTTGTTGATTTTGGAATGTTCTTGTGTGGCAGTTAAAGATCAATTTTGCCAGAAATAGACTCCATTTGGACAACCAGAAATAGACTTCTCTTTGAATTAAAACCTTTTTTCAGTGTTGTCCATGGTAAACCATAGCTTTGTTCTTTCGAACAAGTGGACTTCTACCTTCTTTTATCAGAATCAATCTCACACTACATCTGCCATTCACAATCGGGGAGCTTACTCAAGCCAATCTTCTTCTTCTTCCATGATAAAATCCATAGAAATATATAATCACATGCCGGAGAATTGCATTTTTAAGCAGGTGTGATGCTTCTTTTGATAGGGTCAGCGGACAAGGACATTATTTAGATGCTTAGCTATTAACAGAGGAGTTATTTTGGATTGCGCACATGGTGATATCTCTTTTGTTGTTAACTCAAGCTTTGCTGATATATAGTTGGGCTTCAAATCATGGATGGAAGGAAGGAAGTTTGTTTTGCATTTGATGTTGCTGATTTAGTTATGGGATGTCAAGGCCAATTCAATCACTTGAGCTGGAGCAAGAATTACTTTTAAATAAGCTTCTTGAAACTCTTTATACTATTGCTGATTGGTCTGTAATTTATGTTACATGATCTTGCTTAGGGAATTACTCTAGCCGTATTGTAGGACAGGATATGAACCTATCTTTCTTGTCGTAATGCATATTATATTTCCATTTAAAAGAAGCTCTCCTTGAGTGGAGTTAATTCAATAGATAAATAAATAAATAAATAAAAATTAATGAATAAATAAAGTGATAAGGAACATGTTGGCTTCATCGATTTGTCAACAAAAATGATTTGATATGCTTCAGTATATTTCCAATACAAAATTTGACTGATACTAATCGGCCACAAATCTAATGTGACTCCTTCGGAACGAAGTAATTTTAATTTTCCATATATCTCTCAGTTTTGTTTTATGAATAAAACCCTCTTTGTTGTGACAACTGACTTGGAATAAGGAAGAATTTTGGAAAATTAATGCATATATATCCAACAGAACTAGTGAATGTAATAATTGTAACAAAAAAAAAAAGTGCGACAAAAACATATACATGCAATGCAAGTACACTGAATTTTGGGTGAAGCATGAACTTTAATGAAAATTGTTGAAATATTATTCATCATGTTATTAGAGTGGTCCTTAAACATATTTAATCAATTAATATACTATTAATAAGTGTTATTAATTTCACCCCATGTTTTACTAAAATAACCTATACTAAAAACATCCCATCTGTTGGCAATATTAGGTTGTTAAAAAATATACTGCAAATTGTAGGAGAGATTTTTGGGATATCTCTTGATATTTTTTCTTTCACAAACTTTTACTTCCAAAAAGTAACAACTCCTCCTCACCTATACAACTACGATTGTGCATTTTTCTTTCTTGGTTTCCTTGGAAAGCATCTGATGCGTCCAAATCTGTCCTCTATTGCAAAACTGGATTAGACTGCCAAAGACCACCTGTTTAGTGGTCGAAGGCACTCTGTTACTTAAGTCAATTAATCTGTGGGAGAGAATGAATTTGGACAGATTATAGTTCCCGCCATGACTTATCTCATTGGTAACGGTTATCTAATAATTGAGATGTGCCTTAGGGGAGTGATTCCTGCCATGACTTATTTTATTCGTAACAACCATCGCTAGTTATGATGGTTTGCATCACGTGTATGACCACGATCGGATGACAATTTGATGTATCTTTAGGGGAGTGATTCCTGCCATGACTTATATCTTTTGTAAAGACCCTTTCTTAATTGAGATGCGGACTTGCGAACCACTAGTCTTCTGTCGAACCTGCCAAAGACCAGAATGGTAAAAAAATCATAAATTGATAATTATGTCACTGGTCGGGTTCAAACCTGTGACTTGAGATTTCCTAAGCAACGACTCTACCAACTCAGCTAGTATACCATTTGGTTGAAATGAAGTTTGGATCTAAGGTAAATCATGCAACTTACTTGTGTATCTGTGATTTCTTACTAGTCGGACAATAGCATACCGGGTGCACTAAACAACATAACCAGAACAAGGGATGACATCTACTCATCTTTTGTTTTTCCTTCCTGATTGTCCACGTGGTTATCTACAAAATACTTAGTTCTACATTATTGTATCCACATGTACCTGGATCATCTGTGTAACTTGCAGGATACAAGTTTAATTATTTAAACAAAATGGAATGGAATATTGGAATTCGAAAAGTTGTCAAGTAAGATATGTAAATTAACTCAGTTTTAACAGTTTCCATATTCACCATTTCAATAAGATCCACAACGCAAATGGATTCAAAATTAGATTGTCAATTGATGCAGTCGATTTTTACTCCCTGCTTTGACCTTGGCCTGCAAACCTGTTGACCTACACAAGGAACACACGTGAGCCACGGACCACCGTTGTGGTGGCCGATGACACTCCGATGCTAAAGTTAGACATGGATCTGAGGAAGGCGTAATGTTGTAAATAGGGAATTTGTAGCGTACCTTAGCTTACCAACCTCATGTCTTATTTATAGTGCTGGAGTCCTAGTTCGACCAGGCCATCGATGGCGTAGTTTAGGGAAGAAGATCCTCATGGAGATCCTTATCTAATTAGGAATTGTGTTGTGAAAGGGAGTTTCCCTATTAGCCTTGTGCTCCTAGATACGCGAGACATAGTTCTCAATTTGAGAGTAGTCCATATATAGAAGTCTCCATGTGTGACATATACTCTGGTATTTGCTTCTTAGTTGAAAGAAAAATACTGCTGTCTTGCTTGTCCGAAACTGATTATCGAGATACTTGCCTTAGCAGGCCTTACGGGTATTGAGGATAGTTGTGAGACTTGTGGGCTTAGCAAACTGTAACGATTTCGGGTCCGTCTGGCGGACTACATTGTGCGAGCTTAGAACCGCTTGGGCGTATCAGTGTCGGGCTGACGCTTGGGCCTAAGATTTCTCGATATCATCATGACACGTTTACGGTGTAGAAGAGAGATTGCTTTGGTGTATCATCAGCTATTCCCCCCGAGTTAATGGGCCATCGTATTGGTCCACTAAGTCACTTTTCGAAAAGATACACCGCTCATGATGATCGAGTTTCAATCGTTGCTTGCACCGCACGCTTCATTAATTAAGTGTGCGTCAATTCAGTGGAGAAGATGCAAGAAACCAATCCCTATTTAGATTCTTCTTTTTGCAGAGATTGACTCTTCCATTAATTTTCTTTTAGAGATTATGCTCTGTTTTATTTTATTTTATTGAAAGCTTGTTCACATTTGTCATAGCTCACCAAAACCATCTTGACGATGAAACTTTGGCCAGGGGCCTCAACTTTTTGAATATAAGTCAATTTCGGAAGCGGGCCTTGGTGACATCCGAAAGACGTTCGGGGTCCCTGAAGACCTGCCATTGTATGCTCTGAAGGATGATCAAACGCCGAAGTTTCTCTTGAAGGGTTTGTTTGTTTGCACTGTGGAATACTTCAAACTGGAGTTTGCTTTCCAGTTCTTGATGAGATTTGAGGCTTATTGGATTTCCTCGGAATCCCTCCTGCCCAATTGGTACCCAATGGGCATAGGATCAACCCTCTTATTTTGATTAGAGCGAAGGATGCTGGTGTTCACATGAATCCACGGGTGATTTAGTTGTTGACTTATCCTCAGCTGAATGATCATGTCGTTTGCAAGATGACGTCGCCGACCTGTTTCAAAAAGTTGCCAGATGACTTCAAGTTTTGGCAGAAATTATGCTTCTTGATCCCTTCAGATTCAAAGTACTCCAAGTTCAGGGGTCGTCCGCTTGAGCAAGAGTTCAGGCCACTTCGTAAGTATAGCTTCATCTTTTGAATTTGAAGCACTGATTGTATGTTGATCATTGCATATGTTTCTTCGCAGGGAGGTTCCCTACTACTCCTCTTTCCCCAAATGAGCAAAACAATATGAAGACATTCCACTACCTGTCGAAGATGAGTGGAGGAAGTCATATGTCCTACTAACTTCAACCGCAATAATTTGTGGGCCAACTGGCACATGGCCACCACTATTTACCGAACGCCAAAGGTTAAGTCTGAAGGTGGAGCCACTTCTAGAAAGAGGAAGGTCGCCGAAGTTAAAGCTCTTGCTTCGTTTGACACGAAGGGACTTTCTGAGATGCTCGCCTCCTTTGTAAGTTTGAAGAAGTCTCGTGCTAGGACTGAGTCGGCTCCCAAATGGTCTGCTCCAGTGAGGGTGTAGCGTGAACCTAGTCAACTAGCCAGGGCGGAGGTTGAAGTGTCCGACTGGGAGAGGGACCATCTGTGATTAGCAGGGGACGAAAACGTGTCGAATCTGAGTAATGAGCAAGCTGAAGCCTTGAGCGAGAAATTGATGTTGGCTAATGTGGGACTTCTACTGGTGTTGACCATTCCAGGACTGTTCCGTTGGAGGTTTCTGATGAAGATCCGCTTGAGGTCCCAGAGTCTAATCGCTCCACTGAAAGGTCATCTGATAGTGGCTGCGGTGAAGTGGGCCATCTTTTTGTAGTATGTATTGTTCCCCATCTTATTCTAGGCCGCATATCAGGGCGATGGAGGATCTGTTGGACAACTCGTTTGCCTCTATTCCTTCAGATTTCGTTGAGCCGTCTTGCAATAAAGGATTGGCCGCTGGTGACAAAGGGAAAGGTGCAGAGGAAGACCCAGGTGCAGTGGCGACTACGGAGGGTGGTGCCAGCGTAATTTTGGTTCCGGGAGAGCTCTATCTGGATGCACGAATGAGCTTGTTTGCTCCGGATGCAGAGAAGATTAGCAACTGGGCTTGGCATCAGGAAGTTGACGTGGACTATGTTTCAAGGAAGCATATAAGCAGGTGCCATTGCTGGCTAATGGACCACGCTCCGAAGCCCAAGGAGGATACGCTGGAAGGGCGTATGGATAAGGGTTTGAAGCACCTTATGTTGGGGATTTCTCATTTGAGCCAGGTGGTCGTTGTTGGGACAGAGATTGAGGCAGCTCGTGAGAGGGTGTATACCATGGAACGTGTCTTCTCAAATATGAAAAAGTTGTACTCTGATGTGGGAGAGGCCCGTGATGGCGAAGCCCAATAGACCCGTGGATCCCAAGAAGGGTTGGACGAGCTACCAAAGGGAGATTATAGTCCCACATCACCTAGGTGAGGGAAGGGGATGTGTTATATATGTACGAGGTTGAATCTACAAACTACTACGCATTTTAAAGCCATGCGGGCCTTGGGCCTAAAACGAACAATATAGTACTTTGTGAATCGGGTCGTGATAGAATGGTATCAGAGCCGGACCTAGCCGAAAGTGTGCCAACGAGGACGTTGGGCTCCATTTGGGGGTGGACTGTGATACCCTTGTGTGACCAGACCTGAAGGGGAGTGTGCGGGAGAGGCCCATGGTTGGAAAGCCCAATAGGCCCGTGGATCTTAAGAGGGGTTGGGCGAGCTACCAAGGGGAGATTATAGTCCCACATCGCCTAGGTGCGGAAAGGGGATGTGCTACATATGTACAAGGTTGGATCTACAAAGTATTACGCGTTTTAAAGTCGTGTGGGCCTTGAGTCTAAAGCTAACAATATAATACTCTGTGGATCGGGTCGTGACAGACGATGTCCACAAGGGACAAATTCAAGCGAGAGTTAGATTTGGTCCGCCATGATCTAGGGGTTGTGCAGGAAGCTGCGGCTAAGACACATTTTGAGTAACAATCTTTTGTTGAAGAGAGAGCCATGAAGGAGATGGACTGGGTTGCCCAGAGGCAGCAGTTAGAGGTTGACGTGGAATTCAATGCTCGAGAAGCGATGAAGGCTAAAGAGTAGCTTCAACTGGAGCAAAATGAGCTCAATGCTATTAAGTGTAGTCTGGCTACGGAGCTGTATCAGGTTAATGCGCTGATAGGAAAACTGGAGATGTTGGAACATGAGCTTGTTGAAGCGAATGTGCATGAGGAAGAACTTCTCAATGCGCAGGGCAAGTGTGAATTTCGCTGGGTCGTGCATGGGCTATTAGAACTACTGGCGCTAATGAAGGAAGAACATCCGAAGTGGCACCTAGCATATTATAAAAAGATGTCATACACAAACTTAGCAGTAGTCCCTGCATCATTAGAAAAAGAGGGTGATCTTGATGATGCTCAGGCTAAGGCGTGTGCAGATGCAACTCCTGCACCTTCATCTGCTAAGCTTAGTTCTCCTATTTCTGTACCCCTCCTAGAAAGGAATAGACTTTGCGTATTTGTACTTTTTTGTTTCAATTGTTAATGAAAACATGTTTGCTTAGAGTGCACTTTATGCCCGTATTGTGTTTGGTCTTCTTGTCTCATACTTTCCATTATGCCTTGTCGTTTTACTTTAAGACAAGTCTGCCTAGGTCATCAGGAAGCCGAGTGGTCTATTTGTTGTTGAGAGTTTGATCATTTACGTCGTGGATGATTCTGACATGTTCTTCTATGAGGTCTCAGAGTCACTATTGCTTAGTTACACCCAATAGTGAGTGTTCTGTGGATTGTTCGGCAGTGGGCTAGGTCACCCAGGCCGTAACTCATTCTCTAGGTAAGCCCTTGGAGACTTAAGCTGTATATTTGACTGTCGGTTGTTGCCGCTGGCATGAGTGAACTGTGGTAGTCGAGCACATGTGTTGTCTTTGAGTTAGAGCTCTTGTCACGAGTTAGGTTTTGTAAGCTTGGGCTGGCATTCCATGTAGCGTTCATCCGCGTGTCAGCGAGATGATTTCTAGGTCGGCTCGAGTGGCCATTGCTGATAATGGAATGTCAGCGTGCGTAAGCGTGTAAACAATGCCTAAGCGTGATTTCTTTCGCTGGCCGCTGTTTTGCGAGGGAGCGGTGGTCTCGTGGCGAGCCGTTCACATCGGTAGGGGCTGATTAGGTTCCCACATTCCGAACCATCCATACATGTGCGGAGCGGATTACAGGTTTGGGATGTGAGAATTCGGCGAACATGGTTTGTTGAAAAGCAATGATCCTGTGGCAAGCCGTCGATATCAGTTCAAGACAGACTATGCTTCACCCTCCAAACCATCTATACCCACGCGGAGTAGGCTACAAGTTTGGGGCAAGGGGATTCGGAGACCATGGTTTGTAGAAGAGCAGTGGTCCTGTGGAAAGCCATCAGAATCAGTTCGGGACTGACTAGGCTCCCACCTTCCAAATCATCTACACCCGTGTGCATTGAGCTACAAATTTGGAGGTTTTCAGCGACCATGGTCTGTGATGAGCAGTGGTTGGTAGCAAGCCGTCGAAATCAGTTTAGGACTGACTAGGCTCCCACCTTCCAAACCATCTACACCCGCGCAGTGGGGTCTACAAGTTTGGGGTTGGTAATTTGGTGACCATGGTCTATAGAAGAGCAATGGTCCCGTGGTGAGCCGTTAACATCAGTCGGAACTGACTAGGCTCCCACCTTCCAAACCATTTACACCCGCGCAGTGAGGGCTACAAGTTTGGGCTTTGATTAGAAGTTGTCACTGTCAGTCGTCACCGCCTAGGCTTACTTGATCGGGTTCGGCGACCGTTCTCATCAAAGGAGGCAACGGTCACTGACGAGTTGTCGTCACCAAGCGTAATACCGTTGATTAGACTCCCACTTCATAAACCATCGACATTCGCACTGGGCGGACTAAGCGTTGGGACGAATCGGAAGCTGTCGTCATCAGCCAAAGCTGACTAAGCTTGCCTGGTTAGGTTGGGGCTCCGCTTGTTACAGGTGTGCGAGCCTACATCTGCGAGCGGAGTGGATCGTGCGGACGAGTTTTGAAGAGACACAAGTACCTTAAATTAGCTGGTGATATGCAAGTGTGATCCGTGTGTCAAAAAATGACTAGGTTTCTAATGCTTGTGTCAGGCACGTGGTAGAATACTGCTCGAATAGTGGGCTAAGCCCATGGGCCCGTAGAGTGAGAGCTAGGGTTTGTCGTATGATCAAGATGCTACGTGTACAACATAGATTGCATGGTAACACGCGTACGGCGTAGATCGCGAGACGGTTGTGTATCAGTTACTCTCCCCAATTAATGGGGTTGTGTGCAACCTTGTTAATTGGATGAACGTGGTCCCATGCAGTTTTCTTGGGAATTATCGTCTCCTCATTTCCCATATGGTATTCAATGCTGACAGTTAATGCCAAAGCGCCCATTTGGTGAACCACTATGTCTATATAATGGCGTTTCTTCATCGTTGTAGGCATTATCTTCTGCAGAGCGCACCTCCTGGAATGCTCTTACTTGGAGAACATGTTTCGGGTTTTCCAAAGGTTGAAGGGAGATCTCCAACGTTGGAGTCTTCGAATGTTCTGACATTTGCACCGATGAGTCGTGATTAGACTTGTTGTTATGCGTGGTCATCTGTTCTGGGTGAGAACCCAATTGGTTCGCTGAGACCTTGTAGTTTCTTTTCGTATTGCAAAGAAGAGTTACAAACTCTCTTCCAAGGGATGAGTCTGTTGTTTACTCGCCAACGATTTGGTGTTACCTTGTGCCGCTGTGCCAACCGGTGGACGCTTCTCGCACTTTGTTTATGGTTGATCGAAGTGTTGGCAGATGCGTTTTTGCTTCCGGGGTGGTATTTTTGAGTCACCACGAGTATCGCACATGGGAAAAATGTCCTCGCTTGGTAGCATTGTGAGACATTAACTTCCCTGCCGTTTGCGACCATCTATGTTTGTCCTCTCCTATCTCCTTCAGGAGGCCGGATGCTAGGTTGAAGATGTCTACAGTTTGTCCCAAGGTCCACATTGAAGTTGACGTGCCTTTTTTTCGGGGTGATTCGACAGAGCAATTAGCAACGAGTTGCGCTTGTATTTTCAACGCCCTTTTGCACATTTGTCCTTAATTTTGGGACATTTTCCTCGGAGAAGTCGCGAAGCGGAGTTTACTTTGGGTACCTTAGCTGTCACTTCTTAGTCTTCTTCTGGAGTCGGACTGTTTAAGCAAGTCTTTACTGTATGTTGCATCAGATTCAGATGCTTGTATTTTGTAGTCTATTGTATCCGTTTCAGGGCGATCATTGCTACATCTTTCCAATAATCAATTGAGTATATTTGCGTTATTCTTTTTTATTTCTCAAATGATTACAAATCATATAAGCTTCTAAGAACTAAAACTCTACATTGACTATGGAAAGGAAAATAAACAACTGAAATAGACTAACTGTTGGAGAAGTGAGGTAGATCCAGTCATGAAGTGAATTCGCATGGCCCTTCCTGGATCGTTGGTACTTTCAGCAAACTTCCACGCTTCGCTGATGTCGTTGAGGTTACTGAAGAGTAAATCTTGCGTGGGAGTTTATTTGCGCGCCGACTGATTGTCGGGGGGTTGTACTCCTATCTACATTGATCTCTCCACTTTGTTGGGTGGAAGGGCAGATTGCTCCCATGACGTTTGAATGTCCTCTATTTCTGAGTTGAGTCACTGCTTTTGGGATCTCGTCTCCATGTGATTCGAGTGACTCGTCCACAGTCTCTAGGTCTGGCTTCAGTTCAAATTCCCATGTGGGCTCCAGTTGGATATGGGAACCTTTTATCTGCTTTAATGCAGCGTGATGGCAGCCTCGTGCCGTTAGTTGGTATCCATGTATTGTTCATTTCGAGTGGCTAGCGGTGTACTTAACGCACTGGTGAAGGGTGGAAACTACTGCTTCCATCTGGTGAAGCCATGGTCTTCCCAGGATAAGGTTGTAGGTAGACGGTGCGTCCACCACCATGAAGTCCAAGAACAAGACTTTTCTCAGTTGTGGCTCTCCCGCTACAACTGCTAATCTTATCTTTTCGATCGGGAAACATTTCTCTACGCTGAATCCGATCAATGAGTAATCTGAGGATGTCAGGTTCTCCTCCTTGAGGTCCATACTGTGTAACGCGTTGTAGAACAATACATTGGGGGAGCTTTTCGTATCCATCCAGGCTTTTTTCACTTCCCACCTTGCATTAGAGACTGAGATGACGAGAGTGTCATTGTTCGGTGTGTGGATGCCTTCGAGGTCCTTGTCAGTAAGGGTTAAGGTGGGGATGGGGTTTGCACCCTCGAGTAGTAAATGCGTTTGTCCTCATCTGCCGGCTGTGTCTGCATCTCTAGTAGAGTCCGCTTGTGAGATCTGATTGACCGGTCTTCATCTGATCTGACTTCATGAAGGACATAGATTATGCCCAGAGTCTCCTTATCAATCTCCTTGACTGTCTTTTACCTGTCCCTGGGTCGTTCTAGTCGCTTCTCAGAACCCAGGAATTCCTTTAGCTTGCCCCTGCAAATCCAATACTCGATATCATACCTTAGACTCTTGCAGTCGTTGGTGTCATGACTACCTTCCTTGTGGCCACTTCAGATCTTCTCAGTTTTTCATGGAATTCAAGACGTCCAATAAGCTAGAATTGAGGGGGTCATGGATCTGAATCCAACGTAGTAGAAAGCCTTCTCTGGCCTAGCCCGACCAGGGTCTGACCTGTTGTCATTGCACTATTACTTGCTCCTTTTTTTTTCCTATCGCATTCTTCCCTCCTTCCTGTCCTTAGGAACATAATTTTCTTCTCAACTTTTGTTTCTTTTTTGTTGTTCTCATCCCTTCTAAGGTAATGTACCTATGTGCACCCTTTAGGAGTTTCGCCATATCCAAAGGGTGTTTCAAGGTGAGGAAGTCATAAAACTTTCCTTCTCTTAGGCCCGTGGTAAAAGCCATCACGGTTGTGTCGTCGCTGCAGCCGTAATGAGCGTCAGCTCATCGTTGAAGCATGTGACATACTCTCTTAGTGTCTTATTGGATCTCTGCTTCAAAGAGAATATGTAGTGAGGGCCTTTCCGAAGACGCCGACTTCCGAGAAAACGCATCAAGAATTCCTTCGCCAGTGCCTTGAATGAGTCGATCGAGTTTGGCGTGAGGCTGTGGAACCATATTTGTGCTGACTTCTTTAGGCTGGTAGGGAAAGTTCTGCACATCACTGACTCAAATTCTTCTTTGAGTGCCATTACATGTTGGTAATGGTGCAAGTGATCAAATGGGTCGGTGGTCCCATCATAGAAGTCGAGCTTTGGAGTCGTGAACTTCTTTTGAAGAGCCTCGTTCATGGATATGATCCACGAACGGTGGAACAGATAGGCGATATAGCACGTCAGAGTTGTGTGCACCTCTGCGGAGGGGGTTCTGCGGGCGAGCCTGTCTGCCCTGAAAGTCGGTTCCATGTTAGCTGCGTTACCACCTCTAGTCCAATGGAACTAACAAGGGATTGACTCTCCTGTGCTTGATTTCTGTTATTTTCTAGAGACGGGGGCCTGTGTTGCTCCTGATTTTTGTTAGCAGGCGGAGGGTTCTGTTGCATGAGAGCCTCCACTATTTTGGCAATTTGTTGTATTTGAGACGACAACAAATCTATTATGGGGTTTATCGTTGCCGTTACTGGTGCGAAGGTGTGAGTCTGCTGCCAGTGTGTCATCGACACTGCTGAGAGCGGTGGTATAGCGCTAGTCTAAGTGTTTGGCGCATCCCCTTGTTCTCTATTGTTGCGTGAACTGGTAGTCACCATCTTTTCATATTCTGAAGAGAGATGATGTTAGTAAAAGGTTAGAAACTCTGTCATCCCCACGGACGGCGCCAAACTGTTGCAGTCGATTTTTGCTCCCTACTTTGACCTTGACCTATTGACCTGAACAAGGAACGCACGTGAGCCATGAACCACCATTGTGTGGCCGAAGGCACTCCAATGTTAAAGTCAGACAGGGATCTCAGGAAGGCGTAATGCTGAAAACAGGTAATTTGTAGCGTAGCTTAGCTTACCAACCTCATGTCTTATTTATAGTTTTAGGAAAGAAGATTTTCATGGAGATCCTTCTCTAATTAGGAGTTGTGTTGTGAATGGGAGTTTCCTTGTTAGCCTTGTGCTATTAGATACGCGAGAGATAGTTCCCAATCTGAGAGTAGTCCATAGATAGAAGTATCCATGTGTGACATATACTCTGATATTTTCTTCCTAGTTAGAAGCAAAGTGTTGTTGTCTTGCCTGTCCGAAGCTGATCATCAAGATGCTTGCCTTAGCAAGGCTTACGGGTATTGAAGATAGTTGTGAGATGCATGGGCTTAGCAGGCTGTAATGATTTCGGATCCGTCTGGTGGATTACCTTGTGCGGGGTTAGAACTGCTTGGGCTGGATCAGTGTCGGGCTGACGTTTGGGCCTAAGATTTCTCGAGATCATCATGACACGTGTACGATGTAGAAGAGAGACCGCTTTGGTGTATCATCATCCTTTATAAAATACTTCACCTAGAAACATACTCTTGTTACCATTGATATTGGAAACAACTATGAACAATCGTAACATGTTTGTTTATGGTTAACCACAATGTTTACGATAGCCAATGCGACAACGACAACATAACCAAGCACATGTTCCTCTCTTGTTGCTAAGTTGATATCAAGCATAGGCTTTTAATTTTTTAAGGAAACTGTCATTTCCCACGAACAACGCCAAACTGATGCGTCCAAATCTGCCTTCATGTAGATCTGACCTGCAAAACAGGGTTAGACTGCCAAAGACCACCTATTTGGTGGCAGAAGGCACTTCGATGCTTAAGTCATTTAATATGTGGGAGAGAATGAATTTGGACAAAGTATAGTTTAGTTGTGTTTGCATACCGTGATCAGGTGTCATTTCTCGTACCTTTTCCATTAACTTATATAATGAGTGCATTCAACTATGTGCATGACTTAAGTTCGAATGATGCAATGAAGAGGGACATTTATTATAACGGCCTCCTCCTTCATTTAGATGTGTCATTGGGGGAGTGATTCCTGCCATGACTTATTTCCTTCGTAACGACCCTATCATAATTGAGATGTGTCTTTGGGGGAGTGATTCCCGCCATTCCTTATATCCTTTGTAACGACCCTCTCTTAATTGAGACGAGTCCTTGGAGGAGTGATTCCGGCCATGACTTATTTTATTCGTAACAACTATCTTTAGTTATGATGGTTTGTTTTATGTGTATGGCTGACAATTTGATGTATCATCGACATCCTAGCTAGTTTGCATTTGATCTAAAAGAGGAGATGAATGTTAAATTTTTTATGTCAAAACGGGAGAAAACTGTTTACAAAAAAAAAAAAAAGGAGATAAAAATTCTAAAATTAAGATTTTGCGGCTTGCATCTTTTTCAACCTCTTCATCATTTAAATGACCAAGAAACTAAGCTAAACTTTTCAGTGATATTTGATATCCATTAATGAAGCTTTTCTATTGAGCAAACCCATTAGAAACCTCTAAAATGATCAAACTTGAATCAACACCATATTCTTTATCCAACCGAAAGAAAATCAAGTCCTTGAATATAAAAACACAAGAACCCCTCTCGAATGTAGAATACCCATCAAGCAATAATTTTTTTTTTTTACTTAGAATCAACCGAAATTCATAAAAAAAAAATTGCAAAAGCTTAGATAATTTTTTTTCAGTCGTGGAGGAGAAAAAATAGAGATTGTAATATTTTATCTCCTATTTTATTGGTAACTAATTTATCTTACCACTTTTGACTAAATTAATGCCTAACCTGACAACTATAACTGATCAAAACAAAATGGTTAATATGGCTATTTAGGGTGTTATGTGTCTTAGCCTCTGAGGGCCATTTTGGTCAATTTATTATTTAAATTTGGGTAGGGGTGGGCAAAAAATCGATTTAAATTCGGTTAACCGACCGAACCGATTTTTAAATTTGGTTCGGTAACCGAATCGAAATATGAGTAGAAAGAAAATAATTTAAACCGAACCAGTTATAAACGGTTCGAAATCAATCTAACATTTTGAACTGACCGAATAATAACCGAACCGACCAATTATTTAGATATATATAAATAAATAAATAACCGGTAGGTGTCAATATCTGATTAGTGCTACAAATGCACTACAGTGCACCCTGTTGCACTGAATCACCCGCTTGTCTCTTTGTTTTCAATTTTGGTCTAAAATTGGGTCTGTAAAAAAATTGGGCATGTTTTAATGAAAGCCTTTCAAGTGCTTGAGCTCGAAATTTTGGCTCAACCGAACTCATAGGTTTACAAATACAAAATTCGGTTTTTTTTTGGGTTTTGGACAAACCGAATGAAATCGGTTCGAAATTAGTTCGGGGCTCAAAAACTTACCGACATTGCCCACCCCTAAGTTTGGGAGTTTCTAGTGAGTCGGGTAACTAATTCAGTTTGGGTTGTTTCTAGTAAAACTTCAGATGAAAAAAAGAACACCAATTAAAAATTGTTGTAGTATAATGAATTTTGAACCGAGTTATTAGCAAAAAAGAACACGAGTTTACACACAATCAACATGTGTACATTCAAATTATTTTTAATGAAAATTCTTCTATGCATCCAAAGGTTTAAGATTGGAGGAGGTGGTGAGACCAGGGCGAAGCAGAGATGGCAAGGAAGGGGTGACGAAGGAGGGTTGTTGCAAGGATCGTGATTTCGGTTTTCATGTTAATTTCGGTTTTCTGATTTTAAGAAATTTTTTGATGTGTAAAGAAAAAACGTAAAAATTTCGAGAATAGATGAAATATATATAATGAATTTCGTGAGTATATGAAATATGTGAAAAAAATAAGATGCAATTAAATAATGAGTAGATGAGGATGGGAGGTTGGAGGAGGATTGTTGAAGAAGATGAGTAAAGGTGGTGGTGTCACTCAGCAGGTGGTGGTGTCACAAAGCAAATTAAATTTTTTTTGAAAGGGTGAGCATGATTTTTATTGAATTCCAAAACTATTAAAAGTCTTCGACACGGTTCGAACCCTAGACTTCTAATTCCTTCTACTACAAGCCGACCAGTTGAGGTAGTACCTCGTTAGGAGTAAGGAAGTGGTTTCTTGTCCATGCTCAATTATTAGCCTTCCACAAGTTTTCAAATCATTGATGAAATCAATAATTTTTTGTTAAGAATTTGTTTTCACACATTCAGCAATACAAATTGCTGAATACTATTTGTGTGAGCTAACAGGGAAAGTATGAAAACAACATATTGCCTACTAGAAATCGTGGCATGTAGTCGGATTAATCATTCAACATGTTATGACTAAATTCAAATCATTTGAAACCTAAGTTCTTTTTTTGATTTAAATAATGAATTCATCGAATTAAATAAGATTTTGCATACTTCATAAGCACGTAAAATATTGTAAAGCATGTTATGACTGAAATCCAATGACAACCTAAGTTAATTTTTTGATTTTAACAAGGAATTCACGAATTAAATAGGATTTTGCATACTTCATAAGCACGTAAATTATTGTAAAGCATGTTATCACTGAAATCCAATGACAACCTAAGTTAATTTTTTGATTTTAAGAAGGAATTCACGAATTAAATAGGATTTTGCATACTTCATAAGCACATAAAATATTGTAACTACGAAACGGAATGAACAACTAATTTGGAAAGTTAAAGTATATATCCTTCCGTCTATATATGGGAACCTAAAAAAAAAACCCAATGCAAATACCACATTAATTGTCATGGTAAAACAAAAAGTGAGGTTTACTCGATCTTCAAATGTGATTTTGTGAGGCAACTTTGGCTCCTCTCTCCTTATCCTATTAGTTGGGGAGAGGAGTATTTTTAATCACTTTGAGGTTTTCATTTTCTTTTAAGTAATGATTTATATATATATATATATATATTTATTATTGACTTGACTTGCTAGTTAAAGCGAGTTACGTTATTTGGTTAACCACAAATACATTAATGATGTACGAGCAAAACTTCTCTTTAGGTTTTATTAGGTGTTTTCTTAAGAGAATTTTACTTCAAGATTTATTTATGTATATGTATTTTTGTTTTTTTAAATTGTCTAATAGTAAAGCTTCTATTTTAGTTTTATTAGGAGTTTTCTTAAGAGACTTTTACTTCTATAATTATTAATGTATATGTATTTTTTAAATTGTCTAATAGTTGTAGTATGTATTTTAAGAGGCAGTTTGAATGTTTTACAATGATTTTGAATTTTTTTTGTTTTCGTTTCAAAGTTGGCAAAGCCTATTGATATAGGCCCCTCATGTAAAAACAAATTTATTCTCCTATGTAAAGATTGTGTATTTCTTTGGTGCTTTAACATGTTTCCATGATCGATTGACATCAATAATTTTTGTTACAAAATACTGACCTTGTTATCAAGTGATAAGTCGATGTATATTGGGTGGTAACTTCGGTTGGAAAACAAAATTCATTTGTCTGATGAATGGCAAATTGAGATTGATGAGTCAAAAAATCGTCCTTCTGTGAGTTTGACCTGCAAAACAAATGTTAGACTACCAAGGACCACCTATTTGGTGGCCGAAGACACTCCAATGCTTAAGTCAGCAACTATGTTGAAGGAAGTAAATATGGACAAAACTCAGTTAAAGTTGCATACCTGTATCGAATGTTCTCTTTATCTTTTATAATGGTCGTGGTTAATTCTCTGCGTGACTTAAGCATGTGAGGCACAACGGAAGGAGATGTTTCTCGTAACAACCTTCTCCTTAATCGAGATGCATCCGTGGAGGCGTAACTCCCTCCTCGGCTATTTTCGATGCAACGTTCCTCTTCTTTATGAGAGCACTCATGTCGGGCCTTGATTCGGGCTCAGATTATATCTTCTCATTAGTGGGCCTTGTTTGGGCCTTTTGTGATTGGCTTCGTTCTTCTTGGGTTTTATGAGTTGGCCCAATAGATTGGATGTCATATCCTCGTGATGGATATTCTTTGCCACGTGTACGGCCGTGATGATCGGTCTATTTTGATGTATCATCAGCTATTCCTCCCTTAGTTAGTGGGTATGTGCATGTATCCACTGACTGTGTAGCGGTTTTGTTTTCGATTTCAACATCACGACACATTTAGTGTTCTTGCTATCTGTTGTTGTTGTTGTCTCTCCGATGTTTCGTCCGCTTGCTCGTTTTGGCGTGATTTCTGGGATTTCGTGCGGCTATCATGTCTTGCACGTTCTCCCAAAAGTGGACCTTTTTCGCTGCTCGTCCTTATAAAAGGAGAAGTTTGTGTGTGTTTTACTTTCTTTGGCACTTCTTCATTTTCATTGATTTCTCACGCTTGTTCTGTAATCATGTCCAACTTCAGGGTTTTGAGCGGAGGTGTTCTTGATGCTTGTGAAGCTTTCTTCTTGCCTAAGCGGGCAACACATGCAACTCTGGACAACATTCGTCATGATTACTCATTACCGGCTGATCTGAAAATCATTCTCCCTGAAGAGGGTGACAGTCCTTGTCGTCCAAAACATGGGTACATTGCTTTGTATCTTGGTATGTTCCACTATGATTTCAGGCTTTCGGCTCTTGCAATCGTCTGGGAATACTTGAAATTGGTTGGTATTGCTCCGATACAACTGATCCCTAATGGTTGGAAAGTAATGATTTCGACCTTAGGCTGAGCGTGTAGGCTGAGTTACTTTAGTTGTTGCTTTAGGTCCTGGGAGTATTGGTTCGATTGTTAGGAAAAGGAAAGTTCTTAGGCCTCCCAGTCCTTCCAATATGTTTGCTGTCAAATCCGGCCGTGTGTCGAAGAGGAAGAAGCTTGCTTCCTCAGTTCTTGACGCTGCTAGGGCTCCCTCTCATCTTGCCTCTTTTCGAAAAGGATGTAGTGGTTCGGAGGATGAATCTTCAGCTCAAGAGAACGAGGAGGTAAACTGAGTTCTCGAAAGGAGTAAGAAGGAAGTTTCTCGTCTTCTAGACGACCACGAGAAGACTCCTGCATATTGAGAATAAAATGCTTCAACTTGGTCTTTGGCAATCAAAGAATCCGAAGGGTACTAAGACATTGGATGACTTCGAGTACAATCCGACAATGGAGGATCGGGTTGATGCCCGAGCTCGAGATTTTAAGCTTACTATTTCTTCTGTCGTGGTTGGGACCATGGGATTGCCTGCTACTCCCTCCGCGTCTCATCTTGCTTTGACTGTGCCCAAGGAGATCTTCTGACCTTCCGAGGTTGATGTGCAGGACAGCGTTCGCAACCTCATTGGTGGTAGTCATGGGCGGTTTGCTAATAGGGTTCTTATGCTCGTACGCCCGCAACGCCGTCATATTGATATGGGTCTCCAACATCTTATGGAGGGGATGACGCACCTTACTTATGCAACCATGATAGGGTTAGTTTTTAAGGTTGCTCATGACCAGGTGGCGCTTATTGAGTGGAAACTAGCAGGACATATCCTGGTCCTTTCTCATGTTCTCCGCTGATTTGATTTGTTGAAGGCACAATGCATAGAGCATGAATGGGATGTATATTCTGCGCAAACGTCGTTGAGGGAACTCAAGATCGTTCGTGATACGTTTGCTTCTGACCTCGAGGGCATCTAAAGTAGAATTGGGCAAGTTGCAGTCCCATTTGGATGCTATTGAGAAAGAGTTGTCCAACCGGAAGGCTGAACATGACGAGGTCATTCGTTCTGTTGAGGAATGTTTTTTCAGTCTTAAGGCTTCTGCTATTCAAATTCCTCAACTAAATTCCGAGTTTGTCAATACCAAGTCTGAGGTCTTTGCTAAACTTGCGGATATTGACAGAGAATTAGCGTCAACCCGAGTTGAGTTGTCATCTGTTACTGAAAGGCTAAAGGCGATAGAGGTCGCAGATTGGAAAAGAGTGGTCAATGGTCGCCACGATTTCTTAGATTTTCTGGAGCCGCAAGGTTTAGACATGTCCAAACATTGTTGCTTTGCTAAGCAGGAACTCGATAATGTTGAGGAAGTCGTTCCGGATTCACTGGTTGATTTGAATGTTGAAGAACCTTCTGAGCCCATACTGCCCAGAGATGCTGCTGATGTAGATTCTTTTTCTTAATTGTTTTTTGTAATCTTTTTTTTTAGAAGATCAATGAAAAACAAAACTTATTTTACATTTGTTGTGTCCAGTATGCCTAGCTTATCAGCTTTCCTTTACGACATTCCAGGGACACTTCTGACTCGTTCATCCAGATTTTACGAATGGCTTCGATGTTCGATGTTCTAGTTGTGTATAAGCTCTGGTTTACGAAATTTGATTTTATTCGAATACGATGTCGTACATTACAGTCGACAAACAAGAGTCCAACTCTTATAACCTAGTACTTTATTACTTCGTGATTGATCAGGCTAGAAGTTTTTGTTTTTATGTCCGACTTGTTCGTCCAGTACATGTATTTGTTTTTGCTCAATACTCTACTCTAGGCATGTTGAGTATCTTCTCGAGTTGGATTTTTAATCCGACTTCCTTGTCCTAATTGAATTCGTGTAGTTTCGAATTTGGGAGCGAAAGATTTCATTGATAATATCTTTTCGAGTGCTCTACATTCCATGGTCGAGGTAGCATTTTGCTCTCTTTGTTCTTCAACCAGTATGCTCCTTGTCTGTTGATTTTTGTTACTCGGTACAGTCTTTTTCAGTCTGGGTTTAGCTTGCTTGTGCCAGGTTCCTTTGTGTTGAGTTGGACTTTTCATGGTACCAAGTCCCCAACGTTAAAAGTGCGGATTCGCACCTTCTTGTTGTAATATCCTGCCATACGCTGTTGGTAGGCTACTGTTTTGATGGAGGCTGCTTCTCATTTTTCTTCGATGAGATCCAGTCCGACTCTCAGTGTTTCGATGTTGTCCTCAGCGCAAAATTCTTTGGTTTAAAATGTTGACATTCTGATCTCCACGGGTATCATTGCTTCTGACCCGAACGCGAGGGCCAAAGGTGTTTCTCTTGTCGAAGTTCATTTTGTTGTTCGGTACTCCCAAAGGACGTCGGGTAACTCGGATGTCCACAATCCTTTTGATGCCTCGAATCTTCTTTTGATTGCTTCCAAGATTGTCTTGTTGGTGACCTCGGCTTGCCTGTTTGCTTGTGGATGAGCGGGCGCAGAGAAATGTTGCTAGATATTCAGATTTTCGAAAACTCCTTAACCTCCTTGCTTTCAAATTGCTTCCCATTGTGTGTGACAATTACCCTTAGGATCCCAAATCTGCATATGATGTCTCTCTAAAGAAACTTCTCGACTTAGGCTTCTCCTTTCTTTGTGAGGGGCTCTACTTCTACCCACTTGGTAAAGTAATCTATTGCTACGAGGAGAAACTTTTTCTTATCGAATGCTGAGAGTGGTCCTACGATGTCCATTCCCCATTGTGTGAATGGGCTGGGGATGCTAATCGGGATAAGGTTTTGTCCAAGCAGGTGAGTGTATGGGGCAAATCTTTGGCATTTGTTACACTTGTGAACGATCTTTTGAGCATCTACTTGCATCGTTGGCCAATAATAACCCAGTGTGAGAGCTTTATGGGCCAGTGTTCTTCCCCTTGGATGATTTTTGCATGTGTTGTGGTGGATTTCTTGCAGAATGTATTTAGCATCTCCTGGTGCAAGGCACCTTACCAATGGACTCGTGGTAGACCTATATAGTTTGTCATTGATCATTGTGTATCTTGTTGCTCAATTCACAGCTTTCTAGCTTCCATCTTATCTGCTGAGAGTTTTCCATTTGATATACACGCCAAGATTGGAGTTGTCCAATTGTTTTCATTATTCACGACGCATGTTTTTTCCGTTTGGTTTTCAAGTATGGAACTTCCTTGTGTCATGACGAGTGGGTTGTCATTGTCCTTAGTTGTCGATGCCTCATTTTCTAGTTCATCAACTCTTTTGTTCTTTGCCCTTGTGCACCGTTGAATGGTAGCATCCCGGAAGCTTTCTAATAGCTCTGTGATTTTCTGGTGTATTTTTGACTTGAAATTCACCGTTTAGTTGATTGACAACTAGTTTGGAATCAGTAAAAACATTAATTTTTTTTTATTCCCAAGTGTTTTGCTAACTGTAGCCCTACTATCACAGCTTCGTACCCGGCTTCGTTGTTGGAGGTTTTAAAGCTAAATTTTATCGCCTTCTCTAATGCGATACCTGTCGAGTTGTAAAAGACTAATCCAACACCGGTTCCTACCTCGCTAGATGCTCCATTACAGCGGAGGATCCATTCGTCAGTGATTGGTTTGGATTGTTCTTCTCCGCTACCATTTTTCGTCCGTTGGTTGTTGCTTTCTGATTACTAGGCGATGAAATCTGCTAGTGCCTGAGTCTTGATAGCGGTTAAGGGGGCATAGCTGATGTCAAAATTGTCCGAGTTCTACTTTCCACTTCAACATTCTTTCCGATAGATCCGATTTGTGCAGTACCGACTGAAGCGGTTGTTCGGTCATAACCGTGATTGGGTGTGCTTGAAAGTATGGTCGCAATTTTCTTGACAACACTAGCAGAGCGAGCACCAATTTTTCTAGGGTCGAATAATTGATTTATGAATCTGTGAGTGTTTTGCTAATGTAGTATACTAGTTTTTGCACACCTTTTTCTTCTCGTATCAACGCGTGAACTTACTGCGTGATCAGACACAGACAGGTATAGATACAATGATTCTCCCGTGTTCGGCTTCATTAGCAACTTTGTTTTTCCCATGTACGTCTTAAGATTTTGAAAGGCTTCCTCGCATTAAGCGTTCTACTAGAATGCCTTGTTCCCCTTTAAAATTTTGAAGAAAGGCAGACATTTGTCCAATGATCTTGAGATGATTCTGTCCCATTAAGACTTTGGATACCTTTTAAGTTTGTCGATGACTGCATGTTGAGAAGCACTTGTATCTGCTTTGGATCAGCCTCAATTCCTCTTTGGTTGACCATGTATCCGAGGAACTTCCATGACTCTACTTCGAAGGTGCATTTCTCTGGGTTTAGTTTCATTTTATACTTTCGCAGCTGAGAAAAAGCCTGCTCAAGAACTGTGACGTGGTCCGCTCGGCGTGAGCTTTTGACAAGCATGTCGCCGATGTAAACTTCCATTGTTTTGCCGATTTGATCTTTGAACATTTTGTTCACCTGCCATTGGTACGGTTGCTCATGCGTTCTTTAATCCGTAGAACATTACCCGATAACAGTATGTATCCCTTTCCGTTATGAAAGATGTTTTTTCCTGATCGAGAGGGTACATTCGTATCTGATTATATCCACTTTGAGTAGTCGGTACACATCCTCGTTTATTGACAGGTTACGTTCTAGGGCCACCGGCCTCCTTTTTTGTCAAATCGGCTTCTTGATCGGGTTCACTTGTAGTTTGTGAGAGATGATGGATGGGTCTATCCCTACCATGTCCTTCGTTATCCATGCAAAAACGTCTTGGTTATCTTTCAACAGCTGGATCAGTTCCTTGGCGAGTTCAGGATGAATCTTTGTGCCAATTCGGACTGCTTTTTCCGTTTTGTTGTCTAGGTAGACTTCGATCGTTTCTTCTTCCAGTTGTCCGTTGTTAGGTCGATCTCATGGGCTAGTTGGAGTCGTGTTGTCATCTGGAAAGTCTGAACTCTTCTCACCTGGTTGTTGTGAAGGCTCCTCTGGTTTTTTTCCAGTAATTGATATTTATGGGGGATTTTATCATAGCGAAATGACACTCACGAGCTGCTGGTTGATTACCTTTGATTTTCTCGATACTGTTGTCGATATGGTACTTTAAGAATTGGTGTATAGTGGAGGAGATTGCACCAATTTTGTGTATCCAGGGTCTCCCAAGTAGAATGTTGTACGCAACAAGAACATCAACGACAAGGAAGTCTGTCAATAATACTTGTTGCTTTCCTAGTTCCCCTACTTCGACTGGTAGTTGAATCATCCCCAGTGGATGGCACTATTCTTCACTAAAACCCAACATAGATTGTTTGTTGGGTGAAAGCATCTCATTGGTGAACCGCATCCTTCGGAAGGCTATCAGGTACAGAAGGTTGGCTGAGTTGCCGGTGTCAACCAACACCTTTTTGATTTCCTATTTAGCTATCATGACCGAAATCACTAAAGCATCATTGTGTGGGAAATTAACCCCGTCTACATCTTCTTTGAGAAAGTCAGAGTTCTCTGCATCATTTTCGTGCGCTGTGCTAACGGCTCTTGGAATCTAATCTTTGCTCGCAGGTCACTCTGACTATACGCTTTTGAGATCGATTGGATTGCTTATTTTCTCCACCTACACCATGCAAGACGTGTATTGTCTCCTTTGGTCGCTCCCCCGAAATGATTGTTTCGTCCTCAAGTTCGAAAAATTATCTGAGTCGTCCTTCTTTAATATGGCGTTCAATCTCGTCCTTCAGACTATGACAATCTCCAGTGTCCTGGCTGTAATCGTTGTAAAAGAGGCAGTGTTTGTTAATGTTCCGCTTCTCTGGACCTCCTCTCATTTTTTGTGGCTATTTGACATTTCCCATTACTGTCATCACTTTAAGGATATCGCTTCGACTCGCTATTAAGGTCATGACCGATTTCTCTGTTTGTTCGTGTTTAGGCTTCTTTGGTCATAGTTTTCCAAACTTTCCTTGACAAAATCTAGAACTATTATTGACCCGATGCCTCTTAACCTGGGCGATTTCTTCTCGAGGTTTGTTGCTCTCCAAATCTCTGATGAGCCTATCACCATCTCGATTACGTGGTTCATCTGAACCATAAACATCTCTACTCAAGGGTTCGAGGGGGTTCCCCAAGATGTCAGAGACGTCTGAATTGTTACCTGTTGAAGCTTTCTTCTAACAGGTGTGATTGATTCGATGGTTATTGTTGGATCGATGTTAGGTGACATGTCGTTTTGTTTACCGCCGGATTGAGGATTTGTGGAGTGTTGTGAGACCCTGAGTGGGCGGACCTGAGGTGAGGGTGAGGGTTGGAGCCCAACAGGCCCAAGATGCCCAACAGGCCCAATAAGTCGAGAGGGGTTGGACGAGCTACAAGGGGGATCATAGTCCCATATCACCTGGGTAGGGGAGAAGGATGATCCTTATATGTGCGGGGTCAACTCCCCATTGTATCGAGGCCTTTTAAAGCCGTGAGGGTCGGATGGTAGCCCAAAGCGGACAATATCGGTATAGTGTGGGAGGGGTCGTCACAGTTTCCATTGATCTTGATAGTTGTTTGATTGTTAACCAAATCTCTGTGAGTTTTGTTACTGAATTTTTTTTTTGAAAAAGGAAACTCATCGTTCCCACGGACGGCGCCAAACTGATGCGCCCAAAAATTGTTATCCTGTGAGTTTGACTTACAAAACAAATGTTAGACTGCCAAGGACCACCTTTTTGGAAGCCAAAGACATTCCGATGCTTAATTCAACAATTTTGTTTGAATAATGAAGTAAATCTAGACAAAAGTCAGTTAAAGTTCCATACCCGTGTCGAATGTTCCCTTTACCTTTTATAATGGTCATGGTTAATTCTCTGCGTGACTTAAGCATGTGAGGCACAACGGAAGGAGATATTTCTTGTAACAGCCTCCTCCTTAATGGAGTTGCGTCCGTGGAGGTGTAACTCCCTCCATGACTCTTTTTGGTGCAACGTTCCTCTTCTTTATGAGAAAACTCGTGTCAGGATTGGATTCGGGCTCTGATTTGTTCGAAACTGGATTCGGGCTTTGATTATATCTTCTCATTAGTGGGCATTGTTTGGGCCTTTGTGATTGGTTTCGTTCTTCTTGGGTTTTATGAATTGGCCCAATAGATTGGACGCCATATCCTCGTGATGGATATTCTCTGCCATGTGTACAGTCGTGATGATCGGTCTATTTTGATGTATCATCAGAGATAATTATTCATCTAATTTTACGAAGAAAAAGAAATTATAATAATTGGGCCCGTTGCCAAGCCCATGTTGTTGTTGGGTTTTAGGCAGGTTTCTAAATCCTTCTTTCATGTGTCCGTTCAAGCCTTGGTGTCCCTCCGAACAATCATAATGACCTTTACAACACATATCATGACCTTTCGAATAGTTTATACGTACTCGATTTAGAATTTTCCAAATGGATTGGGTACTTGGGTCATAATAAAAGATCCATTCTCTAACAAGTTGGATATCTAAATGAAATCGAAAATAATCAATGAAAGCTCTAGCTTTTAGAAGTTGGGGCCATGATAACTAAACAAGCCCAACATCATTTTTTTACCCTTAACCATCCCCACCCCATGTCGTCGACCAGGTTCAAACTCGCGACATGTGGTACCATCCTCCACACCTCTACCAACATCTGATTAATGTCAAATGCATGCGGCATCAAGGTAGTTATTGCCAAAAATTATTTTTAAATTACCAGCAATCTAGTTATTGACTTATTTGTCACGTGTTTAAATAATTGGTTAGTGTAACAAAGTGGTTGTGGTGGGTGAATGTTAGATGAGAATGTATTGGGGTAAATGGGGGAATTTGAATGTGGGTACTTATTGTAACCATCTAAAGTCTATAAATAGAACCCAAACGCCCCAAGCACCAATGTATAATTTAGAAAGACACTTTTCAACAAAATATTCAATTAAATCAGAACGGATTTTTTTTTTGTATGTCCTTTTCAATTATTTAAATTTCTGCAATTTATCTTTCCAACAATTTACTTTTCTTTGCACTTTAATTCCTTTTACCTTTCCTTTGCAATTTTCATTCCTTTACAATTTGCTTTCTTTTGCAGTTTTATCCTTCTTTGAAAGTTTTCTTAATCGAGGCATTGAACTCATAACCTAATCCGAGAAATCATATTTTTTTGGGGATTCCGTTTACATGAATCTCTGCTTGACACATTAGACGGTAAGACGAGACAATTCTTCTTAAGGACAAAGAATATTATATTTACCTTGATTTATTATTTCCATTTTCATATTTTGTCTCTATTTTTTTATTGTTGAACAAGTGTATTGTCGATATATTATTTTCCTAACAACTTGATGTGAATGTATATGTAATGTACATTTAAATTTTTGTATACTGATAAGGTGCTAAGTGTTCATGTTGATTTTTTTGTACTACTCACTTCTACCATGTGTGGCAGGAGAGTAAAACCAGATATAAAGAAGGGGACAAGGGCATTAATATTTTGACAACTAGAACATTAGTCCATAGTAAGCAAAAGGATATAAACACCTGAACAGATGGATCTTACAATCAAAGTCACCTCCAACCCATCACTCAAAGCCCACACAAATTAATCTACATACTAACTCCAGCGTCGTTGAAGGAGGAATTATGAAACCAACAACTCTAAAGAGTTTTCTATTTTTATTCCTCTAGCTAGCATCTCATGATGACGGGTTATTAATAAGCTACCATTTAGAGATTTTGTTATGGGGCATTTCAAATCTAAGTTACAACAAGCTGGACTACAATAACCATACCAATCTATGTTAGCAATATCTAGATCGAGAAAAGCAATCGAGGCTAGGATCAAGCATTTTTCAGGATTTCAAAGTTAGTGTATAATAGGAGGAAAATTTGTTGGAGAGAAGTTTGAACCCAAGAAAAAAAAATAGAGACTTCTGATGTTATATTACAATTTTTTTTTAGATAAAATTAAAGAACTCTTTGTCCAAGGGATTCTCTACATATTTTAGCCCAAAGAAGTGTAGAGTGATGTCTCCAACCATTTTTTTGCTCCTAATAGAAATCACAATAAATTGGATATTTGTTAATAACAATCTAATTAGCTCAGTAATAATCAATTGAGAAAAGAAGAGATTAGTGGAGCAAGAAGATAGTCGTAATCTTATTCTTTATATTATCAAGAACACTTCTTAATCCAAGAAGATACAAGTTATAGGCATAGGCATAAACCTTAACCCTAGTTTTATGTGCAGCATATACAAAACGCTCCCACTTGGATGTCCAGATAGTAAGTCTATTGCCTCATTAAACCTTTTCAAAAAAATCCAGTGAGAAAACTTGATCGAAGGAAAAAAGTGCAATGTATTAAGTTATTTCAAAATGTATACAAGTATTTGATGATGAAACTCCCCTTAAAGTCATCAAATCTGATCATAAATTCTCCACTTTCCAAAATAAGTCTTGAAGGTTGAAATGGAAACACATTTGTAGATAAATTTGTTGGATCATCGCATAACTGAATCTTCCGGTGTCAGTATATCAAATAAGAACTCACGATAAAAATAATATGTTTCGTCATCCTTGACAAAACCATGTATGAAATACTATATTCTTGGATTACTATAAGTTCATCCAAACTTATAAGATGTCCAACATTGATGCTCTGAGGAAAAACCCAGTGGGAATTCCAAAGCTAAGGAAAAAGAGTACAATGTTCTTCAGGAACTATGATGGGTGTGCACAATGTTGCCTCATTAAAATCTTGATTGAAACATCCAATGGGATAAAACCTAATTGAAGGAAAATGAGTACAACACGTTTAACTTTAATATTCACATAGTTCAGGATCTTAGCACGTTTCAGAATTCTCATCGTGTTACTATTTGAAGAGTATAATGCTTTCAAGTTTAACATTGCATACTTCAGGATGCTCCCCTAGCCTGATTACCACATAACTTCACTTAGTTAACTGGTCCATTCAAACGAAATATATGAAAATGTTGCTTGCTCGATGCTAGATCACATTTGTTTGATTTAAATGTGACAACTCTGTTGAGGTTCAAAATGTGTCACGATCTCTCTGGATAAAATGTCATTTAATTGGCAATACAAATAGTTGTAACTCTGTGGTTTTATAGTTTTTGGAGTCAATTCAAAATTATTTTGTACAGTGATTAGCGACCTCAGTCGGACACTCCATAATTAATGAATCACTATAAAATCATTATGGTTTCAAGAATATAACATGAACCTGCATAATCAACTTAGTAAGAGCAAGTAAATGCAACTTAAGAATAAAACGATGTCAGTAGTCTCACAAACTATACATTATATTTTATTCCAATGCCAATCATTAAGTGCAATTTATATTTTCTAAATTTTCAAACAATAAAATTATGACAGATCTCATATGACAAACACCTATATCACATAAATATGGTACTTCATGTACAATGGTTTATTTGCCTTTAGGTTGATATCAATAAGTATTGACACTTAAAGTCAACCATGAACATACTAAGTAGATTTACCCATGAAGCTCTTTAGGACACTTCATTATATATTCACGTAGGGATAGATACCATACTAGTCCCTCACTCGATTTACATGCTGAGATAAAATTTTATTGTAAAGTCTTTTATTTCAAATTTATCCTCAAACTATTAGCATCTTTCACAAGCTCAAGTTATTCTGAAGATTAGATAAGATTCAGTAGATGCTGCTATATACCATGGCAAATCCATTCAGGGATTTTCTTAGAACATTTTTCTTAGACATTTATTTATAAGCCACAGCCTTTTGGATTGCTCCAAATCTTATGATGCTCGCAATTTAGTTGAGTACGTAATGTGTTCATTTGTTTTAGGAAATAAAGTTCTTCAAAGACTTATATGTCTAAATTTCAAACATAAAATTATTTCATAAGTAATCTCGAGGTTTCTATAGGAACCTTTTTACCATAAAGTTGTGTCAACAATTTTCTTATTCATAGTTTTGTAAATCATCTTATTGGAACCTTCGGGTTTATATAATTTGGTTTTTGTATTATAGGTCCAATATACCACATTTTTCAAGAGAACTCAATTTTACTTGAAATCATGTTTTGATTTGACCAATCATTTTTTTGTCGACATTCGTTAAGGTATGTGGCTTTATAAAAATATTATTATCATTACCCTTTTGATATTTCATTACCCTTTTGATGATTATTATATTTTATTTCCCTGTTTCTCTTAAATATATGTACATTGAGATCTCATAGAATCGTTGCATCTTCAAGGATATTCATAGTCACTTCAAGGGCATTCTTAGTCATTTTAGGGACTTTGATAATCACTTGAGGGACATACATTTTCTTAAATGATAACCTCTTGTAGTGTTTTAAAAAAGTGAATTTTTAGAATATAATATTTTTTGGAGCGTTATATAGACCTTCTCAAGTTTTATATAAAACTTCTTATGGAGCATTATATGCAATTTTTTCTGAAGCTTTTATTAAGACATGATTTTTTAAATGATCATCTTCTCCTAGGGAGTTACACTTTTTGGACCTTTAACTTTGTCACGCTTTTGGCGTGCAACTCAATTCATTTGTTGTCATATTTGATGTTTATTCTACATGGATACTACAACAATTAAGGCATTTTTCAAGAAAAAATTTCCTTGACAAAAATAAAAAATTTCTTGGAAAAAACTTTTAACAAAGAAAAATTCGTTATTGGGTTCCTGGAGGCATCATGTAGTTAAAGGTTTTTACCAAGGAATTAAAATTTTTGTTGGTAAAACGAATGATAAGTTAAGGAAATATGGTGCTGGCAATACTGACAACTACAAAGGAAATTCGTTGGTAAAATTCAAATATCTTTACCTATAAATTGTTTTGTTGTAAGAAAACTTTATTTACCTATGAATTTTTTTTTTTTATCAAAAAAACTTAGAATCTTCAAGGAAAATTGTCGTGCGAAAAGGTAACTACCCTTATCATAAAAAAATTTCATTCGTAAAATGAATATGTACCAACGAAAGTTGTCATAGGTACCGTTAACAATTACTGAGGAAATTATTTCCAATGAAAATAATTATATACCAAAAACTATCATTCTCGGCTCTTATACGAGTCAATCTACCTCCTAAACTCTTAGGACACCACTCTTGGTGGTAAGACCCCACTATGAAAATTTGTATATGATTTTATTTATATTTAGGTTCAACGGGAATCGAACTCCTGACCTATAGTAAAATCTATTGCAATCTTTACCAGTTGAGCTATTTGAATAATTATGTTGAGTAAAACAACTTTATAGCTTATTAAATCAAATTACTCTTCTTTTGCAATAAAAAATCATTGCTGCGTATATAATAGAGACCAATAAATAATATTTCGTCACTATAAATTATGACTAAATATTTTCACGACTATAAGTTTTATGTGAAATATTTACGACTTTTAGCAATGAAAAAAATTCACAATAACACCATTATAATTAGCAACAAAATAGCAATAACATTTCATTGCTATATGTTATTGAAATTGGTTATATCCCCAATGAAATAAAATTAAATTGTTGTAAATAAGAAAACGGGGCTTAATAAGAAAAGAAAAAAAAGTACATGGAAATTTTATCAATCTCCAGCAACGAAATAAATTTTTACCTATAATATTATAATTAAAATAAAATAATATTTTATTGTTAAATAAATTATTATTTGATTTTTCAGATGACATAATATATTGCTACTAATAAAAAATTTCAACAAACTAATATTTTTCCACTGTGAAGAAGTTAGGAGCTATAAATATAAATAAATTTCATGAAAAAAATTTATTATAAGTATCCAAATAAATCGTTGTAATAACGTGATAATTAATTAGAGAAATTTTAGTTTCATTGTTGAAGAGACATGAACAAGTGTAATAGTGCATTTACCAAGAAAATGTTTGTCAATAATATTAATCTTTATTAACAATGAAACAATTTATTGTAAATGGTGTCATAATTATTAACAAACTAAATTTTGCTGACATAGAATTATTTTGTAGTTAAATAATGTTGGTCGAAAATTGATTTTGGAAAGATTATTTTTCTGTCAACTCTTTAATTAAGAAAAGTTTCCAACAAAAATAGATTTTGTTACAAAAAGTGAGAACTTTATGGCTTTTCCAATGAAATTTATTTCTTTTAGAAATAGTAACATATTAACAAGAAAAATAAAATGTGTTAGTAAATAACACAATTTTTGTAGTGATTATACTGATTTTCAACAAAATAATGATTTGTCGTTATAAAATAGTTAGTGAGTTTTAAAGAGAAAAAAATTTTCATGAAAATAACATTCACTTTTTACTTAGAAAAAAAATTGCTGCCAACAAAGTTATAATTACCAACAAAATCTTATTTCCTTGCTACTAAGATTTCATTAAAAAAATATTGTTCCCGACAAAATAAAAAACGTTGCCAATAGTGTAACAATTTTTTACTAAATATTACTTTGTTGCTATAAATTAATAAACGAGCTTTAACAAGAAAAAAACTAATGGAAAAAATTATCAATCATTATCAACGAAATGAATCATTACCAATAATGTGATTATTGTCTAGGAAAATATATTTTTTTACTAAAGAGAAATGAATAAGTGTTAATATTTCATTAACAAGAAAAGTAATTTGTTGTTAAAATTAGTCTTCTTTAGCAACAAAATATCTCATTCCAGATGACGCTATAATTATTAAGGAACTAGTATTTTGTTGCCATAAAAAATATTTCGCTGTTAAATCAATTCGGCGGGAAATTAGGTTTGGAGGGAATTCTTCCCACCACTTATTTAACAAGGAAAGTTTTCAACAAAATATATTTTGTTGGAAAAAAGTAACAAGTTTATGGTTTTTCAATGAAATTTTTTTTCGTTGACAATGATATACCCTATTAACAAGGAAAATGAAATTCTTAGAAAAAAATTTGTTGGTAAATGATAGATTTCTTGTAGTGCGATACAAATTCATGCATTACCATTCATAGCATACATATGTAGTTTTGTAAACAACATATAGCGTATCATGTACTAATTTACAATTTCTTGTAAATACAATATTTTATGAAAATTATATTGAGAATATTTAATGAGACAGGGTGGAAGCATTCCTTTAAAATTCATGTCATTTATCAGTGACGAATGTTTTTTCTGGAATAGGTTGTTCTTCAGGAACAAGTCTCATCAATATACAATGCATGAAACTAACAATACATTACATGTTAATGGGGTCAAATATTTGATATCAAATGTTATAAAAAAAAACCATTTTATCAAATAACAACACCAAAACATAATAAATGATTAGAAAAATATGTCATAAATTTAATCATTTATACAAGTATTCTAGCACAAACAAAATTACAATTGTCTTTTGAGCTTCTAGCTAATGTTATTATTGAGCTTTTAACTCACTTAATTAAGCTTTTGGCTTATAATCCAAATAAGATGCCGATACATTTTTCTAATGTAAGCTTTTGGCTTCTAACATTAAAGACTATGTGTTACTCTTATTTTGAATTCATTATAATACTGATTTATGCATTTATTGTAAAAAGTGTCAGTAAGTTTCTTCAGAAAACTATTGAAATTAACCAATTCTGAATTAATAGGCACGAACTATTTTAGTAACATAATGTGAGCTCTGCAAAAGCCTTTAATAATTGTGTGAAGTCAAATACGATATAACAATATCGACAATGACATTTTTCATCCTCATACTTTTGCACTCCAAGACCATACTATTAAACAGATGTAGATATCATTTTGAAAATATAACATTTTGATAATGACACTTATTTATCCAGTTCAGGTAATATAATATTTTGATATGATATTACCTGACATCGAGTTCAGGTAATATCATTTTGAAAATATAACAATCGTTTAATAAAAAAAACTTATTTATCTTCATAAAGTATCATGAAATTGATAATGACACTTAATATAAGCTTTCAATGCATTTTATATCTCAAGTAAACAACCATGTTGACCACGACTATAAAATATGTGCATATGCTTCGGGCACAATATGTAACATCTATCAACATCTTCATTGTTGAGTCAAACTTCAAGTTTGATTTTAGGATCATTGGAGGTCCGAGTTGAACTTTCAAGCAGCTTAATTTCAGGTTCTGATGGTTACTAAAACGATCTTCCTGTCCGATAATGAGGCAAATATAAATAACGTTCAAGAATTTAACAAATTTATAGATTAGATGCTTAGATCTTCGAGTTCTAATTCTTTGTTTCATATATCCGGGGCGGAAGAACAAAAAATGATAAATATACAAATCTTATAATCAAAATATTATTGAATGTTCAGGTTACATCATATGAAAACTTTAGATTTCATGAAAAACTAATAATAATGTGTAATTCATGCCAAATATTACCTAAGATATACTTATATTTCATGAATATATTCAGCCCAACCAAAATCTATAAAATTTAACACAACTATTCCTCTAATATTAAAATTTGGCATAAGTATAATCACTTATATTGAGCTCTTGAACATCTAAAACCAAAATTATGTGCAGCTAATGATAAATTTTTGAATTGTCTAATGAATATTCCAAATAATGACATTTGCTTCTTAGCTTGTTGAATATGAAATAAGTCCACAAAATATAATGTGAGAAGATACACATGTATGCATAAAATAGATCAATCTAAATAATTTTGATCTTATGTCGTCATGAGTTTGAAATAGTGCGAAATTCGTTCGAAATCAATGTTCATAATATCATCTTTCATAAAATTTGGAACAAAAAGAACATATCATGACAAATTTCCCAAGCACAAAACAATTATTAATTTTAAGAATTTTGTGGTCTAACTCATCATAAATATATTAAAGTCGAATTTTGGACCTAGTAAATACAATAAGTTAGAATTTTAACTCAAATTTATTCGTATTGACAAATTTGTGATATTGTGTCAATCAATGAGCTTGACTCGATTATAAACTCATTATCTACTTAAACTATCGCAATTGATTAAAAATGAAAACCAAATTAGTAGAAATAATCATCAATTTCATTGAGCAGTATATGATACCCCTTCATAGGTAAATCACACAATGAGTACGTTAGTTTTTTTTTTTTTTCTCATGCAATAAAAATTAGGCGCCCTAAAAGTAGCTAGAACCTCCAGTCCAAACAATCTGAACAGTTGAAAAAAAAAAAAAAAAAAAAAAAAACTCATACTACCAAATCTTATGAGGTAAATCCAAAATTAACTAAGCTCATAGCTTGTTGGACCTAAATTTATTTTGTGTAACCATCATATATGAACACAATAAACTAACTAAATTGGGAATATGAACATACCAAAGAAATTTAACGATGGTGGGCTAATCGAAATTCTAGTTTATGAGATGTGTATAAAACCCCTTTAAGTGAACCCATTGAATAAAATATTTGATGCATAAAGCACATCCATGATATGTTATATATACATAAGAGATTTCAAATAAGTAATCCATGTTTGCTTGGATCATGATATTTTCATTTACGTTAAAATAAGATACCAAGTTTATTTGGAAGGCTAATCGGTTTGAAATTGGATCAAAATCGAACCAAACCGAACTTGGGATCCGGTTTTTGGTTCGGTTCGATTTTCTGATTTTTCAAACAGAAACCCGTAATTGAACCGATCATTTCGGTTTGTTTCGGGTTTTCCTTTTTATTTTCTATTTTTTCCATCCTCTTTCTTCTTCTTACTGAAATAATTTTGCGTTGCCATTACCATACAACTAAACCTAGACACAAAGATAAAACCTTTTCACACATACAAATTTCAAATAAGATTTGAACTTCAACAAAATTATATTATCCAAAACAAAAAAACAAGATTATACCAGTTTTTCTATTATTATAAAAGATATTAGCATTATTGCATTCTGATTAAACAAGCTCGAATGATCATACAATTCGACAAAACCCCCAATAGTGATAATGCAAAGAAAATTAGTGGAACAAAAAAAAAACAGGTTTAGACACACGGTGCCCAATGAGTTCGCGAACCTCCGCCCAGCCTATCCGCTGGAATTCAAGACCCGATTAGCATGAGTTTCAAAGAGTCACCTTTCTCAGCTGATTTCATCCCTCTACGGAACCCTTGGCGGCACCGAGGATGACGCCGGAGTGGTACCCGCTGCCTTTGTAGTAGCTGATGTTTTCTGACCAAATGCGGCGTTGCGCGGTGACTACTTTGGCAAAGAGGAACTTTGGCGATGTTGGGAGGTTTTTGACATATACATACAACAACTCTACAACAAGATGACTAAGATCACATGGAGAACATTTGTATCCAGTTGTTATAAAGCAACAAAAACTCCTTTCAACAATAGAGCCGAAGAAAGTCTTGAAACAAAGCTCATTTACAAGATTATCAATAATGGATCTTAGCACATCAGACAGGGCCCATCAGAAGAAGTCATAACTAAAGCACAAATCCGGGCTCGAACGAGTTCTCTCGTATAGCAGAGAGGCATTGCACAAGAAAAGAGTCGTGGATGGAATTACGCCTCCACGAATGCATATTCACAAAGGAGGAGACAGTTACAAAGAACGTCTCCTTCCATTGCCCTCTACATGCTTAAGTCGCGCATAGAATTAACCGCGATCGTTATAAGGTAAAGGGAACAATTGACTGAGGTATGCAACTTTAATAGAGTTGCTGACTTAAGCATCAGAATGCCTTCGGCCACCAAAAAGGTGGTCTTTGGCAGTCTAACATTATTTTTGTAGGTCAAACCATTTAAACACATCAGTTTGGCACCATTCATGGGGATCCTGGAACCCCCAAAAAACATGGCGATCCGGTTGAAAATAGCCCCAAAACACATTACTCTCGAGGAAATGAAAGTTGCCAGGAAGAAAAATTAGCACGAAAGGGAAAACCACTCGAAGCAGCGGTAAATGAGGGAGGAAAAAAGAAGAGACGACGGATCCCGGGAGGATACCATTTAGTCGAAGAGGCATCAGAATAATGGGAGGCCCGAATCCAACCAACAAGAGTTCGGGAAGCTACAATCGGCAAGACCCATACACGAGTGGGTAACAAGTGTGATGAAGAAGACATACAAACCGTACATGACCTTAAAAATGAGCCAAACCAATATACTGAAACACTGGCGAAATGGGAAGACGCCAATTGGCCGCTCAGAATGATAGGAGACCTCGAAGGAAGAGACAAAGGCAAGTATTGTTCATTCCACAAGGATCATGGGCACAATACCAAAGTTTGCTACAATCTAAAAGATGAAATTGAGCATTAGGTTCAAAGAGGATGACTCGACGTATTCATCAGAATACCGGATAAACAGCTCAAAGAAAAAGAAAAGGCAAACACCACTATGAGATCATAAGAACAACTAGGGAAGTAATATATGCCCTATATTGCATAGCCGAAGGGAACGAAACAATAAACCCAACTTAAGAAGCAACCAAAAACAACACCCACTCGAGTTGATCTATATCGAAGTGGGAGTATTACTGTCAAACAAAACTAGACTAACTCATATACCGATTCACGGTAAAAGAACATGGAAAAGCTTGCACCAATTGACTAACACAATTCAAAGACCCTACTGTCAAATGCAAGCCCGACTCGAATTACCAATGACAAAATTGTCGACAACAGACTCGATTAAACTTCGATAGTTGGTGTTAATGAAAGCATGATTGGAAAATTAATTTGGTGCTGATGCGAGCATGATTGGACAATTTGACGCTAATATGAGCATGATTGGACAGTTTGGGGCTGATGTGAGCATGACTGGACAGTTTGGCCCTAATGTGAGCATGATCGGACAATTCAGCACCACTCAGTTACCAAGTCAGAAAGCACCCCGAGTCCATTATCTACAATAACATATCCAGCGATTGACCAGACGTAACAAACAAACGAAATCAATAACAAATCTGGCAACTTGAAGACATTGGAATTGCAAGACAAAACAACAAATATGTAAATCTCTAACAACACAAGGATCGACATCAATCAAGCAAAGGTCAAGAGGACAAAGCAAACAACTCTGCAACCTGATAGGGGCATAATTAGGCTATTTTTAGTACCATATTTCTATATATATTTTTAGCTATTACTTGTTAATTATGATACTAATTGCTATTTTCGTGTTTGTGTAGGTTTCCAATTACAAGATTTTAAAATAGAAGCAAATTGGCAATTTAGAAATACTAAATGCACAAGGAATCCACATCAACAAAAAAACCACACAAAGTAGAAAACGAGTATAAAAAGGGGACGATACCTTGCCTTGAGGGGGAATCGATCCAGTAATAGCATCCCCATCCATAGCCCTAACCCATCATCGCATCAGTCCCTCAGTCGTCTTCCTCTTTTCCTACACAAAATCCACAGCACAAACCCCCTTCTCTGTCTCAGTTCATCATCCAGCACAACCTCCTCGCTAACACCCATCATCAACCATCGATCGACCCTTCATCGTCCTCCTCTTCACCATCGCAGACTTCTCTTCATCATCATCCACGCTTGCAACCAAAGCCACCCACCTTCACCTCCTCTCCATCAAACCCATCATCACCATCTTCATCTCTCTCTCGATCTCCTCCCTAATCATCGCTAGCCCTTATTTCGCCGCCATCTCCCTTACACCATCTAACCAACACAAACACAAAACCCCACCACCATCTCGCCTCATCCCGCGCAACCTCTTCTCACTGAAGAGATCAGGAGCTGAAGATGCAGATCGCGAAGGATCAGATCGCGTGAGGAAGGTGAAGGAAGAGATATCGCACTATTCGCACCCCAATTTCCACTCTACCACCACGGATCAGGCTACAATGTTTGGTTTCATCTCTTAACTCTTTTACTTATTTTAGTTTGATTATTGATTATGGATTACTGTTTGAACATAATTAATATGTCTAGCTAAACTTCTCTTAGTTAGGGGTGGATTCGAAGCCCCGAACATGTGTTTTATAAATTAATTGAATTTAATCTTCCTTGCTATTAGTGATTGTGTTTTGCTTAACTGCTTTATAGAGAACTTTTCTTTGTATGTTTGTTAAGGTGGCCAACTTAGTAAGCATGCTAGGATCTGGGGCTAGAGTATAGGAGAGTTTAACCTAATTGTTATAATCCTGTATTCACAAGTAGTAAATACAAAGGAACGTTGGTAAGGTTAAGTAAAAACCTAAGCAAGAACAAGATGTTGATCATACGTGTAATTGCCTAGTCAGTGTTCATATTTTCCACAAAACTTAATGATCTTAGATTGTTGTCTAACTTGCGATTCCTGTGATAGCAGTTAAGCATGATAGTATGATAGCATGATAGTATGATAGTGATTTTCTAAGTTTTGCTTAACGGCATTAATCTTATTATTTTGCCTAGTCAGTGTTCATATTTTCCACATGATATCACGGTTTTGTGGAAAATATGAACACTGATAAGAATAGTTTGAATAGCATGATAAAAATAGTTTGAACTTGGGAAAATAATAAGATTAATGCAGTGCTTATCACGGTTAATCTTGAGCATTGTCTCTCACGAGTTAGCAAGTGTTTATTGAAGATTGATTTATAAGCATATGTTTGGTGTGTGGAGATAAACCCTTAGCTATTTTCTCATCTTTGTTATCCCTTTAGTTTTATTATCTTTTAAGTAATTTTCGTAGTTATTTTCATAGTTTAATTTAGAAAATCCAATCCCCCATTATTTAATTAATTAGATTATTAGTTGTCTTTTAGCTATTCTTATTGTTAATTGGCAAGCCCTCTAATCCCCGGTCCAGAACGATCCCTACTTATTCTATATTACAATCACAAAGTAGGGTATTAAGTTGTGTGCTACTAAAATAGCGCATCACAACCTAGAGTAACCTTTCAAGAAAGATAACCACTAGGGTTGGTCAGAATGCTCGAGAAGGAAATATCAGTTAAATTACAAGTTTGAAATCCTCATCTTACGTATGGACAACAGAATAAAGACATCAAAACTCGATAATACAGAGCAATCAGCATATCAAGGACATATACAATAAACTTCTGGTATGATCAACTACGAAGTAAAAGTTGGACAAACGAGTCAACTTATTCAAATAAAGAGCTTTGGGTCGACTAATGCATCGAACCAACGAAGCAAGAGTTGGACAAATGAGTCAACTAAATTAAAGAACTTCAGGTTGACTAGTACGTCAAACCAACGAAGTAAAAGTTGGACAAATGAGTCAACCTAATTAAAAAAAAAAGAGTTTTGGGTCGACTAGTGCGTCGAACCAACGAAATAAAAGTTGGACAAACGAGTAAACTTAATTAAAGAATTTTAGGTTGAATAGTACGTTAAACCAACAAAGTTAAAATTGGACGAACGAGTCAACCTAATTAAAAAAGAGCTTCGGGTCGACTAGTGCGTCGAACCAACGAAGTAAAAGTTGGACAAACGAGTCAACTTAATTAAAGAACTGGGTTGACTAGTACGTCAAACCAATGATGTAAAAGTTGGACGAACGAGTCAACTTAATTAAAAAGAGCTTCGGGTCTACTAATGCGTCGAACCAACGAAGTAAGGGTTGGACAAATGAGTCAACTTAATTAAAGAACTTCAAGGTGACTAGTACGTCAAACCAACAAAGTAAAAGTTGGATGAACGAGACTACCTAATTAAAAAAGAGCTTCGGGTTGACTAGTGCGTCGAACCAACAAAGTAAAAGTTGGACAAACGAGTCAACTTAATTAAATAACTTCAGGTTGGCTAGTACGTCAAACCAATGAAGTAAAGGTTGGATGAACTAGTCAACCAAAAAGCTCTGGGACGACTAGTGCATCAAACCAACGAAGTAAAAGTTGGAATAACGAGTCAACTTAATTAGAGAACTTCAACTTGACTAGTACGTCAAACCAACGAATTGAAAGTTGGTCGAATGAGTCAGCCTAATTAAAAAAGATCTAAGGCTGGACTAGTGCGTCGAACCAACGAAGTAAAAGTTGGACAAATGAGTCAACTTAATTAAAGAACTTCAGGTTGACTAGTATGTCAAACCAACGAAGTAAAAGTTGGACGAACGAGTCAACTTAATCAAATAAGGATCTTCGGGTTGACTGGTACGTCAAACCAACAAAGTAAAAATTGGATGAAGGAGACAACTTACTCAATTGAAAAACTTCAGGTCGACTAGTACGTCGAACCAACGAAGTGAAAGTTGGACAAACAAACAAACTTACTCACAAAAAACTTCGGGACAACCAATACGAAGTAAATGTCGAGACAGAAAAGTCAACTTGCCCAAATAAGCTCCAACCATTAGGAAGAAAGGATAAGATCAACCCACTTCGAGGCAATCGATGCATCAACGCATAAAAATAGCCATAAAGGAATTCAGATCAAGAAATTTAGACATGATCAAAAGTTTAGTCGTAAAGGCTCCCTGGTCAGTCGAAAAAATCATACTGGAGATACGCAGTGCAACTTACTTCGACAACTACGACTAACCTAAAAAAGGTATAAGCAATATGCAACGAGTCAACAAGACAAATTACGACTACGATGAAAAAACATGCAAATATGAATACCAAGAAGGAGAGTTATTTTCTTTAATAGAGATATTTTGTTACATCAGGAGAAGATAAAGGAGTAGGAGATAAAACATAGGCAACTGCAACATCATTGGCGACATCATCTGCAAGAAGGGGCGAAACTCTATCTTCGGAAAGAGAATGAAGCAATGGCTTTTCAACCACGGGAGAATTCGAAGAGTCCAGGACACCTTCTTCATCGTCATCATCTTCAAAAACTTGATCAACCAAGTGGCGGTACTTAGACAAATCAACACTAAGCCCCTCGATATAATCAAGAAGGTCAATCCGCCCATCAACAACTAGCTTTCAATCTACCACCTCCACAATGCAAAGCTTGTCTTTGGTTGTAGCAAGTTCATTTTTACCTGCAATAAGTCGGCCCTCAGCGGTGGTAAGCATCACAGAAGTGTCTGCCTTGACCTCATTGAGCGCAGCTGTTAACTGCTCCACTTGATTCTTAGCAATATCGCGATTAACGGATTGCTTAATCACAACACATGCAACCTCATCATAAGTTGCCTTCTCGGCAGACAATTCCTTCTCCACATCACGCAAACAGGACAGACCCCATCCAACTTGGTCCTCGAGGACTCAAGCTCAACCGCAGACTTATCCCATGCAACTTTTGCTTCAATCAACGAGGCTTGAGCATCCTCGACAGCGTTATCCAACTCTGTGCATTGTGTTTTCAACACGTCGAATTGAGAAAGGACGTGAGAAAATACCAGCAACAGCGCTGCGAATTTTCTATCCAAAGAAGCCACCTGATCACTACCAGCTTGATAAACGTAGCCCATCACCTCGACATAAGTGAGATGATTCATCCTGTCCATTATCTGCTTAAGGCTGTAATTAGGATGTGCGCTTGGATCCAATACGGGCATCGAAGGTATTTTTACTGACCGTCTGTGCCATTCATTTATCAGCCTGCGCACACCATCTTGCACGTCAAACTGAGAAAACCAGCAAAATTTTCCTTTTGATTTGATACGAATATCTTCTGAGTTGGGCTCAGTCCAGCTAATCCACGGATGAAGAGCATGGGGATCCGAAAGCATAGAGGAACCACCCCCAACAGCTGGAACGGTAGGCTAAATGATGGTAACGATAGAAAAACCACTCTTGCCTTCCCGGTGCGGAGCAACCATAACACGAACAGAACAAGTAGTAGTGGCAGGAGGAGCAGTGGAGTCAAAACGAGCGGGAGAAGAAACTAAGAAGGAGCATTGCTAACATTAATGGAAGGAAACCTAGGAGGAAGAACCTCGAAACTCTGACCACTACTAACAACCTCTGTAGATTGTTCCACCGCTAGCTGGAGCATCTTGTCATTGATAGCCTGATGATCATCGTTAGACTACTCAGCAACGTTCGAAACACCATAGGCGAAAATAAGCCTCTTTTTGTTATCATCCAACGGACGAGTAGTCTCTTTTTCGCTTATCTCCAACACCAACCTCATCTCCTCAACCTCATCAAGGATGCGAGATCCTATTTAGTAACATCCTTGCCAAAAGGACTCGGACGAGATATAGCCCGAGCAGCACCACGAGTAGGGAGTCGTTGATGCAAATAGTGAGCCTACCAACAACCGTTTCAATGGATTAGCGGGCCTCGGACGACATTGATGCAAATAGCAGCATCTAGATCCATAACGTGCCTGTCCAAACTCACTTCCCAATCAATGCTAGTATCACTAACGCCAGTAAGAGCAGCGCGGGGGCAATTTCCTCAGTAAGCAAGGCTCGCTCCGCTTTGTTCATAGTGTACAAACCGCTACGCTCCAAGATGTCCTCGGTGAGAAATGCCTCAACAGAGAACTTAGGAAGCTTCAAGAATTGATCACTAACCCTTCGTTCCTCATCATTTAACTGTAGATCCTTATGTTTATTAGGAACTCTTAACGAGCGCAAAATAAGACAACCTCGCAATTGGAAGTAGCCAGAGTTAACATAAGCATAAAACCAGGACCTTGACCAATTTTGGATGTCATCATTAAGCTTCGCAATACATGCAGGAGAACGGAGGAAGCAAATATCCTTGGTCACCATCAGACCAACCATAGAATGCATGACTTTAACAGTCAATGGAATATGTCAGATAGAATAGCTCTCGTGTAAAAAGAAACCATGACTCTCCAACCATTAGGACCCATTTGGGCAGGAGGAATGCCAAAAAAATCCAGATACTCCCAAAATAGCTTTGGAATTGGGAATCGAAGGCCAGACAAGAACATGCACGGATATAGTGCAATGTACCTAGATCTTGGATGACAAGGACTATCATTCTATCTAGGCAAAATAATCTCAAGGTCAGGTGGTAAATTATAGTCAGAACGAAGGTTGTCCAACATCGATTGAGAAGATTTTTTGGGAGAAAAATAAGCTTCGCAAGTAGCTAGCGCCTTACCACTTAGTTTATCGCCAGCAGACATCACTAGAAAATGGAGAAGCAAGGAGAACAAATAAGACGAAGGAAGAAAATAATCCTAATTTTAAAGATAGTGTAAAGAGGGAAAACAAACCCATCACGCCTCCTTTTATAGAGCCAAGCAATGAAGGGACTGCTCATGGGACGGTGTTCGAGATATGGCCACGCGAAATCCCAAAAATGTGAGCAAAAATGAATTGTTGAGCAAGAAATCGAGACACCGATCCACAAAAAGTTGCTGACAACATTAAATGTGTGGCAATGATGAAATCGAAAGTCCAACTGTCACGAAGTTAGTGGCCACGTCAGCATACCCACTAACTGAGGGGGGAGTAATTGATGATACATCAAATGGATTGTCGTCACAACCGTACACATAACAAAAATCACCCATCACGAGGATCGGGAATCCCAAAACTGGGCTAACTCATAAAGCCCGAAAAAGGAAATACCAATCATAAAGGCCCAAACATGGCCCATTAGTAGAATTCATAACTAAAGCCCAAATCCGGGCCCAAACAAGTTTCTCATAAAGGAGAGAGGCGTTGCACAAGAAAAAAGTCGTGGAGGGAGTTACGCCTTCACGGACGCATCTTCATAAAGGAGAAGACAATTACGAAAAAAGTCTCCTTTTATTGCACCCTACATGCTTAAGTCATGCAGAGAATTAAACGCGACCATTATATAAGGTAAAAGAAAAAATCGACTGAGGTATACAACTTTAATTGAGTTTTGTTCATATTTACTTCCTTTTTCAACAGAGTTGCTGACTTGAGCATCGGAGTGCCGTCGGGCACTAAAAAAGGTGGTTTTTGGTAGTCTAACATTAGTTTTGTAGGTCAAACTCGCAGGAGGACGAGATTTGGACGCATCAGACATGATAATTTATCTACTTGAACTAAAATCAAGATATTAAACACAAAGATATCTTAAAATTCTATTTTAGGGTACTTACCTTTAATTCATGTGAATCAAAAATTAAGGAAGAATAAATATTAGAATAAAAGGACAAACAACCTTGAGCCAAGGATTGTGATTTCGGTCATTTGATTTTAAGAAAATTTTCAGTGTGTAAAGAAAAAATGTAAAAATTTTGAGGATAAATAAAACATATTTAATAAATTTTAACGATATATGAAATATGTCAAAAAATAAGATGCAAGTGAATAAACTTTTATAAGGAAAAGTGTTTGGGGGTGTTGTTATAGGATTTTAGGGTATAAACATAAACATCCAATTTAAAGTTTGTATTTCTTTATGTTAATGCTAGATGAACCAAAAGAATCAACCCTTTTTCTAACCAGCCAGTTTGGCTTGGCTCTTTAGAAAAGTTGTACTAACATTGAACACACCCTCACACTTTGCCTCGGCTTCTTCGTCCATCGTTTTTCTCCTCTTTCTAATCCAATATCTTATTCTTTCCAAATCACTTTGTAACACTTGAGAAAAAAAATGTAAAAAATAAAAAATAAAAAAACCACTCACCAACCTTCAACAACAATGTCGACCTCTCTCTTCTCCAAAACCCCCAAACACCCTCCACTTCTCATCCTCCATCTCAAATGCCCTCCTCCTCTCCATCCCATCACGTCATCCCAACAGACCTCTTGGCTGAATCCCACCAATTCAAGCCAAAATCAGGGAGATCTTCATGCTTGCATTCATTTCCACCATGACCGAAGGAAAAGTCTTAACTTGGATCACGGAACAATGAAGCTTTATTTCCTTCTCGCGAGCAGTTACAGAGAATGATCAATTGAGAGAAATGAAAGCACATAAAGGAACAATGACTCATGAAAAGGGGTTTATTTTCACGGTGGAAGGGCGAAGAGGAAAAAAAAGAGAAAGAGAATGAACAGTGGCTCCAACTAAGATATAAAAATGTTCTCCAATCCAAGTTCCCAAGCTGTTCCACTCTGCGCCCAGTGGCTATTCACTCGAAAAATTTTGATTGAGAAAACGTTATTTCTCTTTCGAAGTTTTGTGGTTTTGGTGAAAAAAATCCAAATTTACGAAAAAATGAAAATTTACATTTAGCCACTTTTCATTTCGTAATCCAAAAAATCGAATTTTTCGTGAAAAGTCATTATATGCCTTGAGCAAGCTTCTGACAAAGTGTTAATAGCAATCCAATTAGCTCAGAATCAATGGGGAAAAGAAGAGAACAATGGAGTAAAGATTACTCTTTATTATATCAAGAATTGATAAACACACCATAAACTGATAAAGACATCGTAAACTGGGTTTGAACCTATGACCTACTGATATCATCCGCCAAGCTCTAACGGTTGAGCTGTCATGCCATTGGCAATTGTCGCTCTCGTTACTTCTACATGAGGCATGAGTAATAACCAAAACTATTATGAGTCATCCTTCAACATGTTATGAATGTTATGGAGCCACATCTATTACTCCTTGAAGTTCTAGTTTTTGAGTCGTGATTTTTTGTCCTAGAATGTGGACCGAATTTTCATATCCATGGTAGATTAAAAGATCTTGGAGTGAGGAGGATTGGGCCAACTCTCAGCCCACCCAAATGTTATAACATGGAACACTACAAGAAAATGGGAATTTAGCGGCGGGTAATTAGCGACGGTTCACAAAAACTGTCGTTAAATGCTTTATTTAACGACGTTTATTTGACCGTCGCCGAAAAATATTGGTTAACGACGGTTGTGGTTAATTGCGGCTGTGCTGACCATCGTTATATGCCTGGTCCAGATTTGGCGTGGTGGAAAAAAGTACAAATGGGGTGCAATTAATAAATCTTGAATATGTTTTAGATCTTAATACCATCCAATGGATGAGGTTTCAACCCCAAACCTAACTAATTTATTTTAACTTTCTAATTTATTTTCACTTCCTATTATTTTTTTTTCACTTTCTAATCAGTTAACTTGATTATTTAACCTAGAATAGTGTTTGGAGGAAGAAACGAAGGAGGAAGATTCGAAGGAGGAAGAAGAAGTGATTGTTGGTGGCTCGTTCGATTCGTCCATCATCTTATTAGTTCTTCTATATCCCTCATGGTATGTCTAACTTTTGTATCTTTCTCATAAGCATGTTATCATGTATTTAGCAATAAACAAAACAACATTGTCATTCAGAAACCACTGTATGCTGAAACCATCAACGTGTAAATCGATTTGAGTATTCGGGTTATGTTCTATCCGGTTGGTGTAAACCAACTACTGTATGATGAAGAACAATTCAATCGTGGATCGAATCGACAAGGCGGCTGAATCGAACACGGTGCACAAGAAGATATTTGTCCACGGTCTTGGTTGGGACGCCACTACTGAAACCCTAGTTTCGGTCTTCAAGCAATACGGGGAAATCTTGGAAGCCAATGTGATTGCAGACAAGGTGACTGGGAAGTCGAAAGGTGACAGGTTTATGTTGTTCAAGACCCGGGATGGAGTTTGAAAGGCACCAAGGAGCCTCAGAAGAAGATTGGGAATCGAATGACTTCGAGTCAGTTGGCATTGTTTGAGCTGGTGCCAAATCATCTAGTTCCTGATGCAACTGGAAGGAAGATTTTCATTGCGAATGTGGCACCACATGTGAATCTGGAGAAATTGAGGGCAATGTTTGCGCAGTATGGGGAGATTGAGGAAGGTCCATTGGGGTATGATAGGGCGACGGGGAAGTTAAGGAGTTTTGCGATATTTATTTACAAGACGATCAAGGGATGTAAGAAGGCGTTGGAGGAGCCGACTAAGCAGTTTGAAGGATGTACATTGCAGTGCAGGAAAGCAATGGATGGACTTAAGGGGCAGAAATAACATATTGGAGGAGTTGGATCTACAGTGGTGCCTAATGCAGCTGCTGGTGTTCCGGCTAATAATTTAGGGATGAATTACGCGGCAATGGGGATGAACCCAGGAATGGTTATGCCTTCAATGAATCGAAGCAGGAATGGTGGCTTAGGGTTGGGGGCAGTTTATGAGGCTCATTCGGGGATTAATAGTATAAGCCCAAGTGCCATTGGTAGTTATGGTTCTCAGGCGGCGACATTGCAAGGTTTGGGTGTTTATCAGAGTTCCCAACTTGGTCAACCTTCTGCAACAAGACTAGGAAGATCTCATTCTGGTCTCAGATCATTGGGTTCCTTGCCGCCTTACCTGGGGCGCTAGGTGAGGAATTTATTAGATTATGTTTTATGCTTGATAGTTCTTTTTAATTGTTATGAAATGAATTCAGGTTAGTATTGTTTTTCAAAAAAAAAAAAAATTGGTATTATATCTTACCCGCATTGTTATTCAGTTTATCGGAATAGTACAGCTTGTTGTGACGAAGATGATTTCAAACACCATTTGTTTGATAGTTTAAATGTTTGGGGCGTCTTGTTCATCCTAGTAGTGATGGTTTGTTAAACAAAACATAATAGTGGTTACCCTGTTTTCTTTGTTAGCTAATCCATTGACTGAACTGTCATACCTAGGTATAATTTCAACACAATTGGAAGTTTGGACTAGTAAACTCTATCCTAGCTACGCCAATTGGATCAGTGGTTGAGAACTTGAATTGATGAACCACTCATATCTTTTATTGCATGGAACTTTAGAAATACAATGTTGTAAATGATGCGTAATTTGACAAGGATACTATTTGCTCAAGGTTTAGGAGTCAAAGGGGGGGGGGGGGGGGGGGTTCAAATTCTCATAATATAATGTCAAAGTTGTGTAAAAATAATAGGAAAACTTTCGGGTAGGTTTCCCTTTGAGTTATTCGATTGTAGCCAGTGTTTGTTGTTTAAATAAAAGAACTGCAGCTGTTGAGTTCAAAGTTTACCACACATTGTTGTTATTCTAATGTGCATGCATATTGTTGTTTATTCAAATATTATGCTCCATTTGTTAATTAAATGAGACAATAAACCATGCACCAAAACATCGGAGTTTCAAAGTTTTTGTTTTTGTTGTTGAAGTCATCCATTGTGTCCGTTTCTTTATAAATGAGTAGTTAACATCAACCTATTGGAGACGCAGCTGGTCTCTTAGGAAATTTTTTAGGAGAATTGGGATCCGATTTTAAGGCTTTTCCAATTGGATACAACTCTTGGAAGGATGCGCCAAAAAGTTACAAGGATGGCGTCTATACAACTATTATACAGGTATGGCTTAGTGTGTGCTCGTCGCTGACATTGTTTGTAAGATTATTGATAATTATTTTAATACTAATGACTTAATTTTGAAGGATAAACTTCATGTGGAAGATCCAATGGCAGACCATTATATCTTGCAAAACATTGGGAAGAAATGGAAGGACAATAGGCATAAATTGTTCCGTGAATTTTATGATCCTACACTGTCTAGAAATGCTAATATTGCAAGACATCCCAAAGACATTGATGGTAATGATTGGGAGCATTTTATTGACTACCACTTTGGATGAAAGGACAAAGTTAACACAAAGTACTTACATGATTCAACTAAATAACTAGAAAAATGGTAACAAATATATTTTTATCTATGCATTGACAAAAAAAATGCAAAACAAAAATTGAAATTCGAAAGAAACTAACCGATCCACACACTGGGGGATCAAAAAGCAATTTCAGGTTAAAGGCAGAGATGGTAATTAATATTTTACACCCTACCATACTTTAAGTTATCATTCTCAACTACACTATTTAAAGTTATATGACTTCATAACATCGGTGTAGGAATATGAACTTGGGAGACCTGTGAGTAGAGGAGAGGTATATATTGCAACACAAATAAAAGGACTAGTCTTGTGTAAATGATGAAGCCAGGCAGATAAGTGTAAGTAATTTAACTAATTTTTTTCGATTGAACTACATTAATTAATGTTTAGATAAATTTTGAATTCAAATTTGATGGCTTGCCTCATTAATGTAGGAGAAAATTATAGAGATTGAGAAAGAAGATTCCACATCACGATCCATTTCACAACAAGATTCACTTGCTAAGGTGTTAGGAAAAGAGCATTCAAGCCGAGTTCGAGCTTTCGGATTCGGTGCATGTCCTTCTCAAGTCTTTGGCAACACCAATAGTAGGTTTAATGGGATGATGTCCTCATAACCAAGCAAAACATTGATCCTCAATTTCAATGGAGATTTCACCAGCTGGAGTCACAATTAGAGACAGAGACATTAAAGAGGCAGGGATTTGAGGGAGTATTCACATATATTTTTACCAATACCTGCAAAACCCTCGTCATTTAGTCAAAATAATAATGAAGATCTTCATCAGCTCCACACTCAATAGCATTGTTTATTTATTTCTTTCAAAAACATGATACAAGTGCTAACTGTAGTAAAGTTGAGTTTAACTATCAAACTTCAAAAAATTCTACTTGTACTAACTTTGATATTTTGTTAACTTTGATGACAATATAATTTTTTTGTTAAAGTTGATGTCAATATAGTTGAAGTGAAATTTTTTTAAATGATTTTGATATAAAATAGTTGTGTAAAATTGTGGATTGTTTACAGGTTGAAATGTGATTACATGTTGTTTACATGTTTCTAATAGGCATAATAGAATTGTCATGATAATAAAGACAGGCATTAGTGACGGTTTTAAATGTCGCTAAAAGGATTAACTGGTAGAATTTAGCAACGGTTCTAAACCATCAGAGGGTGCCACAAACTGTAGCGGCAGTTCAGAACCGTCCCTAGCCGTAAAAACAAACTTTCGCGGCGCACTATTAAATGTCGTCCTTGCTAATATTTAACGACGGTTGGTAACCGTCGCTATATAGTACTCAGCGACGGTTAAACCAACGGTTACTAACAACCGTCGCTACATAACATACAGCGACGGTTATGCCAGCGGTTGATCAAAACCGCCACTGAATGCCATAGCGACGCCTTTATTAGCGGCGGTTGGCCAACCGTCGCCGTATTATTTAGCGACGGTTAAAACCGACGCGAAATCCCTTTGACAACCGTCGGTATACTACAGTTTTCTTGTAGTGGAAGCCCAAACCAACTAATCTTAAGCCGAATGATCAGATCCATCTCATAACTGTTTTTAAAGAGACTGCTATTAATCTCGCTCAGGTAACCTTGTATGGCTCTCTATGGGTGGAGCCTTTCCTTGTCAAATTCTCACTCCCAAAATTTTGGATCATCATTTGCAACTTTCATAATTCAATTTAGGTATATCTCTCAATGATAATCACATTTTCATGCATTTCAATTAGATTAGAGAGTCAGATATTACCACTCTTTTTATTATTCCATCATACAGAAAGTCCACCAAGTTAAGTAAAACACATATTTACCATTCAATCTATCTATCATTTATATTCCTAGTTAGGCATCTTTCTATGCTATCCATCTTATATAAATAGTTAATATGATACTATCATTTGTATTCCTAGTTAGGTATCTTTCTATGTTGTCCATCTTATATAAATAAAAAATAAAATGACAATTGATAAAGTTAAACATTTCAATTGTACGTAAGAAGGTTTATTATACTAAATTGTATTATGCATGATGTTGAGGTCCAACCCATTAGGGTGGATCCAACTTTGGTAAGTAATCAAACATAATTTCAAGTTTGGTTGAATAAGGAAAAAAAATTTCAATAAGAAACAAAAACAGAAATAAATAGAAACAAAATTTTATTTGAGGTGGTGTTAATTAAATAGAAACAAAGTTCTATTTGAATATAGAAACAAAGTTCTATTTGGCAGCTGGTTAATTAAATAGAAACAATGTTCTATTTAGGTGGCTGCAAACAAGTATAAATAGGTGCATAATACAGAGTTTTATGATATAGAGTTTTCAGAGAAGCTGTTGTGTGAATAAGCAACAGAGAACATAGTATTCTCTTTGGTGTTTGGTGCGGCTGTGTGCGCGTGGACGGTGACTTTGTGTCTGATTCTTTGGGCGCGATTTTGTGCGAGAAAGTGTGACGCGTGGTTGCGATATCGACTTAGTTTTGTCGATTGATTTGGTAGAAGAAGTTGAAGGAGTTTTTGGGTTAATTTACTGTGAGGTAACTCGTGTTATTTACTCCTTGTATTACTCAAGCTTTGGGCAAAAAGCTTGAGAAGTTATTGTACTTCTTCTTATTTGATTAGTGGATTTTCTCGGATTTGTCCCGTGGTTTTTTCTTTCACATTGAAGAGTTTTCCACGTAAATCTTGGTGTCTTGTTTATTATTGCTTTAGATTATTTCCTTGGTATTGTTTTATTGGTATTTGTCCCAGCAAAGTGGTATCAGAGCAATTGTTGGGAGATTGTCAATTAAGAGAGTTGACATGGAAAATAACAACAATACAATGATAATTAGCCTTAATGGCTCAAACTATGTTATTTGGAAAGCCAAGATGGAAGACATATTATACTGTAAGGATTTGTACCCTCCAATTGAGGGAGATGCAGCTAAACCCAAGGATATGTCAGAAGAAGAGTGGAAGAAATTAAACAGAAAGGCTATTGGTCACATCAGGCAATGGTTAGATGATTCGGTATTTCATCAAGTGTCAGCTGAGACGTCTACACATGCTCTTTGGACCAAACTCCAGAATTTATATGAAAGGAAAACAGCTGCAAACAAGGCCTTCTTGATGAGGAAGTTAGTGAACTTGAAATTCAAGGAAGGTAGTTCTATTGCTGAGCACTTGAATGAGGTGCAAAGTGTGGTGAATTAGTTGTCCAACATGAAGATAGTATTAGATGATGAAATGCAAGCATTATTACTTCTTAGCTCATTACCAGAAAGTTGGGAAACATTGGTGGTGTCGGTTAGTAATTCGGCACCGAATGAACAACTTACCATGGAGTTGGTTACCGGTAGTTTATTTAATGAAGAGACTAGAAGGAAGTCTGCTGGTACTGATCATTCCCAAGCACTTGTGACTGAAAACAGGGGGAGAGAAAATATAAGAAATATCAATTTTTTTTTTTAAATAAACCTCCAGTGGGGAGGGGCAGCTATGGGATGCCAAACCTTTATTACTTGAGCAAAAAATCTTTTACACATGTTGGGGGTACATGACGAATTCTTAAAACATAAAACAAAAGAATTCTAAAAACAGTCCATGCATGAGACTTTTCTAACGACTTAACCTTGACAAAAAGGCCTAGTTAACCAAGGATAAGGCCTAAAACCAAAAGTGATTAAGACCTTATGAGACCTTATTTTGTTCTAGGACTAGGCCTAAAAAAAACCTATCCCTCATAATAAACAAACAAATAGGTAAGTAGCCAAATGACTTGACCAAAAAACCATTTGAATCTTACACCTTCATCCCTTCAACTTGCACATAAAGCCAAAAATGCATTCCTAACCACCAATTGAAGACTGCCACTTGAAACAAAAACTGCAACTGGCCTACACAACGTTGCACAAATAATTGCAAGAATTGTAAGACCCGATTGACAATCACCATCCAGGCCATTGCAGACTAGATCTTTTCCATAAAAATCCACGTAAATTCTGCTCCAAAAAAGGCTTCACCTTGCGCACAAATCCAGCCTGGCATTTCAAAGCTTGCAAACTGATGACAAAACACAGCCCCTTGCAGCAAGTTTCTTTCTCTCCTGAGCCTTAAGCACCCAATTGCAACTTGTTGCATATCAAGAAACAAGAAATAAACAATTGCAACAACCTGCAAGTTGCATACAATAACAACCTGCAAGTTGCATAACAAGTTATAACAACCTGCAAATATCAAGCCAAGAATGTAACAACCTATTTTCAAGCTCCTTAAAGTTTGGAATTTCTTTGCATTGGCTGCAAATTGCAATTCCACATTCTGTCCAGCCCAGAAAAACAGAGCATACTCTGTTCCTTTAAATCCAGAGGAGCCCCAGGAATTCTTTCCAAACAAGCCGAAAACACTGACGTATGTCCAGCTCGTTTCCATGTCCAGACTCTCGGCAATCAATCCTGCAAAATTCAGTCTACCAAACTCCACACAACAAAAGCCATCAAACGATAGTAGCTCATCATAGCAAATCCATTCCCAAACCATACGATCTATCTTTAACATGTTCATTTAGCATCCGCGAGCCGTACATACGTCGTCTTATTCATATCAGGAATAATCAAGGACCTTATTCTTTTAGGCAACGAGTCCCAAGAATAGGTTCTAGACCTTAGCTCCACTTGCGCCAATCTAGCCAATGCATCCGCCACTGAATTGGTCTTGAACACGTGTAAACAGTACCACGTCAATGCCTTACTCAACTCTCTGATCTCCCTCCACCAATTACTAAGAAACCATGGGATACTAGTTTCTTGGAATATCCAATGTTTAACCAATATTGAATCCGTTTGAATCACGCAATATTGAACTCCCAGATCAATACAAAATCTCAAGCCTTCAAGCAAGGCCCTCGTCTCTGCAGAATTATTTGATCCATCACCAAAAATACACTGTCTAGCTGCTACAAATTTGCATTCATCATTTCTAATAACAAAGTCGTCAGTAGTATTATTCTCCATACAAGAACCATCAACATTAAGCACATACCATTCTGTAGGAGGGAACGCCCAATAAAGCACCCGAGGAGGGGACATTTTTACATTCTTTTCCTGTATGCCCAACCTACTGAGCAAAGCCCCATTGGTATCCTTTATCTTAGGAATAAAAAAATTTGCCACACACTTAATCCAATAATAAACTTTAATAATCACACAGCATGACGAAAACTCCTTTCCTTCATAAAGTTTTTTTATTTCTCTGGATCCATATCTCCCATAGGATGAAAAGTGGAGTGAAATGGAATAGGGTACCTGATAAGGAAGATTTCTTCGCCTTCCTAAACCACGCCTTAAGCATAGTGTAGACTTCAACCGGTCTATGTATGTGCATGTCAAACATCAAATCAAAATGTCCCCACACCCTTCTTGTTAACTCACTTTCCAAGAAGAGACATTTCATAGTTTCCTCCCTAGATTGAGTACAGCATCCGCATTTAGACGCAAGTTGGAACCCAATTCTTCTAATTTCACCATCAATGGGTAATGCCCTTCTAATAATTTTCCATACGAAAATAGAAATTTTAGAAGGCAATAACGGATGCCAAATCCATTCCCAAAAATCATCTTGTGTCCCTCTGCCACATAGAATTTTACATACTGAACTAATCGAGAACCTGCCATCATTATTTGGTATCCAAATTCTAACATCTCGATCAACAACTTCACATTTCACTATTTCTTTGTAGAGATCTGGAGCTTTTCTTTGCATATCTGGGTTTAACCTTTTGAAATTATCCCTGTGCATTTTCCTTAGGGTAGGCCATGTGTCATTCGTTACTGCCTCCTCATTTCTAGTGAAGATTTCATCCTTAGCCCAGTGTTCTTCAAAGAAACTAATATTACCTTTGGAGATCCGCCACGTGGAGTTTGAAACTATAACTTCTTTATGCACCAACAACTCTTTTATGAACGGAGAAGCCCCAACTCTTATTTCTTGCATTCTGATTGGAACCCCTTCCTGCAAATATTTATGCCTTAGAAAATTTGCCCATAAAGAGTTAGAGTTTACAAAATTCCAAAGCGACTTAATGTGAAGCTCTAATAATAACATCCAGGCTTCTAACATTTAGGCATCCTTCCTCCTTAAGGACACTGATTTTATTCCATGCTATCCATTTTCGCTTATGTCGCCCTTCATGATCTCCCCAAAAGAAGTCTACAATCATTTTCTGAATAGAATGCAGGACCTTAATAGGGATGACTGTAGTTGCTATGGAATAAATTGGCATTGACAATAAAACATGTCTTATCAACGTCAATCTACCCCCTGGCGACAAGAGTCTGGATTTCCAACCCTGAATTCTCTGCTGGATTTTATTTCCCAAGGCTTCAAAGAAAGAAATCCTGCATCTACCTTGATAAATGGGGACACCGAGATATATAAACGGAGACTCCTTGTAGAGGAAACCTGTCCACAGTTTGATCGAAATAATTTTTTCTGCACGGACTTTCTCATCAATAATGAACGAACTTTTTTTAATATTAACTTTCTTTCCTGAAGCCCGACAATATCTATCTAAGAACTGCATACATCCATCAATGGATTTTTTTCCTGCCATTCGAAAAGATCAATGAATCATCCGCATACAATAGGTGGGTGATCGGAGTAGCCATCCTGGGAGTATGATAAAAACCGATTTCTCCCCTACGAAAAGCCCGAGAGAGCCCTCTGCTTAGCACTTCTATCTCAATAACAAAGAGGAGCGGAAAGAGAGGATCCCCTTGTCGAAGACCTCTAGATGATTTAAAATATCCGTCGTACCTGCCTTGCATCAACACCGAGAACCCGCAATGTGTAATGCAGTTTGAAATCAGATGACATATTCTATTATTAAATCCAAATCTGCGCAAGACTGTTAAGAGGTATCCCCATTCAATTCAGTCATACGCCTTTTCCATATCCAACTTGAATATTATATTATTTCCAGTAACCTTCTTGCCAATCTCTCTCATCAGTTCTTGTGCCAACCCAATATTCTCCGAAATGAGTCTCCCTTGAACAAAAGTTCCCTGCTCTAGAGAGATAATATTTGGGAGAAGCTTGGCCAATCTCACACTAACAAGTTTACTGAAAATTTTGTATACCACATTGCACAGACTAATAGGCCTAAAATCAGCATAAGAGAACGGTTCTTCGATTTTGGAATCAGTGCCAAAAAATTGGAAGAAAAGGTACCTGGCATCGCTTGGAAAGCAAAAAATTCCTTCGCAACTTCCCAAATGTCCCACCCAATAATGTCCCAACAACTCTGAAAGAAACCAGCTGTGAATCCGTCCGGGCCCGGGAAACTGTCATGAGGAATACTGAAAACTGCTTTTCTAACTTCCTCTAAATCTGGCATCTGCATTAGAGAATCACAATCCTCCTCTAGTATCAGGCTCGGAATGCAATCCATGAGTTCTAGATCCTCTTTGTACTCTCCCGATGCAAGTAGTGATCCGAAAAAATTATTAGCTTCAAAAATAATATTCCGCGGATCCGTGATTAAATCCCCTGCCATGTTGTGAATTTTGGTAATCGTTCTTCTTTTTTGTTTGGCTTTAACTGAGGCAAAGAATATTTAGTGCATGCATCTCCTTCTTTAAATTCTTTTTCACCTGATTTTTGTTTCCAATAAATTTCTTCTCTCACCAAAGCCAGTTTGAGTTCTGCCTGACATCTGTTCAAGTTAGTCATATCATTAGGATCCCAACCCTGCAATAGGCTGAATTTCAGTCTATCAATATCATCTTCCAACCTTCTAATAATACTGAATATATTACCAAAGGTTTCTTTATTCCATATTTTCAGAGCTCCTCTAAGGCGCTTAAGTTTGGAAGCCACTCTAGACATAGCCCCATAACCTTCTCCATTAGCATTCCAAATTCTGTCGACAAAGCCCAAGAACCCATCATGAGTTTGCCACATACTTTGAAATCTGAAAGGAGACATACCTGCCCTTTGTGACAATGGCAAAGAAAGTAACAAAGGTGCATGATCTGAACAAACTCTGAGTAAATGATCAACCTGAGTATGTTGCATTACAGTTAACCAATCTGCATTCCCCAGAAAACGATCCAATCTAGCCAAGGTCCTGTCCTCCCCTCTTTGATTGTTACACCATGTGTATTTGGGTCCTTCAAACCCACAATCAGAGAGCCCGCAGCTCGACAAACCCTGGAGAATTCTGACATTGCCAAAAGATTAGGAGGGCATCCGCCTAATTTTTCTCCACCTTCAGCTATCACATTAAAGTCACCACCAATGATCCAAGGTTCATTCAAACCCATTGCAATGTGTTCCATATCTTCCCATAAACTTCGCCTCTCCTGTACTGAACACTTTGCATATACAAAGGAAATGAAGAACACAGAATTGGAAAAAATGATATTAATTAATCTTACAGTGAATTAATTGATTTGTGCAGAGCAGTACGTCCACTTGTAAGCTATTATCCCAGAAGTGCCAAATTTTACCGCCATAATCGTCATTCGTAGCAAAGCAAGGCAGACTCACCTTACCTGTAATCTCCATGTGTCTTGAAGATTGAATCATAGGTTCCGCAATTGCAAGAAGTCTTACATTATTTTCTTTAACCAGCGTTTTTAGTCTACATCGGGTCGCCCGGTTACCAACTCCCCATGCATTCCAAAACATGATGTTATCTATCATTACTAACATCTGGGGTAATCATATTTCTCGTCACTCTCCGAGTCCCTACCGCAGGTCCGTTCTTAGAATTTTTCTTTTTTCCTTTCGTCTTGGCCTCGCCGGATTGATAGCCTGGGTCAATCATATTGTTAGAAGATACATTCGCCTCAGATTCATTGTCCGACACCGCGTCCCGATCCAACCTGCAGTGTTCACCTAGTGCCTGAATTTTCTGCGCATTTGCATCATCAACACGTTTTTGACCAATTTCAGGGTTGCTTGACGCTTGTTTTTCACCAATCAGCTGTTGTTCCAGAGTAGACGTGCTCTGTTTTAAGCCAGAAAGCGGCACCAGCAGCTCACAATTTACCAACTCATTCACCTGTGAATCCAGCGTATCACGTATCATGATGTTCCCAGGCTCTGAATTGATCGAATCGTCCACTGTACGCTGAATCATTCCTGCCCTCTTTGGCCCCCTAGCATCGTCATGAAGTGCCCCCTATCTCGCGTTCTGGTCCTCTATTTCAGCAGGTTTTGTACTAGTTTTTGGGCATTCGGACATACTATCCCCCACAAACAGAACAATCCACAATGGAGCCACGCTGGCGGAACCTTCTAGTGACTTTATTTCGTCTCCATTTTTATTCAACATGGCCATTTTAACTTCACTGGAGGTGAAACCGGCTTCTTTTAGAATATTTTCGGCATTTTCAACAACTTCCTTGTTCACATTAGTCTTATAATCCGCCCTCTTGAGCTATTCTTGCTCTTTACTTTGTGCCTCAATACCTTCACCTACACCATCCGAGATGTCCTCCGCTAATGCACCAAATTTGTTAGCCAAAGTTATCTCTTCAATTGATTTTTCCGGTGCCTGCGCTTTTTTCTCTCCTACTTGTTCACTAATGATCTCGACTCCTTGAGAGTTTTTTGCTCCACTAACTCCTATTTTCTCCTCTTTTTCCATCGTCTTTTTGCCCACCGGAACATACGTTTGCTTGTATACGTTTTGACCTTGTTTCTCCCCTACTTGATTTTTTTTTTGCTTGTTCTTGTCTTTAGATTTATTTTCCTTATGATTCACGCCAACATCATTGAAATGATCATTTTTCTTACCAACCAGTTTTCGACAATAGTCCTTCTCATGCCCAATAAGTCAACAATGGTCGCAATATTTGAATCCAGGATATTCAAGTTTCTGCCAGTACCCTCCATATTTTGGACTTTCAAGCCAAATCCTATTTGGAAGAGGTTTGGTGACATCCATACGCACATACGTACAACCTTTGGGCGGGCAAAGAATCTAGTTCCATCATCTATCCGCAGGAAACTACCAAAGGAATCCCCAATTGCCTTCACAATGGCGGGAAGAAAGAAAGCGAAAGGAAGATTAGGAAGTTCAACCCATAATGGTGCAAACTCCATATCCGCCCAAAGGTTAAAACCAGGATGCCAACAAAAAATTTTATACCTGACTCCCCGGATCGTATAGGAATCCTTTGATAACACTTTCTTTACTTCATCTTCTGATTGTAAATACAAAACTACATGCCATGGATCAATAAGACCCATAATGAATTCCCCGGATATTCCCCAAGATTTGTGAATGACATCCCTTATCGAATCAAGCGACGGCCTAAAACTTGAAAATTTCAAAACCACAACGTGATTAGAGACATGAGACTCACCTCTTAATACATCCGAATCGTAAAGTCGTAATGCCGGACTTCCTTCTTTTCTAAATGATGTAGAATCCGTCGACTTGTCCTCTAGATCTTCTCGCATCACCTTCCCAAGGACCTGCGCAAAAGTTCGCTTAGGGGATCCATCTTCCTCCCTGCCAGCCGTAGGGGAAGCCCCCATGGCTGGCTGTGGCGGCTGCATGAACCCTAGCCTCCTCTTTAACTCAACGCCTCAGATCTTCTCCCAATATCTAGGAGCGGCTAGGATTAAAAGATGCAAACCAAAACTGATATTCAAATATCATGGTTATGATAAGAACCGTGATAAGTCAAGAGGGAGATCAAAGTCAAAAGATAGAAATTTTAAGTGTCATTATTGTGGTAAACCAGGCCATTTCAGAAAACAATGTTATAGTTACAAGAGAGATTTGAAAGAGGGAAAAGTGAAGAATGGTGATAGTAAAGAAGCTACAGCTGCTGTTACTGATGAACCCGTGGCTCTTTTCTATGGCGAAGGTGAATGTTTGCATGTTGCAAATGAAGGAAGCGAATGGATTATTGACACTGGTGCATCTTATCATGTGTAACGACCCGATCCACATGACACCATATTGTCCGCTTTGGGCTACCAACCGGCCCGCACGGCTTTAAAACGCGTGTTATCATGTAGAGCGACCTCGCACACTTAAAGCACATCCCCCTCCCGCACCCAGGCGATATGGGACTATGATCCCCCTTGTAGCTCGTCCAACCATTCTTGGCCTATTGGGCATGTTGGGCCTGTTGGGCCCTCTACCCTCACCCTCACCCTCACGTCAGGTCCGCCCACTTAGGGTCTCACAATCCACCCCCCTTAAGGCCCAACGTCCTCGTTGGCCACACAGGCACAACGTCCACGTTGCCCGAGGGCCCACCTCCACGTGGCACACTTCCGACTGGGTCAGGCTCTGATACCATTATGTAACGACCCGATCCGCACAGTAAGATATTGTCCGCTTTGGGCCCAACCGGCCCGCACGGCTTTAAAAGGCCTCTTTCAGAGTATGCACAGCGGACACTGGGCCCCTCTCTGGCCCTACTCATCCAGATATTGTCCTCTTTGGCCTATTGGGCAGCATTCCGCACCTCCCTCACCTCAAGGATTTGTTGCTTCCACCCACCTACTGGGGCTCCACAGGCCTCTTTCAGAGTATGCACAGCGGACACTGGGCCCCTCTCTGACCCTACTCATTTAGATATTGTCCTCTTTGGCCTATTGGGCAGCATTTCGCACCTCCCTCACCTCAAGGATTTGTTGTTTCCACCCACCTACTGGGGCTCCACAGGCCTCTTACTATGGGGATCCAACCTCGCACATATATAGCACATAACCATCCCGCACCCAGGCGATGTGGGACTATGATCCCCCTTGGTAGCTAGCCCAACCCCTCTTGGGATCCACGGGCCTGTTGGGCCTATTGGGCTCCAACCCTCACCCTCACCCTCCCCCTCAGGTCCGCCCACACAAGGGTCTCACAGTCCACCCCCCTTAAGGCCCAACGTCCTCGTTGGCCACACAGGCACAACGTCCACGTTGCCTGAGGGCCCACCTCCACGTGGCACACTTTTGGCTGGGTCAGGCTCTGATACCAACTGTAACGACCCGGTCCACATGACACCATATTGTCCGCTCTGGGCTACCAACCGGCCCGCACGGCTTTAAAACGCGTGTTGTCATGTAGAGCGACCTCGCACACTTAAAGCACATCCCCCTCCCGCACCCAGGCGATATGGGACTATGATCCCCCTTGTAGCTTGTCCAACCCTTCTTGGCCTATTGGGCCTGTTGGGCCCTCTACCCTCACCCTCACCTCAGGTCCGCCCACTTAGGGTCTCACAATAATGTGAGACCCTTGTGTGGGCGGACCTAAGGGGGAGGGTGAGGGTGAGGGTGAGGGTTGGAGCCCAATAGGCCCAACAGGCCCGTGAATCCCAAGAGGGGTTGGGCTAGCTACCAAGGGGGATCATAGTCCCACATCGCCTGGGTGCGGGATGGTTATATGCGAGGTTGGATCCCCATAGTAAGAGGCCTTTTAAAGCCGTGGGGGCCAGTTGGGCCCAAAGCGGACAATATCTTACTGTGCGGATCGGGTCGTTACAGAGTTGGTATCAGAGCCTGACCCAGCCGGAAGTATGCCACGTGTTGGTGGGCCCTCTGGCGACGTGGACATTGTGGGTGCCTGTATGGCCAACGAGGACGTTTGGCCTTAAGGGGGGTGGATTGTGAGACCCTAAGTGGGTGGACCTGAGGTGAGGGTGAGGGTGAGGGTGAGGGTAGATGGCCCAACAGGCCCAATAGGCCAAGAGGGGTTGGACGAGCTACAAGGGGAATCATAGTCCCATATCGCCTCGGTGCGGGAGGGGATGTGCTTTAAGTGTGCGAGGTCGTTCTACATGATAACACGCGTTTTAAAGTCGTGCGGGCCGGTTGGTAGCCCAAAGCGGACAATATGGTGTTATGTGGATCGGGTCGTTACAGTTGGTATCAGAGCCTGACCCAGCCGAAAGTGTGCCACGTGGAGGTGGGCCCTCGGGCAACGTGGACGTTGTGCCTGTGTGGCCAACGAGGACGTTGGGCCTTAAGGGGGGTGGACTATGAGACCCTTGTGTGGGCGGACCTGAGGGGGAGGGTGAGGGTGAGGGTGAGGGTTGGAGCCCAATAGGCCCAACAGGCTCGTGGATCCCAAGAGGGGTTGGGCTAGCTACCAAGGGAGATCATAGTCCCACATCGCCTGGGTGCGGGATGGTTATGTGCTATATATGTGCGAGGTTGAATCCCCATAGAAAGAGGCCTTTTAAAGCCGTGCGGGCCAGTTGGGCCCAAAGCGGACAATATCTTACTGTGCGGATCGGGTCGTTACAGAATGGTATCAGAGCCTGACCCAGCCGGAAGTGTGCCACGTGGAGGTGGTCCCTCGGGCAACGTGGACGTTGTGCCTGTGTGGGCAACGAGGACGTTGGGCCTTAAGGGGGGTGGACTGTGAGACCCTTGTGTGGGCGGACCTGAGGGAGAGGGTGAGGGTGAGGGTTGGAGCCCAATAGGCCCAACAGGCCAGTGGATCCCAAGAGGAGTTGGGCTAGCTACCAAGGGGGATCATAGTCCCACATCGCCTGGGTGCGGGATGGTTATGTGCTATATATGTGCGAGGTTGGATCCCCATAGTAAGAGGCCTTTTAAAGCCGTGCGGGCCAGTTGGGCCCAAAGCGGACAATATCTTACTGTGCGGATCGGGTCGTTACAGAGTTGGTATTAGAGCTTGACCCAGCCGGAAGTATGCCACGGTGTTGGTGGGCCCTCTGGCGACGTGTACGTTGTGGGTGCCTGTGTGGCCAACGAGGACGTTTGGCCTTAAGGGGGGTGGATTGTGAGACCCTAAGTGGGCGGACCTGAGGTGAGGGTGAGGGTGAGGGTAGAGGGCCCAATAGGCCAAGGAGGGTTGGACGAGCTACAAGGGGGATCATAGTCCCATATCGCCTGGGTGCGGGAGGGGGATGTGCTTTAAGTGTGCGAGGTCGCTCTACATGACAACACGCATTTTAAAGCCGTGCGGGCCGGTTGGTAGCCCAGAGCGGACAATATGGTGTCATGTGGACCGGGTCGTTACATCATGCAACCCCAAGGAAAGACTATTTCACTACTTATAGAGCATGAGATTTTGGCAGTGTGAAGATGGAAAACACTAACAACTCTAAAATAGTGGGAATAGGTGTGTGTGTGTCCAGACTAATACGGGGTGCACAATGACTTTGAAAGATATGAGTCATGTTCCTAATCTTCGTCTGAACCTGATTTTTGGACTTGTTTTGGATAAACAAAGGTATATTAATTATTTTGGTAATGGTGCATGGAAGCTTACCAGAGATTCACTTGTTGTGGCAAAGGGTAAGGCGTGTTGCACACTATACAAGACTCAGGTGAAATTGTGTAAGATTGGTTTGAATGCAGCTGAAGATGGTTCTTCTACAAACTTGTGGCATAGGCGACTTGCACACATGAGTGAGAAAGGTATGCAACTCTTAGAAAATAAAAAATTAATTCCCTCATTGAAAGGTACGCCTCTCAACTCCTGTGATTATTGTTTATTTGGTAAACATCATAGAGTTGCATTTCGTAAATCATCAAAAAAATATGGTTTGTTAGATTTGGTCTACACTGATGTTTGTGGTCCCATTGAAGTAGACTCTCTTGGTGGTAGTAGATATTTCTTGACATTTATTGATAATGCATCAAGAAAGGTGTGGATATATTTCCTCAGATCTAAGGACCAGATTTTTCAGCAATTCCAACAGTTTCATGCTAAGGTTGAAAGAGAAACAGGTGGAGTTTTGAAGTGTCTCCGTAGTGATAATGGTGGCGAGTACACATCAAAAGAATTTAAATCTTATTGTAGTAAGCTTGGTATACGACATGAAAAGATAGTTCCTGGCACTCCACAGCACAATGGGGTAGCAGAAAGAATAAACCAGACTATTGTAGAAAAGGTGAGATGCATGCTTCGCATGGCTAAATTGCCAAAAAAGTTTTGGTCAGAAGCTGCTGGTACAACTTGTTATCTCATCAACAGGTCTCCTTCATTTCCTTTAGATGGTGACATTCCAGAAAGAGTGTGGAGAGGGAAAGATAGTTCATACTCTCATCTGAAGGTATTAGGCTGTAAAGCATTTGTTCATGTACCGAAGGAGAAGAGAATAAAGCTTGATGAGAAGGCATTTCTATGTATTTTCATTGGTTATGGAGATGAGCAGTTTGGCTACAGATTATGGGATCTTGAGAATAAGAAAATTATTAGAAGCAGAGATGTGGTATTTTATGAAGATCATACAATTACAGATTTTGAGAAAATTGAAAAACCCAAGCAGATAAATAATGAGGTAGCAGATCTTACACCACTTCCTCCTCCTTTGTCGCATGTTGAAAAATGGGGAGAGATGCCAGATGATATAGTTGGTGACCATATGCCAGAAAATGAAGTTGTTAATGATGATCATGTAGAAACAGATGAGACTGCACATGAAGAGCAACCCCTTCAGCAAGAAATAGTAGAGCCTCAATTAAGAAGGTCTACCAAAGAGTGCCAACCTTCAAAGAGGTACCCCAATGATGAGTATGTTTTCCTTATAGAAGAAGGTGAACCAGAAAATTTTCAAGAAGTACTAGATCATAAAGATAAAGATAGTTGGATGAAAGCTATGCAAGAAGAGATGAGTTCCTTGCATAAGAATGGTACTTATGATTTAGTTGAGATTCCAAAAGGTAGAAAACCTTTGAAGAACAAATGGGTGTACAAATTGAAAAATGATGGTGATGGAAAGAATGTGAAGCACAAAACTCGGTTAGTGGTAAAAGGATTTGCGCAAAAGAAGGGGATAGATTTTGATGAGATATTCTCACCCGTGGTGAAGATGACATCCATTAGAGTGGTCTTAAGCCTTGCAGATAGCCTGGATCTTGAGATTGAGCAGTTAGATGTTAAAACTGTATTTCTTCATGGGGATTTGCATGAAGAAATTTACATGGCACAACCAGAGAGTTTTGAAGTGAAAGGGAAAGAACATATGGTTTGCAGATTGAAAAAAAACCTTTATGGATTGAAACAGGCTCCGAGACAGTGGTATAAAAAGTTTGACTTCTTTATGGTAGGACATGGCAACAAGAGAACACTTCAAGACCATTGTGTTTATGTCAGATATTTTTTGCCTGATAGCTTCATTATTCTCTTGATTTATGTTGATGATATGCTAATTGTTGGAAAAGATGTTGATATGATTGGCAGGTTGAAAAAAGATTTGTTTAGCTCTTTTGATATGAAAGACTTGGGGCCAGCTCTACACATCCTAGGGATGAAGATTATACGTGACAGAAAAATTAAGAAGTTGTTGTCACAAGAAAAGTATGTTGAAAAAGTACTTGAAAGGTTCAACATGAATGATGTTAAGCCCGTGAGTACTCCACTTGCTAATCACTTCAAGTTAAGTGCCAAGTTATCTCCTCATACTGATGAAGAAAAGAAGCATATGTCAGGTATCCATACTTCTCTGTTGTAGGGTGTTTGATGTATGTTATGGTTTGTACAAGACCAGATATTGCTCAAACAGTCGGTGTTGTGAGTAGGTATTCAGAAAATCCAGGAAAAGAACATTGGGCTGCAGTTAAATGGATTATGAGATATTTGAAATGTACTTCAAAGCTTTGTTTAAGCTTTGGTAATTCAGAAGCTATGTTAGAAGGTTACACAGATGCAGATTTTGCAGGTGATTTAGACAAGAAGAGGTCGACTTCAGGTTATGCTTTCACTTTTGCAGGGGGAGTTGTAGTTTGGCAATCTAGATTGCAAAAGTGTGTTGCTTTGTCAACTACTGGAGCCGAGTATATTGTCATTAATGAAGCAGGGAAGGAAATGTTATGGTTGAAAAGATTGCTCAAGGAGCTGGGTGTGAATCAGAATAAGTATGTGGTGCATTGTGATAGTCAGAGTGTTATTTAATTGAGTAAGAATGCCACATACCATGGACTTACCAAGCATATTGATACACGTTACCACTGGATACGTGATGTGTTTGAGAAAAATTGTTTCCAGGTTGCAAAGATTCATACTAGTGAAAATCCTTCCGACATGATGACAAAAGTAGTTTCAAAAAGAAAACATGAGTTCTGTATAGAACTCATTGGAATTGCCTAATATGATTAGGCGGTTATTCTTCCCTAATGGTCTGGAGGGGGAGATTTGTTGAGGTCCAGCCCATTAGGGTGGATCTAACTTTGGTAAGTAATCGAACATAATTTCAAGTTTGGTTGAATAAGGAAAAAAAGTTTTCAATAAGAAACAAAAACAAAAATAAATAGAAACAAAGTTCTATTTGAGGCGGTGTTAATTAAATAGAAACAAAGTTCTATTTGGCAGCTGGTTAATTAAATAGAAACAATGTTCTATTTGGGTGGCTGCAAACAAGTATAAATAGGTGCATAATACAGAGTTTTATGATATAGAGTTTTCAGAGAAACTGCTGTGTGAATAAGCAACAGAGAACATAGTATTCTCTTTGGTGTTTGGTGCGGCTGTGTGCTCGAGGATGGTGACTTTGTGTCTGATTCTTTGAGCGCGATTTTGTGCGACAAAGTGTGACGCGTAGCTGCGATATCGACTTAGTTTTGTCGATTGATTTGGTAGAAGAAGTTGAATGAGCTTTTGGGTTAATTTACTGTGAGGTAACCCGTGTTATTTACTCCTGGTATTACTCAAGCTTTGGGCAAAAAGTTTGAGAAGTTATTGTACTTCTTCTTATTTGATTAATGGATTTTCTCGAATTTGTCCCGTGGTTTTTCCCTTCACATTGAAGGGTTTTCTACGTAAATCTTGGTATCTCATTTATTATTACTTTAAATTATTTCCTTGGTATTGTTTTATTGGTATTTGTCCCAACACATGCTTCTCCATAAATGCTTCCAACAATGAAAACTCCTTGCATCAGACGTTTTGACACTCCTGTTCCAGCTCCTGCTCCCATGCCACTTTACGATTCTGTGACCACAGGAACTAGCAACTTATAGAAATCCATTAAAAAGAGTTTACAAATAGTTAGAACCCTCCTAAATTGTTAACTACACATACAGTAATCATGCCCTAACTAGCCAACAGGAGTAGCTAGCATTATAAAATGTCAATCCCTGATTCAACGAAATTCAGATGGATCAAAAAAAATTTCATGGCCTTAACAATTGGCAGCCCCAAAATTGTCAAACAAAATTTACTATTTTTCTCCGAGGGATAAACGGAAATTCCACTTCCCCAACAGATAACACCTACATTGTACCCCACCACACCAAACCAATCTCAACCATCATGAACATGAAATCAAGTAAACACACTTGTTATGACCATATAACATCTCAAACTTTTTGGTGACATATACAGGATCTCATCAATATCTAAGATCATAATTTTTAAATAAACCAAGAAACAAACATCACTATCTTTCCCCAAAAATGTCACTATGAATGGTGTACCAGGAGTTGTTACTTGGCGGGACCAGAAAAGGAAGAAATGACATTCACTTTGTTGGTTCACAAGTTGTCAAATGTGCTGGCCAATTTAGATACCCCTTTTGTAATACAGATCCCTTTCATCAAACAGGTTTATGTTCCTTGAGATACATAATATCATGTATCGCGATATAAATCCACGTCTTCGCCTCAAACTGACCAATATCCTTTGCATGCTTGACATACATAATAGTCATGTTAATCACACACTCAGAGCCTCTCTTGGCATCCGTTGATGTGTCGGGGCACGAGAGAAAACGACGTGCTCTCCACCTGCTCACTTGCACACGACCCCACACATACATCCATAAACAAACCCTAATTTCAAAGACCCTTAAAAAATAGTGAGAGAGCTCAAAAGAAGAAGAAAAGAAAGAAAGTAAGAAAACCACCGCAACATAAGCACAAGCACAGACAGCTTCACAAATTTCAGGAAAGAAAAAGCAGAAAATAAACAAACACACAAAATTTCTCTTCTTTTTCCTCTCCTCTTCATCCTCCCTTCTTTTGTTCATCTTCTCTCTCTTTCCACTGGGTTTTGTTGATACTGTTTGATCTCTATATCTGCTAACACTCTTTATTCTTCTTTCTGTTCTCCCATATTATAAATGATTTTCTTCCACTTCAAGTAGTATTCCTTCACTTTAGATATCTTCTCAGTCTTTAGTTCCCTCCAGCTAGCTAGTTTTGATTTGTTTGATCATTTCTGACTGAAAACAAAGGCAATTTGGAAAATTTAATCCTGGGTGTTGTGGGAGTTTCTTGTTAAACCTTGGATCTGCTGTGTTTGTTTGATTTTGTAAAGCTGGCGAACCGGTGGTGGGCAGGGCAGGTGGGGCTCCCCGTGGGGATAGAGCCAGGAGCTAGTTCACCATCTGGGTTGAAGAAAAGGGATAGGGATTTGATGAATGAAAATAGTGTGAGTGGTGGAGATGAAGAGCAAAGAGATAACAGTGATGAACCGAGAGAAGGTGCGGTTGAGGTAGGGATTCGGAGACCTAGAGGCCGTCCAGCTGGATCCAAGAACAAACCAAAACCACCGATATTTGTTACTAGAGACAGTCCTAATGCTCTCCGGAGCCATGTTATGGAGGTTGCAAGTGGGACTGATGTTGCTGAGAGTGTAGCCCAATTCGCTAGGAGGCGTCAACGGGGTGTTTGTGTGCTTAGTGGTAGTGGTGCAGTGGCGAATGTGACACTAAGACAACCGGCTGCCCCAGGTGCGGTGGTGGCATTACACGGCCGATTTGAGATACTGTCATTGACAGGTTCCTTCCTGCCTGGTCCAGCTCCACCAGGATCAACTGGGTTGACCGTCTACTTGGCGGGTGGACAAGGACAGGTGGTGGGTGGTAGCGTGGTTGGTACGCTTATTGCAGCTGGTCCGGTTATGGTAATTGCTGCAACTTTCGCAAATGCAACATATGAGCGGTTGCCACTTGAGGATGATGATGACGCTGGAAGTGGAGGTCAGGGACAGATACCTGGTGGTGGCGGAGGGTCACCACCACCAATTGGGACTAGTACTGGGATGCAACAAGGGGGTCTACCCGATCCATCTGCCTTACCGCTTTATAATCTGCCACCAAACCTTCTTCCTAATGGCGGGCAGCTCAGTCATGATGCTTATGCTTGGGCTCATGCTAGGCCTCCTTATTGACAAAGATCACAGAATTGAAAGGCAGATAAGAAGGCTTCACAGTTCAGTTGTACCATTCTGTAGTGTACTGAAAGACGATGAAGATGAAGAGGAATCATGCTATATGTATATTTTTCTTTGTTGTGCTCTCATGCTAAATCATTTTCGCACAATACAAGATGGTCAGTATTTATCTTTTCAGTTGTTTTTTTCTTCTTTTTCCCCCTTTTTTAGTTAGTAAATAATTGATCTTCATGTCATGAGGTTTTTATTTGTTTTTAATTTCCTTTTTCGTTGTATGACTGCTGATAGATTCTAGTTCATCTAAATAATGAGTTGGAGTTTTAGATTTCAGTGTGTTTTCTTGTAAACAGAACCCCTTTGAGTTTGAGCTTCATCATCACTACCATCATTTACACTGTACCGAAAAGAATTGCATTATTGAAGGCATCATTTGGTTTTGAAGATCCATCACATTAGGATTCAAGCAAAGACAAAAAAAAGAAAAAAAACTTTACCCCCCCTTTCTTGGCCAAACCATAAGGTCTAACTTATTGCAGATTTAGAGGGTTTGATTTTAACATTAAACAAGTCCAAACTCTACCTAGGTAGACTGTCATGGAGTTTTGAATTCAGGCTATATGCAAACTTTTCAATGTCGCAACACAGAAGATTGTCTTTGTCCATATCCTTGGAAGAAATCAAGGAAAATATAAAATCATATAGTTAAACACAAATCATTATTTTCAACAAGGAACCCTCTTTGTCGTTTCCAGACTATGAAGAGACAATTTCTCTCAATCCTACAATTAGATGTGATCCAAAGGTTATGGGTGTTGTAGGTCATATCCTTCATTTTTTTTTTATGGAAGACAATTTACATACAGTTTAATAAATTAAAGGTACCTATTGTGATGGATTACTATATGACAGAAGAAAAAACAAAATAAAATGGAAACATTACTAGTGAAGAATAGACAAAGAAGTTGATATGACCTTCATTAGAAGACTTATTGTATAGATCATATATACTAGGTATTAACAGTTCACACTGTAGTTCAGTGTGTTCATTATATATTTTTCTGCAAGGGAATATTTGTTTCTTCTGTTTGTTTTTATTAATCGAAATCGACCATCTACAGATGCTTCGTTGCTTCGTCAAGCACCATAGAAAGAACATATTAGTACTTCAAGCGAAATTTTCATGTTCATTAGATCTGACCATTTTGGAGTAATTTATTCTGGATTTATTTTTAGGTTTAATTTCTTTACATGAATCTCCTGTAGCATAAGCACCAGATTTACAGTGTTCATAGATAATGTAGCTTGTAACCTCTAGAAACGATCTCTGTAAGTTTATGTACATTCTATGATCAAGTTGGACTTCAATGAGAAGCCAGATAACTTTGTCTATACTAATTGAACCAGTAAATACTGATCCAGTTTACTAATAGGTAGCATACATGTTATGCTTTTGATACCATTATACAATACTAAATTGAACCATTATATATGTTATGACCAAACATCAATGAGGATTTCGTTATTGCAGACCATTGGATTAAAAATGGATTGATTCAAACCTACAAAGAGTATAGGCACTAAATTAATATTCAACTTGTGTTCATTATTATGCCTTTAGGAACTAATGGAGTTAGGACTGGATGTTGGTCAATCAGGCAATTGTTCAGGAAAAGTGGGATTCAGGGTCAGTGACGATCAATTGACAGAAAAGTTGCTAAAACTTTTGAATTGGAAGTGTCACCTCACTATGTAAATAGTTCATGAACATATTTGAAATTGAAGTTTAACTTCCAATAAGTGTAGGTTTTCTACAAAACCTGTACAGTTGCAGGAAGAGATTTAATTGGCTCGACTAGGTGTATAATATTATTGTTCAAAATCAAGGCTTAATCTATTGATCTCTATTTTGCTTGAATCTAACGAAGTAATATAATTTTTTCCAACTGCACCCTGCAAAGAACTTAATAAAGATTAAAATATATATATATATTGAAAAGATAAGAACAATATTGGACTTTCTTCACCTAATACTATCCTCTAATCACTGATCAGGATTGCACATTTTCTTAACACTCAAGGGATCTTAGAAGCTTTAAAACGTTGAGGACCCCCTTTCACATGGATTCACGTGGCGTCGTTAATAAAATGCTAATATATAATTAGGCGCTCGAGAGCAACTTGCATACAACATTCCAATGCTAAAGCCGCAATATTCAAGGACCCGTTCAATTCAATTATTGTGCCTTACGTAACTATAATAATCCTCTACAAGACTAACAGCAACTTGATTCCTTCTTTTGAACCATTAGCCTTTCCATGTGTAACTTCACCAATAGTTCAACCCCTTTATCTGTCATGGAGAGTCCAAGAAGTGAATTAATTAGTATAACTTGAAAGGGAATCTACTACAACCCAAATTAATGAAATGAGGACCACTAAATAAAACCTATTATAATCGTAAATTATTGGTTAAGATATATTTTAATAGTGTTTAATCATGCATCACACAGAGAAAACTAGGAACATATCTATCTTTTCTATCTAATCCTTGTTGATGCTCAACTTTAATAAGACCTCGTTTTTTTTGTGGAATACGTGTCATCATTTGAACGCTAGGAAATGCAGTTTAACCTAATTTTCCGGTCAGCTTTCGCCTTCTCAAGGTCTATAGCATAGGAGCTTTACAGCAAACGGATGGATTTTTAGTTAAACCAAGTCCCAAGTTTATCAAGTTCGTGAATCTTAAAAGAGATAAAAAGCAAAAGAACACAAATTATTCAAGTTCATCAATTAGTAATTAATTCACTTATGGAAGAATTGAATTAAGCTAATTAAATCCTAGATAAAAAACCTGATGAGATAATCAAACATTTCATTGTTGTTTACTTTTCATGAAAGAACTCTTAACAAAACTTGATGGATATGAACACATGCTTATGTCGAGCTAGCAAGCGAAGGTTGGAGATGATATGGATTGGTTGACAAGGTCTTTTGATATACTAATTGATCAATTTTTGTTCTTGATTAAAATAGACTCTTGAAAGATAAACACCAAATAATTTTTAAACCAAATTCTCAACAAACTTGGATGAATAAATAAGGCCTAGTTGTATATAATATATTCAAATTTACGTAGTTCATTTGTCATGAATGAGTACAACAGAAGGAGAAAGAAAAATTTTATGTAACAGAGGGAAACAAAGTTAATTGACCTAAAATGGCTAGCCAACCATTGCATATAGAAAGCATATTAAAGACCTCAAATCCTCCCCACAAAAAATATATTAATCGACGGAGATGGTGGATTAACCACCTTGTTAAGATAAAATAAGGGACTTGAACCATTCAAAATCACCGGTGACACTTAACCTCGTGATTATTAAGGTCATGTATAAAAGTGATTAAGGGGCTGTTTGGTTGGCTATTTCCGTGGGAAATGGAATCCAAATTCCTTGTCAAATAGTTTTCTGTTGTTTGGTTGTGTATTTAACGATAGGGAAAGAATTTTGCATGTGGCTAGTTTTTCCATTTCTCATGGGAATCCAAATCTTTGGAATCCGCTTCGAAAACGGATTTCACAAAAATGGTTTCAAGTCCCATATATATTTTCCATCCTGCAAACAGACCCTAAATAAAATAGTGCGTATTGTAGCAAAATCAACTAGGTTTCCTCTAAACCCCACATCTAGCTGCCAGGTGAGGTTGATGTTCACGAGAACATGATGATTTTCTGCGAGATTCCTTGCGTTTGATGAAACCCATAGTGTCGTCATATTTGAATTTTATAAACTCGAAAATTCTCATGCAGCTGTGACAAGACTTTTGCAACCCTAATGAAACCAAGAAATCTTTGATTTCATTATTGAAATTTACTTGTACATATATCTTAAGTAATTTTCATTTCTATTGTTTCTACTGTGGTTTGCAAATGGTACTAGTGGACACCAATGAGTGCCAACTTTGTTGGGATCTCATGGTGGCCCTCTGATGTTTTTTTTTTTTTTTTTTTTTTCATTTTAAAGTTTAGTTTTGGTGGTTCATCATGTGTTATGAATCAACTTTTAAACTCTGTGTGATCGATAAAGTGATTAAGGTATGACCGGCCTCTCTGCCAAATTGCTTGAGCCTTCCTAATAGTGACTTGAAAAACCAAAAACTTGAATGACTGCCTTTCTATGGTCTTAATTTTCTTTTGAATCGACCAATATTAGTCAAGATTTTACAAAATCTAGCAAGGAGAACAGTACCCTTAGGGTTGTCATTTATGATATTGTGGTTTGTTATTGCTCGCTATATTTTTAAGAGCTTCCAAAGCTTCGTGGAAGTCACAACATGTCAAAACGTAAATAGCATATGAACGAAAGCATATTCATAAGTTCTCCTATATTTAAAATAGCATAACATACAAACCGAAAAGAATAGAACAATACACTAGTCTTTATTCTTTATATGTACTCAAAATTACGAAAAATGTGAAAGCCACAAAACATTTTCCTAGAAATCATTTATAAAATGCAAATTTCTACACTATATATAAGAAATTCAGTTGGTGCAAAATGTCTCCACCAAGGTGTAGTCGTACCCAACTCTGAACACAAGTAGAAGAGACGAACCCTAAAAGAAAGGGTTAAGGCGAAGAATGGACAAAATGGGGGGAGCAGCCAAAAGGATGGGACGGAGTATGATAACTTCCCTATGAAGTGGGACATAAAAACTCAAAAGGAAAGGGAAATCTTTCTATTTCCCAAATAATGGCATGGACAGGCAAAAACATGGATAAATGTTGTTGTTGACCACTGATCATGTCTACTTCGAATGACGCTCTCCACGTGGACCCAAAGCTCTCTCTGCTCTACGAATCAGCTTTCCGTCAAATGCGGGAGGAAGACATTTTCTGTTCATTTCGTAAAGTTCAGAACAAAAATAGAATTACAATAAATAAAATAAATGCACAGGTCTATATCGTGGCTGGGTACTATTCTACCACCAAATTTTTTTTAGAGAATCAGGCCCGCGCCAGGCCAACCCAATAACATCCATCATCTTAGAGATTGGGTCATTTTCAACATCTCTAGGATGATGAATGGTATTGGGCTGGCGAGTCTGGCTGTGCAGACCTGTCTCTCTAGATTTTTTGTTCTACCACTGGTGCTTGATGAATAAGAAAATAGCTATTTTATTTACATAAAATAAAATTGTTAAGATTCAACTCTTAACATATTATGGTAAGATAGTTTTTTTTTTCAAGACAAGAATAGAAACCAGCGGAAAGATTTGGAAAACAAATTTCTATGTTAGACGAGTCCATCACTCATCTCCCAGCATCGATACTGAGGAACACTAGAGTTAAATTTAGGGGTGGGCATCTCAACACACAATCTCGATCTTGTCTCGATTTTTTCGGGTTCTTTTGGGATTGATTTAGGAGTACTGGGCATGGAATGAGATGGACCTCATCCCTATTTCATCTCATTCCTTCGGGATCGGGACGGGATAGACATCATCCCGACCTCGTCCCATCCTAAACGGGCTCGGGACGAGATTAACATGTTTTAATTTGTGAGTAAATAAAAGTACAAAATCCTACTCCAAACTAACGCGTGGGAGGAGAGTGATATGCCCATGTGCGTACGAACAACGACAAATTCCTCTGGTTGATGCCAAGTTTGTAATATAAGTTAAGCAAATTTGATTTAAGTATTTATAAATATCAATTTTACGAATTCAAGACCAGACTAGGATGAATAATTAACTCTGTTTAGAGTAGTTTCAATGGTTAGACATTGAGCACACATCAAGAAAAAATGGATCAAATGATAAACCAATTGCAATTTAAAAAGGGATCAAAGACGTGTCAAGGCTTTGAAAACACCCTTTTAAAAAGAGCCTTGACACACCCTTTTATTTGGGTTCGTAGTATAGGACTAAATTAAAATGAAATTCTAAATGCTTTCATAGAATGTACATTTGCTTAAAATACACAGAAGATACACACACTGAAAAGTTGCACATTACAAATAGGAAACAATATTACCCACCCCCAACTATAAGAGCACTCCTAACAAAAATATTAAAATTATTATAATAAGTATTAAAAAATTCAATTCGGAACGGGAGGGGGATGAGCAGGATTGAAAATCTTCATCCCAATTTCATACCACTCTAGTTCAGGATCGGGATGGAATTGATCAATCCCAATAAGACCCCAAAAAATCGGGATGGGACGAGACAAACTCATCCCGATCTAGAGTGGGATGGGATCGATATGGACATTTTCAATCCTGCCCATCCCGTCCCGTCCCGAACTTTTTTATTTATTATTTTATTTTTATTAATTATAATATTTTAGTTTGATAACCGAAAGAGAAGTCAATTTGATATAAAGTTTAAAATTATTATTCCAGCAACAAAATAACATAATAACTATCAAATTTTGAAATTAGTTACATTTAGGCACCGCTTGGCATACGGTAAAAGAATGCATATGCAAAAATTTACGGCGATTACACCATAAACTTGGGTGCTTGGATGACTTTACGGAAAACAGTTATTGGAATTTGAATTCAGGACCTCCGTATCTTCTAGTTATAAAATTCTGCAAAACTTTGCAGGACAAAACCTCCCACATTACTTTGCAAAACTCTCATCATCTTCTCATACTCGAATTCTATTATCAACTCCTTCATAAACACCCCAACCACCACCACCTTCACAACTACCGCCATCACCACGACCACCATACCATAACCATCAGCACCACATCCACCCGCTCAGTCATTTTGCGCCACCGCCACAACCACCATAATATAACCAACAACCACCGCCAACCCCACTACTACTACCACCACCTCCACCAATACCACCACCATAGCATAATCACCCACAACCAACACCACCTTTACTACTACCACCATAATCAGCGCCACTACTATAACAAAACCATCACTCCACTGCCATTACCACCACAACCACCATAGCAACCACTACCACCATCACCACCACCTCCAAGATCACTGATACCATAACATACCACAACCACCACCAGCTTCACTAGTACCACAATAACCGTCCTTTTCGCCACCACTGCCACCACTATAACTACCATAGCACAACCACCATCACCACCACTATAGCATAATCACCACCACCTTCATTACTACCACTGTCGCAACCACCACTACCACCATTATATTCACCAAACCACCACCATTTTAAAATCACCGTCATTGCCACCACTACTTCAACCACTACCACCATAGCCACCACCATCCCACCTCCACTACCACCATCACCACCACCTCTAAGATCACCGATACCATAACATACTACAACCACCACCAACTTCACTAGTACCACCATAACCGTCCTCTCTGCTACCACCACCACAACTACCATAGCACAACCACCATCACACTACTATAACATAATCACTACGACCACCATCACCACCACTATAGCATAATAACCACAACCACCGCCACTTTCACTGCTACCACTGCCGCAACCACCACAACCATCACCACCGCCACTGAACCACCATAGCTTAGCCACCACAACCACCACCATTTTAAAATCCCACCATTTCCACCCACCACCACCATCATCGCCCACATTCGTAATTACATCAACACGACCACAACCACAACTACTGTCATCATCACCACCACCAACAATCACTTGTCCGATTGCATTAATTTTATTTAATTATACCAAGCGCCCGCAAAGTAATGCATTGTAAATCAATGCAATGCAAACTAATGCATTTGCGTTAATTTGCAAAATGCATCATTTTACAGTGTACCAAACATAGCCTATATAACAATGTTTATCTTATTTTAGTTATAAAAGACAAAAACAAACTATCATTGACAACATAATATCATTATTGACCAAAATGTTTACTCTTATCAATTGTTTAATAATGCAAGCCAATTGGGGGGATTGTTCTTTATGTGCATATAAATGAGGAATCAATAACTCTAATTGTGATAATAAAAGGAATTGTTATTTTTAATTTGGGTATTTGATAATGAAATGAATTTGTATTCTTAATTTGGATATCTAGCCTTGGAATAAAAAATCATACTCTAATTTTTTAATATAAAGTTTTAACAATTTTTTGTTAATGGTTTTTGAACAATGTTCACCTCGTCCCATCCCGTCCCGTCCCAAAGATAAAGCAACGGGATGGAATAGGAATGAGGTCCATCCTGTCCCATCACATCCAGTGCCCGCCCCTAATTAAACCAGCATTCTGATGCCATACAAATGTAATATTATCTTCTATCAGTGGAACAGAGTTCCACCAATCTTCTACCACTAAGGGTGCATCTAAATCACACTTCTAATTTAGCAACCCCCATTGCAGCCCATTCCAAACGACATTCTCTAATCGAATCGTAGTAACCCAATATGCTTGCTCTTATTAACCCAACAATACTCCATGCCTCAAAATCTTCCCACAATTAGCTAATTACAAATGAGGATAAGAAAGAGGAAGAAATACAAGTATAACTAAATATTAGATCTACATGGAAATTATTATTTATATGGGCTTTTGAATTAGGTCCTAGAAATAAGTTTGATTAAAAAAAATCAACAACTTACTCAAAAGTCCCAATTATGTTTAAAACTCATGAGCCTTGAATCTCTAAAATAGAGACTTTCAGTATCGCACTACAACAAAAATGATCTTTTATAGCATTTGAGAATAGCGTTTTTTACACAAATGTTATAAAAGCCAACTTTTAGTATCATTATAATCTCAAAACGCTATAAAGATTTAAGCGGGAGATTAAAAACGCGAGACCGCCAAATATTTCAGATCCTTCTCTCCAACTTAAAACCTACAAAAAATAAGAGAGAAACACAGCCCCGCGATTCTCCTCCCTCCCTCGCTCTGCCATTCGCCTCCCTCCCTACTCTCGCTCTCGCCACTCTCGCCGCTCTGTCGATCACTTTCGCCACTCTTTCAATCTAATTCATCTAACATGGGGTGGAGGAGAAAGTTGGGGAGAATGGGGTAGTGAAGGTTTTGGTTTCTTTTCTTTTTGAATGATCAAATAAGGCCAACAAGAGCATAATTTCCTCTTCAATCTATTTCATTCAGAGAGAGACGACGAAATCAGGGGCGGAGAAGAAGCGAGTCCGTCGGAAAAAAAAATTTCCCCTTTTTCTAGGAGTGAAATTTTGAGGTAACTCAGAATCTGAGATCTCACACAATTATAAGTTGGTATGTATCTTTTCATTTGTTTGTCACTTTGAGAATTCTTTGCACTTTCCTAAGATCATGCGAGTCTTTGTATAACTCATATCTATTATTTGCAGCTGCCGGCCCTAATTTGTAATGGAATAACTTTAGTTGTGTCTCCTCTTGTTTCACTCATTCAAGACCAAATCATGCACTTGTTGCTGGTAATGCCTGATATAATTATTTATTTGGATGATTTTGTTGTTTTGTCTAATTTTGTCATTCATTGTTAAGGTTTTCATTTGATTTTGCAATTTAGGCAAACATCCCAGCTGCCTACATGAGTGCTGATATGGAATGGAGTGAACAGCAGGACATCTTTAGATTACTGGCTTCTGTTCAGCATTTTTTGTTTCCATAATGTTAGAACCCTTTGAACTTGATACCATTTTCCCAAGTTATATTGTCATACTTTATCCTTAAAGACATGGTTGGCTGAGATGCTATTATTACAAGGATATGACTCATATTGTTGTACTTGCAGATGCAGACCGCAGCCAGGAGTCCTGGCTGGCGCAAACCTCTCAGTCTCTTTTTCGGTTGATGTATTTTGAAATTGAGTACCTTTATTGTAATCCTTTAATGAATATGTGGTACTGAACTATGTTTTGTTGTTCAGATTGGGCAAGGTACTTATAGCAATGTATACAAAGCTAGGGATATTACTGAACCATGAATTTTGAATATGTGGTATCTGTATGTATACCATTATCTATTTATATATTTCGTTTGGTTCTTTTTGTTTTATTACTGAACCATGAATTTTCTACTTTCAGGAATGAGTGCTGCTTACGATTAAACAAGAGTTTATTACTAGCAGAGATAAAACTTACACTAAAACTGTTCCTAGTGATCTTCTTTCTCAGTCCGACTTATGAACTCTTAACGGATACTTCCAAGCTGCCACTTGATAGGTTCTTAGCTATTGTAAGGAGACACGATACTTGGACCTTGATGTACCTTTGTCTTATATAAAAGATCATGATTGTCTTGTAGCTTATAGACTTCCTAAAGAACAAGAGGGTTTCATTAGGCTTGAGATAACTCATCGGATGAGAAGGTAACTTCTTCTATTCTGTTTGGACTTGTGATTCAATTTATTACTCATCTTTGTGCATGTTCATGCATACTCATTAAATTCTTACATCATTTAACTTTAGCAATTAAATTTGTCTTTAGCTTTTGCTTACTACAGTCAAGTACATACACACTATTGCATATGGGTAAATAAAAACTGATAATTAGTAGTCTCTAAAGATTTGTTAGGAAAATGAATGACTACTGGTTATACTCAGTAAACTTTTGTGTGCTTTCAGATATCGTGCATCGCTTAACAATTACGTGTTAGAGAAACCGATGACTTGGAATTTTCAACGATCGAACGACGATCAGGTGGCACCTATTGTTACTTGTATAGCCTATCCCAAAGACGATACTGAAATCATAACTACAGCACACATGACGCTCAAACCATTTTTAAAAACTAAATCAGATAACGAGGAGGATGTATGGGTCTCAGAAAGATATATTGGCAAACCCGTGAACAAACACTATGACAAAACTTTGCCAGAAGACCAGTCCATGGATTATGAAGAGTTGCCCTACGTCGACGCTCATGAGCATTATTTTCACACGTGGTGTCAAATTCCAGCTACTGTGGAGTGGTCTGAAAGACAATCAAATTCTTATGATGTTAGTGCCCTCAAGCATCTTCCTCGAGTTCACGTGTCGGATGATGCTATGGAAGAAAAAATTTCTTTGTAAGGAGGAGCCTTTAGGAAATGATGACATGTGGTAATTTTACTTTCCCTTATAAATTGCAGGTTTCATACACTTTTTTTTCCCTTTAGTTTTATAGTTTTTATCTTATTTGTACAGGTATTGCTCTACCTGCAAGGATCATAGACCAGCCACCAAGAAACTAGACTTGTGGAGGTTACCAGAGACTCTTGTTGTTCAATTGAAACACTTCTCCTCTGACGAAGATGGTTACCCAAGGAAAATTACATCCTTTGTGGACGTCCCTATTCAGGATCTCGATTTAAGCAAATATACAAAAAGCAAGAATTCTGCACAATCCCATGTTGTATATAAACTCAATGCCATAATCAACCATTGGGGTGGCCACTACACAGCATTTGTAAAGGTGACCTTTACTTCTTCGAATTTTCACTATAGACACCATGGCATCTGTAAAACAAGCATTGTCACTCAAATGAAAGTGATTAATTATTTCAGCTATGTATCATTCACTATCACTTACTGTCAACAAATAATATGTCATTTTACCATCGAGATAACTGATTGTATTAATTTGCTTTCATTGTATCTGTATTAATTTGCTTTCATTGTTCATTCTATGCCAACTTCTCTTTGACGTTGTTGGGACTTTCTGTTTTGACTGTCATTTGTGTTTTTCTGGCATTCAACTTCCTTCTGCAATTATTTGGGTTCATGTCCTTTTACCTCAAACTACTGTAGAACGGTGAGGTCGATGCTTTAAGGGACGCTGATGATGCATCCAATCGTATTTCCAAGAACCTGATGCCTAGGGCTTCTAGCGCGCAAGCAGAAGATGAAAAAGAATCTGATGGTTTGTTTCAGTTTGTTTGTTTTTCCACAGGTTGGTTAGGCACTATTGCTTGGGCTTATGTGTTTAGTTTTCTTCAGCTTTGTTGCATTTGTACACTATGCCTTCTTTGAATATTTTTTCTCATTCAACATGTTTAATTATCGGCATACAAATTCATGAAAATGCTTATAGTCTAGTCTTTTGAATTGTAACTAATGCATGAGGGTCCAAATATATTATGAATTTAAGTCTTGATTAAATCTTGGAAATATAATTTATGTAGATTCAACAATTTGTAGTTGAACCCAGCCATAAACAATTACGTATGCAGTTTTTCGATTGGTTAGTAAATAGAAAATGTTGTCTCCTTTGTTTACCTTCGAATGTTGCCATGGTTCCATGCATTTCAATACTTTGTCACTTTATGTTTGATGTAAAGAGGTTTGAAGAATATTAGCATTGAACTTTTCTTTGTTCTCTCTCACAGATTTCGGCTGGGGTTTACCGCTGCGTCGTATTCTAGTATGATAATGTACATGGCTTGCTCTGCCCGGAATGGCTGCACTTTTTTAAGTTATTTTGAGAAGCCAGCTTCATTGAATTAATTTCTTACCAATTACTCTTCATCTTCTTCGGTGAACCTCTGCTCACCACACAAGTGGCAACCTCTTCAGTTCTCATCTCTTGACAGAATCTCAACATGTTTGTGTAATAGAGCTGGGTGGGGACTGTAGGTAAGTCTATAAAACTAAAAAGCCTCTTCCACTGTTGAAAAAGAGAAAAGGTTTCTGTCAGTTTCTTCTGTCCCTCATAGGTGAAGATTTTGTTTGTGCTAGGTGACATTGAATCAATGCCATTCATTGAGGGTCTGCGACAGTTGTCATTTTCAGTTGGTAATATTACATTTACCTTTTCAATTATTATAAATTCCCTCCTCCCCCCAAATCCTGCATGTGCATTTACTATAGAGAAGTTTTCTTGAACAAAGTCCCAACAATTAAATAATTGCTTATTGTCACAAGGGAGATAAAAAAGAGGAGAGAATACAATATGCACGTTATGTATTCACTTGTTGGTTTAAAAATCCATTTTCAGGACCAGACAACTTCTGTCTTGTTCATGTGAGCCTTGTACCAGTTATTGGTGTAGTCGGCGAACAAGTAAGTCTTCTTGAGATAATTTTAGTTCAAACTTGTTTCTGGTGATTTTCAGTCTTTATTACATTTATTTGTTTTTTATAAGAAGATTTAATTTCTTTTAAGGGAATTGGAGTTTGTGTTGGTTAATTGAGTATCAAGCTTTTTGCTTGTTTATAATGTAGAAAACTAAGCCAACACAACATAGTGTCCGAGAACTGAGGGCGTTGGGACTGACTCCTCATTTGTTAGCATGTCGCACTTCTCAGGTATTCTGCTCTTTCCCAAGCAAGAATCTGAACTGATGGTAAATGCTTTGCCTTTGTAAAATCTAAGTTTAGAAAAAAGGAAGGATTTGCTCCATTAAGCGCGTACAAATCTGAATGGGTTAGGATGCATCTAAGATGCTCCGTTTTGATTCATAAGGTGTGAGACCTGATCTGTTTGCTGATTTATTCTCATTTTTCCAGCCTTTATTAGATAATACAAAGGAGAAACTTTCACAGTTTTGTCATGTTCCTGTAAGTAGCTGATTTTGATGTTTTTCATGGCTTTTGCATTCTCTTTTCATAGTAATAATTTATGTTGCATCTTTTATGTTTATCTTAGCTCAACAATGTTCTCAATATACATGATGTTCCAAACATTTGGCATGTTCCTCAGTTGCTACGAGTGAGTGCAATGACACGCTTCAAGTTTGAAGCTTGCTTTGTTATTAGTTCTTTAAGTACATTTGTCTTATGCTAAATCTCTGATCATTGCCTTATTCCAGAGCCAAAACGCTCATAATGCAATTCTAAATCAGCTGAACTGCCTAAGGTAACATGTCATGTGTACATTCATCTTCTTTGTTGTTCAGAGCATGAAGTTTTAGAATCATATTGCAACACAGCTATTATAAAATTAATGAGTTTCAAGGAAAGTTTTGTACAGAGCCCTGTGATGGTTATTTCTCATCTTTTGTTATTGGTTAATTTATTAAAAAAAAAATGAAAAATGAAATTAAGTCACTTGTGCATTTTAGCTGACTGGTTATGAATGTTTTGTTTCAGCATTGCTACACCTCCTGATTTACAAGAGTGGACTAGGAGAGCAGCAACTTTCGTAATCTCAGTATTTCTGTTAGTATTGTTGGAATGTAATTCGTTCATGGAGTATCTCTCACCTATAGTGACGTCCATAACGCCTTATTATTGCATTGGTGGGAAAGTATGTTGCCCTAACATATTCATATTTGTCTGTTGTGAAGGTAAGATGATGAACTTACCCCTACGGAAGATAATTTTTTTTTTTTTACATGTTTTGCAGGTGGAACATTTTTGAAGAAACAACAATATTAAGCATTTGGACTTATGTGTTGTCAAGATTGAGAATGTGCTTTGCTCAATTTCGGTCACTCTTTTTATCTTCTTTTCCTTTAAGTGTTTCTCATTTTGTTCTCTCAGAAATAAGTTGGCCCAATGCATGTTTGCATCTTCCATCTTTGATTTATAGTTGATTAAATTTAAGTTATTTGATTGTGTCATTTCAAAATGGCTGGTTGTTGTTGTGTTTGCTGAATTGCTGAGGTGCGGTGCTGCTGCTGTTTTGCATTGGTGAGGCTGTGGTGATGTTGCTGAGGTGCGGTGCTGCTGTTGTTTTGCATTGGTGAGGTTGTGGTGATGTTGCATTGGTAAGGCTGTGGTGATGCTGCTGTTTTGCATTGCTGAGGCAGATATGTTGCTGTTTTGCATTCTCAGGCTGAAATGTTGTTGTTTTGCATTGCTGAGGTGCTAATATGTTGTTGATTTTTGTTTTGGAGTTATAAACGCTATTATAGACTTTCCAACTAATTCGTATTGTTTAACTTGTGACAGAGATCATAGCAAGCCAGAATTTGTGAACCCCAAGGATCATATTGTTATTGACTGCAGTTTTGCTGTGATTGTTCATTATCAGGTGATTGCCAAGATGACAAATGGAGGAGTGGACCGTAGCATTGAATGTACTGGAAGCCTCACTGTAATGATCTCTGCATTCGAGTGTCCATGATGGTTGGGGTGTGGCAGTACTACTTGTTGGCGTACCAAAGATGACGCATTCAACAACCACCCAATGAACCTTTTGAATGAAAGGACTCTCAAGGGTACCTTCTTTGGGAATACTATAAGTCGCGCTCTGATATTCCTGATGTTGTAGAGAAGTACATGAATTTCAAAAATTGTCATTGTACTTGATATATTTTGATAGATTTTGTGACTCAATGTAATACATTACCTTATTAATTACATTACTTTGCCTCCGTTCATGGAAATGTTTAAGTGTTTGGCACATTTTTATTTTTATTTTCTAGAAATAAAACTTATAAGATGTAATAAAAAGTCATTTGATAGCAAAAAAAAAAAAAAAATTGCTATAAATAGTATACTTACAATAGCGTTTTTAAAACGCTATAATAGACTTTCTATAGCGTTCAGAAACGCTATAAATACTATAAATAGTGAACTTACAATAGCATTTTTATAACGCTATAATAGACTTACTATAGCGTTTTAGAAACGTTATAAATAATGTTACTATAGCGTTTTAAAAACGCTATAATAGACCTACCATAGCGTTTCTGAAACGCTATCGTATTCAACTTACAATAGCGTTTTTAAAACGCTATAATAGACCATGTGTCTATTATAGCTCCGGCAGACACAGCGTTTGCTAAAACGCTATGGTAGCCTACCATAGCGTTTTTTAAACGCTATTATTGACAGTAATTCTTGTAGTGTCGGTTTGCTAATGAATCTTCACATGCAAGGTATTCTTAACAGAGTCCCAATGTGGTTGGTAAGCTCTTTTATAGCCGTCGGATTAGATAAAAAGATCTCAATGTTGACTACCTAGTATCTTTCTTATTTATTCTATTCATGATTTTCTCTCATTAACCTTATTTCGCAAACCAACCATAAATTCAAAATGCCAAAGGTAGTCAGGTTGGTTGGCTAAGGCTTTGGTGGTTTGACACCCACGTTTTGGGTTCGATACCTACTAGCGGCATGGGGTGCAAGGGGTTAAGGGTAAAAAAACCATAAATTCAAAATATTATCAAACTTCTCTGCTCTCCAAAATCTCATGCTCAAGTCTCTCCACGAGAGAGAAAAAAAATTCTCGTAAAAAAATTCTTTCCAGGGCCGAAAAACAAATATAAAAAAAAATTAATGCATGGCAAAAAATAAAAAATCTTACCATGGAGAAGAAACTCTCCACAAAAAGAAAAGAAAAGAAAAGAAAAGTAAATTACATCTAGTAACCTGAAACAACTGCCATGAAATGTTGCTCCAACCATTTTGACTCTTGAAACTCTGATTTTTTTTTTTAAATCCCATAACCTCTCCCATCCCAAATGTCGCCCGCAAGATTCGAACCTTGTACCCGTGATTCCATTACTACAGCCTACCGCTGAGCTAGTACCCCCCATTGGTTTTTTTTTTTTTTTTAACTCTGATTCGTAAGTATAATCGAACTAGGAATGTGTTGTCACTAAGCGATTTAATGATTTTTTTTTTTTGCTGTGGAAAGAGCTTTTCTTCCTACTGTGGAGATTTTTTTCCTCCCCAATGTGGAGATAACTTTTTTGTGGGAATAATAGTTTTTTTCTTTTCTCACTATCAGTGAGAAACTTGAGCATGAGATTTTGGAGAGGAGAGAAGTTTGATAATATTTTAAGCCTTTGTAGTTAGTTTTATTAAGGAAGTTGATGAGAGAAAACCATAGAATAGAATAAATTGGAAAAATACTAGGTAGTTTTTTATTCCTTTAACCCATCCCACCCCAATGTCGCCGGCAGGGTTTGGATCCTGAACTTGTGTTGTCCGTCACAAGCATACCAACTAAACTGGTACTTCATTGGCTTTGAAAATGGACTTACCAACCATATCAAAATCTCTAACTTGTGATACATTTCACTTTTATGATTTTAAGGAAAATGTGTTTGGCCTAAAAATTTTAATGGCTCGTCACTTTCTTATATATTTACAATGTCAAAAAGGAAGCATAAGAAGCAGGTGTTTAATATTAAGAGAAAGAAGATGTATCTTGTCAATTTAAGGCCTACACTAGATACCCCTTTTTATATATTTTAACAATTTCTTCCTATATTATGTCCAGACTTTAGTTGTGTACTTAGAATGACATATTTTATCTATGCATGCAAATCAATGAAATAATTAAAGAACGTAATTATATATTTCTCAACTTGGATCACCATAAATCCCTATTAAAATGCAAAACTCTAACTCTATTGACTAAAACTAACAGTGCATAAGTCCATATACGACAAAAGAAACAGTCGATCAATCAATAGTTGATCTCCGAAGACAAAAAAAAAAAACATTAAACCATTTTCTAATGAGTTGAAACTTTGTTATCCACTTGTTTCATGTTTATGTATTTTTGTAAGCATGGGTAGGTAATGGTTTTGTATTATAATAATTTGATCTTTTCCTTGGGACATGATACATGTAATTAAATAATATTCAACATACTTCATTATTTCCCCAAAAAAAAATGGTTTCATTCACACTTCAACCTTCTGGGTTTAATTTGACTCAATGAACTCTTGTTTTAGCTTAATAGGATTTTAAAATATTAAAAAATGGAGATAACAAATGTGCCAACATGGATTTCTTATTGTATAAATTTTTGATAGAATATTACTCGGATATGTTTTTGTTTCATTATCCAAAATGCGCTTAGTATTTTACTGGCAAACTGATATTTTCAATTTATATCCTCCAGGATGAAGGGGTAGCTATGGGATGTTAGATTTTTATTAATTATCAAAAAGATTAACAACCTATTCAGGGGTACCTTACAACTTTACCCGATTAAAAATCACTATGAATAGATAACAAAACCAAAGAAAACTAATTATATTCTAAATTATCAAACACATTCCCAACAAAGCTAAAAAACACAAAACCACTTAGCCACATAGACAAGCAACCTTCTGCATCAGAACCAAATATCAGCCAAAACTGCACCCAAAGAGTACATGCCAAACATCTGTAACCTGCACAAACTGGCAGCCAAACGCAACCCATATTACACCCTAATCCAGTCCAAAAACCGCATCAAACTCGGCTTAATACATAGCCTCAGATTCTGGCAAAAGAACCAGGGTATTTTTGCCCACAACCGCTGCAGTAGTCATTGTTTTAGCCCAGAAACAGAGCAGAAACAGGTCTGGAAAAAAGGACTGTTTTACACCAAAGCCAAAACAGCTTCAAACTTTGTGTTTCATTCTTAAAATCCAGGAAATTCAGTTACCCATTCCGATCAGAAAGCAAAACTGATTCTAGCGATGATCCAGTCCAGCAAACTCTGATTGTAACTCATCCAACACCATGCTACCACTCTCTAGATACAGGACCATATGGTCAATAAACCCGAATAAAAATAACTCATTTCCTCCAGAATTAATAGCGCCTTCAGTCTATCCGGAAAATGTTCCCAGTCATACACTCTATTGACTCCTTCCACCTGTGCTATACAGGCCAAGGCGTCTGCAACCGAATTTGTTTCCCTGAAGATATATATCTACAAAAACAATTCATGGATTCACAAAATGCTCCGGACTTCCTTCCTCCAGTTGTCTCAAAACCAAGGGATCCTAGCTTCTTCATAAAACCATTGTTTAGCTAAGAGAGGATCAGTCTGCAAGATACATCTCTTGATACCCATGGTCATTCAAAGTTGTAAACCCTCCACAATTGCTCCCGTTTCCGCCACATTGTTAGATCCCGTTTCGAAGGCCAGTTGCTTAGTCGCTATAAAATTCCTGGTTGCATCCCTAATGACCACACCGCCCGTAGCCTTCTTATCAATAGAAGACCCATCCGCAATGACTGCAAATCACCCATTCGGCGGGAAAGCCCAGTATAACACTAAAGGCGGAGTCACTTGAACCTCCATAGCTGGCAAACTCAGCCTTTGCAACATCCCATAATTTATACCCTTCTTTGTAGGAGTAAACACCTTTATGACGAGTTTGATCCAAGAATACACCCTTATAATCTGACGTCGGATAGAATAGAGATTATTTTGCAGGCTAGTTCAACAGATAATTCACAGGAAAAAGAACACAAAAGATTCACCCAAAACACAGAGAAACACCTCTAATGTTCAATTAAAATGATTCAAATCAAAAGTATCTCTAAAGTCAGCCCACAAGCCGGGCTTTATAGCTAAAATTCATTATTATTAGAATTTTACCAAAAATAAAAAAATCTCAATAATTATGCTAAAACAAAATACATAATAAAAGAAAAAAATCTGGCTCAAATCGAGTTCAGAATCATTTTCTAAACGATGAATGAAATATTACCATAAAAGGAAAAAAAATTACTAAAATTGTGGATTCGGAAGGGGAAACAGTGGATTTTGGCCTCGAAAAGATATGTACCAAAAAGAGCTTTCCGAATTGGGGTCATAAGTGTGATTCTGATACCCGTAGCCAAAGTTATGGCCAAAATACCGAAACGCATCCAAAACTGCCCCAATTAGGAAAAGATCACGATTTCCTACCATCTTTTCGCTGATCTGCCAACTTAAGGTATCTCGGCGCCAACAACGTGCTATCTGACAGCTCAGCATCATCTGACTCGGATCCTCCTGCATCATAATTTGACCTTCATTCCTTCCCTTCATACAATTTCTTGTTCCTTTGTAACCAAGTTTCCCAAATAATAAATAAAGGGATTAAATTAAATAATAAACCAACCTGCGAACCATGAGACGCACGTCGTCAGTAATGATTTGACTTCCACCGACCTGCACACATGAATATCGAAAATATTTTCAAAGTGAGACCATACTTTAGATGCAAGCTCTCCTTCAACAAATAGATGCTTTCATAGATTCGAAATTAGGACTCTGACAACAACTACATTTAGAAGCCAACTCAAACCCCATTCTCCGCATTTTGCCATCAATTGGAATCGCTCGTTTAATGACTTTCCAGACCAAAACCGAAATTTTAGTTGGCAAAAGAGGATGTCAAAGCCGCTGCCAAATCCTACAAGTAACTCCCCTGTTCCTGATAATATGAACAGATTTATCAGAAAACAGACTGTCATTACAAGGAATCCATATTCTGGAATCCAACTCGCCATTACCCCCCTTGAATTTGCTCCTTAAATAATTTTTTCGCTTTTCGCTGTCAATCAGGACCCAAAGTCACAAAATGTTCTGATATCAAATCTATCAAGGATGGCCACACATTACTAACAACTACCCATATAGTGTAATCTAGTGGAATATTGTAAAACTGTGTTGTGGATGTCCATCTCCACCTCATGCCTTTGAGGTGGCATAATAGGAGATAGATGTTACAAGGTGGTAAAGCTATTTTATGCATGTTACCACATGCTCTCTTTGTATATATAAAAATGTACAAAATGAAGAATAAATGTATGTGAGAAAAGAGAAACAGTAAGATGACAGATGAAGGTTCCAGGTATAATTATGAAGAATAATTAGTTATTTTATCACATTATCAGCATGAGTACTTTGATCAAGCTGCCGATCAGGTCATCGATTCGATGAGTTTGGATCACATAAAATTCAGACTTGCGGGCATTGTTATTTATTTTGGTTTTCTTTTCAGTTCTAGTGCTTTGGATGTATGTATCTCTAAGTCGAGTTAATTTCATATTCTTTTGATTTAATTATTAGTATATGATGATAATGTGCATAATTGCTTAGGCGTGAATATTATTAGTATTTTATTAGAGCAATTAATACCTCATTTTGGCCAATTTTGGTTCTATTTTGTGTATACTGTTAGAATTTGGAATAATGACAAAAATCGTCAATAAGCCATGTTTTCAGATGTCATGACCTTTTATATAGAAATCTGAAATTTCATTTATTTTTGGCTTGAAAGTTTTGCGTAACTAATACATGTATATTATTATTTATGCATGTTTTCTTATAAATGTCAAACCTTGAAAAACTTGAGTTTCAAGCCCAATTGTTGTTAATGGAAAAAATTATATGTAATGGCAACTTCATTTTAAGTTTCATTTGCAAGCTAAGAAATTAGATGATGCAATTAAAGAAAGAAACACTATGGTTATGGAAGATACAACATCTGCACTCATTTTCTTGCACCACCATATTCATAATGACTTAAAAATGAATATTTTACTAAGGAATGCCTTTTAGTTTTATGAAAGTCCCTAAATAACAGATATGACCATCAGAAGGCGAACATACACCCTCTTACCTAGAATGAATGATTAAATTTGAGATTTCAAGATTTTAGGATGGTGTTAGAATGTAAATTTGCAATATTCAATATTGTTTATTGTCTTAAGTTTTGTGGGAAAAATATTATATACGCTCAGATGATTGAGAAAAACCTTATCTACATACCTTTTATGCAGCAAGTGTGCTCCTGCAACAACAATATCAAGAACATCGCTTTAATAATTATTTTGAATTGGTGACTTGTCTTGTAGTAGCAGAAGAAAATGCTAAAGTTTTAATGAAAAATCATAATGCTAGACCATCTGGTCCCATGGCATTTTCAAAAGCAAATGTCAACTATAACTCTCAAAGAGGTTGAGACATGAGACTTGGCAAAAATAAATACTCCAGATGAGGTAGCCGCACTAACTCGAGCAGAGATGATATGAGGTGTTTATAACAATTAATTCAGAAGAAGTGCTTACCCTATCAGAAGTATCCACAATACTTATAACAAATAGTCGTCCAAAGCTCCTACTCGGGACAATGATGAAACTCCGGCGAAAGACACTGAGAATCCTTCTAAAGATGATGTTTGTCATAAATGTGGCAAACATGGACATTGATCACGTGTTTGTCGTGCACCAAAAGATGCAGTAGAGAATTATCAAGCTTTCATTAAAACCAAATAGACAAATTTGATGCAATGGAAAAATAATAGTGATACATCCAGTCCATGTTACTTACTTGGACTCTTTCGATGTTTTCAAAGATGTCAATTAGGCATCCTTGCAATGTTGTATCACCTTTGTACAATCTCCAATTTATATGTTTTTCTACTTATATGTAAGATATGCATTGTTACTAGACTAACATACGTCTTAACTACCTATATGTTTATTATTTAAAGGTATGGATCACAACATGCCAATGTTGGATGATGATATATGTTTGATTATAGTGCTACTAAACATAACCATGTAGTCAAAGTCATCCAAAGCCACTTATTAAAGCCAAAAGCCAATCCAAGTCATGACACGCTTCACCTTGGTCAAAGCTAGGCTACTACCCTGAAGCCACAACAAGCTACCCCTTTTAGCACTTTTTTGTTTAAGCATGAAACCGCCAATGCAATGGCTTCATTAAACAAAAGTTTCTTTTTCTTTTTCTTCTTCTCATACTTTTTTTTCTCTTTAGAGCCTCACGGCTGAATCAGAGAGCTTCAATAGAGCGGGAGTTGGAGATCTTATTTGAGGTACGAATTTTTTTATCTTCAACAGAGCTTCACCGGAATTTCCACCGACATGAGCCGAAAAAGGAACCCAGATTTATACATTGATGATCTATGCATTAATAATCTATACATAAATAATGTTGTTTTCTTATATTAACTTAAGGTGATTGATTATGGAAGAAAACTATGGGGCAAAGGAGAGTAGTTTTCGGGAAGACATTGGTTGGAAATATAGTATTGCAGTGAATGGTAACAAATTAAACATCATAACATAGGAAGCAATATAAACACTTACATTGACTTGAGCTAACACCTCTAAATCTAGTAGAAAAACAGAATGCATATATTTAGAAGCTTATATACAAGCAAAATGCACATATTTATAGTTGTATTTAATATTAAAATCATTTTTTAGGGTCGCTTAACTTGTGTAAATGTCATCACTTCGCGCTTCGTTTTTTGCTTAAAGGCAAGCCATGACTAATCGCTTCGACTACCTTGAAACATACAATACTAAAAAGTCACAAATTTTTCTCAGCACTAGACATTAAAATATAAAGGTGTCTAATATAGCTGGCCCTATGCAAATTATTGAAGGTTTTGGCAGAGTTCATTTGATGTTGCCAAATGTACCCATTTATTTATTTCGAATGCATTATATTCAAGCAATTCCAGAATAAAGTTGTTTAATTCAAAGATATACACTTAAATGGATATCATGTTGAGACAACTAATGAAAGGGAACAAGAAATATTTATGCATCATATATAGTGTTGAGAGATAGAAGCTCACACTCAAGAAATTATCCATTGTCTCATTGGGATTATATTGTATAATAACTAGAATATGCCCCGTGTCGTTGGCACTCCACATAATTTTATTTTTGCTAAATATTTTGTACTGAACACCTCTGTCACCATCCCCATTTTCGCTCTCAATCAGTATTGAAGTGTAAGTCTATTCTAAAGTAAAAATATATGTTATAAATTTTAGAGTTAGACTCAGTCAAATTGAATCAGTAGAGGAAAAAAATTAAATGTCGAGAATGAATTCTCCCCAATCTTTGAATTCGCCAATACATGAAATTTAGAGTTTTTGTTTAAATGTGCATTAAGATGTTCGACTCATTTTCTGATATGATCGGCCCGTCTCATGGCTTTGAAAAATATTAAAAACGAGAAATACTTTATATTTTTTTTATTTATAGAATATATATTTTTTAAACTTTAGCGCTCGTGTTGATCATTGATTTTGTTGGAAAGATCTTAAAAAATGAATTTCAACGATATTAACTTTACCAAAATCCGATAACAATGTATATAGTTATGATAATTTTCATTTTGCTAAAAGCAAAACACAATATTTTCTCTTTCCACCACATGTACATTCCACCAACTATTTTCAAAAAAAAATTCATTATTTTTGCCCTTCTACATGTTTTATATTTACAAATATGTCATCATGGAAAATTAATCTCAACCCTCAAATTCAATACATTTCCCAACTTTTAATCCTGACCATCTTTTATCTTTAATTCTTTCGATTTGACTGCGTCCCAGTCAGCAATAAATAGTAAAATACCACTTTGAATTGTAATATAGATTAGAACTGTTAAATCGCATGTCATTTTAAGCCAAAAGCTTAAGGCTCGCCACAAACTCATTGATTCGGACATTTTGCTTATTTGATATGATCGTTTGGGTCATCCTGGATCCACTATGTTAAAGAAAATTATAGATAACTCTAATAGTCATCACATAGCACACACTCAACTTCAATTCCCTAATGGATACTTATGCATTCTTTGTTCACAAGGTAAACTTATTATTACACCACATTCTCTCAAGATTGCTATTGAGTAGCCATCATTCTTTCATAAAATACAAGGCGACATTTATGGACCAATTCACCCTATTAGTAGACATTTTAGATATTACATTGTTTTAATAGAAGCTTTCACTAGATGGTCTTATGTGTGTCTTATGTCTACCTGTAATCTTGTTTTTCCTAGATTCTTAACACAAATGATTAAACTGATGGCCAAATTCCCAGACCATCAGATCAAGCCTATCGTCTTGATAATGCATATGAGTTTACTTCAAATGTGTTTAATGGTTTTTGCTCATCTATAGGGATTGATGTTGAACATTCAGTCTCATATGTACATCCACATAATGGTGTAGTGGAATCTTTCATTAGGTGTGTATACACAACTTGTTGTTAGGTTGTTACTTATGCAGTCTAGACTATCCACTAGTGCCTGAGAACATGCAATATTGCATGCTACAAAATTGCTCCACCTTAGACCCACTTCGTTCCAACAATATTCCCTTTTACAACTTGTGAAAGGTTGTCAGCCAAACATTTAACATTTACACAAATTTGGTTGTGTTGTACATGTTCGTATACCACCCCCAACACGAACTAAGATGCGTCTTCAACATCGCTTAGGCATTTATATTGCTTTTGACTCACCTTCCATTATCCGTTATCTCAAACCTTTAACTGGAAACATTTTTACTGCTAGATTTGCAGACTGTTAGTTTGATGAGACCATATTCTCACCATTAGGCATTTCATAATTATTACACAAAGTGAAAACATTTCATAATTATTCACACGGTGTCATCTCGACCCGACAACATCTCAATGTGAGTATATGAGATAAGAAGAATATTACACCTTCTGACAATTGCAAATAAATTACCTGATGCATTTAATGATGCAATTAAAGTAACAAGCTCACATGTGCCAGCTATGAATGCACATGTTTGAATTTATGTCCTGAATGACAAACTTCAAATAAGGCAGATAATGAATTTGTTTCATATCAGAAGCGTGGCAGGCCTATAGGTTCCAAAGATTCAATTAGTAGAAACAAGAATTATTAAAAATTCATGCCCCTGTGCTCCTGAATAAGCAATTCTTGAAACTCCTGCAGAAGTTGTATATGCTCCAGAAGAAGTTATACATGTTCCAGAAAAAGTTGTACATAAAGCTATAAAAGTAGCATTATACAACACTCCTGAAGAGGTTATGTTTGAAAAATCAAAATTTTCTATAACCCCCGAAGTGGTTATTTATATCCCTGAAGTGATTTTAAAAACCCCCAAAGAGGCTCAGGTACTTGTTAATGATGAGATTTCAATATACTCAATGGTCATTGATGACATATTTATATATATTATATCTACCAAAATATCAAAGGACTGATATTTACAACGATATTGAATCATGTAACATCTATGAATGTTGACAAAGAACTGATTGGCCAAAATGGAAAGATGTTATCCAAGCAGAATTAGATTTTGTTGAAAAATGTGGTGTATTTGGATCTATAGTACAAATATCTCAACATGTAAACCCTATTGATTTCAAATGAGTGTTGTAAGAAAATGAAATGAAAACAATGAGCTTGTCAGATATAATGCAAGAGTGGCGGCTCAAGGGTTCATATTGAAACTCGACATTGATTTTGACGAAACATATTTTTCAGTTATGGATATGACTACATTTTGATATTTAATAAGTCTTGTAGTTTCTAAAAAACTTGAAATGAGACTTATGGATGTCGTAACTACTTATTTATACGGGAATTTAGACTTAGATATTTACATGAAAATCCCTGAAGGATTTACTTTGCCTGAAGCAAAGTCAAGTAATACTTACTCGATAAAACTAAAGTGTGTCTTGTACGGCTTGAAACAATTTGGAAGGATGTGATATAATCGTCTTAGTGAATATTTGTGTTAGGAAAGTTATACAAATGATCCCATTTGCCCATGTGTTTTTTATAAACAAAATTTATTACTGGTTTTGTCATAGCAATACAACAATTTATGTAAATGATATAAATCTTATTGGATATACCAAAGATGTTGAAAATCTTGCTCACTATTTAAAGAAAGAATTTGAAATGAAAGACCTTGGGAAAATAAAATTTTGTTTCGACCTGCAGTTCAAGCGAAGTACTAGTGAAATATTGGTCTATCAGTCATGATATATTGAAAAAAATTTAACGCTTAATATGGACAAATCACATCTTCTTAGTATGCCAATTGTTGTCCAATCTTTAGATTTAAATAAATATCCATATCGACCAAATGAAGAAATATTTGATCCTGAAGTACCATATTTGAGTGTCATTGGTCCATTATTATATTTAGCACAATGTACACGACCTGATATAGGATTTTCTGTGAATCTATTAGCAAGTTCTGCACCTATGATAAATGTCAATTAATATCATTTTAGCATTCTTCTAATGGCATTTATAACATTATTTTTGAAAAATACATTCTGTTTACTTCATATAGTTGCAAATTTCACATTTCAAGTGAGTTTATGCATTTTCACGCAATATCACAACATTATTACAACTTGATAAATAATGCATGTTTATGTGTTTCGAAAGCCCTCCAATTCAGATTTTATAGTTCTCGAATTTATAATTATATTAATAGGTGTTTTTATTTAATTTCAGGAATACAAACATAAGGTGAAGAGATTCCGGAAAAATGCTACTAAGGTTATAGGCAAAAGTTTACAAATAATTGAAGTCCGAAAAATGCTACTAAGGTTATAGGCAAAAGTTTACAAATAATTGAAGTCCGAGTCTGACGGTGGTAAAGTTCAACCAAACACATATGCAAAAGCCTAATTAAATATCCATAAAATTTGACCCACTAAGATCCCAAATCCAACTAAACTCAATCTCCCACAATTCTAGTTTTACACAACCTCCTAATTAGGGTTGGGCAGGTCTGGGTAACCGGCTCGAATCCTAAAAACCGAAGCCCAGAATTTTGAGGCTCGAGACCGAACCGAGTTGGGTCGGTTAATCGAGGTATTGGTTAACCGAATTCCAGGCTGGTCTCGGACTGGCCTCGGTCCAAAACAAATAAGAATTTCCAAAGCCTAGATTGTTTTCAGTCCAAAGCCCAAACTGCTAGTATAAGTGAAGAAGAGAGATGAAAAATTGTTGCCATCTCGTTGTCTCTTGCAGCCCTTCCAGCCATCTTCAACACCTCAATCCTACATTTCTCAACATAACCATGAATCCAAACCCCATGGTCTAAAGCACCAAGATGTGCACAACAAGAGAGTAAACTCACCAATATTGCTTGGTTCGGTACCGCTCCTTCAACCATCATCCTTTTGAACATATCAAGTGCATCATTGAATCGGCAACCCTAAGTAAACCCGGATATGATGGAACTCCATGTCCCAACATTCAGCATTGGTGCTTCATCAAAAAAAATTCGCGCTTCCACCACAGACCCAAATCTCGCATGTGCCCCAATCACCGTGATCCATGAGATCACATCTTTGAATGGCATTTCATCAAATGAATTCGAAACCATTTCCAAGCAACCTAACTTTGCATACCCTCCGTGTACTGACTATTCTTCAACAAACAGGCGATATGGCCTACCGGGAACAGGAGCCCGGCTTTGGTCGACTTTGTGACTGACTTCTTGTCGTCGCCTCCTCGACGTCCTCCCTTCATGGACCTTGTGGCTTCCATTTGAAGAAAATGAAGAGATTGAAATGTTCTGTGAGAGAGAGTGAATGAGTTGTGGATGTGAAGAGTGTGGAATTTGGGTTGGGCTTTGGGGATTTGGGTGATTAGGTGGTATTTGGGTTGGGCTTTGGGGATTTGGTGATTAGGTGGTATTTGGGTTGGGCTTTGGGGTAACAGGTTATTTAGTTTTTTTTAATATTCGGGCTGAGTCGGTTACCCATCGGGCTTTGAGAATAGGAACCGATAACCGGATCGATGTTTTCGGGCCGGGCGGGGCTTTGGGACCGGCTTATAAAATAACAATAGAAAATCGGACTAGACCGGACCGCTCGGTCCGTTTTCGGGCCTGGCCGGGTTTTCGGTCTCAAATGCCCACCCCTACTCCTAATTCTATTTCCTAATAAAACTCTCCTATGTCAATCTCATTTTCCTCTTCCAACACCAACATCTTTTTTCCATAATTTTTTAATAAAACTTTAACTCCACTCAAACACCAATACCCCAAATACTATTTCTAGTATTCTCATTAAACTCTACTAATGTATGAAACCCAATACAAGGCACAATACATTCACAAGAATATCATGGCCAACTTGCTAAAAATGGAAGACTTCAAGAGTTTGTTCTAGGAACCTCTCTTAGTAAATTTTGTATAAAGAATAGTTTCCTTCTATTATCTAGGTAGACTTAGTAGCTCAACTAGAGAGGGAAAAAAGATTGTGATTCCAGAAAAAGTTGCAAGTTCTTTTTAGTTTTCATCAATAAAATGTTTTTACTTTTAATTATCCATTGTCCATGTTAGATATGTAAGTTTCATTAGTTGTTCTCAGATAAAGCCCCATGGTTTATACATAGCTAAGGTCTCAATATTCTTCTTCTACGATTTTTCCTCTTTAGAGAACTTTTAAAATGTCTCAATGATTAACTCTACAGATGAGGAGTTAGAGAACTAATTGCATATGTCTAGGCATGTGTTATTTTGTTTTCTTCTAATTGTTTTGTTGTTAATAAGGGCAAAGCGAACATGCTTTGTGGTTGATATCAATATATAGCATGCCTACATTTGTTCAACTTTAAAAAGAAAGAAGAAATTATTTAGATATGAAAAGTTATTATTTCCTCTTAATTAAACAAGACTTTTGCACTCTTCAACCTACTCGTAGACACTGGAATAAAGTTAAACACATATTTAAATATCTTTGTGGGATATTGATATGGGTTTATTTTATTCATATTATTTATCTAACCATTCCCATCTAGTTGGCTATTCAAATTCAAGCTATTTATCAGACCCTCATAAGGGTCACTCACAGACAATTTATGTATTTATGAATTGCACTGCAATTATTTCTTGGCTATCTATGAATTGCACTGCAATTCTTAGCTTGCAAGACAAGGTTCATGACCTTGAGATTCACACCAAAGTGTTTACTTTGGGATCCGCACCGACTTGCTATTGACATCATGTTTATTATTATGTACCACCATACTGGGTGCACAACTAAATATTGCTCAAGATATCTAAGTACTCAAAGATGGAACCAACACTCCATATTATGATAAGAACACCTTCACCGGCTAAATACACCGCAGTTTCAGCGAAAGCGCCCCAACACAGTAGGCAACTGTCAGGACTAGTACTATTGGTCAAGGAAATCAACGTCAAAGGCCTTTCAAGACTTTCCTAATGGTCTCAAAACTCAATGCTCCCTTTTGAAAAGTGCCCAAATGCTTAGCATCTATATTATAGGGGGAAGGTTTGAGCTCTTGACTGTGAGGACGTGTTGCCTCCATTACATAGTCGGGCCAGACTGTACCGCTAGCATTTGTATTGTTTTCTTTGCCTTGCTTTTCAACTTCAAACTTGTATTTCCATCGATCGTTAGCATCGAACTAGTCTTGAGCAACGCCCTTTCGAACGTTCATCCCCATTGTAATCTATTGAATGTTAATGAAAGCTTTTGCTGACTATTGTGCATCGTTATATTGTCTACAGATTGATATTGTGCATTCTCAAGCTAATATTTGTGCCCGTTGAAGTAACTACTCATAGGCTTACTAGTGAATTTGATAGCTAGTCCCGCACGAATTGCTAGTCTGTGACAGTTGGTATCAGAGCCAGAGCTTGTTGAATGCAAACCAGGATGCAGGAACTAAGCGAGTGCCTTAGTGCTATGGAGGAACGACAGGCTAGTCGAGTGCAGAGATTAGAAAATAGAATGGATCAGTTGAGCAGTTTGGGAGAACAGATCAGTTGGCTTGATGGACTCTTTCACTTGGCAGACAGAGTGGATTTGTTGGCTGAGCACGTCGATAATTTAGAGGGACGGACAGTCGCTATGGAAGAATCGCTTCACCCCACAGCTCAGGTGATGAGTGACTTCCAATTACAACTGGAGGATTTATTTGTAAGGGTTGGCTTGCTGACCAAGGCCAAAGGGACGACTGATCACCCTAAGATGAAAGTGCCTGAGCCAAAGTCATATGCTGGGGTACGAGATGGGAAGGAGCTAGAGAACTTCTTGTTTGATCTAGAGCAGTATTTTTGCGCGGTGAACCTCGAATCAGAAGAAGCCAAAGTCACCATGGCGACCATGTACTTAGCAGGTGATGCGAAACTATGGTGGAGAACCAAATATGCAGATATGGAAGAAGGTCGCATCCTTGTTAGAACTTGGGCAGACCTCAAGAAGGAACTCAGAAATCAATTCTTGCCTGAGAACACTAATTTCTTAGCAAGGAGGAAGCTCCACACCATCAAACAGACAGGCAATATTCGAGACTATGTCAGGAAGTTCTCAACTTGCTTGCTAGATATTCGAGACATGTCTGAGAAGGACAAAGTTTTTTGTTTCATGGAACAAGCTCAGCCGCTTCTGCAAGCAAAATTGCAAAGGCAGAAGGTGACAGATATTACAAATGCTATTGCAGCATCAGAAAGGTTTAGCGATTATATGCCCATGGCTGGATCCACTTCGCTCAATCACTCCACAGCTAGAACTGGCAGTACCAATTCAAGCTCAGGGTCGAATGCTCGATCACCTCACCAAAACTGGGGAAACTCAAGTCAGAACCGAGGAAACTACAATTCTCGGCCGTCCAACTAGAATTGGAGTTCCAACAGAAATTGGAATGTCAGCTCTAGCAACTCAAATCACAACAACAAAGGAAGGTAAAACTACTCTAGGCAGTGGAGACCATCTGCACCTGCCCCATGCATTCTTTGCAATAGCAGGGATCACCCAACAGGCAAATGTCCATCCAAACCATCCCTACACTCATTGATGTCCTTGCTTCAAGCAGAACCTTCTAACTCGACCGCATCGAGCTCGAACCCCGCCAACAGTGAGACCTCCCAGATGGGAGCTCTACGCAAGCTCAATGTTGTCAAAGGAGAAATGTATGAGCACCCACACAGGAAGGCTTTGCAATACATCGACATCACTATTAATGGGTTCTCTTCCCAAGCATTGTTGGATTCAGGAGCGACAGACAATTTTATTGCCCCAGATGAAGCTAGACGTGTGGGTCTGAACTTAGAAGGAGATGTGGGTAAGTTTGAAAACTGTCAACCCTGAGGCAATCTCTATTAATGGTATGGCTAGAGTTGTGCCACTACAGGTTGGTCCATGGGAAGGAAGATCAAACTTCTTGGTCGTCCCACTTGATGATTTTAAGGTGATTCTTGGCCAAGAATTCTTCTGAGGAGCTGCAGCAGGACCACTACCTTTCATGGACTCTTTGGGGTTTTTCGAACCCAGACTATGCATTGTACCAACCTCAATTCAACCCACAACTCATGATAGAATATTGTCAGCGCTCCAAGTCAAAAGAGGCTTGGCCAAAGGAGAAGATACATACTTAGCTGTGGCAAAGCTAGAGATGGGAGATGATACTAGCAAAATCCCTGACGAAGTTTCCCAAGTTATTGCTGACTTCAGCGAAGTGATGCTGAATGAATTGCCAAAGAATCTACCTCCCAGAAGGCTCATTGATCACGAAATTGAGTTAGTGCCTGGTGCCAAGCCACCCGCGCGTAGTCCATACTGCATGAGCCCTCCAGAGTTGACCGAATTGAGAAAACAACTAGATGGCTTGTTGGAGTCGGGATTCATTCGGCCCTCTAAAGCACCTTATGGGGCACTTGTTCTTTTTCAGCGGAAACAAGATGGCAGTCTTCGCCTTTGTGTTGATACCGCTCATTGCAGACTTATTCGACCAACTTGGATCTGCCAGATACTTCACAAAACTTGACTTGAGATCAGCTTACCATCAGGTCCGCATTGTTGCTGGTGACGAACCCAAAACTGCTTGTTCTATTAGATATGGGTCATATGAGTTCGTAGTAATTCCCTTCGGCTTGACCAATGTTCCAGCTACGTTTTGCACCCTTATGAATGGCATGTTCTGTCACCTTCTGGACAAGCCTGTGGTTGTCTATCTTGACGATATTGTGGTTTATAGTGGGACTATAGAAGAACACCTACATCATTTGCGAGAAGTGTTCCAAATCCTTAGGGATAATCATCTCTTTGTCAAGAAGGAGAAGTGCTCATTCGGCCAGACCCAGATCAATTTCTTGGGTCATGTTATTGGCAGTGGCAAGATTCGGATGGACATGGAGAAAGTCAAGGCAATCCATGATTGGGACACTCCTAAGAACGTGTCTCAACTACATTATTTCCTTGGACTCGCAAACTATTATCGTCGCTTCATAAGGGACTACTCTAAGAGAGCTGTTGCACTGACAAATTTGTTGAAACAAGACCAAACATGGGAATGGGATAGGCAGTGTGAAGCTTCATTCCAAGACTTGAAACTGGCTGTGATGAAAGATCCAGTATTGGCCTTGCCAGACATCACCAAGCCCTTTGAAGTACAAACAGATGCATCTGATTATGCCTTAGGGGGAGTTTTGCTTCAAGATGGTCACCCGGTAGCATATGAGATTCAAAAGTTGAATGATACAGAGTCTCGTTACTCAGCTCAGGAAAAGGAATTGCTAGCCATTGTACATTGTTTACGGGTGTGGAGACACTACCTCTTGGGATCTCAAGTCCTTGTTAAAACAGATAATGTTGCAGCAAGCCATTTCCTTACTCAGAATATGCTAACCTCCAAGCAATCTCGATGGCAAGAAAAATTAGCAGAATTTGACTTAGTATTGGAATACAAGCCAGGGCGCACTAACAATGTAGTTGATGCACTCAGTAGAAGGGCAGACCTTGCAGTGCTAACTCATACCGGTCCGAGTCACACCATCTTGGAGAAGATCAAAGCAGGCCTACAGACAGACCCACAAGCGAAGGCGATTACAGAGTTGATCAAACAGGGTAAAACTCGACGGTTCTGGATAAAAGATGGAGCACTACTCACAACTGGTAATCGCCTATATGTTCCAAGAACTTATGGTTTGAGGAAAGAACTTTTGAGAGAATGCCATGACACCCATTGGGCGGGACATTCAGGTTGGAGACGAACACTTGCATTGCTAGAGAGGGGGTCATATTAGCCGCAGATACAGGAGGATGTAATGGCATATATTTGAACATATCTTATTTGCCAACAAGATAAGGTTGAAAGAGATCGACCAGTAGGTTTACTAGAGCCCTTGCCTGTTCCAACTCGTCCTTGGGAAAGTGTTTCCATGGACTTCATTACTGGGTTACCGAAGGTGGAGGATTTCAGGTGTATCCTTGTAGTTGTTGACCGATTCTCAAAGTATGTGACCTTTGTGCCGACCGGACTGACTTGCACAGCCGAAGATACCGCGCAATTGTTCCTCAAGCATGTAGTGAAGTATTGGGGACTGCCCGAAAACATTGTTAGTGACCGTAATGCTAGCTTCACAGGAAAGTTCTGGAAGGAGTTGTTCAAGCTCTTGGGATCCAAACTTAATATGTCGACAAGCCGACATCCCCAATCTGACGGACAGACTGAGCGCTTTAACTCTATGCTCGAAGAATACCTTCGTCATTTTGTAAGTGCAAATCAGAAAAATTGGGTGGGACTACTTGATGTTGCACAATTCTATTTCAACTTACAAAAGAGCTCAGCTACTCACTCAAACCCCTTTCAGTTAGTCACTGGTCAGCAACCATTGACACCACATACAGTGCTTACCGGGTACCAAGGACCCAGCCCAAGAGCTCTTGAATTTGTCAAAGCCTGGCAGAAAAACATTGAAGTTGCTCGAGCCTATCTTGAGAAAGCCTCCCGTCACATGAAGAAATGGGCCGACAAGAAACGACAGATTGATCCTTTTGAAGTCGGGGACTTGGTATTGGTGAAGCTAGATATGTTCAACAAGTATAAACAGACAGCTAGAGCACACAACAATCTGTTTCGCAAGTATGAGGGACCGGTACAGATTATTGAGAAAGTGGGCAAAGTCTTTTATCGCGTCAAGTTACCACATTGGCTCCGTTTCACCCATCATATTTTCCATGCAAGTAACTTGAAGTCCTACCATGCAGATGCCACTGATCCCACAAGAAATGTATCTGCCCGAGCATTGCCTAAGCATCCTACTAAGCCAGACCGAGAAGTGGAAGAAATCTTAGTTGACCGCCTCATCAACAACACAGGCCCGGGTAGCGAGTATTTGGTCAAGTGGCAGGATGAGCCTCCTTCAGAAATCAGTTGGGAGTCAGTCGAGCATCTGCTGCCTTACCTCTCAAAGCTGGAAGAGTACATGGAAAAGTTCGTTGCGAGGGCGTCAGCAAATTGAGTGTGGGAGAGTGTCAGGACTAGTATTGTTGGTCAGGGAAATCAACGTCAGAGGCCTTTCAAGACTTTCCTAATGGTCTCAAAACTCAATGTTCCCTTTTGAAAAGTGTCCAAATGCTTAGCATCTATATTATAGGGGGAAGGTTTGAGCTCTTGATTGTGAGGACGTGTTGCCTCCATTGCATAGTCGGGCCAAACTGTACCGCTAGCATTTGTATTATTTTCTTTGCCTTGCTTTTCAACTTCAAACTTGTATTTCCATCGATCGTTAGCATCGAACTTAGTCTTGAGCAACGTCCTTTCGAACGTTCCTCCCCATTGTAATCTATTGAATGTTAATGAAAGTTTTTGCTGACTATTGTGCATCGTTATATTGTCTACAGATTGATATTGTGCATTCTCAAGCTAATATTTGTGCCCGTTGAAGTAACTACTCATAGACTTACTAGTGAATTGTATAGCTAGTGCCGCACGGATTGCTAGTCCGTGACAGCAACCATAATCACTAGAATTCATATCAAACTGAGATAACTAGTAACACAGGACAGTGGGTCTCCTCCATATTAGCTCTAAGCGAAGTTGGAGTCAAATTCCTTAAGGGATTATAGTTTTTCTTAAATCCAACGATGCTTAACTGAATTTATATTTGAACAAGTCTCTGTACAAATTGAGTTTTTTGCAAGGAATATGTTACCCAGGAGTTCTAGTCCCAGCAGTACCCTGCCTCTGACTTGAGTCAGTATCATTGCAGGTATACCCCGTCTGGTCCAAATCCAATTAATCCAACACTTAGCATCCAATCCATGGATCTCTATCGAACCATCTCTAGGAAGGCCAGGCAACAGATTTGCCCCGAACAATTTAAAAGAATAAAATAATTACGTATCAACTATGTGAGCTAAAGTGAGTTCATAGTTCTACAATACAAAACCATCATATTACGGGTTAGGAAAAGCTCAACTTAATGCAAACTTGGTCGGGATTTCTTAGACTGAGGAAATGTTAAAATGCAAACATAGCAGCTGTTGACATCCTGTTAGTGTTAGTACATAGTAAAAATCACCTTAGGAATTATGCCAATAGGTAAGGTGCAGATTTTATTTTATTTTTTTATCATATTGAAAAGCTCTCCTTAAATCATTTCACCTTTATACACCAAGTACAAATCTAAACTAACATACAAAGAGTCGTAGTCCATCATTATCATAATTCACATTACATGTCAGTTACTGACTTGCTAAAGTAATCTAAAAATGTTTGATAAAAGAGGTGACACCCAACGCCAAGGATTCCTGAATGAGCCATCAATAAATAGAGCTGCAACTATCGAATATTCCTTTGCTCCAGCCTAAATCCAAAAGAAAACATAAGGGGCTTCAATAGCGAGAGAAACTCCGCCATGATGATGACTTAATTGGACACAAGATCCTTGAATTCCCCCTTTAATTAAATGGGAAACAGTTGTACAGAACTTGAGTGTATCACCATTATTGAATGACAACTTGAGGCTGAAAATTTGATTTTGCAGCTTCAGATGGGCTTTTGGAACTTCCCATGAACCCAAACTCTACGCATGCTTTTCCCTTTTCGGCGATTGACTGACTTCACACAACAGTATTCTAGCTCAAGCTGCATAAGAGTGAAAGGTTTGTATCAGTGAACTACTCAAAAGGTATAAAAGTTCGTTTAACTCCAAAACTCAGGAGAGTTGGATGATTCATAAATGGGTGAAAGTGGAAGTTAAATCTTGGTAACAGTCAAACAGCCACGATCAGAAACCCAAAACTTAAGAGCATGATAAATTGTCAGCAAAAAATGGTATATATATGCTCAAAACAGAATAGAATATAACATCTCTGTTGCATCAAAAGGATTTCATAAAAAGATTGGTACCTCAATGAAGCCTGCACCTAGGAAGAGTTCCTTTACGGTATCCAGACAAAAGAAATAAGAAAGGGTGCCATCAGATCGCATGTACTCCCTGAACCCTACTCTCTTATTTGGTTCAAATCGGAGCATAGTCATGTCATAAAGACCTTTAATTCAACACAAGAATGATTTCAGCAACTAACAGACATTACAAAAGATCAAAATGAGAAGGATTTCATTAAAAATTACTAACTGTTGAAAATGCACACCATATTTGATACACACCCACAAACAACTGCAAAGTCGCAAACATTCATTTTCTTTATTTTTCATGTGAGACTCCAAACTTCTTAAGGGGTTTCACAGAGGTAAAGAAGCATTTATGATAGCTGAAGGACACTAAATGCTCACATCACTTAACATGCAACAAACCACCAGCAAGTGTTCGATGTTTGTCTTATGATGAATAGAAACTATATATAACATGGTCTGTGACTCTGTAGCAACTATTTTTATCGTGGTACTCTAAATAAATCACAGTTATTTGTCAGGACACGTACCATAATCCCTAAATAGAAGCAATCCACCTGGCTTTAGAACAGACATACATTCTGCAATGGATTGTGACATCTTTTGAAATGGTACAGCGGATAACGTGAATATCTGCAAGTAACAGGAAACACTGAAACTGGAGGCATCGGAATTCATATTTATTTTTGCATTATCAACAGAGGATACACTGTATTTTTATTTTTTCTTTGATCAATCTAACAATATGTAAAATTGTGTATAATAAGGGAAAAGGTGACTAAGACAGTGACAAAGGGAATTGCCCTCCAAAATACCCCACATTGCCCCAAATCCCAAACCAGAGATAATATCTGCAAACGGTGAGAAGATCCTTCTTTTCCCCTTTAAAATCCTAATGTTCATTTCTTTCCAAATCACCCAAGGGGTAGCAACTGGATTGCATAGATATGGATACGGGTACGGGTACGGGTACTGAACCGACACGGGGATTCGACAAATTTCCAAAATTGAGGATAAAGGTACGGCTGGGATACAACATTAAAAAAAATAATAGTTATATATTTTTATAATAAAAATTTAGTTTTATAACCATTAATTAATGAATCATATTCATAAACCATAAATATAAATACATATACTCCAAGAGAAAATACCATCTGCCCAATTGGAAGAAAGTATGGCAGCTAAAACATAAGGGTAGCTTGGGGATTAAAAGGATTGAGTTCAGCAAGGCCCTCATGAAGTGGATATGGATATATGGGAAGAAGTTGATGCATTGTGAAGAAATGTGTTAGTAGCCAAATATGGTGCATCATGAAGCCGATATGGATATATGGGAAGAAGTTGATGCATTGTGAAGAAATGTGATAGTCGCTACATATGGTGCACAACCTTCTGACCGGTTTGCCCAGGAAAATATTACTACACATGGCTGCAGTATGGAAGAGTATAATGAACCACAAGGCTCTAATAAAAATTTATCTCATTTGAAGCTCACGATGGAAAGAATTCGCTTTTCAGATGAGAAATGGTTGGGGAAGGGAACAACCACTAAAATCTCCTTCCCAGCCATCTACAATGCCTGCAACAAGAACTGCTACGACAAAATCCATTTAGATGCTGATAGGGATACTAGGTTATGGGAAGGGAAGGGTAAAACCTTCACAGTCAAGGACTGCTACGACAAAATCATCCTCCTGTTCAGTTTTCTGAGATAGACGTTCGGGTACACAACCGTCAGCAACCCATATGGCTGAAAGATGTCCGTCCCTCCGCAGGCACGTTTCCTCTTATGGACCATCTTGCATGGCAAACTCCTCACTGATGGCCACCTCAACAAACAAGGGATGATTCTACCCAACCACTGCGTATTGTATGGTTCAGCCCAAGAAAGCATCGATCACATCTTGGTGGATTGTGAGTTCACCCAAAGAATTTGAAGGTGCTTAGCAGAATTCATAATTCATGCCTCTATCTCCCCTTCCATCCTTCAGTGGTTTGAGTCATGATCTTCAACCAATATTCAAAATCTCAACCAGTTTGCTATAGGAAAATGGACATGGAGTAGAATTCTCCGACCCTTTGCATGGGTAGTGTAAAAAATTCCTCCAAGGATGTACATAGCCTATGGATAAATATCAAGGTCACCCTTTGGGTTTGGGGACATACTTGTGGCATCTTTAAAGATACAGATTTCTCCTCTTGTATGTTCGACTGGGGAGGCATAGTTTGGACTAGAAACCCATGACACTCGATGTATATTTTTTATTTTTGTTGTATGCTTTTGGTCTAGCATTATGTGGTTTTCTCCCACGGATAGCTAGCTTTCCATATGAATACAATTCTTTTTTTTACTGATCAAAAATAAATAAATAAATAAATGCATATAAAACAAAGTCATACAATTACCATTTCATTCATTCATTCATTAAACACCAAAAACCATTCATAACTCATAAATATATGCATACTAAACATGCACCTCCCACAAAATAATTTTACATTTCATCGTAGTCAATCAGGAAAAAAAAATATATATATTTTTGGCCATATCGGGACCACATCCTGGCCATTGATTGTGAGATACACCCCATAACTGTATCTGAGGCTATCGATGGTGTATCCGTATCCGGGGAGCATCCGACTCGGGTACGTTAGATTTTTTGGTGTATCCCTGCTTCTTAGGGTAGCAAGCAATAACCTAGCTCACAGCCAGGCACCTTTGATAAAGCAACCATCCTTGCTCATTGAGAAAAACGATGAAGAGCAAGGAGGCACCTTTGATAAAGCAATAACCTAGCTCACAGCCAGGCACCTTTGATAAAGCAACCATCCTTGCTCATTAAACACCAGATGGAGGGAGAGTTGCAGACTCAGCACAAATACTGCCCCAGATTGCAAGGAGAACTGGCAAATAAAGAGCAAATGTTGGATATTTTCCTGCTCAGATTCATAAATGCTGCATCTGTTTGTGAAAATCTGTCCTCTTTGAATTAAGTCATCGACTGTCAAAAGTTTCCCCATGGGCTAAAGACCAGATGAAGAAATTCACTTTAGGAGGCACTTAATTTAGCTAGAAAACGTTGCTTCCGAAAAGTGATGGCAGGAAGGGTTGTCTCAAAGCTCAAAGGAGAAGTTTGTGGTGACAACTTTGAACAATGAACTTCCAACACTGATCTGGCCAATTTCATCCATCTTCTTCATAAGACAGAGATATTGCTTAGTAGATCAATTACTGAATCAACAAAGGCAATTCCTCTTCTAACAGCCAGGTCCCAAGAGCTAGAATTGCTGTCCATTCCAAGTAGAATTGGTATATACTTCCAGACCATCTAAGGGGAAATGTTGTAGATGGCCCTAAATTGATCTTTGAGAGGTTGACGATCCAACCGGATGTCATTCCAAAAGTTTATTCTGGTATCCTTCCCTAGAGTATAAGTGATATCTTTATCAAAGATAGGCTCGAAATTCATGATGGCTTTCCACCAACTACAACCATAAGGGCCAGGAACTTGATTGGTGAACCAACCATTGGGATGACTGTCATACTTTTTCTGAATAAGAGTTCTCCATAGAGTCCCTTGTTCCTTCCCAAATCTCCAGAGCCATTTAGTAAGGAGAGCTTGGTTGAAATGCTTTAGTTTTCTGAGACCTAACCCTCCAATACATTTAGGTTTGCATATATCTGCCCGCTTGACTAGATGAAGTGCCATTCGAACCCCCATAAGAAATCCCTGCAGATCTTTTCTATGTCGTTACCAACAAAAGAAAGCATGGTGATGGAGGACATAATGTGGACTAGAATGCTTGAAAGAGTATTCTTACTAAGAGTCTGGCAGCCTTTGAAATGTACTTACTCTTCCAAACAGCTAGCCTGCTATTAATTTTGTCTATAATTCCTTCCCGCAATTGTTAGCTCTTATATTTGGCACCCAAAGGAAGCCCAAGATATTAACAAATGAATGTACCATCTTTGTACATAAGAATGTTAAACAGCTTTTTCAACAATAAATGACGAACTTATGGAAGTTAATAGAAAGGCAGAGACCACTTCAAACCAAAGCAAAATGGATTAAACTTGCTCAGGACAAGGATCAAGGAAGAGGATAGTGTCCTCATACTATATGGATAGGCACAAAAATACCCCCATTAGAGATCTGGAAACCAGCAATGAGATGCAGCAGCTCAACTTTAAGAACCATTTGAGTGAGAGTTTCACCAATTAAGAAAAAAAAAATGAGGAGAGGGGGGGGTGCGTGGTGTTGTTGGCAGAGGGATCCCTCTAGAAGCTTTGAAGAAACCATTAGGATTCCCATTTAACTTCGACAGAAAAGGAGGCAGTGGAAAGTAAGGTAAGAAAAGTTTTCAATTTGTTTCCAATTCCCATCCTTTGAAAGAGGATATACTATATTAAAATCAACTTTTATTAAGAATCTAAATGATCTGGAGGGCATTTAGTGCACCTACAACATACACTTGACAAAATGATTTGACACTGATACTATGACTAGTATTGAGACAAATAACAGATCCCCCTCTGCTATGTGCAACTTTTACATCAAGAACGTCCATACACATCCCAGGTTGTACACATCAAGGTGTAGCATTCGGTAACAGTAGTAACACAAAAAAAGAAATCATAGAAACAAATTATAGTTCCAACCTTTTTCAATAAGTTGGTCCAACAAAACTAATGATGTTATCGAGAAAAAGATGCTCAGCAACAAAGAGTTTGTAATATGCTATTATACAAATATAAAATTGTCCCAATTGAACATGAAATCATCCAAACACGGATTTCCCATTATTTTTTCTACCAATGCCCAACACCAAAGAATGAATTTTGTTTGGAGGATGAGATGTCCGATCAGTTCCAATATATAATGATGGCATGTGGGATCCTTTTCCACAGCCACGCCCGTATTTGATTAAGCCTCCCTGTATTCCACTGTCTGACCCAATGCTACAATTCCACTACGGCTTTGGCAATTGTAAACTCCCCCAAGAAATGAACCCATATATCCCTCACACATGACAGTTCAGAAAGAGGCTGGTCCAAATTCTCGTTACAAACACAGCAACCATCTGGAAGACTGGAACACTTGCTAATAAGGTATTCTTGGTTGTACCTTGCCCTTCACTGCTAACCACATAAGGAAGCATGTTTTAAGTGGCACTTTTTCCACAAACATCTTGTTGCTGATGGTCTGGCAGTCTACATTCACAATGACAGTGAAAATTGTAGTATGCTTTTGGTGAAAAGCCATCCGTTAATCATCATCTGGACCCTTCACTGCCTTTGGCAGGTCCCAACCCTGGACTTGAGATACCATCTGCCACAAGTCTTACCAGCAGAGCTAGCACCCACCAACCATCTCTCTATCAAACGCATCTCTTATTAATTGCAGGGTCTGAAGTCCTTTACCAGAATCTGCTTATTTGTTATAATTTTATGAACCTTGGTGAATTGTTCTCTTACTTACATGGCATCTCCCATATCCAATTATCCTCCCAAAATCTTTTCTTGTGCACATTGCCCAAAACGTTGGAGATATTCTGCTCAAACTGGTTTTTCTCTTTCATAATATACTTCTACACGGAGCAACAATAGGTACCATTGACCTCCTTGGTATATCAGTTGGAGTGTTGGTCACCATATTTTACCATGATAATCCTCCGAGTCCTGACACACAATTTGAAGCTTTAAAAAAAAACATAAGCTTCTTTTTCTCTTCTGAACCTCCTGATCCTTGATCTTTGGGTAGCAAAGTCTTTTCCAAGCTAAGTGAGTTTTCCTTTTCTCAGTTGTGGATTCTCTCATGGCCCATTCGATTCTACTGGCAATAGAGTTTGGAATAACTTTGGTGCTCATCATGTAAGTTGGCAGGCCTGATTTAATGAGCACCACCCTTCCTGTATATTTTGCCCCAAGATGAAGGTCAAGGTACCTGCACACTAGCTTCTTAATTCGACATCCCAATATTTCTGCAAACTGATTTGGCCAATTGACATTGCCTAACTTCAACCCTGAATAGCTATGGACTATTAAGATGTGTTTCACGGCTGTCACTTTTTCCAGATTAGCTAGAAAGGTTTCTCATTTCCAGATGATACAATCTTGTAATTGAATGCAAATGTGACCAAAATAACAGCTTTGAAGGACATAGTAGGGATACTTGAAATGAATTTAAGTGAAAACCAAATTGATTGGGTGGGCACTGTAAGGTTGCAAACAGAATCTCCCTCAGCATCCTACTTTTTCTCCCTCATGGCATCCCATTATAGCAATCTCTATTTTTAAGATTCCTCTTTATCATGAACCCTCCTTGATTTTTATGAAAACATCTTTGTTCTGCTTGCCTTTCATGTGGTATATCTCATTATTATCCTCTTTTGTTATAATAATGATATTAGAACAAAGTTGGGATCTTTTTAAAACTCCTCAATCACTTCCATAAATTTCTCTTCACAACATGCAAGTTCTTGAAAAGAGATAAGAAAAAGTAATAAAAAACATGAGAAATATTTCATTAGACATAAACATCAAACCAGTAAATCAGTGGTCGGAGATCATCTTAGCATAAGAGCTAGACTGAGTGGAAAAATAGAACTTACCATAGTAATAAAATCCATCCCACCAATGCAACATTGAACTTGCTTCAGGGATGACAACTCGCTGAGAGAAGTGTCTTTGTTTTCTCTATCGTCTGATAGACAACTTAACATCATTATTTCCATAGAGAACCTAAATACCTAATAATCATAATTGTTGAAATACAAATAACATAAGAAGGTTAAATGAGAAAACCTGATACACCACTAAACGGCTTATTAAGCGACACTTTCCGGCAAAAGTTACAGGTTAACCAACCAGGAAATCCATTCTGAGAGAAATCACAGAAAAATGGATGAAAACGCTGTATGAGTGAATGTCCATCAGCTGTCTCTACCATTGCCTTGGCCCTTTCAAGGACTTCTGTGCTACAGTCACAGGCATAAACAATGACATGCTGGTTTCCACTGCAGAGAGAAATAAATTTTGCACGGTTTCAAAACATCAATCAATGGAAGAAGTAATGTATACCAAAGTCAGAAGCAAGGTTTAAAAAAGGCTAATTTGGGAATTGAGGCGTTTGGTTATTTCTTGAGGCAAAGCTAACCTCAAGGCGTAAGCCTCAGTTTGTTAAAAGAATTAAAATATTAAAAAAAAATCATGTGATCACTTTCCTATAAATAGCATTAGCAAATACACCTTCTTATACATCTTCATACATGTAATGCGTGGCTCGTGCCTCACTACTGTTTAGTGCAGCCTCGACTTGAGGCGAGCCTCAAGGTATAAGCCTCGATGGTTTTTTCCAGAGACTGACTAGAGTTGTTCAGATTGAGGATAATCAAAACAAGAAACGCTTTAGCAATTTTCTTATGTTGCACTTCTCAGCCCATTATTTTGATCTGCATAATTATTGTTGATTTTTTTTCAAGTTAAAAATTTTACTAAATAATACTCTGGTACTACAATATATGGTGACCGTAAAAGCATTAAGCACCGACCCTATAGCAGCCCAATTAGCAATAAAATTCCTTTGAAAGACGGAAGGTGAAAGACGTCTCCATTGAGTGATAAGGACCTCCATATAATGATGCCATATCCAACGGTCCTATAAAAAAAAAGGTTGTTAATCTGTTCCTTCCATACAGTTCAAGACACGAGAAAAGGAAGTACCTCCTTCTCTTTAGCATAAAGATGATTTAGAGTCTTCCAACATATTTACAACGTTCCCACATTGCCAACCATGACCCAACTAACACCAAACAAATCAAAGAAATGCATCCAACCTTGTAGCCCTATCCAAAAGGTAATAAAAGATCAATTGAGCTCTCTACATCAAGATTGCAAAAGCCACGTCATACTTAAACATCCATACCCCTGTGAGCCAATTCTACCTCGGACAGAAGCTTGTTCCACGTTGTCGTGAGCCAATTCTACCTCGGATAAAAGCTTGTTACACGTTGTCGTGCAATTCTGATGCCGGGCAGAATAGCGATTATCCTGCAGGCTAGTTCTAACAGACAAGTCACAGGGAATAACACAAGAAGATTACCCAAAACATAGAGAAATACTCTAATTTTCAATTAAAATTATCAAAATCAAAAGTCTCTTACAATATTGAGGAAGAGCTCTATTTATAGTGCTCAAATAACTTTAATAATAAGCAGCCTATTCCTAAAAGAAAAAATAGAATCAAATACTAAAATAACAAGCAGTCTATTCCTAAAAGAAAAAGTAAAGCCTAATCCTAAAAGGAAACTGTCTATTCCTAAAATAAAAAAAATAGAATCAAATACTAAAATAACAAACAGTCTATTCCTAAAATAAAAAACAAAGCCTAATCCTAAAAGGAAACTAAAAAGACTCATAATTAAATTAAAAGATTACGAATAAATTATTATTTAGTAAATAACTTTGAGAGCAAATTAGGAACCCTAGAAACCCAAATTAGAAACTCTAGAAACCCTCCTGCATCAGTTGCCCCGGGTTGGAAAGAACTCGTCGTCAAGTTCACAACAGCTTCATCGGAATCATCTGGCGGCAGCCCAGGAGGAAGATCCTCTGGTATCAGGTCAGAAAACTCTACTAACTACTGCTGCACCTCTGCTGGTAAATCTTGATTCACGTCTGCAACACTATTCCCATAAGGCAGCAGAGCATAGACCACGTCTCCACGCTCAATCTCACCAAAAAACCTGAGCATAGAAAGCAGGTTAGTATTATTGGCTACCGGGGTAGGAGTGGTCCTTTCCCGACGAGGTGCCAACACAATCCTCGTCCCTTTGATGCCAAGGGAATATGTATTTTTTCGCCCATCATGAATAACACTGCGATCATACTGCCAATGTCTGCCTAACAATACATGACAAGCATCCATAGACACAACATCACACCAAGCATTATCAAAATAATTCCTGCCGATCGAAAAAGACACTAGACATCGCCTATCTACTGTTACCTCACTGGATGACGATCTGTCTTCAACTGCAATTTCTGGACAGCCTTTTTAGACACTACGTTCTCACAACTGCCACTGTCAATGATCATCTTGCAGACTTTATTTGCAACTATGCAGTTCGTGTAGAAAATATTGGTTCTCAACCAATCGTCCCCTGAATTACTCTTTGGAGTTAGTAGACTCTTACGAACGATCAGAGTCTCATGACCATCTCCATACAGCACATCTCCATCTTCATCATCGTCATACACAGGCTCTCCAAGCTCCTCAGTTTCGTCTACCACGTCTTCCTCAATTAGGAGATTGTTGCCCTTCTGAATACTGCACTCAGTTGCTCTATGTCCCTGTTCACCACATCTGAAACATCTAATAGTAGGATTACTCTGCGGTGGCTATTGGGTAGGACGGGATTCTTGAGGGCGAACTGGCCGACTGCTTTGATCACTTTTGATCATAGGCCTCCTGTTCTGCTATTTTTTCACAGCAAGTACACGTTGGTATGCTTCAGAAACGGTCCTTAACGAATGAAGTCGTTGAAATAAGGGTTGAGTGTAGCCGAAAGGAAGGAAGTGACCCTTCATCTTCTCCCAATCAGTGATCTTGGCCTTGCCCTGCCTGTCGAGTGCTTGCTTCAACTGCTCCCACCACACAGATGCTCTGCCTTTGAGTTTTTTAGCAACCAATTTCACCTTGACATGATCTAGGACTTATACTCAAAAATATGTTCTACTTCATTCAACCAATCCACGAATTCTTCGGCCTATAATGTACCAGAAAACTCGAGTAGATCCACTTTGAAACCAAAATTTCCATGACGATCCTCCCGACCACGGCGCTCCCAGAATCGAGCATGATTGTGATACGAGTTTTCGAAACTGGAATCAGAATCGTGATCTTCCATCTCACGATTACCGAAATCCTGCATCGTTAGACACTGGGTTAACTCTGCAACTTGCCTCTGTAAATCCTCAATCATCACATCCTGAACGCTACGATCACGGTGAGGGGCTTCCTCGTTCGGAACCTGCCCGCGACGACCACGACCACGACCACCAGCCATAGAAACTGATGAAATCTCATTCCAAGAAGATGTTGAAGCTCTGATACCAACTGACGCATGGCAGAATAGCGATTATCCTGCAGGCTAATTCTAACAGACAATTCACAGGGAAGAACACAAGAAGATTACCCAAAACATAGAGAAATTATCAAAATCAAAAGTTTATTACAATATTGAGGAAGAGCTCTATTTATAGTGCTCAAATAACTTTAATAATAAGCAGCATATTCCTAAAAGAAAAAATAGAATCAAATACTAAAATAACAAGCAGTTTATTCCTAAAAGAAAAAGTAAAGCCTAATCCTAAAAGGATACTGTCTATTCCTAAAATAAAAAAATAGAATCAAATATTAAAATAACAATCAGTCTATTCCTAAAATAAAAAGCAAGGCCTAATCCTAAAAGGAAACTAAAAAGACTCATAATTAAATTAAAAGATTACGAATAAGTTATTTAGTAAATAACTTTGAGAGCAAATTATGAACCCTAGAAACCCAAATTAGAAACCCTAAAAACCCTCCGGTATCAAAATCTGATGGTATTTTAGTATTATTAATTAATAATTCGGCTGATCCAATGTAAGACCAAGTAGGAATCTAATAAGTTTAAGGTTTTATTAGTGTTTTGCTTAAATAGGTCAGAAATCAAATTTGCAATCATTTTTTAAGTTTAAAAGAATTATTATCATGGTGAAAAACCTGTCTATTCAAGTTTTTGGATTATTTGTTTATTGTTTCCTTTGTTAACTGGATGAGGCTTTGGATATAATTCCGATTGTAAGCATTCATGGTAGTAATCGGAATTACATCCAAAGCATCCTATATAGACTGAAAATTTTCATGCAAATATTTGTCAACCTTTTGTTGTTCATATTCATTCATCTTAAACCTACTGCACAAGACGAAATTTCTCAGTATATTTAGAAATTGTGTAAGTTTGTGCAACCTGCCAAACAAATCTCGATGATAATCTTTGGGGATAAAGCACGTTGTAATAATTTTTTCATCTTAGGCCAAGTCTGAACTAATGCCTTTCCCAACAACTGTCGCTCTATGGTCAAATCTCTCCACCAATTAGATGCAGTACCCTGTAACTTTGTTACAACTAAACGCACAACTTTAATGCATGTTAGAGACTTATATTCCAAAACCGTGTCCATTTGGTCAACCCAACTGACAAAAGCATCAACATCAATAGGACCAGAAATAAGTAGGCACATCTAATTTGATATCACCATGTTGTACATGTTCCAAGCAACAAACAAAATGATTCAAAGTCATAGGCATAAACATCGAAATAATCATCACCTCCATAAGCATCATGATGGACTTGTCCCCTTTGATTGGGAGGACGAAAATTGGCTCATTGAGGTGGTGCATAGAAGTACCTATTGTAGTCATAAGCTTTGTTCCTTGGTGGTACGTAACTTGTCCCATGGTGGTAAATAACATGACCATCAAAATCTGAAGAATTTGGAGTCAGTGGTGGTACATACTAAGAATAGTGTTGTTGGGTATATGGGTCCTCATCAGAATAAGAGTTAATATTTTGTGGTAGATCAAACAAATTGTTGGGTGGAAATACCTTCTCCCCAATTGAATTCCACGAACAATACTTTCATCTTCATCAAAAGATGAAGTAGCTTGCACAATAAGTCTATTTCGACCGTGCTCTAGCACTAGAATCAAAATCTCACTCCGAATAGAGAAGGGTTGAAGTACTATTTTGTCGAGTTGAGCAAAGAATTATATCATTTGACTACTTTGTCTATTCACGCTCTCTGCCTATCTCAGACATCCCACACCTAGTGAACCAGGTGCACGTACTAATGCTTACAATCTTAATTTCAAATGTTTCGGACGTGGACAAATTGGTCATCTTCGTCGAGATTGTCCAAAAGAAAAGATAATTACCCGTATTGCATATGGAGATGATGGAAATTTGTTGGTTGTCGATGTTTTCCTCCTCAGGATGATACTAAAGGTCATGAGGCACATGAACACATTTGCTTGGTAGCTGATGGCTCGGCAGACAACAGCTAAGCTCGAGGATGAGCTTTTTCGAAAGGGGAATGATGGTATATTAGTATTATTTATTTATTTTATTTATTATTATTTACTATTAAGCTCGTGGGCGATCTTTTCGAAGCGGGGGAGGATCATGTAATATTGGGCTATTCATATTAATTATTATTAATTAATAATTGGGTCGGTCCGTGTTAAGGCACAACTAGGAGTACGAGTCCAATTACATTAGGTTTAGGGTTTTATTTTGGTTAAATGGGCTTATTCAGGAATTGTAACCAGTTTAGTTTGAGTTTTGAGAATTAATTGAATTTGTTAAACTTTGTCAATACAAGTTTCAATGAACTCATTTGTTAGCTTCCGTTGAACCATCAATTTTGGTATTAAAGTGGTCAGATCTTGGAAAAAGATGTCGCACACAGTCATTGTTGATTGGGAGAAACCACATGTGTTTGATGTGTATAAAGGGTATACGATTATCCGCAAGTCATTGCGTTGTGAGACCCAACACATCACGAATTTTCACATTAAAGAAAAATTAAAAATCGAAGAAGTTCGCGAGAAAGGGGAGGTTGTGGAAAACAACCCTAATTTCCCCAACTTTTTTAAACAAGAATTGCGATTTGCAAATTGCAAATTGCAATACTAATGTTTTTATTCAAAATCAGAAAATCAACAAGGTTTATGATGAAAATCCTAAACCCAAAATACCCAAAGTAGAAGAAAAGAAAATATAGAAGAAAAGTTTGAAGAGGGAAACGTGGAAATCATATACCGAAATCGGGCCAACACCGGTCTTTCCATCATTCCCATCAGATTCGACGACATCAACGCCCACAACAATATCGAAGAGGCCTATCTTCTTCACCACAATAACCTGGTTCAATGTCGAGCCGGTCAGTCTCTCTTCCAACTAACCACGTGCTCAGCTTGATTCCATTCGCTTCAGATGCAAGACCATGGTCGATTACGACCAGTTGTGCAACATTTACCTTCGTCTTCTGAAGAAAATGAACACTTTAGTCATGAAATAATGAAATGGGGGAGAAGTTATTTGCACCTCAAGGATTAGTCAGTACCACAGAATATTTTGATTTTGAAATCTAGACTATTCACCACCACATGACAGGTCGTGTACCTCCATTGGACAGTGTTTATGCTCCGATCTGGAACAATTTCACTGGATAGATTTAAAAGATGAAAGACATATCCCACGAGACGCAGATTCATGTGGAGTATTATGGCAACAAATATTTTTTTGATTGTTCATGGTACCAACTACAAAAGCAAATTTCGAGGTCGACTATTACTCATGCATTTTCAGAGATTTAATCCTCAAAGCTCGATGGCGAGCTTTTCAAAGCGGAGGACTACGATGTAATATTGGGTTATTCATATTCATTATTATTAATTAATAATTGGGCCAGTCCAATGTAAGCCCAAGTAAGAGTCCAATAAGTTTAGGATTTTATTAGGGTTTTGTTTGGTTTTGCTTAAAAATGTCAAAAATCAAGTTTGTAATCAATTTCTTGAAGTTTAAAAGAATTATTCAGCAGGAAGAAACTTTGTCTATTCAAATTTCTGGTTATTTTATTATTATTTATGTTATTAAACCTATCAAACTCACTAGGAAATTTTGAAATGCAACTTCAGGTAGCTAAAGAAACATGCACCCCGTAAAAACCTCCATGTCTTCCCTCCACACCCACCCATCACTCTCCTTACCCAAAGTAGAAATACTCCCCAAATATGCCGACGACATAGTAAACTCACCCAACCCACAATTTGAAAATTGTGCATTTTGTGATTTGCAAAATAATCTTAGGGTGTGTTTGGTTGCATGAAATTGAATTCCGTAAGGGAACCACTTGACTTGTTGTGGGGACCACTTGTGTTAAAGGCAAAATTGACTCAAATGTGGTGAACCACTTATTATGAATTCTAGATTGTGATCAAAGGTGGGGAATTGAAATCCCATGAGATATGAGAATCCAATTCTTAGGGGGAAAGAGTTGGGAATTCTATGTTTAAGGGGAGTTCAATTCTCCATGATAAGTGTTCCACTACATTTTTTATCAAATTTAGCTTAAACATAAGTGGTCCCCGATGGATTCCATGCAACCAAACACACCTTTAGATTCCTTACGATATATGTGAAATTACAAAGACATTGTGACTAATCATACATGTTGACACAAAATGATTGAATCAAAATGGGAAGGTTGGCACAATGGCCTTCCACGAAAGCCCAACGTGGTGGTTCCACCTTTAAAATAGTGACAGTCTTAACACACATCTCAAAAAGGAAGTACAAGTGTATAAGTATATGCGTTTGAGAAAAAGATGTCGCAGAAAAGACCCCTTCATAAAGCTAAAGGATACCCTGAAACGCCACAGTTACAGGTGCCCCAAAAGGAACTCCATCTAAGTTTTGGATGCATGTTAGTTGGTAATTCAAGTCAAAATAGGACATTAGGATCTAACTCATTTTGTTTCTGCTAAAAGGAGCATCATTTCTTTACTCCAATTATGCAGGATTTGAAATCCTTAAAAAAGTACAACTCTATGCTAAATTTAGTTGACAGGAACTGCAACAGCTTTATTCACCCTACCCTGATATGTGAGGAAACTAATTGTCTTTGTCTTTGGGTACGTACCACCCTCATATACAATAGCATGACAAAATAACTTTGTACAAAATGAACCCACACCTCATTTTTGCCTGACATATTGTGGAAGCAAGTCAAGCAAATATTTGGTTCACAAAACAACCTCTTGGCACCATGGTCGGGCTCTGGGACCGTTATTGAGGAATGAGGCGGAAATAAGGGGTAAATCTCAGCTTTTTGAAACTAATACAGTCGAAAAAATGCTTTAAAACAATAATACTGAAAAAAAAAAAAAGGAGTAACACAAATCTATCACTATGTAGTCAAAATGGAAAATGGACCCCTCACGGTCCAGGACCAATTTACGATTAATCGGATTTGAACAATCTATTATTTCAAAAGCCTATATATATATAAATAATGTAGCAATAAATCGGCGAGTTGGATGGGCCGATTTCTCGTTGATTTTTATGTGACCGCTAAACCAAACGACTAAATATCCAATTCGTATCGGTCACCCCCAATAAACGATTTCTTGCCGATTTAGCGGCGCATTAATAACACAACTATCACTATAGTACAGCTTCAAGCTTTTATCAAATGTTAAGTGCAACAATATGAAGAATAACATATAACATATACATGACATACTAATTCACATTATTAGATTATAAAAGTCATAACAATCATTATTCATAACCATAGACTGTGAGTTAAAATGGCATTATAACTCCGATATAACGCTTAACGGGAGTGAGCCATTACGTTATGATATCACAACTCCGATATAACAGCATTATATGTCCGTTATTGTGTTAACGTTTTTTTCAATAATGTCATTTTAACGTTTTGTTCTAATACAATAAAAACAAATCACCCATTTCATTCTCGATCGAACCAGAACCCTAGACTCGTAGGAAAAAATGACCAGAGCTCGTCGTCACCAATCGACAGAGAACCAGACCTTGTCGTTTGACAGAGAATGAGAGAAGAAGACAAAGAGTCGATCACACTCTCTGTTGCGATCTCACTCTCATACGAAGAGAAGATTTTTTTATTTTTTATTTTGAATTTAATGTTATGAACATGATTTACTTTTTTTATTATACAATACATTATTACTTTGTGGCGGTATTAAAAATATATTTAAAAAATTATTCTGTTATATCCCGTTATAACCTATAACGCTCTTGGACCATTATGGGTCCATTATCCGTTTTAACTACATAGACCATAGATACTCGATTCATCTCAACCCCCTGCAAATTTTAAATTGGATCGCATGTACCAATTTGCAGTACAATTCGCGACCCGTAGGGATGGCAGTGGGGCGAATTTCATAGATATCTGCCCCACCCACTCCGTTTGAGGCAGTTTTGGATATACCTAAACGGATTTCAGGGCAGTTATGGATATCCAAATAACATTCGGGGTGGATACGGATTTAGCAATATCTGTCTCACGAATATCCGTTTAAGTACGTAAATTACATAAATGCCCCTGTCCCATAAAAAGGAAAAAAAAAACCCTAACCCTAATATCTTTCATTCTCTCTTACTCACTCTGCCCCTCCCTCCCTCCACCACCAATCCCTCCACCATTCTCTCTTACTCTGCCTCTCCCTCCCTCCCTGCACCGATTCATTGAAAGCAATCATATCTTCTTCAGTTTCTGTGGAAGCACCATCAACAAGATTTTCATTCTCATCCTCCATACAAAATACTAGCCGAACCATTTTCAACATGCTCATCCACTTGATTCGAGTTGTTCAACGAATGTCTCAAGAGCATTGAAGCAGACCATCGAGTTTCTGGGGATGATGATCTGTCACTAAACACTCACGCAACCACACAACCATCATCCCCACCACCTGCCCAGTCCATCTCCTTCGCCCTTTCTTTCTTCCAGAAACATATCAGTCATGATATTGAGAGTTAACTTTGGCATGTCATATTTTGAATGAGAATGAATGGAGAGTAGCTGCAATGGCTAATTGGTTGAAGGCTTAGATCCAGACGCACAAGATAAAGACTGATCTGTCTCCAACAGCCACGCAAGCACAAGCATCGCCTTCATCTCGCCCGTTCCCACGCCTTTCTCCAACAAACCAACTTCTATGGCACTCAGCCAACAAATTGCACCCTCTTCCTGTTAGAGATTGGGGGTTCTCTTTTTCTCACTTCCTGCTCACATCTGGGTTTTTTTTTTCTTTTTTTGTTAAATGGGGCGGGGCGGATATCCGCCAATCCGTCCAGTGCGGGGATGGTTTTTAAAAAATATGATAAACGGATATTCGGGGCAGACTCGAGGATCTGTCATCCCCAATGGGGTGGGGATGGATTTGCCCAAATCCGCCCCATTGCCATCCCTAGCAACCCGAATCGACAGATTTCAACAACCCATTTGGCTATGTAGTTAAAAAGGTAATGGACTCTTTGCGGTCCAAGACCGCTTTACGATTAATCGGGATTACTCGGATTTAATCAGTCTATTTTTTAACAAAAAATTACTTTTAAGGCCTATTTTTTTATAAATTAGACCATTTAGATATCATAGTTGATTTAATGGCTAATTTGTGCCTAATTTTATACTTTTATGACCAACAAAAACTTTTTTATTAACCCAGGTTAACTCATAAAGTTATAAGACATTTTACCCTTCCTAAACAATAGAAAACCTATTTTTATACCTTTATGACCAACAAAAACTTTTTTTATTAATTATTCTAATTATGACCAACTAATTGCTTGTTGGGTTAGGCTATATATAAGTTGATGATTTTTTACCTATTATTTCTACAATCACTCTCCAAAACATATCTAATTGGGCCAAAAGTATCACATTTTTCTTATTTATTTATTTTATTATTATTATTATTGCCCGTTATAGCTCACTACAATGATCAATCATAGTTTTTTGTTGTTATTGATAGCATCTTCAACTTCAGTTGTCACTTGTTGAAAAGATTTTGGCAGTTTTGATGTATCCCCAATGACAGATAGCTCAAGTCATTCTCTGTTTCATAAATATTAAAACGAAAAACTTGAGTATTATTCATGTAGACAAATTTTCTTTATTTGTTTTTATAATTCAAGTTTTGAGGCTATTAACAATCTGAGTTAAGAGGTAAACATTGTGATCTTTTTATAGTTGAAATCATGTCACAAAAAAAGAATAATAAAATAAATTTGTGATATTTCTGGCTCCATTAGATGTGTTTTGAAAAGTGTAAATTGATAGAAATCACCAACTTATATAGCCTAATCCAAACAGATCCAACGATTATTGAAGTCGTGCGGCTTGCAATGTTGAATAACAAATTGAAGACTCTGTATTTCAAAAAATTCAACATTTTAAGTTTTGAGACTATTAATTAGCGAGTTAAGAGATAATGACTATTATCTACTTAGAACTAAAATCATCCCCCTTCCCCACATAATAATAATAATAATAACTAAATTAATATAAATGATAAATAATAAATAATAAGAACAATGTAATACTTATGGCTCCATTAGATATATTTTAGAGAGTGATTGTAGAAAATAAAATGTCAGAAATCATCAACTTATATAGCCCAACCCAACTAGTAATTGGTTGGTCATAACTATAATAATAATAAAATAGTTCTTATTGGTCATAAAAGTATAAAAATAGGTTTTCTATTTGTTTAGGAAGGGTAAAGATGTCTTATAACTTTGTAGATTAACCTGGGTTAATAAAAGAATCTTTATTGGTCATAAAAGTATAAAAGTAGGCACAAATTAGCCATTACATCAACTACGGTATCTAATAACCTGGATTAACCTGGGTTTATACCCTCTAAATTACAATAAATTCTTTGACAATAAAGATTAATAACAAGTATTTTAATCCAACAACACCATAAAACTACAACAAAAACCCCATCAACAACAACAGGGCAGCAACAAAACAACAGCAGGACAACGCAGCAACAATAATAAGACAACACAGCAATAGTAACACGACAAAACAGTAACAATGACAACAACGGCACCACAATGACAACAACAGCACCACAACAGGACAACACAACAACAGCACCACAATAGGACAACACAACAACAATAACAGAACAACACAGTAACATTGACAACAACAACACTAAAACTAAGTTAGTCAAGACTCTTCTCCTTTTTCTTCTCTTTCATCTCCCTTTTTCTCTTCTTTCTTTCCTTCCTTCTTATATCTCCTTTCTTTTCTTCTTTCTTCTAATCTCTTCACAACAGCACGGCGATAGATCTGGACTCTGGAGCAATCGATCTCTTCAACATCCCTTCTTCTCTCTTCTTTCTTCTTTTCGCTTCATAGCAACAGTGATGCGATATGCATAGTAGTATACATCATTTTAATAAGTATCATAAAAACATATGTACAAAAAGTGACAACTACTTAAAATCGAATTGGAAATATAATAAAGTAGCATAGCACAGCGAAAAGATGCACTACATAAGTGTCAAGTAACTTGCAAACATCCACTAAATCATTAAAAATCAATCATCTTGAAAGAATAGAAACTTGAGAATATTGAACATTTGTTAGTAGAAATTGTTGGAATGGTTGGTAAAAATACAAGTATAATCACTATTGGTATTCCAAAAGCATAAAAATCATTGAACTAAGCTATGAAAAATCAAGATTGATGTTGATCACAAATTGATCAAAACATGGTATGTTTTCTCCAAAAAATAATATAAAAAGTATGACAAATTTATCAAAACTTAAACGTTTTATCTTGCTTTTATCAAATTGATCAAATATTACACCAAGAAACATAAAATATTATTATAGAATGGGTTGCAAGCTCTTTTTTCCTACAATTAGGCTGAAAATGGGCTACAATTGGGCTGGCTATAACCAATTTTTGGGCTGAGGTGGTTGAGGCAGTGAGGCGGTCCGAGGCGCACGCCTCATTTCACCGCACCGCATTGCCTCACATTGAGGCAGAATTTTGTAAAAACGCCTTAACTACACTGGCTAAATTAAAACAATTTCTACCCTGTTCGGATCGGTCAACCCCTAAATTACACTTAATCACCACATAAATAGCATAGCTATTTGGTTAAGAGTTAAACAAAGGAGGGAGAATAAGGAGGTGAATACTAAATCAAACCGAGGGTAGTTGGGTTCTTTTAGATTTATTTTATATTTTTATTGGATCATTCACTTATTAAAGAGTTTTCATTTTCCAAAACAAATTTTTCCAACAAATTATCATAATTAGATCACTGCATAAAGAGTCCCTATTCATATATTTTTTTATTATTATTTATATAGTACAAATTTGTAAGAACAAGGAGGATATTTAAAACTGCTCGAACTATAGAGGGATAAAGTTTATGAGCCATACAATGAAACTTTGGGAGAGGATTATAGAACGAAGACTTAGGAGTTTAACCATTGTTTCGGGGAATCAATTTGGATTTATGCCGAGTAGGTCTACTATGGAGGCCATGTTCTTGCTTAGGCAAATTATAGAAAAATATCAAACAGAACGTAAGAATTTGCATATGGTTTTTATTGATTTGGAGAAAGCCTACGATAGAGTCCCCCGAGAGTTAATTTGGTGACTGCTTAGAAGGAAGAAAGGGGTCAATGTTATGCTGATAACATTAAGAATATGTATGAAGGGGTTGTAACAAGTGTTCGCTCAGTAGGCGGGATGTCCAATGAATTCCCAGTATTAGTAGGACTACCCTTTGCTTTGGTCATGGATGAGTTGTCCAGTGAATTCCCAGTATCAGTAGGACTACCCTTTACTTGGTGCATGTTGTATGCAGATGAAATTGTCTTAATTGATGAGACTAGTGAAGGTTTAGGTCGAAAATTAGTTACCTTGCGGGAGGCATTAGACAGTAAGGTTTTAGAATTAATCATTCAAAGACAAAATATCTAATGTGCAACTTTGGTTGTGAATCAAGAGGGAGAAGTAATTCAATTGAAATGGAAGGCGTGGAGGTTCCAGAGTGTGAGGCTTTTCGATATCTAGGATCTATAATTAAAAATAATGGGGCTGTTGGAGAAGGTGTAGACCATAGGATTAAAGCTGATTGGATGAAATGAAGAATGACGTTAGGAGTACTATGAGATAGAAAAATGTCTGCAAGGTTAAAGTGGAAATGCTATAAGACAATTGTACGACCAACAATGCTCTACGACTTAGAATGTTGGGCTACTACGGGACAACATACGCATAAGACGGCGATAGCAGAAATCCGTATGTTAAGATGGATATGGTAAAACCCGTAAGGATAAATTAGGAATGAAAGAATTATGAGATACTTAGGTGTAGCGCCTTTAAAGGAAAAAAATCGAGAAAGACGTTTAACGTGATTTGATAACTTGCGGAAGAGATCAAGCACGGTGTCAATTAGAAAATGTCTAGATTGGCAAGTTAATAAAGGGTGTAAACGGAGGGGATGACCGTTAAAAACTTGAAAAAAAAAGGTGAAGGAAGAAGACATCCTTGAGCTTGGATTAGGCGAGGATATGTGGGAAGATCGCATTGTTTGGAGAATCAAAATACGTGTAGCCGACCCCGAGAATATCGGGAATGGGCTTTAATGATGATAATGCTAATGATGATTTCTATAGTACAAATATATCGGTTTATCTTAATATACAAAATAATTATCGTACCTAACTATTGTACCAAATTAAAATAATACACGAATTGCGACCCAAAATAGCAACCTACTCTGCATACCCCCTTCGAATTTCATACCATGGAAACCAAGGTACCCCGAATCTATTTTCGTTCCACGTACCCTCTTGTTCCCCGTACCAAGTATCTATGTTCATAACCAAAACATATTAAGTTTCAAGAATTTCTTGAAAGAAGGGAATATAAGATGTGTAAAAATCGTTAGCATGACCAGAAAAAACTGTCTCGAGATTAGAGCTTCAATCTGGTAGAATGGATTCAAGCTCATGGACTGTGAAAGATGTGATTTTTCATAATTACATATCCATAGAGCTCTCTAATTAAAGTGTAATTCAGCCCCTTTTGTAACTTCATGGGGCTCGTGTCGCGAAACCCCCTTTCCCAAAACTTATTTCTCCTTTTGTTTTAATTAAATCTATTAAGTGCTGCTTACCCAAAAAAACAAAATAAATAAAAAAATTTAAGTCAACTAGTAGTCATAACTCACGAGTCACAAGCAAAATAACAAAAATTCATATTGCATAATATAATCATAAGAGTATCCACTATAAGCTAATTATATCTCCTCCTAAATCATATGGGTTTTGAGACCTTGGCTTTCCACCCACCATAAGCTATTAAATTGGAGTCTCAAGAACCCGCAAGTGCTATATATTTATCTCTCATTCAGACCCCGAGTTCACAACCTTCGTGTTGATTCAAACAACGCCCAATTTTAAAAAATTTCACAAGTTGGGCAAATTTTAAAACAACACCAACATTTAGGCCTTTTTTCAAACAACTCCCAATAGGCTTGGTGGTTGTTATCCAGCCTCGTCACTTAGTGGACCTAGGTTCCATTCTTACTCTTTGACTCTTGTTGGTATTTTCGAATTTTATTTTAGTACTTTGCACCTACTTTATGCAATAGCTTATAATGGGTGTCATTCAAAACAGCGCTAGCTTTACGTTTTTTTTTTTCAAACAGTGCACATTTAGTGATCCCAGGAATGCATATATTCATCCCCTCCTGAGCACTCGCGAGTCTTGAGACCCCATTTTAATACCTTGTGGGTGTAAAGCCATGGGCTCTAAGACCCCATGGGATTTAGGAGGGGTTATATTTAGCTTATAATGGTTGCTCCCAGGATAAGGATAAGGGGGTCAAAATTGAGGTTTTGGTTTTTTAAAAATTTAAGCCTCATAATGCTTAAGCCTTTTAATTAGAACATACGACTAGTGAGGCTTAAGATGCTGAAGACTTGGTTTGGTCATGGACCACCATACTGAGGCAACACAACTATGAGAGGAGGAATACAAAATTTCAACCCTTAAACCATATCTTTAATCATGAATCATTTGCCCAGCTTAAATGCGTTGAAAATGGGAGAAGTACCATAGAAGTGAGAAACATTACCGTAACATGGGGAGAACAGTACTCCCATTCCCACACCCAACCTCCAAAACCTTGGAATGCTCTTCATCACAATGTTGTAGTTCAGGAAACTCCTTTAACAAATACCGTCTCTCCTGCTCCAAAACAACTCATAGTGTCATTCATTATATTCAAAAAAAAAAATACCCATTAGAGAAATCTTCACAAAGATTCTAACTTTCAACAAGAAAAAGAAAATCAAGGAATCTAGAGACACCCCATCCCCCAATTTAGTCATTTAATCTCGATAACAACCAGAAGTACAGAAATTGAGTATAAAAGTGATACCTTGAAGAATTTGCCAGTAGAGTGACGATTGTGGAAGCTCTTCCATGCATCTGAATCTTTGGGAGAAGACGAAGAGGAAGAAGGGAGAAGATTGGAGGGTTCGAAGGGGAGGAAATGGTAGTCAAGAGATGAATTGCTCTCGATTTCATATCTGAGTTCTTCCCACTCGAAATCTTTGGAGAAATACTTCGCTTCCTCTCCCATTTAAACTTCCAAAGTTCCCAACACAGGGCGGAGGCCAACACCAAACTATTTCAGAGAGCCTTTGGGACTGGCTTGATAATGGCTGCTGATAAAGGCACCTACTATTTTGGTTAGAGCACCTCCTCCCCATTAGACCAGCCGTTAAAGACCGACCCCATTTGGATTAAGATAGACCCCCATTTTTTCTCATAACCTTGGTTATTTTAGGATCACCTCCCATAATTGTTGGTCAAACCCATATTACCTCCCCGATATGTGTTTGAGCTTAAACTCTTTTCTTCTTAAAAAAAATCCACATTATCTCCCTCACTTTACATGAAAACTTCATCTCACGCTAGATTCCACAAGGAATGAAGGCAAAGCTTGAATGAAAAAGAGCAATGCAAGAGAAGTTGGTTTACTAACACATCATGATTGTAAAACGTGAGAGAAAAGAATGGTTTAATCTGTTGTCAGTTAACACGTTCTGTCCGAACCATGAAAATTCAACCATCATGGTTAGGCAAACCGTAAAAATGTAAAACTCGCGGTTTGGCAAATTGTGATAGTTACAAAAATATATACGATTTACATTGACCGTGTGAATGAAAGAGATTTGGCCAACAGCACACTTTTGGGGCATTTGTTGTTAGTTCACACGACCCGTCCAAACCATGAAATTTATAACTCATGGCCCATTTCAAACCGTGACATTGTAATACACATGGTTAGGCAAATTATGGCAGTTATAAAATCATGGTTTGAACTGACCGTGTTGATGAAAGATATTTGGTCGAGAGCAAGTTGTATCAGAGCACTTGTTATTAATTCACACAGTCAAGTTCAAACAGTGAAACATTCATATTTACGATTAAGCCAATCATGAGGTTAAAAAATCCATGGTCAGAACTAACCCTGATTAGAGTTAGAAGATATGGGGAGGCATCCCTAATTTAGTGTTAGAATGGAGGTAGGTCGAAATAAGCCTAAATGGGGGTGGCCTTAATTCAAATATGGCCTGCCATTATCAGTGGCCCTTAAAGTTAGTTAAACTATTTTGACACAAATAAAAATTCTTCCATCCCTTTCCCGACTAGCTCTATAGTTTTTCCCCAATTCTCATCTCTTTATTTACTTGAAGCAACCCTCTTCACTCTCTCAAAGACTCAAATATGTATCTTTTCCTTTTCTCCCACTTTCGTACAAGCAAAGCTCAAAATATATTTTGTAAATACACAATCATCATGGTCAACCGTAAGAAATTAAGAATCATTGCTTGCCAAACCGTGTCAAAACATGCTAATAGGGGTCAAAATGGATTACATGTTCAACAAAACCCGGTTCTTTAACTTAACGACCCGAAACCCGTGAAGCTTTTGCCCGAACCCATTTATAAAAGGCAGGCTTCAGGTCTGTTGGTGGGCTTGGGCCAAATTGCCAGCCCTACATACTAGGGGTGGGCATTTGAGACCGAAAACCCTGCCCGGACTGGGAACCGGACTGAGCGGTCCGGTCTGGTCTGGTTTTCTATTGTTATTTTATTAGCCAGTCCCAAAGCTCGGCCCGGCCCGGATACATCAATTTGATTATCGATTGCTATTCTCAAAGCCCGATGGGTAACCGGCCCGAATATTTAAAAAAAAAACAAACTAAATAACCAGTTTCCCCAAAGCCCAACCCAAACACCCCTGCATTTTTCTCTAACTTGCAAATTCTATCTCCCCATCAAAAACCCAACCCAAAATGACTTCTCATCCACAACCCTAAGCGACTTCATTTTTCTTTGGGTGCTCAAGTTATTTGTCTTTCTCTCTCACTTTATTAATAACTCTTGGTATATTAGTTGTCCTTCTTTGTTGTATATATATAACTAATCCAAGTGAAATTGCATTTGTACAGTGACTATACAACTGTACTAATATGGAAGAATCTGGTGGCAGTGGTAACAAAAATGGTCCTCAAAACTGGAATTCTATTGCAGAGAAGCTCCAGGGAAGATCAGGTGATCATCAACCTTGGCCGACAGTGAACCCCTCCTCCCTCCTCACGTATCTTTCTTTAGGAGGTACGACTTTGGCCGACAGTGAACCCCTCCGCCAGCTCTGGATTTGGTCTCGGACGCATAAATTGCGAGCAAAACAGCTTCAAATCCAGCAAGCGAAAGAGTGGGGTTTTCAGGCAAAGGGGATATAATGCGAGAAAGGTAGAGACCCGAGAGTAAAGGAATGAAGGAGAGAACGATGAGGCGAAGATCGGGGTCATCAACCTGGAAGGTCTCGTATAGCCATTGACAAAGGAGGTCATCGCCAGAACCAGAAAAGGGATAGACGAAGGAGGAGGAGAGAGCGAGATAGGCTTGGTGGGATTGGAGAAGGGATCGGGCGAGACGATCTGAGTCAAAGAAAGATGAACCCCTCCTCCCTCCTCACATATCTTTGTCTCAACTCCTCACCACTGCCCAAGCCCGAGAACCGACTCGGACCGGCTCGAATTGTCGGTTATCCGAGACTCCGATTAACCGGTCTCACCGGTCCGGGCTCGGTCCCTGAAAATCTATTTTTTTTAAAGCTTGGTCCGATCCTCAGTCTTGGTTATTAGGGCCAGTTAACCGGACCGGCCCAACCCTACTACATACACATCGTTGACAAGTCTAAGTCTCTTTTAAAATGTCATCAATTTGGCAAACCAAGATTTTATGAAAGAGACTTGGCTTACCATATTGATGTCATTCAAATGACACTTAGAGAGTGTTTATTTTTGCTTTTGAATGGAGTCAGAGGTCTTAATAAGAAGTGGACCACCTTGTTTAGAGTGTTTGTTTTTAGTTTTGATCAAAAGTTATATTTATGATTGGAGTAAGCAACAGGGAGGTGCTGATCACTTAGCATTGAGTATTGAGTAAAAAATTATTCCAATAATAACCTTAATATCATTTTGTAATGACAATTGTTGCCCTCGTTTTCTTAAAAATAAGTAGGGTTCAATTTTGACAGCGCGCCTTCATTATCTTCGCCAAGCATTGTGGTTCTACTTGCCTTTACAAGGACTCGGTAAGAAACTCATCTCATTTTTCTCATTCATCTTTGTTTTCTTTTTCTGTATTTTTAAGTTTTTCTTCATCTCTCCAACTCTCCCGAGCAAACTGATAGTGAACAACCACAATTGTCTCAAGTATTTGGATCACGTGAACAAACAAATATGGTTAATTTATGAGATCTTATTGCAAACAAAATATTGGTAAGAAATTTGGTTTGATAATTTTTTTTAAATGTACTTGGTCGTATTTCGATATTCTTGTAATGAAAGGTATTGTGACATTCTCTAGTATTTGAATAATTATTGGGTATGATTTTAAGCACAATATTTATGTCATAAAAATTTTCAGCTCAGTGGGGCAAAATTGTCTAACAATTCTCATTCAACACCTAAAAACAAACACATTTTAATTTTACAGCTCCTATCAGTAGCCCATTGAGAAGCAAAACAAACAGTTCATTCAGAAGCTCATTCAGAAGAGAGAAAAAAAAAAAAAAAAAAAAACGCCCTCTCGGTTTGGTCAACTGAGTCAGACTGCCAAGAGTAAAGGAATAAGTAGGAGTAAGAGAAGGAAAAATGAGAATAAAAAGAAAATAGGGGACGAGGCGGACGATAAAAGAGAGAGGAATAGAAAGAAGATGGCATGGCGGTGCAATGGCAATGACGGCTTAATGATGGTGAATGAGGAAGAGAGATTAAACTGTCAATGTTCGAAGGAGCCAACACGAGCTTTGCTAAATGTCGAGGGATTGAGCGAGGAAACCAGCGAGGGAAATGAGGTGGAGGGGTGGAAACCGTCCACCCCCCTCGAGATGTGCGAGCGAAAAGTCAACGCTCACATCTCGAGGGGGGTGGACGGTTTCCACCCCCTCCACCTCATTTCCCTCACTGGTTTCCTCGCTCAATCCCTCGACATTTAGAATTTCTGAGCCAACACTTAGGAAAGGCAAACCTTGACGGTTTTCAACACTCGACAGGACAATCATGGCAACCTTTTCAATATACATTTCTAAAGTATAAAAAAAATCTCTATATGGAAAAGTTGTGTTGGTTGTTTCAATACAAGTCATGCAATGCCGCCAGTGTCCTTAATGTACCGCTAATCTTTTCGAAATCAATCTCGTCATCCATAGTTCTTCCTCATCCTTCTTCAGCCCCATATTGGAATAAATGTTGGACAAGACAACATAAGAAGTAGCACTGAGAGGTTCATGTTTGAGAAGATGAGTTGTTGCAACATTTGCAAGATCAATATCCATATGTTTCCTACTTGTACTAAGCATAGCTCCCCATGCACCCTGATGAGGTTGGCATGGCATGGAGTTTATTAGGTCAAGTGCTTCCTTTAGGAATCCTGCTCAACCAAGAATATCGACCATGTCAGCATTGTGATCTGGCCCTGGTTCAATACCATAGAAAGAGCTCATACCTTCGTAGCATTCCTACCTTCTTCCACTAATCCCACATGGGCACATGCAGATAGAACCCCAAGGAACGAAATTTCATTCGGATTGTGGCCTCCCAATAGCATTTTTTCAAACAATTCAATTGCTTCTTTCCCAAAACCATGTTGAGCAAATCTCACAATCATTAAGTTCATAGAGACAACATTAGGTGCAGTGATACTCGTGAAAATTTGGTAAGCACTGCCAACATTTCCACATTTGGCATGCATAGAAACAAGTGAGTTTTGAACGGTGATATCAGGCTCCATACCCAATTTCAAAATACGGGCTTGGACCTGCTCTCCTTGGTTGACTGTTGCCAATCCTGCTAAAGCACCAAGTATACTACTTAAAGTGAAAACATTTGGTTTTATTCCTTCTCGAACAATATGGATAAACAAACAAAATGCCTCCTCATATTCCTCATTACTCACAAACCCTTAAATAAGTGCAGTCCAAGCAAAATCATCTTTCTTGGGCATGTCATGGAACAAACTTAAGGCTTCTTCTATTCTACCTCTGCTAAAAAATCATGCAATCATGGTTGTCCAAGACACGATGTCTCTTTCTGGCATCCTCCCAAAAATAGTTATAAGCTTCCTTAATCCCATCATTTTGCACGTAACCAGAAATAAGGGGAATTCCAAGAAACTACATCCTTCATGCTCATCGTATCAAAGATCCTCTTTGCAGCAACCACTAAACCGACTTGACAATACATGGTGATGATAGCATTGCCTATGAAAACATCAAAATCAAAACCCGTTGTGCAAACCAGTCCATCAACCTGGGTCCCTTCTCTAAATTTCTTAAAATCAGCACAACTTCAAAAATCACAGTCAAGGTAGTAGAATATCAACACTTCCTTCTCTCCTCATCTGCAAAAACAATCTAAACCGATCATCCCATTGGTCATTTTTCAAATACTTATCAATCACTGTAGCCCAAGAAACCACATTTCTCTCTAGCATCTTGCGAAACAATTTGCTTGCCTCAACTATCCTACCATTCTTACAATACGCATCCAACATGGAACTCCACGAAACCACATTTCTCTCCACCATATTCTCAAACACACTAACACCCTTCTCAAGTTCACCCATTTTCAAATACCCATTAATCAAAGCATTTGAAGCAACCGGATCCCTTTCATTTCTCGGCATCTTCAAGTACACCTTCTCAGCCTTATCTGACATACCCGCCCGAACGAAACCCCTGATCGTGGTCAGATGAGACACCTCATTACGCTCAGGCATCTTACAAAATACTCATAAGCATCACCAATACGCCCCCGACTACGAGTATAAGCTGTGATCATAGCATTCCAAGAAGCAGAGTTCCTCTCAGGCATTCGTCAAACAAATTCCGTGCCTTAGCAATCTCCGCATTCTGTTCAGAAGCTGTGAGCATTGCTATCCAGGAAACCACATTTTTGACTGGCATGCGGTTGAAATTGGATTCAGCTTCACTAATGTTGCCACTTCTTCCATATTTGGTGATCTGGGTGTTGCAGAAAATGAGAAAGTTGTTTGCTTTGGTATGTCTTATGGAGTTTGGCGTTCTGGGTTTTGATTTTGAGATGGTTTGGGTTGATAGAGTTGAGTAGTTTTGAGTGAATTCTGATGAGTTTTATTGAAAACAAATTCTGCAAAAGCTGGTAGAAGTGCGTTTCATTGGAGGGAAGAAAGACTGAAACAGATGGTGTTTGCTCGTTTGAAAAATGAACGTAAAATTTTGGTTAGGCTGCTTCTATGTGACACCACCACTCTCATTTCTCATTCCCCAAACATCTTTTTTCTTCACTTTTTTTTTTATATAAATTTTGGAGGTTAGGAATTTGAAAATTCAAAAAATCTAGAGAGCCAGGCCCTTAGCACCAGGACAGCGCCAAGGGGCTCTCTATCCGTGTGATTGAGTTCAATTGAGCCATTATGAGCATTGGTATTGGGCCTGGCCTGGCGCGGGTCTGGCTCTCTAGACAAGCTATTGAAAATTTAAATATCTAGAAGTGATATAAAGAGGAATGGGGAGATTACAAAGAGGAAACCAAACAAACAAACAAACTGAAGCAGCAGATTGCTAGGTATGCCCTAACTTGTGTTTTCAACAAAGAGAAGAAGTGATGAAATTCTCGTAGAGAATTACAAATGATAACTTAATTTTTCAAAAACTTGATGCCTACAAACTCATATTTATACATGAATGGCAGGGGCACAATCGCCGTAATAAAGAGAGAAAAAAATACGTGGATTATTTAATTTTTCCACGTGGTAAGCGGTGTTTGTCATTGCTTGAGCGGCTCCTGCATCAGTTCTCCCTCTCTAAGATACAACTCGTTCTCGAGTTGGATTAAGGCAACGGATGTGGCCCATGGTATTCGTACAAATATTGGACATTGAAAGTCTTCGAGATCGTATATGCATTCGGGAGATCAATGAGATAAACATTATCACTAATCTTGTGAAGGAATTGAAATGGACCTATCTTCTCCTGCTTAAGCTTGTTGTACTCTCCAGCTGGAAGTCGTTTTTTGTGCAAATGGAACATCACAAGATCCCCTTCGCGAAATGACTTGCACCTTCAATGTTTGTCAATGGCAACCTTGTACTTTGAAGCAGATTCTTCTAACTTATTCTTGACTTCTCCATGAATGTCGATTACCTTTTCAATCATATGATCAACAATGATCCTCATTCCTGGAAGCTTTGGTAAAGGAACCAAGTCTAGAGTTTGTAACGGATGTCGAATGTAGACAACTTCAAAAGGATATTTATCACTTGAACGATTGGGCACGTTATTGTAGGCGAATTCAGCTTGTGGTAAAACATTTTCCCATTGCCTTGGATTCTCCTTAATCAAGCATCGCAACATATTTTGCAAGGTACGATTTGTGACTTCCGTCTGCCCATCAGTTTGTGGATGACACATATTGTTATATTTAATGATGTATCAAGCCTTTTCCACAAGGTACGCCAAAAATGCCTGAGAAATTTGCTATCACGATCAGAAACTATGGTTTTTGGTAACCCATGCAGACGAACAACTTCTCAAAAAATCAGTTGAGCAATATGGTAGCATCCGAAGTCTTCTTGCAATGGATAAAATGGGTCATTTTAGAAAAACGATCAACCACAACAAAGATAGAATATGAACCTCTTTGTGTACGTGGTAATCCCAAGATGATATCCATTGATAAATTTTCCAAAGGTGCATTAGGAATAGGGAGTGGCGTGTAGAGTCTGGTATTTTGAGCTTGTCCTTTGGCGGTCTAGCGTGTATAACATCACTTGATAAACCTTTCCACGTCACGTTTGAGATGTGGCTAGTAGTATCGAGCTTCTACCAATGAAATGGTCTTGTCTCATCCCATGTGTCCACTGAACTCTTCACTATGTAGTTCTTGAATAATGTGTTCCCTAGAGAATCTTGAGGAATACATAGACGGTTTTCAAAGAAAAGAAACCATCATGTATTTGATGTCTTTTAGTGGTTCCATTAGTGCACTTTTGCCATTCATTCTTGAAGTCTTATCCTCTGCATACAAGTCTTTCAAATAATCAAATCTGACTTGGAATGGATGTCAACAATATGACTCGGCGACTCAATGCATCAGTGACTTTGTCCAATTGACTTAACTTGTGTCTGAGCGAGAAAGTGAACCTTTGGAAATAGGCAATCCATCGTGCATTCATCTGGTTTGCCTTGGAAAAATTGTTGAGATACTTGAGAGCCTGATGATCCGTGTTGAGGATGAATTCTTTCTGTACTAGGTATGACTCCCATTGTTGCAACATGCGAACGACAACATACAACTCTTGTTCGTATGTTGACCACTTCTTTCTTGCTTCGTTGAGTTTCTCGTTGAAGAAGCTATTGGTATCATCTCTTGAGACAAAACAGTCCAATGCCTATTCTTGAAGCATCGCAATTGACTTCGAACATCTTTTCAAAATCGGAAAGTGCAAGAACTGGTGCATTTGAAGGAGGACGTTTCTTACAACGGTCTCCTATTTCATTAAGATACGTCTTTGGGGAAATGATTCCCACCGTGACTTGTCTCCTTCATAACGACTCCCTTTTCTAAGAGGAGGTGTGTTGTGCCTGAGGATTTGGCCTTTAACTTTGGTCGTGGTCGGTTACTAAATGCCTTTTAGGGCTTTAATGACCGGGCATGTTATCTATATTTAGCGTAAGGTGCTTGTTCTTCGTGATGGATGATCTTTACCACGCATACAGTCGTGATCAAAGGACTATTTGATGTATCGTCAATAGTTAAGCTCCATTTGCAAGATACCAAATTATAAGTGGATTCTTACTCTAGTTTGCTCCACAAAATAACACAACACACAAGATTGTGTTGCATGCGATCAACAGTTTACACTAATGCAACTCAACTTAAATTAAATTAGAAGTGTGCAGCTCATTTGTGCATGCGTAGTTTAGTTTTTTAGTGTTGTAATGGATTAAGCATAGCTTATTAGCTAGAATGCACGACAAAAAAATTATTCAGTTAGCAACAATTCTAGCCAGCTAGGTTTGGTAGTCACTTTTGTGCCAAGTTTTAGTCTTTTTACACTTCTACCCCTTCTATAGATGGTGTTTGTAGTTGTGTTTTAAAGATAATGAGTAAAAAATGTAAAAATATCAAAACTTTGCTCAAAAGTGGCTACTAAACTTGATTGGCTAGACTTACTCAAGTTGTACATTTCCATTAATTCATTTCATGTGGTTGTCTTTTTTAATTGAGATGTTATATATCGGAACTCAATAATGAAAATTGTGATTGTATAGACATGCCCTTGTTCATGTTCTATTGTAAAAGGTAATACACTATTTTAAGGTGTTGTATTTTATCCCACTCCTTCGAACACCTAATAAACACAACCTTCAAGATTGTAAATGTTATGGCAAACAAAAATAATGTAGCCTTCAAGAGTTGAAAAATATATAAAGAAACTGTCACACGACAAAATCTTTTGAAATAAAGAAAGTTAATCAACATACAATCGAATAAAAGGAACAAAAGAAGTGTAAATGTGACATCCTCTTTAGTAGGCTATGTTCTACTTTAATACTCAGCAATGGCTCTCCCAGATAGAAAACCCAAACAAATGGACTGGTTCTGTTTCAGCCCAACATATATTTTCCTCACCCAAAGAAGGTCGAAGGTTCAGTTTGATGGAGATGGGCTTCTGAGATTTGATCCACAACTTATTCAGGCTTGGGCTTGAAGAGGGTACACTATGAAAGATGGTTTGTTCTCTCGACTTCCATGTACAATTAGATTGTTGCACAATGAGTTTGATAAATCTAATCTTGTTGTCTAGGAGCAGTTTGGGCTTGAAGTAATTTGTAGGGTAAGCTTTCTCATTTATTTTTGTTTTGCTCAATAGCACATAAACTTGAATTTCTGACTACGGCTGAGTTCCTAAAAGTCCGAGTACAGATGCCCGATACGTGTCAGGAGATGCTCTCGTTAAAAGACCGAATATCGTGGAAGGAACAACTATACCAATGCACATGGATGCATCTCGTATAATTGTAATACCATGGGAGTGTTTGCTTGAGTTAGAGGTGTAACCTCTTACTAAGAAATAATCTAATACTAGAAGTAAATCTCTAACTAGAGATGTTGAAAAATATTTGCTTTAACCTGTTGTTATAGTTTCTAACTCATAAAAAAAAAAAAGTACCAGAGTTAAGAGGCAATTCAAAGGTTTGGTCATGTCTGATGAAAGTTTCATCAGACATCCAATAAACAAAACAATAAAACATTAACAACCATGCTTTTGAAAATTCAGACGAAAAATTCTAGGGGTCGAGGGAGGGAACGAGGGAGGGAGCGAGGGATGGGTGGTAGCCACCCATCCGCCTCGAGTTAAGCGCCATCGCGCATCTCCAATTCGATGCGCTTATCTCGAGGCGGATGGGTGGTTACCACCCATCCCTCGCCCCTTTTCCCTCGCTCCCTCCCTCGCTCTGTAGCAAAGCTCAATTCAGACATAATATCTATTCAAGAGGTGTAAACAAAAAAACCTCTAAGGTCTAACCATTGTCCTTCAGAAGAAGTTCCATATTGAGTACATAGTTTAATTTATACATCTCAATGTGTCACCAGTAACTTGGATTGAAGTGGTCCTCGAAGTTAGATATAGTAAGTTGGGTGTTATATACCTGTTTTGTTTGTTTCCAAGTAGATACTAAGCATGACCGTAGTAAGTCAAGAAAGTAGGATATGGGCTTCAAGGTCGTGGTTGTTGATGCCCATAAAGTCTTGAATTACTTCTTGTGAAAATTGTTAATAATTATAATAGCTATATAATTAGGATACCTATTTAAAAGTGAATGTAGTTATTTAGAACACCGGATTAATCAGGATTAGAATTAGTTTTCCTTTCCTAATTAGGATTATATATGAATAAAGTTGTGTTTTGAATTAATTAACAGTTGTTTTATTTGACACAGTATCATAACGGTGATCTTGAGATCTCACTATGGTTGTTTGTACGTACAAGTAAGACTCCGGACACTCAAACTCTTCCCCACCTAAGATGGGGACGCACTTTAACCGTAGACGCAAGAGGCAAGGAAGGGAGGACTTTGTCTAGCTGAAATTGTTGGCTTCTGTGTCTGACTGTAATTGCTTCTCTTGTTGGTTGTTGCTTTCTTTTCTTCTTGGTTGTGAGGTAACTCTGGTTGCAATTGATCCTTATTGCTGTGTGTGAAGACGAAAAAGAAAGCTCGAAGCTCTGCATGATTTCTCCTCACTTGCTAGTTGTGCGTTAAGAGATAAGCTCTCTCTGTTTTGCTGTTGATTGCTCTTGTTCTTTGTGGTGTTGTTTGAAGAGAATTTGTTGTGTGGGCTGCATGAAGAGAAGTTGGGAGTGGGTTGCGAATCTATTCTCTTTTTCTGGCTGGCGTGAATTCTTTGTTGTTGTGTGATTGTTTGCTGGCTGGGAGTAAAATAGAAGAGATTTCTCTTGTGTTGGTTGTTGCTCTTACATGGGCGGATCCATGTGTTAGGTAATGGGGTCAATTGCCCCCCTTATATTTTTAAAAATTTTCACTAAATTACTCATATTTTTTACATTCTCCCCCTTTAAAATTTTATGTTGCCCCCTTTATGAAATCTTGACTTCTAACTCCACTAAAAATTAAAACAACAATTTTTTTTAACTCCACCCTCACCAATCCCAATCCCACTCAATCTCTCTATTTTTTAATGTCTCTTTATTTTAATTTTTTAATTCCCACCCACCCTCTCTTTTTCTTTCTCTTTATTAATCTCTCCCTCTCTCTCTTAATTCCTACCAACTCATTTTAATCCATTCACCCCCTACACACGCAGAGAGCAACAAAGAAACCAGAAGAGAGGTACCATACATGGTGGGTTTGTTTCCCATGTGATTGTATTCATATTAAAAATTTTAATTGGGTTGGGGACCGGCCAAGGAAATTTTACATCGTCATCATCATTGGTTTTCTTTTGTTTTGTTAAAAAAAAATAAAGAAAAAAGAATTAGGATTATCTTACCTATGACTCAACTAGCATATGGTGGTAAGAGTGATAAAAGATTAGTTAACACATTAGATTAATTGGGGGTTGAGATCTGATCTGCTTTGCTTTCTCTCTGATCTTTCAAAATTAAAAGTAATCATTTGGGTTTGGGGCGGTTGGAAAAACACGATGGTCGTATGTCGATTTAGTTAAGTTGTTGTTGTATGCTTCACTTGAGCTAGCCCAAAAGGAGAAAGCTCTCTCTCTCTCTATACACACATATATTTCCCTTTCGAGAAGACAGACAAGAATAAGAAGACAAAAGAGAGTGGGTTGGTTGTGTAAGTGTTATTTTCGGAGGCTCTGACTCAGGAGTGAGTTTCAAAGAATAAGAGACAGACGGACAGATAAAGTAAAAAGAAAAGAGGAAGGAGGATTCCAAAAATAAAATTGTTGTTCGACAAATTCACTTGAATCCATCCAGTCCAGTCAAGCTACTGCTGCTACTACTCCTTGGACTTGGACTATACCGTCCTGCTATCTTAAAGCCAGAGGTTTGCTCCTCGCCAACTCTCATCTTATACCACTATGCATGCTTTTTTTTTCTTCAAGTAAAAAGGGAAGCTCTTAATTAGCTAGCTACAATTGAATTAATCATGTCATGTATTTGTTTGTGTGGTTGAATTAATCATCATTTTTTCACGATCACGCCATGTCACCCTGATTGCAAAATATGATTGTAAAAATCCAATTTTTTAGTATTTTCGTAAATAGTTATGTATTGTTTGCCCCCCTTTATCTGCAATTTTGGCTCCGCCCCTGTGCTCTTAGTTGATTTGGTTGTGAAGAAAGGTTTCAACTGACTTTCTGTGGCGTGAAGAGAAGTTTTTTTTTGTTCTTGGCCGTGTTTGTTTTGTGACAATGAAGAAGAGAAGGTGACGTTAGGGTTGTGATTCCTTCTTGGTTGCAGCTGGCGTGAACATACTTCTCCTGCGTAGCTGCGATTGAGCTTTGTCGTGGGTTGCAATCCTTCTTGTTGTTGCGTGATCTCTTCTTCCAGCTATGTTACTCTGCTTTGTTGCAGATTTGTTTGCGTGGAGAAGACTATTGCTCTGGGAATTCTCGTTGTTGCATGTCGTTGATTGGATCTTTCTGCCAGTTGATTCGTGAAGGTTGCTTGCATGAAGAAGAACAGAGCGTGGATACTCTTAATTGCAAGTTGTGTGCAATGTTTTTCTTCAGTTGAATTGCTTTCACTGCATTTGACTATTGCGTGAAGAGGATCAACTTGGCTACTGCTGACTGCGATTGAACCTGTGATTGAGCTCGTCCTATTGCTCTGCATGAAGACAGAACTCTCTCTCAGGTTGGTAATGTGGAGAATTCTCTTGTTGTGTTGATGCGATTCTTCTCTTGGGTGGTTGCAATCTCTCTCTTGCTGTTGCGAGCTTTGATTGTGAAGGAGGTTGTTTCTGATTGATTCGTGAAGGTGAGAGATTTGTGAGTTTTGATTGAGATCTCTCTTGTTGTGGCTGTGAATCAACCCTTTTTTATGTTATTTTGATCTTGCAAGTTGTGAGTGAGAAGAGAAGGAAGATAACCCTTTCTAATTGGTGTGTTTGAGGAGAACAATTTCTCTCACTGGCATGAAGTTCTTGTTTCTTCTCTTGTGGTGGTTTTCTGCGTGGAGAAAAAGACTGTTGTGTGAAGGAGGTGAATCGATTTCTTGGTTGTTGCGTAAAGAGTTGCTCCTTCTTGGGTTTGTGAAATTAAAGGAAGGTGGGTTGCGAATGAAGAGAGAATAAGATATATGTTCTAGTGCAATTGAGTTATCTGATTGTGCAGGTCTTCAATTTAGGCCCATTGGTCCTTGGGCTTGGTATGATCCCATAGGTAGCAAGCGCAATAATGTTTCTGATGTTACTTTCATCATCTTTGATGATACACTAAACCATCCAATAATTCGCACTGTACACATGTTATGATGATCTCATCAGCAGAGCAAACCGGGCCTAGATGAATGCCAATCTGGCAAAGCCCAGACAACACAAAGCCCATTTTAGCAGGGTCCAGAAAGTTGGACCCAAACAACAACGCCCTATTAAGCCCATATGTCACATGTTCAAGCCCAATATTCATAAGATCAAGTATCTGGGGGATCAACCTAAGACAGGCAGGCTAGCAATATGTTGATTCCGACTAGAAAACAAATATCAGAGTATAAGTTGTGCATGAAAACTCTCCTGCATGGATAATGCCTCACAAGGAAAGAATCTCCAACAGATCTAGGAGCACAAGTAGTGTAGGGAAACTCAACATGGACGACTCCTAACAAGGAAACGATCTCCAGCAAGACATCTTTCCCTAAACTACACCACTAAAGGCCTAGCCAAACAAGGACTCTCGCATGATAAATAGGCCACAAAGTTGAGGAGCAAGGGTATGCTACAGAACCCAATGCCTAGTCCGCTAAGACCGGAATGACGATGGCTTAGAAAGTGGGAGTCTAGTCAGTGCTCACAACGCCTGATCAAGATAGCTTGTCATGGATCATTGCTCAACTACAGACAATGGTCGCCGAACCCGACCAAAGTTTAGTCAGTTCTGACTGATGACGATAGCTTCTGGCCTGCTCTAATGCCTAGTCTGCTAAGAGCGAATGACGATGGCTTAGAAAGTGAGAGTCTAGTTAGCGCTCACAACGCCTTATCAAGATGGCTTGTCAGGGATCATTGTCTAACTATAGACAATGGTCGCCAAACCTGACCAAAATTTAGTCAGTTTTGACTGATGGCGATAACTTTTGGTTCGCACTAACGCCTAGTCCACTAAGAGCCGATGACGATGGCTTAGAAAGTGGGAGTCTAGTCAGCGCTCAAAATGTCTGATCAAGATGGCTTGCAAGGGATTATTGTCCAACTACAAATAATGGTATTCAAACTCGACCAAAGTTTAGTCAGTTTCGACTAATGGCGATAATTTCTGGTCCGCTCTAACGCCTAGTATGCTAAGAGCGGATGACGATGACTTAGAAAGTGAGAGTCTAGACATCGCTCTCGACACCTGATCAAGATGGCTTGCCAGGGATCATTGTCCAACTATAGACAATGGTCGCCGAACCCGACCAAAGTTTAGTCAATGTCGACTGATGACGATAGCTTCTCGTTTGCTCTAAGACCGTAGTTCGCCAAACGCGGATGAAGATGGCTTAGAAATTGGGAGTCTAGTGAGCGCTCACAACGCTTGATAAGGTGGCTTGCCAGGGATCATTGTCCAACTACAGACAATGGTTGCTGAACTCGACCAAAGTTTAGTTAGTTCTGACTAATAACGATAACTTTTAGTCCGCGCTGAGTCATTGTAGGCCAAAAGCGGATGAAGACGACTTAGAAAGTGGGAGTCTAGTTAGTGTTCATGACGTATCATCAAGATGACTTGCCAGGGATCGTTGTCCAAATACAAACAATGGTCGCCGAACCTTACCAAAGTTTAGCTGGTTACGACCGGTGACAAAAGCTTCTAGTCCGCTTTAGATCGTAGTTCGCCAAACATGGATGATAATAGCTTAGAAATTGGAAATCCAGTCAGAGCTCATGACACTCAACTCTGATAACTCACCAGGATAATTGTTCGACCATTCACAGTGATGCATACACTCGACCACAGTTTGACCAGTTTGCTTAGGCTAGCGACAACAACTGTTAGTTCGATCTATAGCCTGGTCTGCCAAAAGCGGATTACAATGGCTTGAGGAATCAAAAACATGATGAGTCTAAATGAACTATTGTTAGCCAAAATTATTCCCTCGCACAGAGCTTAGCTAACTTACAGAATTTGGCCTAGACAACTTCTTGATCTTTAAATAGTACAAACCAGGATTGCTTGAACTATCGCAACATAAAGGGTCAGAACTCTCATCTGCAGATCAACCCTATGGTTTCCTGACTCGGCAAGATCTCTTGTCTAAAGACCAACACCATGATAAGACAAAGTAGAAAAGAGCCAGCATGAAAAGTCCAAGAAAATACAAGTACAAAGTGTTACTTAACAAATCGTCTTTCATTGATGATCTGAAAAATACAAAGTCTACTCCTCATCAGGAGGAGGTTCAGATACAGTGGAACTTGACTTGGCAGGAGAAGAAGCAGGGGATACGTCCGCACACGCTGCCGCTCGGGTACCCTGATTTGGGTCACTATCTTCTTTTGATTGATGGGAGGCTTCTCCGAACTCCGCAAAGGACACCTCTCTGTAGTAGGATATGTCCCAATCAACATGCTACTCTTTAATCAGCTCCAACAACTACAGTATTCCCTTCACAACTTTGCTGAACTCGAATGTGCCATGGGCCTTGAGGAGTTTCTCCTCGCGTACTATTGACTTTGCAAGCTCTTGGCCCAGCTGTTCCAGTTTGCCCAGCGGCGCGTCAGCTTTGGAATGCTCAACACTCAGATTGTCCTTGACTACGCTAAGTTCATTTTGTGCCAGGAGGAGTTGCTTTTCTGTTATCCTCACACTCTTGGTATTGAAGTCAACATCAGCCTCCAGCTGCTGACATCTGATAGCCCACTCAGACTACTTCTTGGCCTTCTCAATACTCAGAGCCTGCATCTCAACTTGCATTTTGGTTACAGTCTCCTGAGCAAGTTTTAAGTCACGACGGACATGACTCAGCTATTTCCCTGACCTGTCCTTCACGGACACCATTTCTGCCAAATCAGACTCAAGCGTTTCCAAGCGGATCCTCTGAGCCTCCGATCTTGTTTGCTAGGTCTCTAAGTCAACATCTTATTGAGCATGCCTCTCGCTCCATGGTGTATACTCTCTCACGAGCAGCCTCAACTTTCATCCCAACGACGACAACTTGGTTCATATATGATATCCCTAGCATGAGACGTTTCTGCCCTTTGTCCATACGCTCTCCTAGCGTATCACCTTCTGGTTTGGAGCATAATTAACCAGCCAGTCATTCCATCTGCTAATATGCTTCCTGGAGGTGTAAGAAATGTCAACCTTCTGGTGCCAGGTTTGGTTGCTCATTTTTACCACATTCGGGACGAATAGACTGATCCGCACATCTGGGTGAAGGTCCATTGGGACCGGAATCACGCCAGCATCACCTCTCCTGTCTTCACCACATCAATGGCCTCCTCCACCGCTTACCCTTTGCTCGCCATGATTGGTTCTCTCTCACGAGCCGATTCGGAAACAGTTGACAGAGAAGAAGGAAGTGAATTATCTCTTGGACCCATCGTCAACTCAATCTGAGGTCGAGATCGGGATGGAGGACAGTACGAGCGACGTGAAAGGGACCTTTCACCATAGGGACAACGGTCAGACAACTTTTCACCAAGCTGAGGAAACTCACGATTCAATGAAGGGTTATACTCAAAATCCTACAATGAAAAAGGACGAGTCTGACCCGCATCGGATGAAGTTTCCATACCCACCTATAGCAACAGGTTGTTCATAACCTTCGTCTGCTCAGTGCTCAACTTTGTTGCATCTTCAAACCCCACCATTTTCAGATTGATATGCCTTCTCCAAGTTGGGAAGGGAAATGGGGGCCTTCACTTGAGCATCATGCCTCTTGGGCTCAACTGCCTCCACCCCAGCGGACACATCAATATCTCACCTCGCAACTTTGCTCCCCCTGAAGGGGTCGACCGCTCAGGAGCAAGCTTAGGTGTGGTGCGAGGTTTCTTTGAAAGCACAGAAGAAAAAAGTGTCTCATTCAACTCCACCCTCCTTGACGAGATAAAGATCTTAACCTTCGGAAGCTTCCTTTTCTTCGAAGAAGGTTCGCCTTCAAGCTTCGATTTCACAGCTCTAAAAAGAGTGGGAGCCGATCAAGCAAGTAAGCCCTTAGTATGTTACGCTTGATGTTGTCAGGCTATACAACATCCCCCACTCTCATTACGGGCATGTCACGAAATTTATCCATAACCTTTTTGTCCTCAAGAAATAGGGACATCATTGGAAATTTCTACAAAAAGCACAAATAACAATTCAATATGCAATCAACACAAGTGGGATCGAGAACATAATTAAATTCACTCAGTTGTTTGAACTCCCGTTCAATCCGACGACCATCAAGCTCAAAATACTTTGAGTCTGCAGGAGCCATGAAACAATACTTCTGCCAGAACTTGTAATCATCGGGTAACTTTCCAAAACAAGTCGGCAACTTCAACACGCATACAACGTGTTCATTTATCCGATGAGAGGTGAGCAATTGGATCACCCTTGGAGACACTCGGACACCAACATCCTTCGCCATGATCAGAATGACGATCACCTTCCTGTACCCGTTTGGCACCAGCTGAGCGGGCGAAATGCCAAGGTACGCTAGGAAGCTCCAAATTTCCTTGATAACAGGAAAATGATGGCCCAATTAAAGCATACCTCTGTGCAAGCAAATAAATCCTTCCGGATGAGACAATGGCGTCTGACTAGCGCCCAATGTGAAGAGCACCAGATCATCAGGGATTCCGTACTTCTCACGAAGGCCTTCCAAATTCGCCTCGGAGATCAATCTCTCATCAAAAAACTTACGGCCTTTAGCGAACAATTCATCGGGAAGATATTTTGGCCCACCATGGAAGAATGTACGAACTTTCGATTACTGAAGTTGAATAAAGCCAAAAGCGCACGAAGCGAAACAACAAAGCAGAGTCTCTGGAATCGAAGGAGTAAAGAAACTAAACTCTACATAGAAGGGGATTTATATAGAAGCAAGGATTCTCGCCTTTTTTTAGCAATCGCATACCCAATTAATGATGTGTGCTGCTCGAGGAGATGATTCACACTTAATCATCATGACGGCCTGGTTCCTTCATGACTTATTGGATCGATGAGCTAGCCCACTAACTCGGGGGGGGGGGGGGGGGGGGGTAGTTGATGATACACCAAACCGTTCAGTAATCTGCACCGTACACGTATCATGATGATCTAGTAAATAGAGCAAAGCAGACCTAATCTGGCAAAGCCCAGACAACACGAAGCCTACTTGAGCAGGGTCCAGGAGGTTGGATCCAAACAACAGTGCTTTATTAAACTGATACGTCACATGGTCAAGCTCAATACCCGTACGATCTAATAAGGCAAGTATTTGGGGGATCGACCTAAGACATGCAAGCTAGCAATATTCTGATTCCGACTAAGAAACAATATCGGAGTGTAAGTCGTGCATGAAAACTCTCTTGCATGGACAACACCCCACAAGGGAAGAATCCCCAACAAATCTAAAAGCACAAGTCTTGTAGGGAAACTCTCCTACATGGACGACTCCTAACAGGAAAATGATCTCTAGCAAGATATCTTTCTCTAAACTACGACACCAAAGGCCTAGCTGAACAAGGACCTTTGCATGATAAATCGACCACAAGGTTGAGGAGCAAATGTACGCTACAAAACCCAATTTACAACATTATACATTTCTCAAGCCTTTTCTGACTTAAGCATCAAAGTGTCATCGGCCTCCACAACGGTGGTCTTTGGCTCATGTGTGTTCCCCGTGAAGGTCAAAGAGAACAGGGTCTGACACCATCAATCTTTATCGGTGGTTGAGTTTTATTTCTTTTGAAGATTTCAACTCCCCCATGCTTTGTATTTCAACTCGGTATCCACTTCTCCTCTTTCAAAGGAGAGTGATTTTGAAGAGTTGATTGGATGAAGATGTTTCATGATAACATTGAGATTAATTGGCTGAAAAAGACTACTTTGATAGGTTTAGTATTGCTATGAAGAAGTATGGCTTTGAGCAAAGCAATGCAGATCATGATGATCTTGTTGAGATTGATAAGTTGAAGGGTTATTTAGCTTCTGAATTTTATATGAACGCTATAAGAAATCTGACATTAGGTGGCGAACTTATATGCGACGCTTCAAAAGTTGTCACTATTTTAGTGTTTATGAGGAATTTTGACGATTTCAATTCCTCACATAAGCATTTCACAATCATCACAAAATAGAAAGAGAAAAAACTGACGCCTTAATAAAATACATTTGATGAGAAAAATTAACATCTCGTCACATTTCATCCGAAGCCCAATCCAAGGGTGAGAAAATAAAAAAAACCAAGAGTGGGGAAATAAAAATTGGCCACGTACATCTTCCTCGTGTGCACAAAATACTTCTTTGTCCCACGAACCTAAGGCCCATCAGTTCTTCTCTTCAGGATCATCTTTTCTGGGTCATTTCTTCTGCCTGTATGTGAAAGTATTTGGATGTCTTTCTTCTAATCCCTCAACAAATCCAACTCATCTTCTTTCTTTAAGAAAACCCCTCAAAAAAAAAAAAAAAACATTTTTTTTTCTCTTCACTTCTCCCTTATAATTTGTTAACCAAAACCCCCTTCTTATTCTTCACCCATGTAGGTTCTTCCCAAACTTGAGAAGCTATAATCCCTTCTCTTTATTGAATGTTTGATTGATTTCTCTCTGGGGTTTTAAAGAGCTTCAAGTGGTTTGTTGGAAAGAGGATGAGCACTCAATTTTACACACAAAGAAACACGAAGAGAAGAGGAAGAAAATGGGGATTCCAACAGAAATTAGAGACGCTTGGGATAACAAGAGAAGATATCTATTCATCGCCTCACCTGCTGAAGAACAAAAACAACGAAGCCAAGGTAACAAACAAACCCAATTGCTTATTTGGTTTATTGATTTTTATTCATTTCGTGTTGTTATTTACTTTCGATTCATGATTCATAATATTTTTGGTTTTGTTGAATTGCAGATGCGGTTTGGGCAGGACTAAAGGCAAGTTCAATTGCGTGTGTTGTTACTGCAATTCCAATGGTATGAAATACATGCAATCTTTTTTCATTTTTTTTTTCTTCTGTGATGAAATTTCTGTGTTTTTGGTTAAGTGATGGGATCATAGAGAAAACCCCAATATTTATTTCTATGTATTAAGATGTGAAGATGGAGAAATAGAACAACTTATATTATGTGGAACCAATGCCAAGTGAAAGATGTAATTTTTATCAGTTGTTTATGAAGGCCCCGACTCCTTTTTTTTCATAAAGCGAAAATAGGGGTCACAGAAGATACATTGAGAGCATTTTTCAGCAATAGAGAGATTATTTTCATGTATTTTGATGGTGTTAGACCCAAGATGATGAAATTTCTCAACCGAGAGCATCACTTAAAATAAAATGATTTTCGTTTTCCAATTTGAATTAAATAAATGACTTTGTTGAAAAGAAACTGACCAAGTGTTTGGTTTTCACCACTTGGAAGAGGTAGTTCTATATGTTTTGGGAAGAAGATTCAGTAAGTTATTCATTATAAAAGGATTACAAGACCATACAACGTTTTGCAATTTCATTTCTGTAACACATCAACAAGAGAGTCGAAGAATTCCCAATACATACCAAAAGGACGAGACGTGGGTATTGTTGATTATTAGCTAATAATTGCTTAGGATGATTTTGTTTTGTTGTTTGTTTGAATGTGTATTTGGGATGTTGAATATGTGTTGTTTGTTTGTTTGTTTTTCTCAGGGTGGTGAAAAATGTGTTGAAAGGGTTGTCCATGCAGAAGTTTGTGGCTAAACTTGAACCAATTTTACGGAAAGTGGTATGATGAGTATATACTTTTTGTTATTGTTTTTGTTTATTGTGCAGCTGAGCTGAAAGTTTGTTGGTCTTTACGAATTATTATTTTTGTACTTCTATCTGAATATTTACACTTTTGAGGGTGTTGTCTTGTTTATACAGAAATACATGTTTTGGATGTTTGTCGTAAATGAGTTAATGTCTATTGGTATTTAGGTTCAGTCATGGAGTTTTGTGTGTTTGTGTGTGGGAGAGGGAAAGAGGATGGTGTTTGTGAGTTAATTACTGCACTATCTCATCAAGATGGAAATTTAATTGTTATTGAGACGTAGTAGTTGCATTCTTTCATATTTGAATTACTTAGAGCTCCCTTTATTCTTTTTTTGTTGTTTTTTGAATGTGAAATTTGTCACAAGAAATTCTTTGTACTTTTAAGAGATTCTCTACTTTGACATGCTTTAGAATAATCAGAACCTTATACTCTGTGTATTTATTTTCTATTTGTACAATTGAGCTGAAGTTTGTTTATCTTTATGAATTGTTTTCGTACTTATATCTGAATATCTATACTGTTGAGGTTGTTGTGTTGTTCATACTCTACATGCTTTATGTCAAATGCTTTGTTGCAAGTTTAGGTGTTTTTCTTGAGATTTGGTGAGTATTTGTGGGAAAAGTTTGATTTTTTCTGCTCTCACAGATCTATCTATCTATTTTGGGAGATTGCGCCTTCCAAAGGCAGTTTAGAACGTGGTGGGTGTTGGAGTCTTTCGCTCCCACTTGTTTTGCTTCCTTCTAACCTATACCCCCATTTTTTTCATCGTGGCTGACTTTTCAACTAATATGCCCCTGCCCGCCTGGTGACGTAATCACAATTCGACCCTAGATCTAATAGCTGTGCATTATACTTTTCCAAAAATTGTTACCTCCTTAGGCCTTGTGGTGGACTAATTTGATAGATTTTGCCATTTTGAGATATTGGGTATGTGTGGAATTCTTTGAAAAAACTTGCCTTGGATTAAAAAAAAAGTTCGTCAATTTATTGATACATTTGATTGTTGCTGAATTTCGGCGTAGTGCTTGTTTTTATTCTTCTCATTACCTTGTGGTTAAACTTTAATAAACATGTATATTATTCGCCTCTGCCACCTATTTTGCAGTTAACAGCTATTTATGAGGGTTTGGCATCAGAATCCATCTTAGCCAGAAAGTACTTTATGCAAACACATCTTGTAATCAGTTCGGAAGAGATAAGCCTGTCACTTATTTTATTTATGTAAATGTCATTCCGGAGTATAGTCCGTGATGTGAGGGATGGCTTTGGGAGTTTATCCAGACGTAGCTTTGAGGTGAGACTAACAGGTAATCATAATGGGGTAAGTCTCAGAGTTCTGTTCATGAGATAAATGATCAGCCAATTATACTACAACACAGCCCCTGGGCTAGCCCTCCTCCAGAACTACTCCTTGATGCTATTGAGAGGTTGGAGGTCAGTGAGACTACCTGGCCTTCTCACAAGCATGTTGTTGCGTGTGTGGCAATTTGCAGATCTTGGAGGGAAATGTGCAAAGAAATTGGGGGAAGTCTTGAATTCTGTGGAATGCGTACCTTTCCAGTCTCCCTGAAGCAGGTGGGTTCTTTCACTTGCTTTAGTATTCTTGCTTAGGGATTGGCTGTCATTTTCATTGTTTGCACATGACTTGCATGCACTTATGAGTTTCAATTCTACACCTTGAGAGAAAAAAAAAAAAAAACAGTCTTATCATTAGAAACGTTAACTCAGTAAGTTTTAAATGCATGTAGGAATATGTGCATAATTCTAGGAATTGTTTTGTACTCTTTAAGCATATGTTGTCACATTTTGAGTGTCGTTTACTAAATCGTGCTTACTGACTTCTACAGCCTGGGCCGCGTGACGAAACAATCCAATGCTTCACTAAGAGGGATAAATCCAGTTTGACATATCACCTTTTCCTATGTCTTAGTCCTGGTAAGTTTTTTCTTATAACTTAGGCAGGGGAAACATGTAAAATGTTTTGCTAACTAAAGGTCACATGATTTGCCATGTGGAAATTATTGTAGGATAAGTCCTAAATGTGAAGTTGAGACTCATTGAAAGCTTTTCTTAATTGTATTGTAGCATGTTTTGGAGAAAACAAAAGAAACTTGTTAATACACCATCAAGATGAAAGAAAGAATGACTTAGGGAACATGGATGCTTTTCTTCTGAATTATGAGGGTTTGCTATTTAATTATAACAACGTTGTTATAGACTTATAGTGCACTTAGTAATATTTTATTAGCTCATGCTCTGATTTCTCCTAAGCACCAAGTAGACTCAGTCCTAGCTTCCACTTATCTTCATGCAATCATCCATCTTGCATGTAGTACTATAATTGGCAGTGGCGGATAATTGCAGCATTCATTATTTTATAAATGCTGTTGGCATTATGGGATTTGCCATTTTTCCATTTCAGTGATCACTGGCAAGTGGCAAGTGTGAGTTTTAGTTTCAAATTTCCAATTAAGAAAATGCATTGATTCAGTTTTAAATCTTGCAGCTTTGCTTGTTGAAAATGGGAAGTTCCTTCTCTTTGCAAAAAGGAATCGCAGAACTACTTGCACATAATTAGGGATGGCAGTGGGGCGGATTTTCACGGATATCCGCCCCACCCAATCCGTATGGGGCGGATTTGGATATAGCTAAATGGGTTTCGGGGCGGATACGGATATTCAAATAAAATCCGTCGAATATTCGGGGCGGATACAGATTTAGCCATATCCGCCCCACGGATATCCGTTTAGGTATTGATATTACAAAAATACCCTTAACCTTTTAAAGAGAAAAAGTAAAAAAAAAAAAACCCGTTATCCATCTCACCTCTCTCTCACTCACTCACTTTTTCTTCTTTTTTTCTCTCTCTCGGCCTCTGTTTTTGAGAAAACTCTCTCTTCAAGAAAACTCTCTCTCTCGGCCTCTGTTCTCTCTTGAGTCTCTTCATTTTTTGAGAAAGACAACTCTCTCTTCAAGAAAACCCCTTCATTTTTTGAGAAAACTCCATCAGAGAAAACCCCTTCATTTTATGAGAAAACTCTCTCTTCAATAAAACTCTCTCTCTCGGCCTCTGTTCTCTCTTGAGTCTCTTCATTTTTTATTGAAGAGAGAGTTTTATTGAAGAACCATCAGAAAGCAGTTCATATAATTTAAGGGTGGTCGGGCAGGGTCTCGCAGGGTGTTCTCGGCCTCAAAGGGTGGTCGAAGGGTGGTCGCAAGGTGGTCTCGGCCTCAAGGGTAGTCGCAGGGTCGAAGGGTGATCTCGGCCTCAAGGGTGGTCGCAGGGTCGAAGGGTGATCTCGGCCTCAAGGTGAGTCGCAGGGTGGTCGAAGGCTGAGATCTGAGATCTCTGATCATCGATCTCTGAGATCTTCATATTTTTTGTAATTTTTGTAATATTTTTTTATCTTCATATTTTGTAATTTTCTGAGACCAAAGAAATTTTCTGTAATATTTTTTAATCAAGAATTTTCTGTAAGAAATTTTCTGAGACCAAAGAAATTTTCTGTAAGATCAAGAATTTTTTTTTGTAATTTCTGAGATCAAGACTGTTTCAGGAGATCTGTTGATATTGATATTCGATTGTTGATATCTGTTTTTGAGATCTGTTTCTGATATTTGTTTCTGATATTTTGAAATTTTTTTTCTTCGGGTATTTGGGGCGGGGCAGATATCCACCAATCCGTCCGGTTCGGAGATGGTTTTTACAAAATATGGTAAACGAATATTCGGGGCAGATTTGGATATCCGTGATCTCTAGCAGGGCGGGGATGAATTTGTCCAAATCTGCCCCGTTGCCATCCCTACACAGAATATATCATCTCCATGGATGCAGGTAACATATCAAGATCAAGCAACACATACATTGGAAAGCTAAGGTAATAGCTAAAAAAGCACTACTCTGCAGAAATTTTCTTTTCGATTGTATTTATAAATGATTGTTTACATATTAGGTTAGTGTTGATTTGGAATTTCAGAAGTGATAGATAGTTGTAGTAGGTTGATATGTGAGGTTCTAATCTAGGAACAAAGTCAAACTTGTTTCTGGATGTTTTACCACTGCATCCTTTTTATAATTACCATGGATATCTGAATCATCAATTGCCCTTCTTCTTTTTGATCAGCTAGCAGATGGAGAGAGATTAGTTTCCCTTGATCTAGATTCTCTCTTCATGCAATAGTATAATCTTTTAGAACTTTTGTAAATGTGTTGGGGTCCAACCTGCTTGCTTGCTTTGTCAGACAGAGAAAGACAGAGAAAGAAGAGAAACAAGAGGAGATAACAGACTCCTAATGCATCCTTGAACTTGGGCACTGGTTCATACTTGTGGTACATTCTTTTCATAGTGAAAGTAGAAACAAATAATGTTGGTTCTCATCAGGCAAAGTCCGTCAGGTTGGTAATTTATGTTGTAATACAATAAACAAGTTTCTCTTTTTTTTTCTCCTCACGAAGGAGTGAATTAGTTTTCTCATAGGAATCTCATCTTTCATGGTTATGTTATTTAATATATTATGCATCAAACTGGGTTTGAACTCATGACCTAGTGATACCATTTGCAAAGTTCTAACCGTTGAGCTGTCATGGCGGAAGCTTATTAGTGTTACTATAGTAGACTTCGTTATCTTTGGACATCAAAATGGTGTCACTTGATATCATTATTAAACTTGTGTAGACTTATTTGAGGATGATATATATATTCGGTTATGTGACTTCACATATGCAATGAAAGAACGCAATATTTTGTGATGAATGGAAATCATACTATTTTAATTTTAGATTGTGCATTACACTCAAAATTTTGGTTGTCCTGTATAAGAATGTGTTAGCAGTCAGCTACAATAAACGGAACTATAATGAAAGTGTGAGGAAAAATTTTGTCACGGTGTGGATAGATTTTCCTAATGCGTGAAATCACTACTGTAACAAATTGTTCTCAACGTATAAATTACATAAGTGATAAAAGATTCCTCACAGAAAATTCACAAGTAGATGTTTTTAATGTATGAAATCACTATCGTGACGAACTGTTCTTCTAATATAAACCACATAAATGATAAATGATTCATCACAAAAAGTCACTATACGTGACTACTACTTTTTGTCACACAACACTGTAGAGTGATGGAATTGTTGTCAGCCATGTTGTAATTGTATAAGCCATGTTGTAATTGTATACCTGTGCGCTAAGTTTATGTGAGGAACCACTCGCCACGTAAGTTGACTATTTGTGACAAGTAAGAAGTTTGTCACATAATACTTTCCTTAATACCCCTTATGTGCGGAACGTTGTGACGGCTGAAATTTCTCACCGTTGATGAAATGTGATGAATTTACATGTTTCAGTGAGGAGCAACATTCTTCACCAATTTTCGATTTTCTTGTAGTGAAGGATCTTGGTGGATTGAAGTATCTTTTGGGTATTGAAGTTACTCACAGAGAATTTTCTTATCACAAAAGAAATATATATTTCATTTTTTTGGGTATTGCAGTTACGATGCTAATTATCATAAGTGGGTAATGAAGAATGCTATCGTGAAAAGTTGGCTTATTGGTGCCATAGAACTGAGTGTGACGAATTTTTTGCTCATCGGTGCCATAGAACCAAATGTGATGAAAAGTTGGCTTATCGATACCATAGAACCGAATGTGAATTTTTTGGCTCATCGGCGCCATCGAACCGAATGTTATGAAAAGTTGACTCATCGGTGCCATGGAACCGAATGTGACGAATTTTTTTATACGTCTTCCTACGTGCCCTCGAAGACTACTTTTCATAAATTATTCATTTTAGTGCCCTCGGAGACTACTTTCCAGTGGATATTCATTTTACGTGCCCTCAAAAACTACTTCTCGTGGGTTATTCATCCTACATGTTGTCGAAACCTACTTTCCGTCTGTTATTCATTTAATTCTTTTTGTTGTTGCTCTATTGCTGCTAAGTTGTTGTCTTTCTGGTTTACCTTGGTTGATTACCTTATCAAGCTATGCATTTGCGATATCTATGTCCATCTTGCGGGGGAGTGTTAACAATTATAATTGATGCGGTCGTTTTTCGTTCCTTGCTTTGACCTGCTGACCTGCACAAGTAACACATGTGAGCCACAAACCACCGTTATGGTGGCCGATGACACTCCGATGCTAAAGTCAGACATAGATCTAAGGAAGGTGTAATGATACAAATAGGGAATTTGTAGCGTACCTTAGCTTACCAACCTCATGTCTTATTTATCGTACATGAGCCCTGGTTCTACCAGGCCATCGAATGCGTAGTTTAGGAAAGAGATATTCGTGGAGATCATTTTCTAATTAGGAGTCGTGCTATAGGAGGGGGGAAGTTCCATGTTAGCCCAATGCTCCTAGATACGCGGGAGAGAGTTTTCAATCCAAGAACAATCTGTAGAATGAAGTTTCCTTGCGTGGAATGTACTCTGATATTTTCTCCCTAGTTGGAAGCAAAGAGCTGATGTAATTGCTTGTCCGAAACTGATCCTCGAGATACTTGCCTTAGTAGGACTTACGAGTATTGATGATAGTTGTGAGACGTGTGGGCCTAGCATGCTGTAAGAGTTCGGGTCCGTCTGGCGGACTGAATTAGGCGGGCTTGGAACCGCTTGGGTCGGATCAGTGTTAGGCTGACCCTGGGCCTGTAATTCCTCGAGATCATCATGACACGTGTATGGCTCAGGGATGTGATCACTTTTGTGTATCATCAACTACTCCCCCCCCCCCCCGAGTTAGTGGGGCGTTAAGTCGGTCCACTGACTCTTTGAAAAAGCAACTATACCGTCGTGATGATTGAACTCGAAGCGTTCGACTCGAGCGGTGCATGACATTAATGGGTACGCGACTGCTCTAGAAGGGAAAGTGTGATTTGCCTTCCCTATAAATATTTGCCGCTTCGATGAAGATTTTCTCATTCTTATCTGCACTATTTTTTCGAGCCATAGTATTGTTGTGAAATTTGATTCGTTCTTTCTACCGATGATTGACAATGTTGAACTTTCTCCCAAGGATCTGTTTTCTTTCACTTGCGTCAAGTTCTTCGAATGTAGCTTGGTCGACGAAATTGAGTTGATTAGGCTTCGTAGTCTGTATCGTATTCTGGGAAATTTGTAAAATGTTCTTGCGTTTGGAGGTTTGGGCCCGACTACACCCCTCAGGGGTACATAAGTTTGCACTGAGGCATGTTTGAGTCTGGGCTTCGATTTTCGGTACCAAATGACGTCTGGCGCTTTTTTCTTAATTTTCGTATGCCTCCAGCTCAAATGGCTCCAAGCGGGTTCAAGATTCTGCTTGCGATTCTTCTGAGGGCTCATGATGCTGGTCTTCGTTTGACCCCGGCGGTGATCTATCACATGACCACTACTCGATAGGACCCCAGAGATCTCTGCATATTGAACTGTCCTTATTGTCTGCGCTTGGTGGCGGACAACGTTGAATCTTGGGAGAAACATTGGTTCTTGGCTTCGGTAGATTTTGCGTACTTTAAGCTTGGGAGTTGCAGAATGTCCCTATACTTTCAATTTGATCTTGGTGAGTTTCTCAGTTGCCGGCATATTATATGTATATTTTTGTATATCCCTTATGCGGTGCTAGTTCTGACGTTATTCCTTTGTTTCAGGGAAGTTTGTTATTCCGTCTCTTAGCAAGGAAGATAGGTGGATAGAGAGGGAGTTTCTCGAGCTCTCTTTGACATGCATTGAGGTCATAATGCCAGACAATGTTGTGTGCAGTGGTTTGCTGCGATGTTCTCATGGTGTTTGCCCCGTGTCAGGTTTACCGACTGAGGGGGTTGTCAATCGACGTACGAGGAAGAGAAGTCTGGCCCTGCCCGGCCTGTCCAGGCTTGCTGAATTGCAGACGATTGTGCCTCCCATCGTTGTTTCAAAGAAGAGGCAACCCTCTGACCGGGCAGCTTCTCCCATTGGGACGTCGCGGTCTGCACAGGCAACACCCTAGGGGATCGTAGCTTCCCTCCAGATGCTTCTACTTCCGTTGTTGACTTAGAAGGGAAGAAGTGGACCGCGCGTCGATGCATCGCGTCACCGTGGTCTTGAGATGGTCGCTCGTGCCCTTGAGCCATACAATCCTGTTTCGCTGCACCTCGAAGCCCGTGGGAGAGTTCTCACTTTGGAGAAGGCCTTCACGGATTTGCGAATGCCATATTCAGATGCCCTATATCGGGTGGATTTCCTGAATGGTCAGCTGCAGAATTCTGGTATTGTCGTGAACCTCGGGCCCATGGGGGCTGTAGCCGCTGTCACCGAAGTGGAATTTGCTGGTATGAGATCTCAACTGATGGCGACCAAGTCTGATTTGGCGTCTACTCGCACTGAACTGAGGCAGACTAGGGCCGAACTTGAACGCCTAGATGTAGCCGTGGACAGATGGTCTTCTGATCTAGAGGCCCAAAAAGCCGAGAGGAGGTGGGCGGTGGTAGAATGGGTAGTCGAAAGACACAGCTAGAGTCTGCAATTGACGAAGGGTGTCGCCATGTTCATGAGGCGGAGCGACTGTTGGCGGAGGAACGTTCGAACTACGCAGCCCTGGTGGGGGAGGTGGACTTAGACGTATCAGGCAAGAGGCCGTTGATCTCGTCCAAGGTTATTCGGGGTAGGTTGGAGCTTCTGGAACTAATCAGGGGAGAGCGTCCTGGTCTCGATCTTGATTTTGCCCGCTACTTTCGGATCGATTAATCGAGGGGAGAGCTCTGACACCGCAGGACTAGCTGTTGAAAATGATGCTTCTCCATGAATTGGTTGTAAGTCCTTTCCTGGATAGACAAATATTTTTTGAATGAAAGTATTGTTTTGCCCCATATTGTCGTGTTCACTTTAGATGTTTTGTAGATCATAGAGCTTGTACTACTGGGCGGAGCGCCTGTCTTTGTCAGTCCAAATATATTGTTGTTTTAGATCGTTGTCGTTGACTTGTGATAGGTTAGGGTTAATCAACAGAAATCGTCGTTGGTCAAGGTTTGACCAGGCTCCCTCGATCATTATCTGTAATGACTTCTTGGTGAGTCGTTAGCGCATAAGGGCTGACTAGGCTCCTACTCCCTCAGCCGTCGTGATTTGTGCATGGTGGACTAGGCGTTGGGCACCAGGAACCGTCGTCATCAGTCGTGAATTGACTAAGCTTACCTGGTAGGTTCGGTGATCATTGTCTGTTGGAGAGCAATGATCCCTTGGCGAGTCGTCGTCATTAGCAGACAAGCGCTGACTAGACTCCCACTTCCTCGACCATCGTGGTCTGCGAGTAGTGGACTAGGCATTGGGCACTAGAAGCCGTCGTCATAAGTCGCGAACTAACTAAGCTTACCTGGTAAGTTCGGCGATCATTGTCTGTTGGAGAGCAATGGTCCCTTGGCCAATCATCGTCATTAGCGGGCAAGCGCTGACTAGACTCCCACTTCCTCAGCCATCGTGGTCCGCGTGTAGCGGACTAGGCGTTGGGCACCAGAAGCCGTCTTCAGTCGCGAACTGACCAAGCTTACCTGGTAAGTTCGGTGATCATTGTCTATTGGAGAGCAATGATCACTTGGCGAGTCGTTGTCATCAGCAGGCAAGGTTGACTAGACTCCCACTTTCTTGGCCATCATGGTCCTCGTGTAGCGGACTAGGTGCTGGGCAGCATAAGCTGTCATCATCAGTCGCAAACTAACTAAGCTTACCTAGTAAGGTCGACGATCATTGTTTGTTGGAGAGCAATGATTCATTGGCGAATCGTTGTCATCAGCAGACGAGTGCTGACTAGACTCCCACTTTCTCGACCGTCGTGGTCCGTGTGTAGCGGACTAGGCGTTGGGCTGATATTCGAGTCTGGCCATAGTCGGGCTTGTAGAGGGTTGTAACGGACGGTAGTGGAAGTTTTGGTAAAACAAATATTTTATTGATAATATTTTTTGAGATACTCTACATTCCATGGTCATTTAAGCCCGTCGCCGTCTGCATCTTCCAGACAGTATGTTCTCGTCCTGTTGACCTTGGTGACTTTGTAAGGTCCTTCCCAGTTTGGATTTAGCTTTCCCGCACCGACTTCTTTAGTGTTCTGCTGGTTCTTCCTGAATACCCAATCTCCCACCTTGAACTTGAATGGTTTGACCTTCTTATTGTAATATTGCGTCATTCGCTGTTGGTATGCGATTATCTTAGCGGAGGCTAGATCCCATTTTTCGTCGAGGAGGTCTGCCCTACGCTCAAGGCTTCATCGTTACCGTCTAGTTTGAACTCTTCCGTTTGAAAGGTTGGCACCTCGAGTTCAACTGGAACCATAGCTTCCAACCCGTATGCTAGGGCGAAAGGTGTTTCTCCGGTAAGGACTCTTTTAGTTGTCCGATACACCCAGAGTATTTTCGATAGCTCTGGAACCCATTTCCCTTTGGCTGCATTGAACTTTCTTTTGATGGCCTTTAGGATCATCCGGTTTGTAACCTCCGCTTGGCCATTGGTTTGGGGGTTCCTTGGTGAGGAGAAGTGGAAATCAATATTCAAACTTTTGCACAATTTCTTGACCTTGCTACCCTCGAACTGGGTTCCGTTGTCGCTGACCAATATTTTGGAAATGCCAAATCTACAGACGATGGTGGTCCATGTGAAGTTTTTGATCTGGACCTGACCGATTTTGGATAGGGGCTCGGCCTCGACCCACTTGGTGAAGTAGTCGACGACCACAAGAAGGAACTTTTTACCGGTTGATGCCGGGAGCGGTCCAACAATGTCCATTCACAATTGCGCGAATGACCATAGACTCGGAGTCAGTGGTTGGGCTAGCATAGGCGTGTATGGCGCAAACCTCTGACATTTGTCGCATTTGCAGACAATATTGTTGGCGTCTTGCTACATGGTCGGCCAATAATACCCTAGAGTTATGGCTTTATGGGCGAGGGTTCTCCTGCCCGGATGATTCCCGCATATACCGCTTTGGATTCTTCCCAAGATCTGGCTTGCCTCTGAAGGTGATAGAAATTTAGAGCAGGGGTCCCATCATTGATCTCCTGTATAACTTTTCGTTTAGGAGAGTGTACATTGCTACTCTGTTTTTTAGTCTTTTTGCTTCGACTTTCTCGATCGGTAATGTTCTGATTGCTATGTATTCCAGTATATGAATCATCCAATTTGATTGTGTTTCCGTAGTGCAGACGTCTCGATGTTTTTCTTCGTCAAGGCTTGATTGCTCTTGGTATTCAATGATGCCGCTGAAGATTTCGTCGAAGGTTGAGGCTTCTCTGGCAAGCACGTTAGGCCTTTTATTGTCGTCTCGGGGGCACTATATGAGTTCACAGTTTTGAACCTACTCATTATGCCAAGTACCTGGTGGCGGTAGGCTATCATGCGGGGGTCTTTGTTGTTGAAGTCCCCATTGACCTAGTTGACTACCAATCTTGAGTCATTGTATGTCGTTAGGCGATCTATACCGATCCCCAATGCTAGCTTTAGGCTGGACAAGGAGGCTTCGTATTCGGCCTCGTTGTTTGAAGCGGGGAAGTCGAACTTGACTAATTTTTTTAGGGTGAAGCCGCTGGAGGAGCGGAGTGTGATCACGGCTTCACTTTCCTTCCCAGTGGAGGACCCATCGCAACGTAAGATCTATGCTTGGACACTCGAATCAAAGAGCTGGTAGTATGTCTTCGGTTATTCTCTGCAAGTGAACTCATAAATGAAATTTGCCAGCGCCTGGGCTTTAATGGCGGTTTTTGGAGCGTAGTTTATGTCAAACTGTTCGAGCTCCATTGACCATTTCACCATCCTTCCCGATAGCTTGGGTTTATGTAATATCGAGCGAAGTGGATGCTTGGTCAGGACCTTTATAAAGTGGGCCTGAAAATAGGGCCTTAGTTTTCTGGAGGATACTACCAGTGCCAGAGCCAACTTTTCCAAGTCCTGATAGTGTGCTTCCGCTTCTACGATGGTTTTGATAGTGTAATACACCGATCTTTTGGTCCTCTGATCGTCTCGTACGAGGGTTGAACTGAAAGCATGCCTGGAAAGAGATAGATGCAAGTAGAGTGTTTCCCCTGTTGCAGGTTTCGAGAGTAGCTCTGGACTCCCCAGGTATGCTTTCAGGCTATGAAAGGCTTGTTCTCATTCTTCAATCCAAGAGAATCATTTACTTCCTCTTATTATCTTAAAGAAAGGAAAGCATTTGTCAGATTACTTTGATATAAATCTATTGAGTGCTGCTACCCTTCCAGTGTAGCTCTGAACGTTTCTGATGCTGACCGAGGCTTTCATATCGAGAAGGGCCCGAATCTATTTTGGGTCAACTTTGATTCCCCTTTTGTTCACAATATAGCCTATAAAATTTTTAGACTCAACTTCGAACATGCATTTTAGCGGGTTGAACTTCATTTGGTATTTCTTGACTTGGTTGAACGCTTCGACGAGATCACGCATGTGGTCGGGGCTGCGGAGGCTTTTGACAAGCATGTCATCTATGTAAACCTCCATGTTTCTGCCGATCTTTTATTTGAACATTCGGTTGACTAGTTGTTGGTATGTAGTGCATTCTTTTAGCCGAATGGCATCACCCTATAACAGTATATTCCCCTTTCCATCACGAAAGAGGTTTTCTCTTGATCTGGGGGTGTATCAATATTTGATTGTAGCATAAATAGGCATCCATGAAGCTGAGTAAGCTGTGCCCGGAAGTGGCGTCCACGATCTGATTGATGTGGGGGAGTGGAAAGTTGTCCTTTGGACAAGCTTTGTTCAGGTCAGTGTAGTCCACATATACTCTCCATTTTTCTTTTTTTCTTATTTACAAGAATGGTGTTCGCCAGCTAGTTGGGGTATCGTGCTTCCTTTATCATGCCTGCATTGAGTAAACGTTTTACCTCTTCGTTTATGATCGCGTTCCTTTCGAACACTGTGGGCCTTTTTTTTTTTTTTTTTTTTTTTCTGCCTAACGATTTTCTTCGAGGGGCCCACCTCTAGGCGATAGGTGATTATCGACGGGTCGATCCCCACCATGTCCCTCATGGTACATGCAAAGTTGTCCTAGTTACATTGTAGCAGCTCCGTGAGTTGCTTCACCAATTCTTCGTTCAAGCGGGAACCAATCCGGATAGTCTTGTTGTTGTGAAGGTTGTCAAGGTATATCGTAAGGGTCCCTTCCTCTGGTTGTTCGACATTGAGCCTGTCTTGAGGGCTTACTGATGCCTCATTGTCCGGGGTCGGTTGTTCTCCTCCCACGCTTCGGGTAGAACAGATTGTCATCTTAACCGCTGGGCTAGCAGCTGATTGAGAATCCTCAGGTGGCAGGGTCGTCATGTACTGGCATTCCCTAGCAGCTATCTGGTCGCCTATCAATGTACCAACCGCTCGGTTCGTTGGATACTTGACGCACTGGTGTAGAATGGAGACCGTCGCTCCCATCTGGTGTATCTAGGGTCTCCTTAGGACCGCATTATACGCCGAAGGCGCATCGATTACTATGAACTCTTGAAACAAGGTTTTCTGAGCTGGTTCCTCTCCCGCTATTTTAGTCAGCTGTATCTTTCCCACGGGGAACCGTCTCTCGCCATTGAAGTCGATCATCAGATGATTATTAGTGGTCAACGTTGTCTCTTCTAGTTGCACGCTGAGGAACATACGGAGAAACAGGTCGTTCATCGAGCTCCTTGTGTCTACTAAGGACTTCTCTACCTCCCAGCCTGCCAAGAAAATTGTTACCACTAGGGCATCATTGTGCAGGAGTTGTATGCCCTGGAGATATTTTTCCGTAAATACTAGCGGCACGGAGAGGCCTTGCTTCCGATCATGCGGTATCAGCTGCTCGCCATGTATCGCTTGGGTCCTCATACCCCGGATAGCCTGTTTCCTGAACCTATTAGATAGTTCTGACTTGGAATGGGCTCCATAAAGCACGCATATCTTGTTGACCGATTGCTCTCTGGGTTTCGTTTCTCTTCGGGATGCATGCTCTCCTCTTAGGGAAATGAAGCTCTGTGCTTCCTTTGTTAGGTCTGTCATGCTTGCCGGAGGGTCTAGTGTCAGAAAGTTGTAGAACTTTCCTTTCCGCAGTCCGTTAATGAAGGCTGAGACGGCTGTTGTGCCGTTGCATACGTTGACAGTGGTTAGCTCACTATTAAAGCGGGTCAAATACACCTTTAGTGTCTCGTCGGATCTTTACTTCATTGATGTGAGCGTCTTCATCATTGACAAAGCCTCGTGCATGAAAAACGATCATGCATCAGACTCGGGGTCCGTTGGCGTTGCCGCTATTCCAGGAACGCCAACTTGATGTTTATGTGTTACCCGCGTTATCGAGGGTGGTGAAGCAGCGCCAGGCTGAGTGCTCGATGCTTCCCCTTGCACTCTCTTATTGCGTGATCTAGTCACCATCTCTCTGTGTTTCGAAGGGAGACGATGCTAATGAAAAGTTAGGAACTTTGTCGTTCGCCATGGACGGCGCCAAACTGATGCTATCATTTTTCACTCTCTGCTTTGACCTAGTCCCGCTGACCTGTACAAGTAACACAAGTGAGCCACAAACCACCGTTGTGGTGGTCGATGACACTCCGATGCTAAAGTCGGACAGGGATATGAGGAAGGTGTAATGTTGTAAACAAGGAATTTGTAGCGTACCTTAGTTTACCAACCTCGTGTCTTATTTATAGTGCAGGAGTCATGGTTCTACCAGGCCATCAAAAGTGTAGTTTAGAAAGAAGATCTTCGTGGAGATCATTTTCTAATTAGGAGTCGTGTTATTGGAGGGAAGTTTCATCTTGGCCTTGTGCTCCTAGATACGCGGGAGATAGTTCATAATCCAAGAACAAACCATAGAAGGAAGTTTCCCTGCGTAGAATGTACTATGGTATTTGCTTCCTAGTTGGAAGCAGAGAGCTGTTGTAATTGCATGTCGGAAGATGATCTTCGAGATACTTGCCTTAGTAGGACTTACGGGTATTGAGGATAGTTGTGAGATGTATGGGCATAGCATGATGTAAGAGTTCGGGTTCGTATGGCGGACTAAATTAGACGGGCTTGTAACCGCTTGGGCTGGATCAGTGTTGGGTTGACGTTGGGGCCCATAAATTCCTCAAGATCATCATGACACGTGTATAGCTCAGGGATGTGTCCACTTTTGTGTATCATCAGTAATAGTTATTTAATTAGGATACCTATTTAACAGTACTGTAGTTATTTAGGAATACTGGTTATTTAACCAAGATTAGAATTAGTTTTCTTTTCCTAGTTGGGATTATATTTATATCCCTATAAATAACTTCTTGTGAGACGAATAATGTTATGTTTTGAAATATTTAAAAGTTATTTTATTTGACACAAAGAGCATTCACAATAGGAGTTGGGCGAGTTAGGCCTGCCTAAATTTGTTTTACTATTATATTTGTCTACATGGTGAGCCAGGTAGTCTCGAACACCCTACCCCATTTCCGAAGAGAATGGGTCATCCATAGGAGTGCAATTAATGGTATGTCGTGTGGTAATTGAAAAAAAATAAAAAATAAATGGCATGCGCCTTTTCCATCAGGATACATGCATAAGACTAGGTGTGTTTGAGTAGAAACCCTATTTGCAAATAGCCTTACGGGAGCCATCCTTGTGTGAGTAGGGTCTGGGCAGTGCTTTGGGACTGAATATTACCCCTCGGGATGTTAGTATTTATGGCTATTTACCACTCAAAACAACCGATTGTGATTCTCTGACAATTATGTAAGGAACGCATGCCATGCACATGAAGACTTGGGATACCAATTCGAATGGATACTAAGTCTAGTAGTTTTAACTGAAGTGGTACTCGAAGTTACAGGATCGTGGCGATCCCCTGATCGAATTGCCGAACAAATTAGGGATGGTGCCATTGATGACCTAAACCTGTTTTGGTTGTTTCCAAGTAAACACTAAATTAACATGGCCGTAGTAAGTCAAGCAAGTGTACCTAGCTTGTTTCTTTGGAGTCTTGACAGTGCATGATGTTGTGGCCTAGTTAATTAAGAAAACTCGATCTCTTTGAATGAGTTATAGACTTGGATCCTTGAATGGTCCGTCGTGAAACTAATACAGAGAACATGGGCAGGGACCCATTTCAGCCTGAACCCTCTCGATTGTCTCTGTATAACTTCACATGGATGGATGGCTCTACTACCACTTGGTTCTCATTGTCTTCCCCCCACCACCATGCATCAATGATGAGATTAAACTCTTGTTCTGGCCAAGTAAACCTTTCGCATTATTCACATCAACTTTTTTTCTACATGAAACTCATGTTTATCTTTTCTGCGCAACCAAATACGCCCTAAAGATATAATAACTTCTTCGATTTTCTGTAAAATGATTATACTATATGTAGCTGATTATTTTGACAACTTAGTTTTCAAAATTGGAAAACCGTGCATGTAATGTAGGATAATGGACTGCTGAAATATTAAGCCCACTCTACTTATCCATGGGCCTAATTTTTCAGGTGTTTATCCACAATAGTATTGTGTGAGTTTTCAATATAGTTGTACTAGATACCCACTAATATATGTTGTGGTACTCATGCCTCGCCAATGAGGTACTAGCTCAATTGGTATAGGCTTGTGACAAATTATATCACAAGCAGAGGCATACCTACTAAGGGATGAGGGGGGGAGGGATTATTCAACATTTTTACTAATTGATCTATGTTCGATTAATTCTCTTAGAGCGATAATTGTTTTTGGTATATTTCACGGCTTCTCAGTAATGTCACTGATATTATTATTTTCTCTTATTGTTACTTGTCCCTGATTTTTTTTCATGATATTTTTTATGCATTTCCATAGCTAATTAACTGAAAACAATAAAAAAAAAATTTATTTGTTCGCAAGTGGTATAAAATCCACAACAAAATAAATAAATTATAAACCTACAACAAAAAATATTTGAAATAAATATCTAAAATAATAACTATAGAACGCAATGAAAATATATAGAATTAGTAATCTCATACAAAGTTTGGAGGTTAGATTAGCTCGTAAACCCCCCCCTTTTTTTTTATAAAACTGTCTTAGGATAATAGTATGTTCACATATTTCATATTTTGTTACTTTAAATTTAATCTTAATTATATTATATTTATGTATTCTAGTTATTACACTCATTGGTCTTTGCTATGATTGTCGACGAAGTGACCTTATGGCTTAAAATAGAACTCTAGGGTTCAACTCAATATATACAATGCATTTGTACTTTTTTTTTTATAGTTGTACTTATTAAATAAATGCACAGTACTAAATTACAATTAATATTTTATAATTTTTATGTTTACTTGTAGATGTTATTTTGAGTTTGTTATTAAATTATCAACCTAGGCATGAAATGTTTTTGGCTCCACCTTGGATAATTAATTAGTATTACCGATCAATAACCTTTTGTCATTTCGCCCCCTCTTGACTACACATTCATGGGTTCGTTACTGATCACAAGTCCAGGGTTTGAACCTTGTCGACGACATTTGGAAGGTGAGAAGTAGGGGTGGGCATCCCATCCCGCGATCCCGATCCCGTCCCGTCCCGATTTTTCCGAGTCTTAATGGGATTGAATAATTTCATCCCGATCCCGTCCCGTCCCGATCTAGAATGGGATGGGATGGGATGAAGATTTTCAATCCCGCCAATCCCATCCCGTCCTGAACTAATTTTTTAATATTAATTATTACTATTTTTATTTACTTATTTATTTATTTTATGAACATTTGCATAAATTAATTACTGCTTACTTTTCTTGTAACAGTTTGGTTATATTAGTCCTAGCACTTGGGTGTTCTCAATAGAACATTTGCAACTACTGTTAGCTAACTTACTTAACAACTTTCTTTTCTTTTTTCAGGTGTTGTTTACAAAATATATTGTCAAATGTAGTCCAGCAGTTGCAAGTGCAACTTTCTTTCCTTTCTTTCCTTCAATATTTTGCAGCTGCAAGTGTAGTCCAGCAGTTCCAGCAGAATGCAGTCCAGCAGTTCCAACAGACTGCTTAGTCCAGCAGTTCCAGCAGACTGCTCAGACTGCAAGTGAAGAAGATTATGTATTTTAGGCTACTAGCAGACTATGATTCAGAATTGAGTTGTTTTGAGTTGTATTGAGTTGTTTTAATATGTTCCAGCAGAATTGAGTTGATTTGATTATGTATTTTAGGCTACTAGCAGACTATGATTCAGAATGTATTGCAGTTGATTATGTTCAGACTATGATTCAGAATATGTTCTATTTGATATGTCCAGATTAGCACGCTGATCCCGTCCCGAACCCGTTTGGGATGGGACGAGGTCGGGATGGGGTTTTTCCCATCCCGTCCCGATCCCGATCCCGTATGAACGGGATGGGATAGGGATGGGTATATCTCGTCGCATCCCGTCCCGTGCCCACCCCTAGTGAGAAGTTAAGGGATAAAAAAAAATACCCATGCCTCCACTCTCGCGTCCACTTGATATGTGAATAGATTTTCTCTCTACAAGTTTGAGTTTTTAAAGAACTGACAATTTATCATGATATCAAAGCATTGGTCCTCGGAGTTCGTTGGTTCGAGTATCTTCCAGCATAATCACTGCGAGTATTTTCAGTATTTTCCTCATGCTTGTGCTGAGAATGAGTATTGAAATATTTAATCCACTCTAGTCATCCATAGGCTTAAATTCTCCATGTATTTATCAATGGCAGTACCTTGTGAGTTTTTGGTGTAGTTGTAATATTGATACCCAAATTACTCATGTCTTTATCCACAATAATGTCGTGTGACTTTTTGGTGTAGTTGTACTATTGATACCCACTAATATATGTTACAATACCCACGCATCCGCTCTCATTTCATTTCCGCTTGATATGTTATTAGATTCATCCTCTCTACAACTTCGAGCTTTTAGAAAATTGGTAATTTATCATTAACACTTAGCATATCCACCAACGACCTCTTTGGGAAGGATCACACAAAGATTTGAAAAATTATATTCAACCTCTCTACAACTTCAAGCTCTCAGAGAATTGAAAATTTATCATGAACACTTAACACATCCACTAACGTCCTCGTTGAAAAGGATCACACAAAGATTAAGAAAAATTGGATTCCACCTCTTTATAACTTCGAGCTTTTAGAGAATTGGCAATTTATCATGAATACTTCACACATCCACCAACACCCTCTTTGGAAAGGATCACACAAATATTTAAAAAAAAAATAGATCAGCCCTCTCTAGAACTTCAAGCTTTTAGAAAATTTGCAATTTATCATTAACACTTAACACATGCACCAACACTCTCTTTGGAAATGATTACCAAAGATTAAAATAAAATTAAAAAAAAACCACTATATCCCCATTCAAACCGAAGAGGGATAAGTTGTGCTAGTCAATCCAATAAAAAAAACAATGCTCATTCCATCATTTAGGAAATATAGGACATGAAATTGAAGTCAGTGCCATGGCATGTTTATAATAATAATAATAATAATAATAATAATAATAATAATAATAATAAATTATTATTATTATTATTATTATTATTATTATTATTATTATTATTATTATTATTATTATTATTATTATTGATGATACAATCAAATACGACTGATGTAGCAGTCGTACACATGACATATATCATCTATCACGAGGATCAAGTATCCCAAAATCAGACCAATCTATAAAGCCCAAAAAGGGCGAATCTAATCATAAAAGCTCAAACCGGACCCATAAGAATAAATCATAGTTAAAGGCCCAAATCCAGGCTCAATAAAGTTCTCCCTTAAAAAGGAGGAACGTTAAAGAGAAAAAGAGTCGTGGAGAGAGTTATGCCTCCGATGACGTATCTTCATAAAGAAGGAGACCGTTAAGAGGAACGTCCCCTCTCGTTCCGCCTTACATGCTTAAGTCATGCAGAGAATTAACAACGACCATTATATAAGGTAAAGAGAACATGTGACAAAGGTATGAAACTTTAACTAAGTTTTGTCAAAATTTATCTCCATCTCCAACTGAGTTACTGACTTAAGCATCGGAGTGCCTTCGGCCACCAAAAAGGTGGTATTTGACAATCTAACATTTGTTTTGCAGGTCACACTTACAGGAGAACGAATTTTGGACGAATCAATAATAATAATAATTGATACAGTCGTTTTTCGCTCCCTGCTTTGACCTTGACCTGCAAACCCGCTGACCTGCACAAGGAACGAACATGAGCCACAGACTACCGTTGTGGTGGCCGATGACACTCTGATGCTAAATTCAAACAAGGATTTGAGGAATGTGTAATGTTGTAAATAGGGAATTTGTAGCGTACCTTAGCTTACCAAACTCATGTCTTAATTACAATGTTGGAGTCATGGTTCGACCAGGCCATCGTTGGCGTAGTTTAGGGAAGAAAATCTTCATGGAGATCCTTCTCTAATTGGGAATCGTGTTATGGAGGGAAGTTTCCCTGTTACCCTTGTGCTCCTAGATACGCGGGAAATATTTATCGTTCCGAGAGTAGTCTATAGGTAGAAGTCTCCATATGTGACATATGTTCTGGAATTCGCTTCCTAGTTGGAAGCAAAGATTTGTTTTACTTGCACGTCCGAAGATGATCCTCGATATACTTGTCTTAGCAGGGATTACGGGTATTGAGGATAGCTGTGAGATACATGGGCTTAGCAGGCTGTGAGAAGTCGAGTCTGTCTGGCGGATTGCATTGGTTTGGCTTAGAACCACTTGGGCCGAATCAGTGTTGGGCTGACGCTAGGGCCTGTTATTCCTTGAGATCATCATGACACGTGTAAGGTGTAGAATTGGGACCGTTTTGGTGTATCATCCGCTACTCCCCCCAAGTTAGTGGGGCATCACATGGTTCGCTAAGTCACTTCTTGAAAAGATACGCCGCTCATGATGATTGAATCTGAATCATTGTTTGAGCCGCGCACTTCATTAATTGAGTGTGTGTCGGGTTAGTGGAGAAGAGGCATGAATCCCATACCTATTTAGGTCATCATTTGTGCGAAAACTAACTCTTATATTTTCTTGCCTTTGGAGATCTTGCTATGTTCATCTTCTTATTGAAAAATTTTCATGGCTCACCAAAACCATTTTGATGACGCAACTTTGGCCAAAAGCCTTGAGTTTTTCGAAAATGGGTGTTTTCTTAATCGGGCCTTGCTAAAATCTGGACAAAGTTCGAGGTCCCTAAGGACCAGCCATTATATGCTTTGAAAGATGATTAGACACCAATGTTTTCGCTGGCGGTGTTTATCTATTTGCATCGCAGGATGCTCCAAACTGGAGTCTAATTTCTAGTTCTGGATGTGATTTGAGACTTTTTGGACTTCCTTGAAATTCCTTCTGCCCAGTTGGTACCTAATGGGTACAGGATCGTTCATCTCATTTTGATTAGGGTGAAGGAAGCTGGCATCTGCGTGACTCCACAGGTGATCCAGTTGCTGACTTCTCCTTGGTTGAACCATCACGCTGTCTGTAAAATGACGTCGCCGACATGCTTTGAGAATTTGCCCGATGACTCAAGTCCTGGTAGAAGTATTACTTCTTGGCTCATGCAGATTAAAAGTATTTCCAATTCAAGGGTCGTATGCTCGAACTAGAGTTCAAGCCACTTCTTAAGTATATATTTTTCTTTCGATTCCGTTGCGCTTGATTGTATGTTAATCGTTGCTCGTGTTCCCTCGCAGGATAAGTTTCCCACTACTCATCTTATCCCAGAGAAGTGAAACACTATGGATAAATTTATCTACTTGCCAACGAAAAATGTGGTGGAGGTCATATGTGTTCACATCTTTATTCGCAGTGGGTTGTGGGACAATTGGCATGATGCTCCCACTATTTACCAATCGTCGCGAGTTAAGTCTAAAGGTGGGGTCCCTTCTAGAAAAAAAAAGCTGATGGAGCCAAGGCTCGTGTTTTGTCCTACACAGAGAGGGTGTCCGAGACACTAGCCTCTTTTGTGAGTTCGAAGAAGTCCCATGTTAGAACTAGGTCGTCTTGAAAACGATCTGCTTCAGTAAGTGGAGAGTGTGAGCCCGATCGACCTGTCAGGGCAAAAGCCGATTGCTCTCCTATTCTAACTTCCCTGAAGCCTTTAGTAGCACAGCCAGGACAACTACGGGTGTATCCGGCTGGGAGAGGCACCACCTGCGATTAACAGGGGTTGAAGATGTATCGAATCTTAGTGTCATGCAGGTGGAAGCTCTTAGCGAGCAGTTGATGTTGACTGCAATGACAGCTTCTACTAGTGCCAATCCGCCCGGAATTGTTCCGATAGAAGGTTTTGATGAAGATTCACTTAAGGTTATAGAATTCGAACGTCCCACTAGTGGGCAGTCCGATAATGGGCGTGGTGACATGGGCCAAGTTTCTCATAGTCCGCATTGTTCCCCATCTCCTTTCAGATTGTATCTCAAGGTTTTGGAGGGTCCGTTGGACAACTCGTTTCCTTCTCTTCCTTCGGATCCTGCTAAGTCGTCTCCTACTAAGGGGTCGGCTGCTGGTGATAAAGGAAAGGTTGCGGAGGAGAGCCTGGGAGCAGTGGTGATTGCAAAGGGTGGTGCTGGCAAACTCCTCATCCGAGATAGCTTCATTTGGATGCACAGATAAGTCTGTTTGACCTGGACTTAGTAAAAATGAGCACTCGGGTTTGGCACCAGGAGGCTGATGTGGACTATGCTTCGAAGAAGCATATAAGCAGGCGTCATAGTTGGCTGATGGATCACGCTCTAAAACCCGAGAAGGATACGCTAGAAGAGCATATGGATAAGGGTTTAAAGTACTTTATGCTGGGAATATCTCACTTGAGCCAGGTGGTTGTCGCTGGGACAAAAGTCGAGATGGCCCGTGAAAGGGTGTACCACCATGGAGTGTGTCTTTTTTAATATGCAGAGGATGTATTCTGACACGCTTTTTGAAATTGAGCTGCTGAGGAAGCAGACTAATGAGAGAAGGCTGGAACAATCGGCCATTGCTGCTGAGGCTCAGAGGGTTCGTCTGGACGCCCTTGAGTCCGACTTAGCAGAGGCGGTGTTTGCGAGAAACAGATTCCAGCAGGAGTTGGATCTAACCCACCGTGATCTGGAGGTCGCGCAAGAAGCTGCGACTGAGGCACGTTTTAAACTGCGATCCCTTGCTGAGGAGAATGCCTTGAAAGAGGCTGATTGGGCTATTCAGAAACAACAGTTGGAGTCCGATGTGGAATTTAACACTCGAGTGGCGAGGAAGGCCGAGGACTAGTTTGAACTAGAGCAACATGAGCTCAATGTTGTAAAGAGCAGTCTGATTACGGAGTAGTCTAATGTCGATGTGTTGATTGACAAGTTTGAGACGAATGAGTTCGGCAACCATGCTGAAGAGTAGTGGTCCCGTGGCAAGCCGTCGAAATCAGTTCAGGACTGACTAGGCACCCAACTTCCAAATCATCAACACTTGTGCGCATCGAGCTAAAAATTTGGAAGTTTTCGGCGACCATGGTTTGTAAAAGAACAGTGGTCTCGTGGTGAGCTATTGGAATAAGTTTGGGACTAATTAGGCTCCCACCTTCTAAACCATCTACGTCTGCCCAATGGGGGCTACAAGTTCAGGGTTGGTAATTCGGCGATCATGGTCTATAAAATAGCAGTGGTCCCGGGACTGACTAGGCTCCCACCTTCTAAACCATCTACGCTCGCGTAGTGGGGGCTACAGGTTCTAGCTTTGATCAAAAGTTGTCTTCGCCAGTCGTCACCGGCTAGGCTTACATGATCGGATTGGATGACCGTTGTCTGCGAATGGGGCAACGACCCCCGGCGAGTCATCGTTACCATGCATGATAGCACTAATTAGATTCTCACTTCCTAAACCATCGGCATCCACGCTAGGTGGACTAGGTGTCGAGATGAACCGGAAGTTGTCATCGTCGTCAGCCAAGGTTGACTAAGCTTGCTTGGCTAGGTAAAGGCTTCGCCAGCTGTGGGCGTGTGAGTCTATATCCGTGAGCGATTGTGCGGATGAGTCATGAGGAGACAGGAGTACCTTGAATCACCTGGCGATATGCAGGTGTGATCCGTGTGTCAGGAATGATTAGGGTTTCTAATACTCGTGTCAAGCACGTGCTAGAATATTGTTTGAATAGTGGGCCCATGGGCCCGTAAAGTGAGAGCTAGGAGTTTTTGTATGCAATATGCTACGTGTACGACATAGATCGCATGGTAGCACATGTACGGTGTGGATTGCGAGACGATTGAGTATCAGTTACTCCCCCTCAATTAATGGGGTTGGATGCAACCCCATTGATTGGACGAATGTGGACCTGCGCAGTTTCCTTGGGAATCGATGTCTCCTCGTTTCCCATACGGTATTCAACGCCGACAGTTAATGCTAAAGCGCCCATTTGGTGAACCATTATGTCTATAGAATGGTGTTTCTTTATCGTTGTAGGCACTATCTTCTGTAGAGTGTATCTCCTATAATGTTATTACTTGAAGAAAATGTTTTGGGTTTTCCAAAGGCTGAAAGGAAATCTCCATGGTTGGAGTCTTTGAACGTTCTGACATTTGCGCCGATCAGTCGCGATGAGAATCGTTGTTATGTGTGGTCACTTGTTCTGGGTGAGCACCTAATTGTTTCGTTGAGATCTCGTAAGTTCTTATCATTTTGAGAAGAAGTATGGACTCCCTCCCAAGGGACGAGTCTTCATTTATTCGTTGGTGCCTTGTCGCTACTTCGGAACGCTTAATCTCAAAGATAATACCAGTAGCCAACTCCAGAATGGTTGCCTCCATCACTTATCAATTAACCCTGTTTCCTTGCCTTGCGCTGAAATTTGGGATCTTGGGACGGAGTGGAGTTGGATATAGTCCACTGGATGGGGCCATTTAACTCTTGGACGCCCATTTCATTCCTTCAGTGGGAGGGTGCACTCGATTTATATCAACCTGATACTTGTCCCAAGTTCATCTAGCCGACCGAATCGAGCGTGTGAGTTGGTCGTAACTGGCCGTGGCTTGTGGCGAGGCCCCTGCTTGCTAATTTTGTACCACCTCAGACCATATTTGAGGGTCGTATCCGCAGGGGCTGTGTTGTTTCATCCTGCTTTTGTGCATGCCAGTTTTGCCATTGTTTGCAGATAATGTGCATCGAAGAGTTCGTTTTCCCTACTTTGGGTACATTTGCTTTCTCTCGACGTAAGACTGTTTAAGCGAGTTTTTTACTTTATGTCGCATCAGATTTAGATGCTTGTAATATGTAGTATTTTGTATCCGCCTCAGGGCGCCCGTTGTTACATCTTTTCAGTAATCAATAGAATGTGTTTGCCTAATTCGTTCTTTTTTTTAAATGATTGCAAATCACATAAGTTTTTAAGACTATGGAAAGGAAAATAAACAACTGAAATAGACTAACTGTTGGCGGAGAGAAGTTGACCCGTCCTTGAAGTGAATTCGAATGGTCCTTGTTGAATCATTGATACTTTCAGCGAATGGTTGAGCGCCGCTGATGTTAATGAGGCTACTATAGAGTAAACCTTGCATGGGAGTTAATTTTCGTGGCGGAAGAATGTCAGGGGTTGTACTCCCTTCTGCATTAACCTCTTTGTTCTGCTGGGTTGAAGATCATAGTGCTCATGTATCGTCTGATTGTCCCCTTTTTCCAAAACGATCCACCGCTGTTGGGTTCTCATGCGAGTGGAATGATGCGTCTGCAGTCACTAGGTCTGGTTCTAGTTCAGATTGCATTGTAGGATCCTGTTGGATCTGGGAACATTCTATTTGCTTCAGTGCAGCATAATGGCAACCTCGTGCCATAGTTTGGTCCCCATGTATCGTTCCTTCAGAGTGGTTAGTAGTGTACTTAATGCACTGGTGAAGGGTGGAGACTACTGCTTCCATTTGGTGGAGCCATGACCTTCCCAAGATAAGATGTAGGTAGACGGCGCGTCTACTACCATGAAGTCCGAAAACATGACCTTTTGGAGGTGTGGCTCTCCTGCCACTACTGCTAACCTTATCTTCCCGATCGGGAAGCATTTTCTCCGCTGAATCCGATCAGCGGTTAGTCTGAAGATGTCAAGTTCTCCTCCTTGAGGTCCATAGCGTGGAACGCGTGGTAGAACAAAACATTGAGTTAGCTCCACGTATCTACCAGAGCTCTATTTACCTTTCACCTTGCAATGGAGACCGATATGATGAGCGCGTCATTGTGTGGCGCTCAGACTTCTTCATGGTCTTTGTCTATAAAGGTTAAGGTGGGAATATGATTTTGCACCCTTGAGTAGTAAATGCGTTTGTCCTCATCCGTGGGTTGTGTCTGCATCTCCAGTAGAGTCTGCTTGCGGGACTTGGTCGACTAGTTTTCATTCTGTTTGATTCCATGAAGGACATAGATTATGCCCGAATTATCTTTCTCTATTTTTTTACCGACTCCCCCCAGTCTCTGGGTCTTTCTAGTCGCTTCTCGGAGTCCAGAAATTCTTTAGCTTGCCCCTGCGGATCCAATACTCGATCCCGTACCTTAGACTCTTGCAGTCGTTGGTGTTATGACCATCCTCCTTGTGGTATGAGCGATACTTGTTGTTGTCCCGCTTGGAGGGGTCTCCGCGCTGCTTCGGGGGCCACTTCAGATCTTCTCAGTATTTCATGGAATTTCAGGACGTCCGATAAACTAGAATTGAGGGGGTCACGGCCCTGGATCCAACGTAGTTGGATGCTTTCTCTGGCCTGCCCCGGCCAGGGTCTAACCTTTTTTCATTGCACTTTCGCTTGCTCATTTCTTCATTCTCACGCCTCATTCCCTCTTTCCTGTATTTAGGAGTAGAGGGCTTATTATCACATTCTGTTTCCCTTTTCACAATTCTCAACTCTTTTAAGGTGATGTACATCTGGGCGTTTTTTAGGAGCTCCGTCATATCCAAAGGGGGGTGGGGGGGGGTCCAAGGTGAGACATTCATAAAGCTTTCCCTCCTTTAGACCCGCGGTGAAATCCGTCACGGCTGTGTCGTCGCTGCAACCGTCAATGAGTGTCAGTTCGTCGTTGAAGCTGTGGCGTACTCTCTGAGTGTCTCATTGGATCTCTGCTTCAGAGAGAGTATGTAGTGTGGGTCCTTCCGGAGGCGCTGGCTTCCGACAAACCGCATCAGGAACTCTTTCGCTAACGTCTTGAATGAGCCAATTGACTTTGGAGGGAGGTTGTGGAACCATGTCAGTGTTGACTTCTTTAGGCTGGTAGAGATAATTCTGCACATCACCGAGTCAGATCCTTCATTGAGTGTCATTACATGCTGGTAATGGCGTAGGTGGTCGAACGGGTCGGCAGTCTCGTCGTAGAAGTCGAGCTTTGGAGGCGTAAACTTCTTTGGAAGAACCTCGTTCATGATACGGTCTACGGACGGTGGAACAGAGAGACGGTGGAGCACGTCTGGATCGTGCACCCCTCGGCGGAGGGGGTTTTGAGGGCCTAGCCTCTCTGCTGTGAGAGTAGGTTCCGCGTTGGCCGTGCCACCTCCTCTGGTCCAATGGGAACTAGCAGGGGCTTGACTTTCATGTGCTTGCTATCTCTCGTCTTCTGGATAAAGAGGCATGTGTTTCTCTTGATCTCCATTAGCGGGTGAAGGGTTCTGTTGTATGAGAGCCTCCACCATTTTGGCGATTTGCTGTATTTGAAATGACAACAAATCTATTTTGGGGTCTGTCGTTGCCGTTGTTGGCGTGGGTCTGAGTGTTTGACGTGTCCCCTTGTTCTCCATTGTTGCGCGATCTAGTGGTCACCATCTCTTTGTATTTTGAAGAGAGATGATAACAAAGGGTTAGGAACTTTGTCATCCCTACGGACGATGCCAAACTGATGCAGTCATTTTCTACTCCCTGCTTTGACCTTGACTTGCAAACCCGCTGACATACACAAGGAACACACGTGAGCCACAGACCATCGTTGTGGTGGCCGATGACACTCCGTTGCTAAAGTAAGACAGATATCTGAGGAAGGTGTAATGTTGTAAACATGAAATTTGTAGCGTACCTTAGTTTACCAACCTCATGTCTTATTTATAGTGCTGGAGTCCTGATTCGACCAGACCATCGATGGTAGTTTAGGGAAGAAGATATTCATGGAGATCATTATCTAATTAGGAGTCGTACTGTGGAGAAAAGTTTTTCTGTTAGTCTTGTGCTCCTAGATACGTGGGAGATAGTTTTTGTTATGAAAATAGTCTATAGGTAGAAGTCTCCATATGTGACATATATTTTTAAATCTGCTTCCTAATTGGAAGCAAAAAGTTGTTGTACTTGCCCGTTCGAAGCTAATCCTTGAGATACTTGCCTTATCAATGCTTACGGGTATTGATGATAGATGTGAGATTCGTCGGCTTAGTAGACTGTGAGAATTCGAGTCCGTCTGGCGGGCTGCATTGGGCGGGCTTAAAACCGCTTAGGCCGGATCAGTGTTGGGCTAATGCTAGAATCTGTTATTCCTCGAGATCATTATAATACGTATACGGTGTAGAATTGAGACCATTTTGATGTATCAATAATAATAATAATAATAATAATAATAATTTACATGGTGTGCTTGCACATTCCATGTCACCTCAAGAGACCTTTACGAGGTGGAAAAAAAAGGTTGAAAAGATTTTGTTCATGAGCCGGAACGATGAGGTGAAAAGATTTTGGTGTTCGACTTTTATATATATATTCAAGGTTGATTTTGTATTCTAAAAAATAAAGGAGGTACCATTTGAGAGTTTGCTTTGGACACCCCACATGTCATGGCCGACCCTGATTGAAGTTATATCACATGGGTTTCTGAGGGAAACGTCAGAAATATACAAAGAAAGGCGTGATTCAAATGTAAGGTGAATTCCAAACAACGTATGCAACACATGATGATGATCATGGAATATGGTTTACATGTTGATCAGGGCTACCTATACTGAAAATGATTTTCTTGGGAAGCTTTTCATTTTGTTTAATTTCACGAGTATGATGACCATTGAGTAGTTAGACCTCGGCTTAAATATTGCATGCTAATTAGTGATTCTTTAACCTGTAACCTTTTTGTTGTGAGGTCATTTTGATCGATCCTCTTTACTTATTGGTCGATCAACAATCTTGAATTAAAATAATTTCAAAAAGGCTCTGACAGTTGACACCATCGATTCTGCTGAAGGACATCATCACATTTTTTAAACACACAATCACCTACTAAAGAATATCACCAATATAAATTCTCAAATCTCAAAATTTTCTCTCCCTCATTTCACCCTCATTTCTCTCTTAGGAACAAAACTACCACTGTCGATCGCCTCGCCCGCCCCACCACCACAGTACCACCTAACTTCGCTCGTCGGCCAGCCAAACCTTTGCAGTCATCTTTTATTCTTCTCATTTTCTCATATCTTTCTCTTCTTCTCCTATTTTCTTAGGAACAACAACAGGGACATAGCAGTAGCAGCCACATTGCCGGCCGCACCACCCCCTTCTCCACTCTTCCTTTTTTTTTTTTTTTTGCCCTCGTATAAGGTTGTGCGTGGATGGGTTTGTGCGAGGGCAAAGGAGAAAAAAAATGGAGAAAAAGATAAGAAGATGAAGAGAGGAGAAGGTGGGGGCGAGGAGGGGTGTTGCAGTCGGTGGCGAGTGGGGGTTGTTCCTGAAAAGATAGGAAATGGGTGGTGACATGACGAGGTGGTGATGCTTAATGGAAAAGATAATAAAAGAGAAAAGAGATGGTGATGTGTGTTTTTTGTTTATATTAATAGTATATAAAAAAAAAATAATAATAAGAGATGGTGTAAAAAAGTCAGAGCCTTTTGAAAAAGTTGAAATTGCTATGGTCGAAGGCAGCAAGAAATTTCCTCAACTTTAATCGAATTTAAGCATTTTCAAGATGAGAACATTTGTACTAATCATCTTGATAAGGTACCTTTTAGGTCAGGTCATACGAATGAAACACAAATAAGTCAAGATGCTGCTAAACAATCAACCTTTCACTAATAAAAGCAAAGCAACCAAGTAGTACCACAACTAATGAGTTTAATCCCCCTTTAATATCTACTTAACAAAGTAGTTGATGAAACTTTACACTTTTAATTACAGCCACAATTGATTTTAATAGGGACACTTGACCTAAGGTGCATTCCCCCTCCCCCGTTTTGTGATAATTGGCTAACAGGGTCTCTTGGCTATATCGTTTAAACAAACAAACAAACAAGCAAACTAAGAAATTAATTAATAAAAAATTTAATTTAATTCCATCTAATTAAAATGGGTTGTAATGGATATTGAGTGTGGCATTCCCAATTCTCTACTCTAATTAAGCAAAGCGAGTGAGTAGAGAACGGGAACTAGGTTGTTTGAATGGTGTTGTTTAAAAGAACATGTGCAAAGCGTATGCATGATGCTCTGCTACCAAAGGTATCGTGCATGCCTTGAATTACTATTGGATATGACATTGCCCTAATTACTTTGCTAACTATTTCGTAAAATTACATAATTTTATGTACGTTCCAACATTTTGCCATCTTTTGTTGAAAAACTTGAAAAGGGTAGTCACCCTACCTACAACACTCAAAATCTAAAAGATATTCCTAATTGTGATGGGGACCGAAAGGGAGATGTGATGTTTGGGTGTTGGGTAACAAAATTAAGGTGGCCATATAACTCAACTCTCACAAAAACTGGTTTCAGAATCGAAAACTAAATCTGTTGGCCATCCATCCAAACAAAACCAAATTGACTAGGTGGAAAGCACACAAGCAAAGCTTTTATGAACTCAACTCAAATCAAATTCTCTTGAAGTCGATGTTCTTTACATTTGTGTTGTCTGGTGAAAGATTTAGGGTAATTGTTTTTCTGTATTCTCATTAAATTAATAGAAAATATTTATACAAAAAGTCCAACAGTAGCTTCCCTAATTTCTCATAATACCTAGCAATAGTTTAGGAAATATTAAACTTCTTGAGGAAGTAGTTTCCTATAACAAAGCAAGTACTCATATATAGCTATCCTAAAATAAAGGAAAGAATAAAGGAATAAACATCCTAAATAAACTCCTAACTTCCTAAATAATCTCCTAACACCTCCCTTCAAGTTGGAGCATGCAAGTCTAAAATGCCCAACTTGTCAAGGAGAAAATCAAATTGCTTCTTTCCCAAAGCCTTGGTAAAAATATCCGCCAAATGGTCCGTCGTCGACACATAAGACGGAGCAATAAGACCTTCCTGGATAGCATCTCGCACGAAATGACAATCAACCTCAATGTGCTTTCGTGCGTTCATGAAATACCGGATTCTGCGCTATATGCAACGCGGACTGACTATCACAAAAAAGAGGAATCGGCTTAGGATGATGGATTCCCAAACTCAAAAGTAGACCCTTCAACCATTTTAATTCACAAGTAACAGAAGCCATAAAGCGATATTCGGCCTCTGCCGAAGAACGAGCTACAGTATGCTGCTTCTTAGTTTTCCATGAAATTGGCGAATGCCCCCAAAACACAAACCACCCAGTGAGAGACCGCCGAGTAAGGGGACAGGCTGCCCAATCCGAGTCACACCAACCTGTCAAAGATAACTCACTGTCTGAACGTAATAGAATGTCCTGACCCGGGGATTTCTTTAAATAGCGAACAACCCGTAATGCAGCATCCCAATGTTCTTGTCGCGGCTCCTGCATGAATTGTGACAAGACATGAACCGAGTATGCCAAGTCAGAACAAGTAACCGCCAAATAGATAAGACGCCCAAGCAAACGCCTATAGGGCTCGGGATCCGTAAGAAAAGGCCCCTTGGCACGCGCCAGCTGATGATTTTGTTCAATCGGGAATGAAGCCGGCTTCGAGCCCAATAGTCCTGCCTCTGAAATAATATCAAGGGCATATTTCCTTTGACATAAAAACAACCCTGAGGAGCTTCTAGCCACCTCAATGCCAAGAAAATATTTAAGCACACCAAGATCCTTCATATAAAAACATTGACTCAAATAGGCTTTGAAAGCCGTCACCGCAGCGGAATCATTACCAGAGATTAGCAAATCATCAACATATACTAGGACGTTGATCTGTACAGACCCTTTTGAGTAAGTAAAGAGGGAATAATCGGAGTAGGATTGAAGAAACCCGTACCCCTTTAAAGCTGTCACAAGCTTTGCAAACCAACATCGAGGCGCCTGTTTCAAACCATACAACGATTTACGCAAACGACAAACCAAATCAGAATCAGTGGAGCTAAAACCTGGCGGAAGTTTCATATACACCTCCTCATCTAAATCGCCGTGAAGGAAGGCATTATGAACATCCATCTGATGCAACTCCCAATGCTTGGATACTGCAATGGCCAGAAAAGCTCTAACTGTCACCATTTTCGCGACTGGGGCAAATGTCTCATTATAATCAATTCCTTCAACTTGATGATTACCGAAAACAACTAATCTGGCTTTTAACCTCTCAATGCTACCATCTGAGTTGTACTTAATTTTGTACACCCATTTACTTTCGAGAGCTTTCTTTCCAGGAGGTAATTTTTTCATAGTCCAAGTGTCATTATCTTCCAAAGCACGAATCTCTTTTTGCATAGCAGTACACCACCTTATATCTTTTGCAGCCTCCTTAAAAGACTGTGGCTCAACACCTGTAGTTACAGCTGCAAGAAAATTTCGGTGTTTTACAGTAAATTGATCACAACTAACATAATGTACTATAGGAAAATGCGTACCTGAGGGAGTGTGATATGGCGGAGCAGATGGAGCGAGAGATGGACTGTCCTTGATAACCGTATGTGTCACGAAGTCTCTCAAATTTATTGATGGGAACTTCTCCCGGAACCCGCGACCCAAATTGTCCCTCCCCGTTTCGTCGGGAGCACCATCTACCCCCCGACAGCCGAGGATGAAGCGTCCACTGGTGGCACATCCCGAGCATTTTCACTTGGCACGAACGCGGTAGACTGGGGCTCAACATTACTAGGCGTGACGCTAGTCGTGGGAGAGGCCGTGGGAGAGACCGTTTGAGGACCGACGATGGCATCCTCGTGCATCACCTGATGATCCCCCATACCTTCAATAAGCTCTTCCTGAGCTAACTCATTATAAGTCACATCACTGTCAAGGGGAGGAGTATGATTTGTGACTTCAACACTCAAATAAGGAAAGACATTTTCATAGAACTTCACATCCCTCGACACAAAGAACTCATTTTTCTCAAGATCAAATAAACTCCATCCCTTCTTACCAAACGGATAACCCACAAAAACACATTTACGGCTTCGACTGGCAAACTTGTCACCTTTAGCGCGTTGATTATGGGCATAAGCTAAGCAACCAACAACTCGCAAGTCACTAAAAGAAGGTGTACAACCAAATAGCATTTCATATGGAGTTTTGTTTAGGAGAACACTATAGGGAGTCCGATTTATTAGGTGAGCAGCGGCCAAAACACATTCTCCCCAAAAATAGATTGGCAACCCCCTTTGAAACCTCAATGCACGAGCGACATTGAGAATATGTTTATGTTTCCTTTCCACTTTTCCATTTTGTTGAGGGGTACCCACACAAGAGGTTTGAAATAAAATTCCATTAGCCACAAAGAAATCTTTCATGCAGTTAAACTCTGTTCCATTGTCACTACGTACAATTTTCAACTTTTGAGAGAATTGACAGTCAATCATGGCAATAAAGGACATAAACATCTTGAAAACTTCTTTTTTATTAATCAATAAATAAACCCACACAGCACGTGAATAATCGTCCACCAAAGTAAAAAAAATAACGAGCACCACACGAAGAAACTTCATCATACGGACCCCATAAATCACAATGTAGTAACTAAAAAATCCGAGTTGATTTATTGGCACTTAACGGAAAACGATCTCTAGAATGTTTAGCACGATGAAAAACTTCACATGCTTTATTCAAATGACCCCTAGAATTATTAAAAAAAGGAAGCAACTTCACTACTGTCTTGGAATGATGACCCAAACGACTATGCCATAGCTCCAAGGACTTCGAATTATCAACCGAAACCGCTTGCACCTGTAATCCATGCCGTAGATAGTAAAGTCCATCCCGTCTCTCACCCGTGCCAATCACCTCCCTCGAATGCAGGTCCTGTATAGCATACAAGTTAGAATTAAATTGGACAAAGCAATTTAGATCATCATTTAGTTGTGAAACCGAAATTAAATTGCAGTTTAACTTAGGAACAAAAAGAACATATTGGAGGATTATTTTGTCCGTGAGTTTCACGACACCCTCCTTAGTAGCAACCACCGTTTGACCATCCGGAAGGCCCACGGGAGATGGCGAAACTATTGTAGTATCCACTAAACAAGATTCATCACCAGTAACATGATGAGAACATCCAGTATCAATTATCCAAGAATCCATTGCCAACTTACCATGCAACCTGTTAGAAGGAGTATGAGGAGTACCAAATGCGGCTGTTAACGCCGCCCACTGTTCTACAGTAAAACCTGGAAGAGGTAGCGCAGCAGGAGCGGGGTTCGGCTTCCTAAGAGATGCGTTGTGAGTAATGTCTGGGTTGCTTGCAAGAAGAGAAGCTTGAGGAGGCCATGGATTATTTTCTAGAGATGAAAAGAAGGGGACTGGAATTTGACCGGGTTGTATATAATTCTGTGATTCATGCTGTTTGTAAGAAACCCAATTCAAAAGCTGCATTGGAGTTTTTGAAAGAGATGAAGGATAAGGGATGGGTTCCATCTGAGAGTGCGTATATCACTGCTATTGGAGCTTGTGTGAAGCAACGAAATTTGGTGGAAGCATTAAGATTGAAGGATGAAATGGTTGCGAATGGATTTCCAATGAATGTCGTGGTTGCAACAAGTTTGATTAAGGGGTACTGTGTTCAAGGAAATTTAGGTAATGCTTTTGATCTGTTCTACAAGATGAAGAAGAATGGGATAACTCCAAACAAAGTCACATACTCGGTTATGATTGAAGGCTGTTATAGAAATGGTAACCTGGAGAAGGCCTATGAAGTTTACACTGAAATGGAAGTAACAGATATTTCACCGAGCGTGTTTATTTTCAATGCTCTGATACCATGAAAGATTTAGGGTAATTGTTTTTCTGTATTCTCATTAACTTAATGGAAAATATTTATACAAGAAGTCCAACAGTAGCTTCCCTAATTTCTCATAATACCTAGCAATAGTTTAGGAAATATTAAACTTCTTGAGGAAGTAGTTTCCTATAACAAAGCAAGTACCTATATATAGCTATCCTAGAATAAAGGAATAAACCTCCTAAATAAACTCCTAACTTCCTAAATAATCTCCTAACATCTGGGCTGCTTCCCTACACCTAAAATCATTTGGAATCCTACTTAATGATTTCATAGCAACTAGTGCCCTTGAGGTTCAAAATTTTGTTCATCGTAGGACTTGGATACTTATCAAAAAGTTCAACCCTAGATGTATGGTTTGCCAACTTGTAAGGGTCTCTCATTGGACCATCCTTACCCAATTGTGGAATATGTCCAACCATGTCTGATCAATGAGGTGATGGATGGAAAATTGTGGCAAAGTTGGTTGTTGATCTCAAACTTTAGAAATCAAGGCCAGTCATCAAATTTTAGAGGTCTTGGAAAACATATAAGAGGTATACCATGTATTTGAATACCATTCAAAAAAAAAAAAACGTATTTGATTACCATTCCACAGGTTCAAGTCCATTAGTTTAGGCGCTTAATGGGTCTATCCATTGGTTGCAGCAATCATGTGTTGTATTTAATCAGTGTAAGTATATGAGTCTATTAATTTGATAAAATTGTGATTATTTATTCAAATCAGGACTGATTAAAAAAATTATAAATGCGTGCTCAACATATCGGCATGAGTTGGACAGTTTCAGAAGCTATTTCTATGCAACTTAATTAAACAAAAATCATCCACCTCAAGTCTTTCTAGATGAGATGGCACCAATTGACACCTTTCATGTTTGACGCACCTGTAAACTCAAAACTATTTCATTCTTTTGGAATGATTTTTTACATAAAAAAATAAAATAAAAATTATCATCCAAGTGTTTCTTAATTGTGAAATACATTATATCTAGAAATATGCATTTAGTGGGTTGGAAAAAAATTTGTTGTCTCAAATCTCATGGTGGATTGGGCATTCGCCAAGTGATCACTTACAATTTTTCTTTACTTTTCAAGTGGCTTTGGCGATTTGCAGAAGAAGATGACAATTTATGGAGATCGCTCATCATTAATAAATATGGGCACAATAGATGGGAGTGAGATAAGAGATCTAAGTACTATTCCTATGGATGTTCTTTGTGGAAGTCCATTTCTCGGTGCGCAGATGTTTTCTACCCCCACACCTCTCTTCGATGTGACAATGGTGATCTCATCTCTTTCTGACATGATTCTTAGTGTAACAACCAACCTCTGAAGGATCTGTTTATAATGTTGTTTATCATTAACAACAAAAAACATGGGAGAGTTATCAATTTTTGGTTTAATGACAATTCTTGGGATCTTTCCTTTCGAAGACCTCTAAATACTGGGGAACTAGATGAGGTCGCCAAATTAATGCATCTGTTGGATAGCTAGATGCTCTCGAAGAGCCCTGATAGTTTGGTGTAGAAGGGTAAATGTGTGGGCTTTTCAGTAAAAGAATTTTCTGATATGTTGGCTGCCTCTCATTATGAGACTCATTCCAACCCTTTCATTTCCTCTCACAAGAATCTGGTTTGGGTGAAAAATCTTTTTCCTTGGATAAATTTCTTTAGTTGGTCAGTGTTGCATGAGAAAATATTGATTAAAGATAGGTTAAAGAAAAGAGGAATCCACACAGAAAGTCTTTATGTGCTTTGTAATGAGATTGACGAGACGCTGAATCATTTGATGCTTCACTGCAGATTCTCCAAATCCATTTGGAGCAGTTTTTTGTTAGAAGTTGGTTTGAGTTTGATGTTTCAAGGTTGCATTTTGGATTGGCTAAGTTAGTGGTCCCAAGCTAATCCTTTACGGCGAGCAGAGTGGTTATGGCGTAGGGTTCCCCACGTTCTCATGTGGTGTGTGTGGAAAGAGAGAAATATGAGG